>CAMTZC010000017.1:8780000-10030000 GCA_947086505.1 Morpho deidamia
TTGCATAATAAATTAAGTTGACCGTGGTTTGATTTTATGCTAGGAATAGATTATATAAATTAAATTTTTAATTATAGGAAACTCTTCAATGCTCTAAGGACAACCTCCATGATGACTACAAGACTTACGTAGTTGGTAAATTTGCAATAACAACAAGCTTTAGGGATTAATGAAAATTTCCATTCCGATAGGAATATCGAGCCACAGGCATAAACCATTCTAGCTTTTGGTGAAACTCCGATTAAAATCGTCTAAGCCATTACAACGAATACTTTGGCCTAGAAGTATTTATACATAATTATACATACAAAATTTTTATGAAAAATTTCGATTATGCGCGAAATATGTACCGATACGAAATTAGTACGAGTTGTTGATAATAAAAACATTTAGGAAAAAATATAAAAGATGCGATAGCGGTTCAAATATGAGTTAAAATAATACGCAGACTTTATTATGTCCCGGTTACATGATGGGATAATGAACAATAATCAACCTGAATAAGATTTATATTTGCCGCATCACGTGCCATTACGCAGTATTACAGCTGAGGGTTAATCGCGCACTGGATCATCCATCAATGTAGACCAGTCGTCAGTTCCACAAATTACATGAAACGATCGATAGATTTCTTTATGCCGATGGTAGGCAGAAATTGAAATTATATTTATTGTGAATGGTATAATTTTTAACACGTATTATTGCTTGTTATTATTATGAAAATTAATATATTTTTTCAAAAGTATCTTATACAACACTTGTAACACAGTTATTCCCACAAGTGTTGACAAACCCTTTTTCGAATTATTTTTGCGATTATTATTATTATCTGTAACTTATTTTTATATAATTTTAATTAAAAATAAATAAATAAGGTTTAATATAAAAATGTTCGTTTGGATGTAGAAGCTATCTTCTAAAAAGCGGTATATAAAATATTATGAGTACACGATTGTATATTTTATTTTACTTTTTTTTTAGATTTTTTTTATTGTATCCTGAACAAGTCAAGATCGCGATCTTGTGGTGCTTCATGCAAAGATATTATGAAAGTTACTTTTTAAGTTATATATGCTTTGTTGCTTGAGTGACAAACAAACTTCAAAGGGGGGGAGTAAAGGCAAGCCTGTAAGTGATAGTGAACTGCAATTAAATTTCTTTTAATCATGAAACCAAAGAGTTAAGTTATTCTTTTTTTTAATATTTATTCGATAAATTGCAAATGCATTATCATAAGCATATGGCTGCAAAGTCTTGAATGCAAATGGCGGTGTCATATACGTGGGCGTTGATAGTCTGAGCTTAGACTTGCTATTTGAAGCAGGTGTTAGTGTAATATTCCGGAACTATAGCCTCGCCCTCATAATACGATATTACCCATTTCGTTCAGGATTCATATCGTTGGTTGCCACCATCAATATCTTTGCTTAGTATTTTAGTTTTGCCATTTTTTTAAATTAATAAAATAGAAATTGATAAAAATTCAGCAGATTAATGTCTGATTAGTTTATATTATATTAAGTAATAGCTTTATTTTCTATTTCTCGAATCACACAAAAATTTTATGGTAGAAATGTTTTTACAGAAAATATTTTTTGATTATTTACTAGTATATTGGAAAATTTTTTGATTGGAGATTGGATAGAATCCATTCCATTTCCTTTATATATTATTATGTACAGTGCATACATTGTTCGTGGTTTTGGGTTTGTATTCGTTGGTATGAAGAACGTTCAAATAATACTCTATTTAAACAATAAAGTCTGTATGACTAAAATACATATAGAATAAAAAGTTTTAAGTGCAAACACTAGTTGTTGCCAAAGCTGGTATACCAATTTAATCAGGTTAAAACGCTTTTAACGTGTATAACGTTTCAGCTTTTTGTTCAGTCCAAAATTTATTACGGTTTTCGATACTGATGGTTCTTTGTGTCAAACTGATTAATTTAAGGTATTAAGTATATGTTCTATAAATGGTCGTTTTATTGTATCAATGTGCAGTAATATCCAGCTCAAGCTTTACAAAATATTCATTTAAATATAGATAGGAAAATATTTGAGCTATTGATAACAACGTGATAATATTTAAAAGTCTGGTGTTGCATACCTTTGTGAGAGACACTAACCAAACTATTCTAGCCGATTCCAGTGTGGATTTGCCTAGAATAGTTTATATAGAGGGGATTCTTTATTATTCGTAAATCATGGATGACCATCTGATATTTAAATAGATCTAGATTAATTTGTAAATATGCTGATGTCTAGAATTTTCTGACAATATCGAAGGCTGAAAACTTTGAAGGGTAAGTGATCAATCATGTATTGTTGTAAATAATTTTGAAGCGGTCTAAACATTTGAATAGAAACTTCTGGGTCCAGTAATAACAATAGTGTTTTTGTCTGTGAGATGCTGAATTTGCATAATGATCACAAATTTAGGTTATGTCCCCAAATTTGCTTAGAATTCCGCAGAAGTTCAATTCAACGAGTTGTTGCCAAATGTATTAAAAATTGTTGATGTCTTTGTATTTATTTTAATGGTACATTTGAAATACTTTAAATTATATATCAATAACAGTATTAAATTAGGCTAACTATTTAAAGAGGGTTAAGAAATATTTTAATTAAATATTGTTCTTTAATTAGCAATTGTTCTGTGACTAATTATGAAAGGAAACTGATACACTTTCATACAATTTTAGGCCCAAGATGTAAAAAGATGAAAGTGGAGCTAATTAACTGCTTTTTTTAGTAACTATTCAAAATTTGCCTGATATTGTCTTTTAATTACATATAAAATATTTAATATCAGCGAGATTATGAACTTATGATAAACAATTTATAGAATTAGGCATTACTTTGCGGAGATCTATAATACAAAAGTAATAATAAAATTATTTTGCTATAATCAAAGCCTTTGGTAATCGACCTTCGCTTTGCGATTTTGTCGTGGAGTCTTTCTTCTGATGATGCTTCGGTTGCGGGGGAAAGGATTTTTCAATTTTCAGATTGCAAATTGTGCTAATTTTTTTATATAATTTGAAACACATAAATAAACTGCTTTTTTAGCCATACTCAACATATACAATTACAATTGGGCCCCCGTTTCCTTTACGCAATTTCGATTCTTCATGAAAACACAAACACAGTTTATTACTATTTCCACTGTAATAGTAATAGTGAAATGAATAATTTTTATGATGTCATTAACAAACTCCGTCTGCTACACAATGCTGCCAACCCTAACTAAATGAACCCGAGATTTGTGAGTAAATAATTTTAAATGTTTCCAAACAAGTTCAATGAGTCACTTCAGCTTTAGTGAAAGATCCGTCTAGCCTTTAACTACACTCTAATGGCTGCTTAATGAAAATTTATATTATACATAACGGGGCATTAATGATGGCATCTAGATTTTGTAAGCAATACATTTTGTAAAAAGGCTACTTTGGCTTTGATAATCTATAAAGATAAGTTGTTATTTTAGCTAAGCTGAGCTTAAATCTTCATGAAATAATCGCTTACAAATTTTTTGGCTATTTTAACTTACCTCGCTTTAGTTAAATATAGTTTATTGTAGTTTGAACCATCATCCTTTCAAACAAATAAAAGTAAGCTGAGAAAGAATATTCGCACGGAAAATATGTTTTACTGGTACGTGAAAATCTAAATATCGGATTCTTACTATATCATCTCCCTAGAAACATTCACGTTTCTTGTTAAGAATTCAAATGGAATTGGCTTTCTACCACGCATATCTATGATCCTCTGCCAGCCAGAAGGAATAACGGATATCATACAATATACTCGTTGATATTCGTTATTCTTTTGAAATTTCACTTTATACTTATTATATGATGGAACTATTTTTCAAATGGAGATTTCATAACGCCAGGATATGTTTTATATATATATGTGAAATGTGTATTTGGGTTCAGATATGTGATTCTTACCTTATATATTTAGATACATAACAACGCATAACAAACATACATTTTTTTTAAATACTTCTGTCTATCTAAGATCAGTCTCAGGACTATAATTAGATGTGATGCGTTTACTTAATCCTCTGTATTAATGTATGTTATACATTTTTTATATACTTTATATTATTATTATTATTATTTGTTTATATGCTTGCTAGCCGTGCCCTTTTCAAGCAGTGTTTGCTAGCATTTGCATTCAGTATTTTTTGTGGCTTTTAAGCCTTAGTTTATATAAATCATAAGACCTTATGATTTCTTCCCTAACAGTTGGAGTGTCTAGGTTGCTATGTACTTCAGTGTTTTTTATAAACCAAGGTGCATTGCTAATATCTTTTCTGAAAGCGTTGGAGAATTTCTATGTTTGAATGACTTGCTAAAACAATAAAACATACATGGATGAACTAATATATAAACATACCCCTCGGGCACACGGGCGTAAATAATACGTCGCGTTAAAATTCCGCCATAGGCGTTATAAGAAATTTCGAATCGTTTATTCGGCTTAACGCCCTAGGCCCTAAAGTCTAAAATGGAACACAGCGCTATAAAAATTGGTCGCGTTTGAAATGCGCTATCGTGTGAACAGATACCTTTTTATACATTTGTTTCATTTCGACGTATTTTTAACGCACGGTAAAAAAACCTCTCGTGCGGACGAGCAGTAACACTAGTGTGCAAAGGAAATGTTACACTGTTCAACCGCACCACGTCAGTAACACATAGGCCCTGGTTGAGAGTGAACGTGGAATGGGCATGTTGTTACTTTTTAATGCGTGGTTAAGCCTGTACATTCATACAGCTAGAGTATGTATTTATACAATACAAGTGAACACATTCACAATATTTACAATGGATGTCGATCCGAAAATGAAGATATTCGTATTACACGAACTTAATAATGGCATCTAAAAATAACGTGACTGTGACACGGTATATTGTTGACGGTGTCACGCGCGTGCCAATAAGACTGAGTAGATAACTTGATGTTGTCAAGTCACGACGGTACAATTTATCTTCGCAAATAATTTTGCTTTATATAAAATACATAAATATATTTCTATAATGGTTTATTTTCCTCTAACATGCTGCTTATACGTAAACATTAACAGTGTTTTATAAACATAATAGTAACGGTTTATTACTATCCCCACTGCAGGGTATAGGCATCTTGTCTCCGTTTTTGAAGAGAAAGGTTTGAGCTAAAACCCACCACGCTACTCTAATGCGGATTCTTAGGTTACACGTATCACTAGAATTCACTAGAGATCCATTATCCTAACGATGTTTTCCTTCACCGTAAAGCGTGTGATAAATTATATTAATGGATGTATTTTGTTTTGAGAATAAGTGTTTGAGTGCAACGAAAAATATAACTAAAACTGAGTTTGAAGCAATTAGAAATTATTAAGTACGGGCTAACAAATCTCATTGATAAGTGGAAATCGTAAAATCTCCATTACGACCAATTTTCGTTAATAGCTAAAGATTCATTAATCCTCCCAGGAAGTTCTATAGAAGAGTAAATATAATATATCGTAAAATCTAGTTTTTACATTAGTTTTATTATGTTTCGTCTGTCTCGAGAAAAACTTTATGAAGCAGCATATTGAAACTCTTTGCCGAACAAACCATAGAGTTATTATACTAGAGTAGGGAGCCAACCTAAAATGTGCCATATTACAATAAAGTGAAAGCAACTGAGGTTGTATCTATCTATGTCTCTTTTTTAAGTATATGAGTTTCATCTTCCCTCTCAATATTTATCATGTCACTATCACTTACAGGCCTGCCTATGGCTCTCTTACTCTGGCATAATATATCGCTAGTATAATCACTCTAAAGAATTTAGTCAGTTAAAATGGTAAGAGAGAGAGAGAGACCTAGGCCCGTTAGATGGCGCCGTAGAATCGGAAAGATTTAAAAAGTTATATATATGAATAGCTTCTGGTAAGCGTTTTAAGGCTGTATTACTTAATTTATTGTATGGCTCCCCTACTGTAGTATTAATAACTCTGCGGAACAAACACAGATCTTATATTAAAACTTCTTCGTTCAATTCAAAACTTATACAAACTAGAAACTGTAAATTATTATCCAAATGTATTATTTATCTAAGGGTTACATTTTAGGACTACTTAAATTTACCTAATGCATTAATTTAAAAAATGTCCACAAAAGGTAAGCTTAACAGAGTTGTTATTTAAAAGACACTCATGTTTTTTTAGGTTTATTTTGTCGTTTATATTTGCTTGTTGACTTCAATATGTTAGTGATACAAATGTCTTGCATGGAAACTCTCAACCAGTAAGCTTTGTGTTTCATAATTTTCGCAAAAAAAACCTTTTTTACGGTATTAAAATAAAAATTAGTATGCTTCAATCATTTTAGAATTTCATTTTTCTCTATATAGTTATGACAATAATCAGTAATAACTATGACTACTAAAAACTAAAACATCAAATGAAGAATGTATTTTTTTAAAATTATTTTACAAGAAAAGCTTTTGTACATTTTAGTAATCAGTGCAAGAATATCCTGAATCTAAGACCGGAATTAAGATTGCTACAAAACATGTACAGTACAAGCGATAAGATTTCCTTTAATACGAAGGAACAGCGGGTTAACGTCAAACAAACTTAGAAATTCTCGAATAATATGCACGCTCTTCGTGTACCTCAGCTTTAAATGCAAATACAACGCCTAAATAGATTATTCCAACCAACAAATTGCCATAATGCTATACATTTCAAGATGTTCATATATATACTATTGAAAGGATTAAATTTAACAGTAATTATCACTTTGAGCGGAGCATTACACGTCAAATTTGATTAACGCTAATCGATACGACGTTTATAAACGTCGGCAAAGCATATTTCTTTCTGTAAACCACGTGCATAAATGGCTGAATTTTGTATCAACTCTTTCAAGCTACGTCATTTCGACGTATCATTTTAAATTTTTGCACTGATAGCGCCGCTCCACCTTAGGTTTTTTGTACACGTGTAACGAAAACAGAACGTCATTTTCGGAATTTATTTTGTACGAAAAAATGTAGTGCCATACAACGAACATTTGAAAACCTATATGCACCACTGAATGTTAAACAAAAGTGGACAAACACATGCAAGAATCTTCAACACCGCCACCACAAATACAAAAGCACTACACACGTTCACTATCACAAACTCACCAATCATTTCGTCCCGCAACCGAAGCATCATCAGGAGATAGACTCAACGACAAACCGCAAAAGACGCATTACCCAACCAAAGCATAAATTGGTTGAACCCCCACCCTTTATTTGTACATGTGTCTTTCCGAATTCTGCATGTTTTGAGTGTGAAAACGGATAGTCAACTCTACATTTGGCATTTTATCTATTTTCTATTTATTTAATCGCGGATTTTAGCAAAATACTTTCATTATTACGTTTGTTTTTTAGATCTTCGCAAACTAACGCCTAATTCTTTAAATTATTCGAACTAGATCCATCGATTTCAATGTTACATGAGAATAATGGTCTGAATTATTGCATTCAGCCTAACGGTGCTGTAGCTATAGGTTTATAATACCTACAGAATGCTCCAGCACGTTTATCCTATACGCTGCAATTTGTAGCAAGCAAATTAGAACTAACGATGATCCGCCACCTTTACATAATATAATAGTGAATTTACAACATAACCTTTTGAAGACTAGATTTATCACTGGTTATCTAGAAAAGTATCCATGAAGGGTTTTGCCAGTTATCACCACGCTTGGCATGCGGGTTGGTGATCGCAGTGCTGACCATGTCGCACCGACAGTGCTGCTGCCCACTGTCGGTCTGGTAATATTTAGGTCAGCTATTTGAATGGTTATACCGCCATTTGTCGGTCGCCAGAGCCTCGTTGGTAGATCTGCAGGGTGCACCACGTGCAGGTGAGGTTGACAGTTAAGGAGACTGATTGGGACGAGCCTCCCCCTTACACCCCGGTGTTAGAATGGCGACCCCACACCGGAAAGCGCAGCGTCGGCAGGCCCCCAACGAGGTGGACAGACGACCTCAAAAAGGTCGCGGGGAGCCGCTGGATCCAAGCGGCGCAAGATCGTGTGGTGTGGAGATCCCGTGAAGAGACCTATGTCCAGCAGTGGACGTCCATCGGTTGACGAAGAAGAAGAAGAAGATCTAGAAAAGTCATCATGATTTTATTTATTTTAGACAATTGCTTCGATACCTCAAAATAAGATTATTATTTTGACCATTTTGGGCTGCCAAATTACATTTTGGGCGATAAAAAGGGGATAATATTTTGGTATCACTTTGGTAAAAATGGATTTATATGTAAATGCAATCAAAAGTTTTTTTATCCAAAAATCTAGGTTTTTTTCTCTGCGTGTCCGCATAATCGATTAGTTTCTTTAACTCACATAGTATAAAAGTCAATATAGCTAATAATACACTGTATGTCTCCTATAAGTTAATAAAACTCGATTTCTATTATTATATTAGTAGTATGATGATAGTATCATATAATAATGATATTACAAAAATTATAAGTGTGCGTGAAAATTAATTCAACGTAAGGGATATCTTTACAATCTTTTGTACTTTACATTTTTGCTCAATACATTACAATACAACATATAATTTATATACTAAAGTCTTCATATTTTATGACGGTAAAATTTTATACACAGTGAACTATGCTACCCGAGCACCGATACTAATATGGTTCCCGAATGTCCTAATAAATGTATTTAAATGTAATTTACATTATAATTTTGTGTTGTAACATCTAATATACAACTAAACTTGGTTATATGAGTTATATATCCAAGTTCTTAGTGATTATTTATTGATCTACCTAACGTGTTACGTGCACGCTACATCATTGTAATCAGGATGGAAATATATGGCTATATCTTTGTCATTATAGAAAAAACAAGAAGTGCAAAATTGTGATGGTTTGGATATATAATGAGGAGGAATGAAAAAGACTAAACAGTAAAATATGAATGCGTCTGGATATGTGTCAAAGGGTGTAAAGGGGAAGGCTCGTCCTAATCAGTCTTCTCAATTGTCAACCGCACCTGCACGTGCTGCACCCTGCAGATTAACCGACGAGGCTCTGGCGACCGATAAATGGCGGTATAACCATTCATATAGCTGACCTAAATTCTACCAGGCCGACAGTGGGCAACAGCACTATCGGTGCAACATTGTTAGCACTGCGATCACCAGACCGCATTCCAAGCGTGGTGATTACTAGCAAGGAGACATATAAAGGGATGGTTGTATTTTGAAGTATGACATGCATATAAAAGAAGTAGTGCCAGAGTTGATGAATGATACGAGACAATGGTAGGGAAAACATGTTGTACTGATTAGACTGGGATAGTGGAAGGTGAATGATGATCTATGCAGTCTAATACTTCTGTTTTGAGTCATTCGTTATGAACAACGTCAGCTGGGAATCAATGCCTATTATTTAGCTGAAATCGCATACTCGTACATATTCATTCGTTCGTTGTGGCTTAAAGTTCATATTTCTGAACGAAGTCAATATGATAGTTGTGGATATCGTACTCATTTCTACACATATTCTCATTTATTGGAAATCCTCGCTAAGCCTTACTCGGTTTTATTGAAGGCTTAGCTTAACTACGATTTGGTTTACACAGTCGGTGGAATATCGTATTTTGCTGCTGTTATCTTAGGCTTAAGAGATTTATAAATATCGTGATCTCAGATGAAAGCTCAACAACAGAATAATTCAAAATTTCATGAAAGATGGAACAAGCAAAACTATTTTACAAAAATCATATTTACGAAAGAAATCAAACAGGGCAAACCAATGTCAGTGTTCCTAAAAAAAATTAGCATTTAAAAACCATTTGATTGTTTATTCATAACAATATCAATTTTTGATGAGTGTACCTACATAATTTAAACTCTGTTAGATGCTGTATTGTCTATGTCGTGACTATTTGTCTTGCTAAAATAAAACGTACTTATATCTTGTTGTCGGGAAGTCAGTGACCTAATCAGGTCTACGTCATTAAATGTGTTATATGCTAGTTCATTAGTGGCGTCACGCAGATTTCACTGTATTAGTGCCTTCGCTCGGTATATCTATGCCCTCTTCAAATCCAATTAATTCTAACTTATACAGATTTTTGTTCGTTGATTTATGTGTAACGCCATTAGTGACGTCACGGAGATTTCGCTGTCTTAATGCATTTAAGCACGGTAGATGCCCTCCTAACACGCAATTGTTACTTGAACACATTGTTTAGAAATCAATTATGTTATAACCAATCCATTCCCAATCAACTAATACCTAACCAGTTTCAAAATGTCCATGTATCAGATTTAGAATATTATTTAAAATCCTATATGGAGAATATAAAAATAAACAAACACTTTTCCATATTCTCATTATATATATAAAAATATTTTATATGTAGACACAGTGTAATCAAGTAGAAGACCGTTAAAGAAACACTAGGATTAGTTTGAATTGAGCCATTAAGAATTTTCATCTATGGAACTCATTTCCACTAATACCTGTAATTAGACGAATGGATTACTCGTAGTTTAAAGTAAGTGCTGATTAAATAACTGTCAGTGGTGGAGTGTTTCTCCAAAACCCGCGTTTCCCAACCTTTTGGTGTCATGCCCCACTATCTAAAATCTTATGCCTCCGTATGTCACATATATAACTTTTAATACCAAAAATTTGAAAGAAAGAAATAAACTTTATTTGTAACCTAACACTACTCTACAGAACATATTACACTATTTTTGCTATATTTACTACATTTTACATAAAGTGAGCAGCTTGAGTTATCGATTAAGCATTCCTGGATTATGTACCAGTTTATAAACGTAATCGTGTTGTTGTGATAAAATACATAATCCAAGAATAACTGAACCGAATAACAATAACTTCCTGCAGAGCACTGCCATCTCACAAAGAGGGATGTCACTCCACCTTTGTTGAGGCACACGATATCCGATATTAGGGGGTAAAACCCCAACAAAGCATCAGACATCAAATGCTCCAAGGCTAATTTTCAGTGACCATCTTAGCAGGAGCTCACGAGCGACAGTGACAGCGGTACAGGAAATTATATATTTTTTTAAATATTAGAATAGAAAAAAATATATGTTTAAACAAAAATAAAACAGCATTTAAAATCTAAGACACTAAATTTAGCTCACACAAGATCTAAAATACATACAGGGTGCATAAATAATAATTGTATAATAAATAACTTAACGTTAGAAGTAAACAGATAAAACTGAACTGTTCAATTAAGAAAGTTAAGCGCTACGTTTTAGGAAGAAGAATTTGTTTATTTTCGTTAAATTTGGCACTGAATTCTAGCATTTAAAAGGCCCGGAGTGAGATGGTTAAACTCTTGTTGAATCTATTTTCGAATCGTCCCCCCCACCCCAACAATCATAGTGCCCCCTGTGGAACGTGGGCCCCACGTTGGCAAACATTGGTGTAAACGATTGTGTTATCTTCATTGATTGTCTAATTATTCTAATTTAACTTGAGAAAGAGAAAATCATTATAAGTAATAATATTAAATGCTATTTGTCCGAATGTGTAAAATGTTTATACGCTTAGGACTTTTTATTTTTGCAAGTTATATTCCCGGTTGAAGAAAAGTAATTCGCAACTAGAAAATCATCATCCATATTAATTATTATTAAAACATAATAGCATTTTTTTTTAGTATACTAGGATCTAAAAACAACGCGCTAAGGTTTAGCTCAAAAGAAGAATTGCATCTTTTATTCATTTCACACTCATTTCATATTTCTGTTATACATACATAGAGAATGTCCCTCATGTTAAATATATGTTTCATAGAAATTTCATGGGGTTATGAATTAAATTCAAAAAACAAGTTTCGAAGGATTTTTAAGTTTCCATATATATAATATGAAAACTTACTGAATATTTTTTAATACACATATCAATTAAGGTTATATTTAAATGTAAAGTAGCTAAACATAGTTCTGTTACGCGGTAGTTTTAATTTCCTGTTTCTGTTGGACTTACACAATAAAAAGAAATGTAAATAAACACTCTTATATAAATAATATTTCAAAAAAAGAATTCAAATCCATTCATAGACTATTTTTTTTACCGTCGAAAATATTATAGTTACAATTTATAGTATACTAGAGTAACCAGACTAAAATGTGTCCGAAAAAAATTGAAAAAATAGAAAGCAAATAAAGCTATCTATCTACCTGTCTTTCTTTTTTATGTGTCATTGGACAAAGATAAGTATGAATCTCTAATCTTCCCACTCTATTTTTTTTTGGCATTTGCAATCACAGATCTGCCGAATAGCTCCTACTCTATGAATAATAACTGTATGGGAAATATACGGTAGGTACCAATTTTTTTGTACGTAAAGAATAGTAGTCAACTTTTACAACTATTTAAAAATAGAGCAGCGTGTAATTGTTTCAAAGAAATTCATCGTTGTTATGTCGTCGTGTAAAAATGGATTATCTGGTCAAATAAAGATAAACCTTCGTATCAACTGACGTATTATTTCAACAACCCTGCGCCACACGTATCAAACATTATATTTTCTAAATGTTATGTTGTTTACGAAAATTCCCAGCCCGTTGGCGCAGAGGGCAGTGACCCTGCCTTCAGCTCCGCGGGTTTGATTCCTGCCGAAGGCCAACATTTTATAACAACAATTTGTTGGTTCTTGTATTCTCTGTATATATATGTATTTAATAATGTAATTCAGTAACTTACTTTGTAGATTGGGCCATATAATGACAGTGTTGGTCTTTGACGGGAATTAAACCCGCGACCCACTGCGTTTAAGCCATGGTCACTGCCACCAGCGCCCATAGGCCAGTGACTATCTAAACGTACTCGTATTATAAAACAAGGTCCCCAAAAAATGTCTGTTTGTATGTGATCGATTTTCTCAAATCTATTGGACGAATTGCTATACAGTTTTTAACTAAAAGATAGTGCAATTTTTGAAGTCGATTTAGGAAAATTGGTTTTATGTAAATTGAAATAAGAAAAACTCAATAAAATCAAAAAATCAATGTCTCAAACATTTATTTCAACGTGGCTCGCGGGAAAGCTATTATTATATTAATCTTTTAAGTCACTTACCATATGTATACAGTGGAGGAACTCGGTATTTCACGGACGCGGTGCATGCTATCGCGCCAGTTCCGCCGCCAAGTTGTAAGCCGTGTGATAAAACTTGAACAATCGTGCCCACGACTGTAATTGTCCATCCCCAGCCTCCTTCGGGATAGTATCGCCTTGCTAAAGTCAGAGCAGCGCGTGCTCGAAGAGCCGCTGCAGTCTCGGATCCCACTGTTGCGCCTGCACTAGCGCACCTATTATTACCACCATAATTTAACCACTATAATATTTTAGCAATAGTAGTTTGAGCATCAAAAAATATAACATTATATAGTAAATAATATAAAATTAACAAGTTTTGCTAGAATATTTATATATTATTTTAACTTTTTATCGCATATCATTAAGCGTTCTAAAAACAAAACAAACATTTTAAAAGATGGATTTGGCGGGACTTAATACTTTAGCAAGAACTATCAATAAATGCACTTCAATCTTTGAAAATCATTAAAAAAACATTTTCAGTTTTTGCCAGAACAATGAAAAAATTACCTATGTTTGTGGGAAGTGTACCACGTTCCAGTTTCCGTACGAAATTAGAAATGATAACAATTATAAAGGTTCAAATTAATATACTATATACAAGTACTAACCGGCGAAACTGAGTCACCTCTCGAGCAGCTTCGTATCCAACACTTTTAGAACGTCCACGCTCAGCATATTTGTTTTGATTGTCCGCAAAATTGGATTGTGCGACACCACAAGTGCACAATATATCTTCAGGTCTAGGTCTAGGCACCGGCTGGCATCTTGAAGGATATTGTATGTGGCAGTCGCACTCTGGTGTCCTCCATGACAGAAGGCGTTCCAGTAAGGTCCTCCGTCGCAACGATTTGGGTTTTTTTTCGAAAACACGTTGGCCCATATCCAGGGGGAATGACGAACTGCGATCGGCGTCCTGTGTGCCAATCGAAATGTGCCTATTACCATAAGCGATTTGCTTTTCAGTGTCTCTATTGTTACGTACGGTTGCTCGGGTGAAATTTTGCGTAATGGATCCTCCTTTATACACTCCATGGTTCGTTGGACCGTGTTTTGCATTGAAACCATTCTTTATATTCTTGACGTCGGTGTGAAGGGACTTCCAAGTGGCGATAACTTCGTCGCGAACAAGAGTGTCGTTAAAATTCGGGTCAGTGTTGGAATCGGTAATTTTTTCCGTCAACGGTTGGGTTACTTCGGGAGTGGTCGGCGACACGCGGAGCTTTGTAGGTAAACTGTCACACCGGCGAAGCGTCATTGTTACTAAAGTTTGTTGGGCGCATTTTTAAAAATAACTAGATAGGTTACACGTTTTCACTTTACATTTCACTCAGCCAAACAGCACACATTACACGATCTGAAACAAATTAATTATTTCGTTACATTCATCTGTATGCAATTGTGATTTCTATTTTTATAATAATAATCTAAATAATGCACAATACACCATACGCAAATTGGTATTTTTTAAATGAACAAGTTACAAGAACATTTGAAAAGGGGGCAAATTATAACGGCCAACGGATCTGGCATGGTAAATATATTATATAATATATATAGTATATATTCGTGCGATTCTTAAGAGTAGATGCCTTGAGGATTAGATCGAATGTAGTGGTGATGTTGTTTATTTAGCCGCTGAAGATCAAATATTGTAGAGGTTCTTGCTCTTTAAACGCAAATTGTGGAAAATACTCGTAGATTTAATATTCTTTCTGTAACACAATTCTGAGAGTAAAGCCTACTTTAATCTAAATATTTCCACCGGATTTTAAGGTGGATATCATTTAATAATGTTGACAATTACTTGCTAATCGCTACCAATAAAAAATACCATGGAATTTTAAAAAGTTTCTCCAAACTGCTATTAATTTTTTTGAAGGCATATATATAGTAAATGTTATCAATAAATTCTTCGAGATTCTTCTAGACTTCTAGCACTTACTGAATTAGTCATACGAATTGCTAATTTTATTCCTTTTGCTATTGATCTGTCAAATTTTGTAATTTTCTAAGTGTCACAACATGAATAATTCATCGGGCTCGGTGGTTCGTATCAATAAATGGTTCTTATGTAAATTTATAATTCCGCGAAATGTAACTTAATATTCTTATTTCTAAACAGATTATGTCGATTAGTTATTAAATCAGTAACATTTTTCATATCTGGCAAATATTTGGAAGGGTAAGCTTATAAAGTAGCGTCCGATTATTACTGTTGGATTACTGTTGGACATAATAGGAATCCACATGTCATATTTAAGTTTTCTCAGAAAATTTTCCTTCATCGTAAAGCACGTGATTAATTGTGCAAAACAGTTAAGAATATATGCTTTTATGATTCAAAGTTGCCTTTCGTCACTCGCTACCGCTGTTCGATCAGCACGTTATATGGTTACCTTATGTCAATACAAAATATTTTCGCCGTCAGACCGTTAAAATGGGAAAAGATTTATATGACGAAAAATACTGCCTCCTGCTTGTAACCGCGTCGACTTCAGTACTTAGCTAAAAAATATCTTCAACTATCTCGATACCAAAAACATGCCGTGTGGTATCCGGAAGAATATAATATACCACCCTCCTTTCTTACTGAGGTGTCGTAAGAGGCGACTAAAGTATGTGCCGTGTAGTATCCGGCTGCATAGAATAGACCACCATCATTTCTTATCGAGGTGTCGTAAAATGCGACTAAGGTAAGTTGACGTCAGGCAGGCAGCCGGTCGTAAAATACGTAGCCAAATCATGTGACAACGTGTTTGTAACATGTTGTGCCGACTCCACTTAGAGTGGGATAAGGGCAGAAGGATGATGATTTCGATACAAAATCATATAGATAAAACTAATGAAAGAAGAACAAACGAACACTTTAATATTTCTAAAAAATAGAATGGATTGTAATATGTGAATGAAAAGCTATTGTAATAAGCGCCTATGGTATGATTTTCCTTCTAAGTTAAATTCGGAAAACATGCGTATAGGAACATATCCTTATGTCAATTAAAGTTGAGTTAAAGCGAGGATACAAAGAATTGGGTAGAACGTTCCTCCTCACATCTAAATAACACATGTCTGTCTCGGGACGCACGTGCTATACATACGCAAGCTGTTGCGCAATATTGTCTTGTCCAAAATCTTATTCTTGCTAGTACGTTTATGTCACTATTTTTTTTCCGATACCCATTTTCGATGGGATATAATAAGTTATAGTTGCCACAACGCGGGTGAAATGCGGTGATTATTTTAACAGCAACTTGTTTAAATATAAGTATGTATGTTGTATGTTGTATGTTTGGGTCTCAGATTGGGAACCACATTGTGCCTTAAGCACAAATGTTCATGTGGAAAAGAGGTAGACAGTTTTGGCATACACGGGCTTTCATGCCATAAGAGCTCTGGTAGGCTTTTCCGCCATGGTTCCCTTAATGACACCATCAAAAGAGCTCTTGCCACCATCGACATTCGTGCTCTTCTCGAGCCTTCCGGGATATGTCGGGATGATGACAAGAGACCAGGCGGTCTGAAGCTGGTTCCTTGGAAACGGGGACGGGCCCTAATGTGGGACGCAACATGCGTTGATACGTTAGCCTCGTCCCATATCAGGGAAACGGCGTCAAGACCTGGAGCTGCGGCGGAAATGGCCGAATCCGGCAAGCGGCGAAAGTATGCATCACTCGTTGAGAGTTATATATTTGTACCCTAGGGCCATGGAGCCAAAGTGCAATTTTTTTTATCCGTTTTAACACCTCGGTTGATCGCCTCTTTGGGTGACAAGATATTTTTGATTGAATTAAACTTGTAAAGAAGTGGCTTTGATTCCTCAACTCTACAGCTGTTATCTCAGCTTTCCTTAGTGAATATTGCAAATAGTGGAGAATAGTCAATTTAATTTAAAACAATGGATCTGTTGAAACAAGAACGACTAAAACTTTGATTTACAAACTATAATTCGCTCAATATTATTTTTTTATAACAGCCGTATTTTATTTTCGCTCGCCGACGAGTTTGTTTGTTACTCTTTAAATTATAGTCATAAATTTCTACTTTATTTATTTCTCTTGAAGAACAAATGTAATGTGTTATGATCAAATACAAAATTTAGGTTATCTTGTAAATATACCCTGGATTGATAGCCGTATAATTTAGTTGAGCCGTAAAACAAATTGTAGATTAAATAAAGCATTACTGGTGCAAACGACTTCACAAACAAGGGTCTCGGATTTATGTTTTGGTAAATTAATATGGAGCAAGCTGATTGGGTTTTTCTATTACTTATATTATATTTATGTAAATATTATAACAAAAATCTTTTGAATAAAAAAATGTCTAAGTAGTTCGTTGTTAAATTAATAAGATACCTGAAGAAAATTGGAGAGTGTTTACTTTACCTTAGTAGAATTGAAACTAAAAGATTGTAGATTATAGACAAGACAACGAATGCAATATTTACACTGGAACGAGGGTGAAAAAGTTTTCAGACGTCATTCAATTTCACTGTTCATTCATGCCCTGTAATTACACGAGTAGTTTTTCTTATTTAATAACATTGATAATTAAAATTTTCGAAACAAAATTAGAATTTACGTTAGAGTTAGATATGCTTTAACTTGAAATATCAATTCAGATTGCAGTTACCAGTAATTTATTTTATTATAATATTGTTAGAATAAAACAGAGATAGTTGAATTTCATAGTCTACTGGTTATCGCAGTACTGAAGAATTAGTCTAGTCCATGAGGAAGTTACGGGTAAAAGTTAGTGTCACAATATATTTATGTTAATGTACTTATCGTTCTTAGCAAGGCGTGAGTAATTATGTTAAAGCGCGATTATCTAGCGCGTTAATAAATGCGGCAAAGCATATGTGACACGATAATCGCCTTAAAGATTAAGAACTGCCGTAAAACGTGGTTTTGCATATTATCATAATGTGAAACGTCTTTTCGATCAACGAGATAAATGTGAGGCGACGTGTTATAAAAGACCTGCGGTGAAGGCGTCTGGATAATTTTCCTACCTGTCAATCAGATATCGGATTTTGTAATAAGTTGCAAATACGCGTGGCTTTGTTGGCAAAGTTATAAGATTTTTAAATTTAGCGCGTGATGTTTCAAAGACAATCTTACATTGTGTTAACACTAAATACATGTTAAGGTAAAGTAGTCATTACCTTACAGAATAACATACAATAATTTGGTATTCGAATCAGGAGAGTTTGGTAATGTAATCTACATTAAAGTGTTCCATTATTTAACCTTTAGGAAAAGTAACAAACAATTTTAAGTTCTTTACTTAAAAAAGTCAACACAGTTTATCAAACTAAGTTTACCTAAAAGCTGTAAGCGAAGATTATAAGCAATAATTGATTTATGATTATTTTTGGAGATATTTTTATTATTATTTCTTGTTACGCTAAATTCGAACTTAACATAATATTTAGTACAAAGGGTATTTTCAATAAACCCTTTTTCGTAGAGCTTAAAATCTTGGTACAAAAGCACCAAAAGCATTTTAGGATTCACATCTTTTAAACTCTCAGGATACCTAGACGTCCCCTACTTAAACGATCTTAGACTTTTTTACACTCCAAGAATTCAAATGAATTTCACTTTATTGAAATTCAAAGAGCATGAAATTAACTTTAATATGAATCTTTTAAAATCGTTTCTATTATACTTTAAGATAACTTTCAAAGATTTAAAGAAGGATAGGTTTTCAAAAACCCGTATATACTTAAAGTTATCGTAAATCTAGTTGTCAGAAACTATAACAAGGATCAATACAACCAAAAAGGTCGGGTACAAGGCAGGGACCAATCTTTGAACGTTGTTGTTATCATAAATTATATTATACTGGTACATGAGGTAGTAAACATTAATCATCTCGTCAGGAGAACAGTAAGAGATGTTAATGAAATTGCGGCTAATTCGTCCGGAGAACTCGAGTGCTATTTATTACATGGAGCGAATGTTTTCCACAGCAACACACCAACTGTGATTTATCTTGATATTCAAATAACATTAAGAGTTACGCAGTATGTTTTGGTCTGTTAGAAAAACGTAAGATTTATATTTTGACATACCGGTATGTTGAATCGCCGTAACTGACTTAACAGAATAGAACACCCTGATACAAAAAAAAATTCAAAACGCCTTGTGGTATCCGGCTGAGTAAAATAGACGACCCTCATTTTTACCGAGGTGTCGTAAAAGGCGAATAGGTTAAGTTGAAACGCAGTGTGATATCCGGCTGAGTAGAATAGACCACTCTTCTTTCTTACCGAGGTGTCGTAAAAGGCAACTAAAGTAAGTTGCCGTCAAGCAGGCGGCCGGTCGTAAAATAACTAGTCAAGTAACAACTTGATTTTTTTAGAGTGAGAAAGGGTACGAGAATAATTATATCGGTATGCTGTACTTTATTAAGTAATGAATTAAGTAATGAAGCCGTATGAACTTAGTTGATACTTAAATGTATGTAAAGGAAAATATGCTGAAACTTTCATAACTTAGGTATTTCTAGATTATGACTTAAAGAGACTTTACTTTTGAATAGTTAAAATTATAGTTTGATAGACTGATATAGTTTCTCTTAATAAATATCGATAAGGAAAAGGCGTAGAATTTTCATTGTTTACCTCGAATACTTTTTGCTCGCAGCGAATAATGGATAGTTCCTTTATTCTTCAGTCTTTGTTTTATTATGTGGTTTTATCTTTGAATCTTGACGGGCGATGATGGATTTTCACTTCCTTGTTACTGAAATTCGTCTCTGAGAAATATATATTAAGGTTTTTAATTACGGTAAATGGTTTTCGTGCTGTTATTTTTAATTTCTACAAGTTCGACCCTTGAATCTGTTCTTGTCATCAATTCTACAGCAAACTTGTAATAATTATTAATAATATACATTCGGTTTATACCACGAATGTTTCAGAGAAAGGTTGAAGAGTTAGTATGATTTTTTTAAGTAATATTATTTTAATTAAACATTATATATTAATTTAAATATATTTAGTTAGTTACTTAATCATGGATACGACATAGGCAGTTTTACGACTAATTGTTTCGAACAGTATATGTATTGGGAAGCTTTATTGAATCTGAAATCTTCATTTTTCGGGCTGATTTTTCGCTCGCAGCATGTACAATTTTTATAAGCTTTTATTCAACTTGCATGTGAAGAAGGAATCTTGCAAGTTAATTTTGAATTAATAATAAATATTTTTTCAATTAACTCGTTAATTTATTATCTATTCTTTTTAGGTAATTTAATTTAATTTTTATGTTCATTTTTAAATAAATAATATAATATATTATTATTATTAAATTACATAAAGCCACTCAATCTAAAAAGAAGTTGTTATAGTTATGTGGGAAGGTATAATTTACCCTGGAAACGCAATATTCCTGAACTCAAGCACGTGTGGGCAGCTCTGTAACATTATATACAGAAATTTTAATTGGCAAGTGGGCGGACTTAAAAAAGGTTATTTTTGACGAGAAAATATTTATATTTCACTTAATAGTCAAAGTACTCGATAATCTTTTAATTCGAAGTACCAATATGCTGTTAGTAAGTAACATTTATAATTTATTTAATAAATTGAAATACGAAAGAAGATTGCAAAATCAACTATTGTTTGTAAACATCGTGCTAAGTTGCCTCCTGACAAACAAGGGCTTAATCCTTAGGTTAAGTTTAAAGAAAAGTTTAATTTCATGACGCTATCATGCTGCAACGTTACCGCGTTAGCTTAGTTTGGTAGAGTTCGAAAAGTAGAGTTTTAAAAAAATAAATAAAATAAATTTATGGGGCACTTACACACACGGTCGTCCGTAACCAAAGTAACTTAATACTTGTGTTATGGGCACCAGTCAACTAGTAAACATATACTTATATTTTTCAATACATATTTACACCCAGACTAAAAGAACTAACAAATTGATTTTAGATAATGTTGGCGCACGGTGCGAATTGAATCTACGACCCACAAGCTGAAGGCAGGGACACTACCAACTGGGCTAATGGGCCAGTCAAGTTATTCCAATTATTAGTGTGACTTTGAAAAAGGTCGCGACACGTTGACGGCTAAGTTCAATAAATGTAATCAATGAAATCACTTCAAAATTACTTTTGTTCGATGTCTATTGACATTTGATAGCGATTAGCGGCAATAAGCTTATCGCCAATTCAACTGTAGTGATTGAAAGTTTCCGCTCTAGTATTGCATTAGTTCCTTAGGATATACGGTAGGGGCAGGCATGGTTGCTTCGGGAGTTAAGATTTTAGCTTTCCGTTATAAGATTTTTTTAGTACTTTGGAAAAAATATTATGATAAATTAGCCACAAGAGCTTATAAAAGATCGAATTGCCTACACTTGGCCTAAATTTTCAAGTTTTATTTAATGATCGTTTGGCCACTTTCCTCCTGTATTTCGGAGAGTTCATTAACAAGCCGGTCTCGAATTTTTTCGTCAATAACCTTTCAAAGTAATTGTCAATTAAGACGCACTTCATTCTCGTGTTATTCGTTTATCTGTTATGGATCACTGAGTTCAGGAGGCTTTATATTTCTAAATAATAAGGCCTCGTTAAAATAGTAAGATTGTGCTGGTTGGGATATGATCACTTTCACCTTATTATCCCACTTCTGGCACCATGTTGTGGTTTGTACATCTGGGATACGTAATTAAATATAGACTGGTTTTTGTTAGAGGTGATTATTAAGACTTTTAGGAAAATATTAATACACGTGAGACTTATGGTAGTGGTACGCCATATTAACAAATGTAATGCATGTACATTCTCATAACAATAACAATATTTTTGTTTTAGATCTACAAAGATATGACAATATCAAGTAAAAGGAAACAGTAAAAAAAATCCAGAATCTAGAAGAACACAATTCCTAGATTAAAAGAGCCTCCTAAAAGCCATTTTCGAAATTTAGAGAAATTTCCATCAACAAAAAAGAAGAAAGAAGAAAAATCTCTCATGGCTATTGAGAAGTCATCTAATTTACTGGATCTCATAGCCACCATAACAAGAAATATTTAACGTACGTGAATTGTTGTGATCTAATGACTCCTTGGGACTAAAATATCCATTGGTGATCGAGATTAGCGATACTTTAAGGCTTGCACTATTACAGACGCTGTCAGATTTTACAAGAGATCATCATCATCATCTCGATCGACCGTGGATCTATGTTCTCTCTTTTGAGGTCGTCGGCTATGGTTTTTACCCAAGTGATTCGGGGTCTTCCAGGTCTCTTTGACGCGGCTCCGAGTTCCAAAATTTTTTTGGTCATATGATCCACTGGTCTCCTCATAACGTGGCCGTACCATCGCAGTCGTGATTCTGTCAGCTTTTCCGCGATGGGTCTCACTTTAGAAGTTCCCCTAATGTAATGGTTGGGGACTTTATCTAGAAGTGTGACTCCCGCGGACCATCTCAGCATTCTCATCTCTGTGATGTGTAATTTGTGGACCTGTTTCTGTTTGAGGGGCCAGCATTCTGAACCATAAGTTATTGCGGGTCTTACGGCTGTTTTGTAGACCTTTCCTTTGGTACGTATAGGCATTCTAGCATCGCAAAGGACTCCGCTGAGCTCTCTCCATTTTTGCCAACCTACGTTTCTGCGGTGTTCGATATCCACATCGATGTTACCATCATTTGATATCACGCTGCCTAGGTATTTGAAGCTTGGGACAGTCTTAAGGGCAGAAGATTGAAGGTAGATAGTGTGGCGACTGCTGGAGTACGCGAACTTGCAGTGCATATGTTGAGTTTTCTCTCTGCTGATTTTTAGCCCTGCTGTTTTTACAAGAGATATCAAATAAAATAAAAAAAAAAATCTGAAGCCACACCAACGCTCTATACGACATTGTAATAAAATTCAAAAGGTTATTTCTGAAGCCAAACATACACTCTACACGACATTATAACGTACATTATATAAACAATTTTCCATACACAAATATTTGGATGTTTTCAGAATTGTTTTAGGCGGAATTTGTTATTCAATGATACCATTCGCAAAACAGCCGTAAGCCTTATCTGTTGCCCCGGTATTTAAGTCGGAAATATGTATTTTAAAACCTTGCTTGAAAAGTTTGTCAAAAGGGATTTATTTAAAAAAATTACAAGAAGTGATTTTTGTCTGACCCTAACATTCAATACTTAGTACGAATATAATCAGATATTGGTGATTATCTACTATAAAAGCGAATACAAATCACACAAAAATAAATATGTGGCGTACTATAGAATAACCTAATTATTCAAAACAGCTTTAAAATTATTGTCATTTACCTAACATGCCGACTTATCGACTGTATTACTTTAAGAATGTAATCATAAATACGGCTATAACAATATTAAATTTAAATATTTAAAAATAATGAAAGTGCTCTCATCTCATCAGTACTCGGATATCCTTTATAAGAATGAAAGCAACCGTTCAGATTGTTTTACGTAAATACTTGAAAACTTAGTTTAGAATATTAAGTAGACTGTAGCAAAACAACGAGGAAACGCTAGGTGAGGTAATCGATATTCTGATTATATTGGAGCAGGAATTTTTTTTAATATCATTATAACCTCTTAGCTCCTACCCCGAATAAAGTATAAGGATATTTCGCGGATGAGTTTATCAACTTAAGCGATGATAGATAGAAGATGATTTTACAAAATAATAATACCGATATTCTAAACCAAAATTTTTAATGACAAATAATAAACGACGACAAGGCACACGAGTTTTAGTTTTGTTTCTTAATAAACAAAAGTTCGTTACACCTGTTAATATATAAAATCATTTTCAATTCACATGTTGGACACTGTAAATGATTATTGTTTCAAAATCGAGTTTTAGTTACGAATCACAACACTCCTTCAATATACAAATACAATCCAACGAATTCAAATATTTTGGAAATACCGACTGTAGACGAAAGAAGCTATTTCCTAGTGTAAATAAGAACAAGAAATTAATTGAACGGTATTCTCAGTGAAGCGAAGGATTCGAAGTTTTCAGACATCATTTCGCTAGTCTTTGATACTTCTGATAACATTCTTTGTTGCCTCATTTCTTTCGTAGCGACAATAGGATTTTAAATATTAGAAAGTCGACCGAGTCTGTCACCACATTTTCTTTAATTCAAACGCTAAGACATTATGGTTGTGTTTATTATTATCGTGTCTGGATGTTTTTCAGAACAGCATCGTTTTAAAATCTTTAATCCCAAGATGCAGTTATTATTGGAAGCTTGTCTTGGTAACCGTAGTGTAGTGATGGCTCGTAAAAATGTACTTTGGCGGAGTTGGAGCTTTAACTGTCAATTGATGAAATTTAATCAGTTAATAACTTACGTTGATGTTGAGTATTAAGAATAATCAATATACTGACATTGCGAGGGTATACAACTCGATGCACACAGGTGTTATGCTTGAATTAATTAATATGATTTCCTAGCTCCAATATGATTATTATAATTATTCCTTACCTACTTATATTTGTTTGACAGGCAGAGTGTTTTTTTTTATATAATTGCGATAAGAAATGTTATACGTAGTCGCCTGTTACTATTTCCTTAATTGGTAAAGACGTCCTTGTATCAAAGTGTCCTTGAAGACATGTAGTGCGCACTATAACACTTCCTCAACGCAGAATGGTAGATTACACATATCCCAAGAATTGTCTATAAATATCCCAGTGTCCTCATAGGTTTTAGCCTATTCTGTAAAAAAATAAAATATCAGTTCAGTCTATTTGTTTTTATTGTAAATTTATATCAACAAGCCTCGTTTGGTGTATGTTGTGCGCTCCCAGTAACTTTGTGTAATATGATAATTTAAGTATGTACACATATTTACTCGGGCTTCTTAACTTTAGTTATTTCAGAATTCCTTGACGAATTTTTTTTGTTGTTATTGGATAATTATCCCCAACATAAGATAAAAATTCCGATAAAGTAGAAGTAATCCGTTACTTTTGTAATAAGTATTTATCTTTTGAACATTCAGAGGAAAAATATAAAAACAAAAAAAAGGTTTGGTATACGATATGTTACGATATGGTAGTCACTTAACAAATTTTACGGTATTGTTTATACGTATTTTATACCGTGAATTTGATTATACAATTCAGAGTTAATTTAACTTTTCATATGATATTAAATTTTTCACGAAAAACTGCCGTATTTTACGGCATACCATTTAAGAAATATTATTACCTGAGGTGTGTTACGTAACATTAAAGTCTAATCAGTTATTCGTCGCTAAACAATTTATCGCCAACAAGGTTATTAGGTATTTTTTTTAAGAAACAAATCTGTAAAATAAATAGCCAAATTGCGTATGACTGAAGCTAAATATTGTAATGTGATTTTAGTTTTGTGGTTAGACATCGTGCCGCCCACAGCTTGTGATGGATTGTTTACCCTTTTAGAGTTCGGTTTATTTTTACCAGTGTTATGTTGTCTGAAGAAAAGTTGATCTTTTTGGTTATTGTGATAAGAATAGGGTGTTTTGGTTTGATTGAGAAATATCTTTTTTTGATCTTATTTTTATTTATTTAAACATAAAATACAACTTAAAATATTTATCATATCGTTAAATACAATTTGTTCTTCGAGTCTGGGTGAGTTTATGTATTTAAGTATATATGAATTTAATATATTTACATATGTACCAGTTGTTTCTCATCCTGCACCCGTAACAAAAGTATTAAGTTATTTACTTAATTTTAAATAAAGCTGTTTTCTGTTAGCGAGGAAAATATTGAGATATAGTCTTTAAACGGAAATTAATATATTTTTATTCCAAACAAATGTTTAATAACTGATCAATCACTTTATAAAAAATTTAACAGAGCATTTGCCAAATCAGATTTCGATGTATCGCGATTGTATGACGAGGCACTGCTCTGCCAAATGGATCAATCAATCAAATTGGCATTATTGCTCGGATTTATTATTGGATGGACTACAATGTCTGCAGTTAATCGAGAATGTTCCAATAATATTCAGGTATCAAGCGCATATTATATTAACTAGCGTTTATGAACAGTTCATCGCTTAGTATGTGTTCAGTTTAGTTATAAAATAATGTTCCAATATAAGCTTACGCGTTACTGCATTGAATAAGTAGAAAAATAAATTAAGACTACAATGTTATTATTCCACGATGTTAGCCCATTATATATTTTATTTTATTTTTATTTATTGAGGATAAAAAAGTATTAATAATGTAAGTCTTTTTACGTTATTAATACTATAAAATATTCTAGAATTTTTTTAATTTGAAATCTTAATTATAGGTTACCAACTCATGAATCGATAAAAGATTTCGTTTATTGCAATGGACTGGCCCGTTAGCGCAATAGGTAGTGACCCTGCCTTCAGCTCCGTGGGTCGCGGGTTCGATTCCCGCCGAGGGCCAACATTTTCTAAAAACAATTTGTTGGTTCTTCAAGCCTGGGTGTGTATTTGTATTCAAGTATGTAGTTAAAATTATATATGTAGTATACCAGTTGTCCGTCGCCCATAACACAAGTATTAAGTTTCTTACTTTGGGGATGGACGACCGTGCGTGTAAGTGTCCCATATATATATTATTTATTTATTTTGACTTTCAGAAAAGCCTAGTTATTTCTACACTTTTATTGAACGTACATAAATGTTTTATTTGCTATAAATGATTGTTGTTCAAAATTATTTATATTCAAAAAATATTTTGCAATATTTTTTACGACCACATAAAAATATCACTTTCACCAATATCTGTTATATTATATATACTCTTTATATAATATTCGAGTAGAATATTGTATAGAACAATAAATTAATAGTTAGTATTTAGAAAATTATGTTGGTAATTAAGTTAGATGTCCTGCAGTACTGTCTTGTAATATTAATTAATAATGGCAGTAACGGTATTTCTTAAAAGAAACATATTTCTTACCCACCCTAAGATAAAAGATTTTCTTCTATATCTAAATTTGAACAACATATCAAAAAGGTTTTCTGCTGTACGTTGTAAGAATTTCCTACGTAGCGGGTGTTTAGGTCTGATTTATCACGAGGGACAGGCCTGTATGTCAGGGGCATGCCGACATAATTCGGGTCACTGTCCGCACTTATCAGCCCTGTCTCGATACATGTGAAAGATTTTGCACACCATGTAGTTAATTGATATCGGGTTATTTCTCAAAGTCATATACGTATCTATTTTCTTAAATAGAAGGATTAGAACTTAGACCCTTTAAGCGTCTCAAATGTAGATTGTTGGTAGGTTACGCAAAACAATAGACTATATGCAAATTTGTCACGATACTTTTCATACGAAATTTTATATGGTACTCATAAACATTAACATTTACGTTAAAATATATATTTTATAAGCAATATAACAGAACTAACTACTTTGCTATAATCCGCACGGGTTAAGCGAATGCATGCAAAGCCAATGTGTATGAAGCAGGCAAAATCTACGCACCTTACACATGCAGGACAAGCCACCACATGCACCCCAAGGCGCATCCACCAGCAACAACGCACACAAGCAGCACACACACCCACCACCACAATCTCGACAATCTCGAGGATAGGCTCCACGACAAAAATCGTAATGCCGTGGAGCCTATCTTCCTGATGATGCTTCGGTTTCGGGGCGAAACGATCGTCGAGATTGTGGTGGTGGGTGTGTGTGCTGCTTGTGTGCGTTGTTGCTGGTGGATGCGCCTTGAGGTGCATGTGGTGGCTTGTCCTGCATGTGTGAGGTGCGTAGATTTTGCCTGCTTCATACACATTGGCTTTGCATGCATTCGCTTAACCCGTGCGGATTATAACAAAGTAGTTAGTTCTGTTATATTGCTTGTAATATGGAATTCCGCAAAGTAACGCCTGCTTCTATAAATCATATATATTTTATAAGTTAAATCAAGTTTAAGTACGTTTATTAAGTTGTAATTAAGTTTCAGCAGTTTCTACTAATAAAAACAGCGGTTCATTGGTCTTATTTATTGATTCAAAAGGACTTACAAAAGTTAATTTAACAATTTTTTTGACATTATCATTAACATTATCTCAAGTGGACGAGATTTAATGCTAACTTGGATTTAAGTTTAAATTATGTTGTTACATTTTCTGATATTAATAAAAGTATGCAACATGTTTATTTTTTATGGTAATAAGCACAATGACGTCGTTTAAATTTACAGAAAAAAGTTTTATGATATCATCATCCTTCTCCCGCCCTTATCCCACTATAAGTGGGTCGGCACAACAAGTTACAAACATGTTGTCATATGATTTGGCTACCTATTTTACGACCGGCCGCCTGCCTGACGTCATCTAACTTTAGTCGCCTTTTACGACACCTCGGTAAGAAAGGAGGGTGGTCTATTCTATTCTGCTGGATACCACACGGCGAAAAAAAAAGTTTTATTTAAATTAGATAAATATAGTAAATATAGTAGTTACACATATACATGTAATAGTTAATACCGATTATTACGCTCTATCTTCTGTATTTGTAACATCTAAATATTTTTTCGGATAACATGCCTAATGTAATATGGAATGAGGTTTAACTTTTTATGTTAGCGAAAGGACATATATGAAGCAGGATGAATATCTCTTTCAGTATCTCTCATATTATCATGAAACCGTGAGTAAATCTATGGTTGTATTGGAATTCTGTATGCTGACATCAATTACGTACAAATTATATTTGTTTCGTGGAAATTAACACACGATGTAGGCAACATTAACCAAATATTAAGCCATTTTCAAAAGACTGAGCAGGCTTTAAAACCTTTAATGTTATTCCACGGCTAAAATGAATCAAATATGCGAGGCCTTGAACGTATCAGATATTCAAAGTTAATATTTGTTTTTTTGCATCTATATATTTAAAAATGAATGTTTGTCTGTATGTCCTTTATAGACTCCGAAACAACTGGACCAATTTTAATAAGGTTTTCAGGACCCATCGAATGATCCTGTAAAGTTTGGTGGATCTTTAAACTGTCAGTTTGAGCCACAGCAACGCGCGGCCAAGCAACTAGTTTTATATAAAAAAAGTTTTTTTTTGCTATAATCCGCGATAAACTATATAGAAAATATATATAATGTTAAATATAGAGTGCACTACCCGTTTTCATATCTGATATATGCAGGATTCGTAAAACACATAAACATCCACCATCGCCATCATAATACACAAGCACTACACACATTCACTATCACAAACACTATAATAGTTTCGCCCCGCAACGAAGCATCATCAGGAGATAGACGCTACGATAAAATCAAAAAATTATATGTAGTAAAAAAAATTTAAAATTAAAAGTAATTTTTTTTTCATACTCTAATCGACTAAACAGAACATGAACGACAATAATTGAAGACCATTATTAATAACGTATAATATTATTAAGAACTTAATTAAAATTTTATAATATTCAGGTTACTAAGGTTCTAAAGCTAAGAATCTAAAGCTTGCCGATGAAAACTAATTACTTATATTCAAAGAAAATAAAATTCTTATAATTAGATTCATAAAGGCAATCTACGCGGATATTTTTTTAAAAGTAATTAACTTATTGTTTAAAATATATTATGATAGACAATAAAGGAAAGAAAATCTATAGTTTGTTGGATGTAGAAGATATTTATGCTATATTATATGTATTTTTATACATCACATATTGTTATATTGTATTTAATTAAATATAATATACCATTAAGAGGCTCTCACGTCATGTATTGCGATAAAATCACCAAGCATTGTGATGCAATGCCTTTTGTATCACAAATTTTTAAAAAGTATTTCTATAAATCAGACGATATTGATTTTGAATTCTCTCTTAATAGCTTCTAAATAATAATAATAAATATATGAGACTTTTACACACACGGCTATACATCCTCAAAGTAACTGACAACTGGTACGTTTATACATATGTAATTTTAAATACATACTTAAATACAAAGATACACCCAAACTAAAAGAACTAACAATTTTTTTAAAGAAAATTGTTGCGGCATCGATTCCCACTCCCCAGTGGGAATCGAAGCCATGACCCGCGGTGCTGAAGACAGAGTCACTGCTAACTGCGCCGACGGACCAGTCAAAGTATAAATTTTATTAAATCTTGAGATCATATTTGCTCTCAATTCAATTTCATTAAGACGGTCTCGGATCGTGTATTGCGATAAAATTACCAAGCATTGTGATATTCTCCTAAGGGAAACAACACGTGCTGCAAGATTATCCTGAATCATACATGCTACAATAATTAAGTTATTGTCACAAAATTTTTAAAAGTATTTCTACCAATTATATGATATTAAATTATTTCTTAATAGCTGTCAAATTCTCTTATACTTTGTATTTTATCTAATCTCAATAGAAATAGTGATTTTATCTATATTTTGCTCGGGATATAATTTGTATTTTACCAAATTTTCAACAAGGAAAGCTTCACAGAAGGCTGCGATTTAATAATGTTAAATTGAAGATATTTAAAAGATTGACTGCCGAGTTTCTTGCTGGTTCTTTTCGGTAAGAGCAACATTCCGAACCAGTTGTAGCTTCATTAATCATGTCGATCCTTGACGATTGAAGTGTTCGAAAGAGCTTACTAGAATAAAGAATATTTTGATTTGATTTGATTGACGGTCTAACAGTTAACCGCTGAAAGCTTAACAAGCAGAATGACTTTTACAACATATATATATAACATATATTTATGGACATGGCTGCTTACCTACATTAAATACATGATATTATTTACTACCAACTATTTGGTAGTTCATATAATAATATGTTATTCTTAAGGAAAAAGCCCTTAAAATAAAAGATCGGGTGTTACGATCTCGAATGTTCACAAACATATCAAGTTCGCCCCACAAGACATGTAATACGAAACTTGAAAATTCACACGTTGAGCTTTCGTATGCTGATCTATAAAAATAGTGAACGCTTTTGTTAAACTTTCGATATCGTTTTATATTTATTAAGTTTTTTGTACAATATAGCTTACCGTTACTGCAATTTTTTTTCTTATAGACCACTTTTAAAATGTAACTGGTTCTAATATTAACAAAACTCGATAAAAAGTTTGAAGATTAGATCTAACTATGGAAATTTGGGTTGCTGAGTTCCAACCACGGGTCGATATTTTTTCGAATACAAAGCCTTTGTGTATGCCTACTTTTTTATACCTATATATTAATATAAATATATTAATATATATATTAATATAAATATATTAATATAAACACTTTATATTAATACGGCATGAACGATGTATTTCTTGTTCAAGTATATTTCAATATACTTTATATTAATCTCTGATGTTTGGAGACAAGGTTACTTAAGACAAGTAAACATGTTTAAAGTCATAGTAATTAATCGCCTTAAACAAACATACTAGTTTGTATGTAATTAACTTGTTGGTTAACTTGCAAAGATAACTTAACTCAAAGTTATTATATCTACCAAGTATTAGGGTAAGCCAAAATTGAATATAATATCGTCTTTTTCTGTAGGTTTAAGTACAATAACTTATTTATTTCTTCGAAAAATAGCTGCTTGACTATTGTATGAGCATAATAGCATCACAGCCGCATGTATCTACTTATGCCAATTTGTTATACACCGTGGTATATGCGGCTATGCGACTAATAGATAGGCCGCTTTGAAAAGTTATCAAGGAGGCGTTGATTAGCCCTTTCATGATGATTTTAAGAACACATTTATTATGCGCAATTTTTCTTCAGCGCAAGTTTATATTAAAAATACAAAACCTTAAGTATATTTTTATTTACAAGCGTGATAATAGTCGTGTTCTATCGCACTATTATCATAATAAACGATTAACTTATTCTTTTATATTATTCTGTCGGTAATTTGTTTCGATGTCTCCTTTAAAAACAATCACTTTGTAAAACAAACCAGAAATACAGCTGGTGAGAACAACAATGCTGTTTGCGATATTTTCATGTTCCAACCTTACTCCCCTAGAACTCTAATCCAATGAAATAATATTTTTCACAAACTTTAAATAAGTATTATTAGGGAGCATTCAACGCCAATATAAAACTTTGACAATCAATTCGGAATTTCGGCGCAAAGTTTGAAGAAACTGTTAGTCCAAGTGTTTTGGAATGTTTTTACAGTCATTCCGGTTCCATTAAGTTCATTGTTACTTTATCTATTGAGAGCAGAGGCCTGGTTTTACGCGGACGTAATTATGAATACGCCAACGTCCCTTAAGTTTTATCCAGCTGCCTACAAGAAATTTTAATACCAATTTGGAGCAGTAGGATTTGTATCTGTTTTGTTTGTGTAATATAGGTATAAATAATCCGCCGATTCATTTTGCTGTCCTTATCCTACTCTAAGTGGAGTCGGTACAATATGTTTTTCTCTCCCATTCTGTTCTATCATTCGTCAACTCTGGCGCTACTCCTTTTTATGTGTATGTCATATTTCATACAATCTAACCATCTCTTTTCATAGGACCTTCGACCTTCGTGGACCTTGCCTTCAGCTCCGCTGGTCGTGGTTCGGTTCCCACCGAGAGCCAAAATTTTCTGTTACAATTTGTTGGTTCTTCGAGCTTAGGTGTATATTTGTATTTAAGTTTGAATTTAAAATTATATATGTAGTATATCTACCAGTTCTCCGTCATAGGTATAAAAAACTCATTTAAAAATTCAACTGCCATTTATATTCGGACTTCTTATAAACTTAATAGGTATACAAAACAACTGCAAAAATTAAAATTAAACTTTTTAATGTTTTTCATTAATATTAGATTATTATTATTAGAAAATATAATGCGTATTCCACACCTTCATATAAACCCTGCATGGTTTTCTAAAGGTGTGTATGTGTTGTATGTGATTGGGATCGGACGACCGTGTGTGTAAATAACTCACAAATATATTTATTTACTTATATCCATCCACATTTACATTTAACACTCGTTTGGTCCCCTGATTTTCATCCGTCATCATTATATGTCCATACCGTTTTAATCTTGCACTGCTCGTCTTTTCTATAATTGGCGCAACTTTCAAACTTCCCCTTGTATATTCATTTCATATTTTATCCAGTCTTGTCACACCACGCATCCGCCTTAACATTCTCATTTCATTTCTATACCATCTTCTTTCATCCGTCTTTTTCATTGCTCAACTCTGTTCCATATAATACCACAGGTCTTATGACCGATTTAAACATGTTTAACTTTAGGAGGCAAACATAAATCCTACTAATCCTACTAATATTATAAATGCGAAAGTTTTGTGAGTATGGATGGATGTTTGTTACTCTTTCACGAAAAAACTATTGGACGGATTTGGATGAAACTTTACAGTTATATAGGTTATACATCGGAATAACATATAGGCTACAATTTGTAATGATTTTATGTAATATAACGATACATGTCAATAGAGTCGGAAAAAATCTGGCCTCTGAGAGCTATCTTGGCTTGGTACGCTGCCTAAACCATTGGAGTTACACAAAGATGATGTACCGTATTATTGTTTGTCTTTAATAGTTTTAAATAAAAGTCCGCGACAGCATATATCTATCCTGTATGTGGGAGCCACTATGACAAAAATTGTGAATCATAAATTTAATTTAATTACTATTTTAGTTACTGTGGCAGACCAAATTCATCGCGAGCGAAGCCGCGGGCAAAAACTAGTAATATAATATATAATAACCCACCGTGTATTGAAATTATACTGATCATATCTGCAGGTAACTTAAATGTAACTGTTTATGAAATCAACTTGAAGTAACATTTTTTGTTGTAATTAGTGTATTGTGGTTATCATATTTTTTACTATAATTATCGGAAAACAAAACAACCTCGACACGATTATTTTTCGGTGTTAATCGATAATAACTCGAAGAATTTACATTTAAATACATTTTTTACATTCTCTCGCATACCTTAAAAGTAAACGTTTATTGGATTTATTGCTCTATTTTCGAGTGTCATGATTCAAATATTGTTCTGTATAATTTAGAAAAAATATTTACTACATTGAAAAAATTTATTGTTAAATAACCATACATCCCCGTCCGAAGAATAAAGTTACATTTCCTATGTTTATATATAGAACATGTTACTTTATTCTTCAAATGGGGCGAATCATGATAATGTTAGAAACAGTTCCATTCCATAATACAAAAGTAATGATAGAATTATTTTGCTACAATCCACGTTTTAAATACATTTTTTACATTCTCTCGCATACCTTAAAAGTAAACGTTTATTGGATTTATTGCTCTATTTTCGAGTGTCATGATTCAAATATTGTTCTGTATAATTTGGAAAAAATATTTACTACATTGAAAAACTTTATTGTTAAATAACCATACATCCCCGTCCGAAGAATAAAGTTACATTTCCTATGTTTATATATAGAACATGTTACTTTATTCTTCAAATGGGGCGAATCATGATAATGTTAGAAACAGTTCCATTCCATAATACAAAAGTAATGATAGAATTATTTTGCTACAATCCACGCTTTAAGAATATCTATGCAATGCTAAATGTAGCAATCACAAATCTTTCTCATCTCTCATTCAAACAGAATTACCAGCACGTACTCGTACAAGAAAACCAAAAACAAAAAAAAGAAACAACACAAATATTACGTAGTACATTTCTTTTTCCACTCACAATATACAGATACTAATATGACATGACAATTTACTTTTATTAAACTACTTGTTAAATAATTTTTTATCAATAAATTATATTTGCACAGACTCATAATCGCCGACAGGCCTTGAATTATGCTTGTATGTCTGACAAACAAAGCTGTCCTTAGTGATAAATCAGATTACGACCTCCAGATGTCTACGGTAGGAAAGCGCTTGTTCGGAGGCAAAACATATTTTATGCTTTGTTGTAATATATATTACCGCCGATCATTACTAGGCCTTTTTGTTTATCACTAAATAAGTTGATTATTAGATTAAACAACAGCGTGGTTGGGTTTGTACCCTAGAAAGGTGTTGTTGAAAGCCATATCGGAATAAATTGGACTTAATATTCTACACCATCTTGACCATGTTAGACATGTGAGATTTTTTAAATTTAATTTTCCAACTGCACATTTGCCGTCTTCCACATTTTTATTTATGAAGATCTTAGTTACGCATTCGGCTATAAGGGCGCGTATAATCTCTTTGCGATTTCGTCGTGGAGTCTGTCTCCTGACGATACTACAGTTACGGGGCGATACGATTGTTAAGATTGTGGCAATAAGTGTGTGCAGTGCTTGTGCATTGTTCTGTTGTTGGTAGCGAGTAGTACATGAGTCTCTACATTTAGCATTACACACATTTTCTTTTATCACGGATTATAGCAAAATAATATTTTCATTACTTTTATACACCTACAACTACAAATAAATAACCACACTCTCGATATCAGCATTGTAAACCACAATCCCAATTATTTAAAAGGTACAGAAAGAAAATATATTATCATATCTAGTATAGGAATTTCATTACTATTACTTCATTTTAAAGGGTATGACAGAGAGGACGGTATGCGAATATCTTACTGCCAATATTATTGAGAGAAAGGAATATCTCCGATTCAGATCGAGCCACGAACAAACAAAGTGCTTAACGTTAATGAAGAAATACCTAAAGTGGATATGGTACGAGTATGCTCCTAAGCGTCGGATAATTTATCAATATTGTTACATTAAGATAAAAATCGTGTATAAGTTTTTTAACTAAACGACCTATTTGGTATTATGTACGAACTATATTAATAAGGTTTTCCTTATCATATGCTACGTCAAATGAAATTGAAATATTTTTCTCAAATGGGAATGTAGGAACGGTTTCTAATATAGGTAATACCTACCTACAGTACCAATGCATCATCATTTATATTAGTAATAAATAATATTTTTTAGATATTAATTATCAAAAATTGACATAAAAATGCATTTTGGTTATTTACAATTCACTAAACTAAAGTATTTTACAAAATCAAGATTTTATAAAAACTTGAAACAAAATTAAAACTCACTTAATAAAACTAAAAAAAAACAAACAAAAATTATATATACATATTTACATCTATTTACACTAAATCAAAACCGTCGATTCCACCGCAGTGGGGTAAGGTTATTTTATTTATGTAATAATAAGTTATAGTATTTTAAATATTAATTATCTAAATAACATCATTTTCTCATCTCACAAACTATACCTGTATTCAGCTAGACATAGGTCACTTTGATGGACATTTGTTATTCATCAAATTAAAAAAATCTATAATCATTACACTTTAATATTGGTGTCTTGCTCTCTCTTTGGTTGATTTGGTTATTTGAGGTCTGAATATTTGCCATTGATTTAATAATTAATATTATAGTAATAACAGTCCACTAAAAAGAGTTTGCTTTAGCCACCCGGCGATAAGTAGCGTGTTATAAGTTTGTATACGACACGTTCGCCATACGATCATTGTAACCCGTTAAGAATTAAGAAGTGTCTTTGGAAAAGCGTAAATTTCACCAACGTTTTTTGTTTAGGTATAATATTTTAGACTCTTGTTATACTCGTAACAACCGACTGACGTTTTTACGTGCTCTACGACGCACTCGGGGAAAGTGAATGGTGCCGTTTACCATTATAAAGATAGGCTAACATACGCTATCGCCTATATTTTTAACGAAGTACAATCGAGTATAAGAAAACGAGTTCGTTATTTGACGATAAGAACGCTTAATTATATCTAACGCGTCTATTATTTGAGTTTTATAGACCTTTTCTCTTGTATAATGACATAGAAAAAGCATTTTCGTATATATTCGAATCTCTATAAGGTAATGTGATTTATAAGACCTGGAGTTAGAATTATCGCTGTCAAACAACCAATTGGGTTACTGTCGTTCAACTATTTTGGTTATCGTCAGCTACTTAGTTGTATAATTGTTAAAGCAATTTAATTGTATTATTGAAAAAATCCTAAGATTAAGACGAAAATTCTTCTAAGTAGCTTCACGTTAAAATGAAGATGGGTTACTGGAGATAATATATTATATTACTAATGGTAAGCTGTGGTATCCGGCTGAGTAGAATAGACCTAAATATATCGTATAAAATAACTAATTTCTTACCGAGTTGTCGTAAAAGGCGACTAAAGAAAGTTGACCCACCGTGTGGTATCCGGTTGAGTAAAATAGATCACCCTCTTTCTTACCGAGGGGTGTAAAATACGACCAAGGTAAGTTGACGTCAGGCAGGCGGCCGGTCGTAAAATACGTAGCCAAATCACTTGACAACATGTTTGTAACATGTTGTGCCGACTTAACTTAGAGCGGGATAAGGGCAGGAGAATAATGATCACTAGTGGTAACCACATCTTCGTTCCCGATAACATATATGTCAAAAAAATAACAGACAGACCGAATTTTACGTGTATGGTATGGATTTAAGATGAACAAGCGACGGATTTAACAGCCATATAAATTAAACTGAAATCTAATTTCAGTAAAGATTAATTTAATTTACAATAGGACTGTTAGGTGGTTTACACAAAATAATTACAACTATAATTGGATTTTATTAATAAACGGCTTTAATAGTATAAAACTAATTATTGGAATAGTGTACGTCAAACTCGCATTACAAAAACAGCATATTTATTTATAATATAATAATTTAAAAACTTCGGAACTATACTTAATCATTCTGGGTCTATTTCCATCATATATCCAATTAAAATATTTAGTACTATTGCTACTTTTTCAGCTTACAGAAAAGCTATCGACAAACAATGTAATAAAAGAATAGGTCGTCTCTTACCAATCAATCGAATCTTACCATTCATCATTTCCCTGTCCTTATCCCACTCTGAGTGGATTTGGCGCAACATGTTTTTCTCTTCCATTCTGTCCTATCACTCGTCAACTCTGGCGCTACTCCTTTTACATGAATGTCATACTTAACACAAACCAACCATCTCTTTTAAGGCCACCCTCTAGCCACATATCCATCCACATTAATATTCAACACTCGTTTGGTCATATGATTTTCATCCCTCCTCATTATATGTCCGTACCATTTTAATGAATGGAATCTTACCATTATTTCATTATTGACTCGCTGTGCTTGCGGCTTTCCCCGCGTGAAAATCAGTGTATTTGATTGAATTTTTGAAGATAAAAGTAGTTATAGTGAGTTAACTATAAGAAATAAAGACATGCTCTCGCGGACTTTTTATTAGACTTACAATTCTCTTGTACATTACATAAGTGTATCTCTGTTATTTACGCGGCGAGTCACAATTTACATAAAACCGTCATGCACTACTAACCTAAACCTTCCGGAAGTATTGAACTACCTTTTAGTAAAAACCATACAAAAATCAGTGACGTGGATATTGAAAAAATCGATTACATACAGACATACAGCTTTTGGGGAATTTGTTTTATAATAAGTATATATAAAAAATGTACTGTATTTTGCAATGATTGTTTATAAGTTTTCGTATTAATGCATCAATTAATAATTTAAGGTATATTAATTAATAGTTGAAGTTAATGTGAAACTAAGCCTTCATATCGAATCCAATCGTGAAACTTTATTGTGCACCTAATAATAATATCGTTTATACATTTTTATTTTAGTTGTATTTGGATTGATAAATATGTAAAAATCTTGTCTTGTTTGAATTTCACTACCTATTAATAGCGGTGAATGTTTAATTTCTTAAAAAAATTAACATCTCACTAAAAACCTAATAGATACGTTCAAAATATTGAAAGGTTATTAAGGGGCATGTATTTCATTTATATAAAATATTATTGATGAATTTTAACCGTACATAAAAACGGGTCTTGACAAATAGGCGTCATTTTAAACATACATACATAATTTTTCTGTAATTTATAAAATTGTCATGCTGTACTCGTGACCAAAGTGACTGGTTTTAATTAGCACCGAGTGGAAGTATTCACGCCACACGCAGTGTACTGTGCCAGCATATAAAACGTGTTTTCATAACGATAACTAATTGGGACTACCACTCGATACCACCCTAGAAATTACGCATTTGTTTATTTTATAATATTTAAATGATTTATAGAATTAGGTGTTACTTTGCGGAGATCCATAATACAAAAGTAATAATAAAATTATGATGCTATAATAGATATATATTATGCAATAATAGGTATATAATAGATAGCAGGAGATAGACTCCACGACAAAATCGCAAAGCCTTGCGATTTTGTCGTGGAGTCTATCTCCTGATGATGCTTCGGTTGCGGGGGATTGTTGAGTTTGTGATAGTGAGTGTGTAGTGCTTGTGTATTGTGGTGGAAGTGGTGGAGGTTTGTGCATGTGTTTTTACGAATCCTGTACGTATCGGGTATGAAAATACGGATAGTCCACTATACATTTAACACTATATATATTTTCTATTTACTGTATCACGGATTATAGCAAAATAATTTTATTATTACTTTTATAATATTTATTTTATTTATTTTGTTTATCTATTTATTTGTCATTTTACGCATTTTTTTTGTGATATATATAAGGCTAATTCATATATACACTAATATCCGCAAGTACACCATTATCGTAAGAAGGTATCTGTCAATTATAGTTAGTTATTGTATTCGTATTTTAAGTATTGTCTTTTATTGCGTTAAACTTGTCATGACACAAGGCACCTGTCATGTGTGTAAGGATACAATGAGGTGTCTTTCTTACGTTTTTGTTAACTTGGGAGATTTTAGTTTTTTAAGTAGAGTTGATTTATTATGATGATGATATTATGATAAATTAGAAAGCCCGAAAAAGAGTGGTGTTTACAAAATAAAATGTCCTGAATGCAATGATACATATATGGGTCAGACTGTTCGTAATTTTGAAACCCGTTTTATGGAACATATGGCCGCTTTCAGGAATAATAAGCCACAAAATTCACATTTCGCTAAACATTTGTTAGAAAGCGGTCATAAAGTTCCTAATCACCATTGTTTCGAAATCCTGCACATCTGTAAAAAAGCTTGAGACTAAAAATTTTGGAAGAATTAGGAATCATCAACCATAAGAATGACACCCTCATTAACGATTACATAAATATTTCAAGTTCAAGCTTGTTTCACGTGTTCAGAGGTAAAATAAATGGTGGGGTTGAACCGATTACTATATAACCATGCGTATTCGGATAATGCTTCGCTTTGCGATTTATCTGCGGAATCTATCTCCTGATGATGCTTTGGTTGCGGGGCGAAACGATTGTTGAGTTTGTGATAGTGAACGTTTGTAGTGCTTGTGTATTGTGGTGGCAGTGGTGGAGGCTTGTGCATGTGTTTTTACGAATCCTGCATGTAACGGGTATGAAAAAACGGATAGTCGATTTAGCACTATATATACTGTCTATTTACCGTATCGCGGATTATAGCGGAATAATTTTTATTATTACTTTTGTAGAGTTGATTTCGTAACTTGTAACAACATTGAATTAAATACCTCAGTGCCTGAAGACCAAGGTCTTCGCACGTGCGTATTGCCAGATGACTTACGAATCTGAAACGTGGTCGCCGACTATGGGCCTCATAAGAAAGCATAGAGTCATGAGCAGGGCGATGGAGCGAGCTTTGCTTGGAGTATCTCTACGCAATTAAATCAGGAATGAGGAGATCCGTAGTAGATCCAAAGCTATCGACTTATCTCAGCATATCGAGAAGCTGAAGTAGCAATGGGCGCGGCACATGCGTGAGGAGAACCGATGGGCGTCGGGTGTTAGGGTGTGGGAATGACAACCTCGCACCGGAAAACGTGGCGTCGGTAGACCCCCCTTACGTAGTGGACTGGCGAACTCAAACGGGTCGCGGAGAGCCGCTGGATCCCAACGGTACAGGATCGTGTGGTGCGGACATCCCATGAGACCTATGTCCAGCATTGGAGGTCAATCGGGTGAAGATGATGATGATGATGATGATGAACAACATTGAAACACGTTCCGTCACATAAAGTCACAAAGTAGTGGCCTGTTACAATCCCACTGCTGGGAATAGGCCCCCTCCTCCGTTTCTGGAGAGAAGGGTTGGAGCTAAGACCTTACCACGCTGCTCCAATGCGGATTGGTAGGTTACGCATATCGCCAGAATTCAGATTTCCTCACGATGTTTTCCTTCACCGAAAAGCGTGTGATTAATTGCAATTATCAATAAGACACATGAGTTTTAATAGAAAAACTCATTGGTGCCTGGCGGGGTTTGAACTCGTGTTCCCATTAAAAGAGTCGCACGGTCTCACCGCTGGGCTATCACAGCTCTTATTATAATTAATACAGTTTTAATTCACACAATAGTAACGAGAAGCTGTTTAGTAAAAATCAGATTGAGATTAACTTCACTACTTGTAAAATCGTACGGTAAACTTTCATGAGGCTAGAGTAAAATTATTACTTTGTGTTTTGTTACGTCGTTTCACATTTACATCTGTAAGCTTTTAACGTGATTTGTAAATCTGATCTAATATATTTAAGTCGCAGTTGTTAAACGGAAATACCGTTTTAAATTTGTCCAGGGATTAGAGATGTATAAGATCAGGATTGAGCTGAATACAAAGTGCTCAGGATTTATTAGAGAAAGCTTTTTCTGGTCGTGTTATTCCTATAAGCGACGTGTTCGTTTCAATTTGTGTCAATTGAAATTAATCCAAAATGTGATAATCTCATTTGTTTAAGAGAAAGGTATAAATAACAATAGTTTTCACTCAGTGAAACACATATTTCAAGTCAATGTATCTCGGCTATTCTAACTTTTGAAAAGAGGTCAGTCGCTGAATCGAATTCGGTTGGGCATCGTTCGGGAAGTTGTGTACGATTTAGCGAGAAATGCTTGAAGTTTATTTGCATAATCAAATTAAATTGAGGAGATCCTTGAAAGGACCGACTCGATATAGCTTATCGTGTCACGAAGTCAAGTTTATTTATTTACTTATTTCTTGTTATCTTACAAATAAACACCGAGGGTCACAAAGAGTTGAAATGGCTACATTTTGGAAAACGGTGTGTTGGTCAATACCTTCCACTAGCTTAACAGATGACTTCTGAAAAAATTTAAAAGTTCTTTAAGAGGATTCAAAAAATCCGTCATATACTCTAGCAGTGAATATACGCTAGTTAAACAAGAAGAATATCGCCACATCCGAAGAACACATTTCCTAATTTCCTATGCTTATACATATATGAGAAATGTGACTTTGTTCTTTGAATATGGCGAAATGTTGTCTAATCATTGCATATTGTTGCATTTTCACTGTCATTAATAAACCTTATTATTATATGTCCAAATAAATCACTTATATGAATGTATGAGTAAATTTATCATAGATTTATTTTACTAGGGAAGCCAGCCTAAAATGTGTCATTTTACATTAAAGAGAAAGCAAATGAGGGTGTATCTGTCTCTCTTTTTTATGTGTTATTAGACAAAGATGAAGTATACGAGTTTTGTCTTCCTTCTCAATATTTATTGTTTCATTATTACTTACAGGCCTGGCTATGACTCCCTTACTCTAGTATATCTCGCTAGTATAAGCACTCTAAGAAATTTAGTCAGTTTAAGAGGGTAAGAGAGAGATCTTGACCCATTAGATGGCGCAGTATTTAGCAATTGGAAAAAGTTAAATACATGAATAGCTTATGGTAAGCGTTTTGAGCCATCTGTTGTAATTTATTGTTACTTGTACTATATATTTCGTACTAGGCTCTACCCGTGACTTTTCTGTGCGTATTTCGTTAAAAAATATGTTCAAGCTAAGTGCCAAATTTCACTCAATCCCGTTAAGTCGTTTTAGCATCATTAACAATAAAATTCTGAGATCTGGATATTGCATTTATTATCCTATTATTTAATTTAGCAAATTTTTGTTAAACCTTTGACGTGCTTTAAATTTACAGCGGGTAAACAAATATTTACGATGTTTTGCGTACAAACCTTGAATAACATAAAGGCTCCCTTCTCTTGCGGAATAATATATGGTCCTAGAGAGTTATTTTCGTCTATACATAGACACCCGTAGTAATAATTTGACTCGTGTAATATTCTTTGCATCACCGGTATAACTGCATAATACGCCTACTATTTATTATATTTTAAAATATATGTGAAGCACACATTTAACAGGATTAATTTAAGCAATTATTCATTCCCATTTAAATATATAACAAGGCTAACAGTTCCTTTCAAAATGCAAATCTCTTAATAAATTTAAAATAAAAATACGTTTTATGAGTATAATAATGCATTTACATTCAATGAGCATGAATGATTGATTGACTTGAAAGGATATCAATTCAAATATATATATATATCGCACAATTACACACACGGTCGTCCGTCCTCAAAGCAAATTAATACTTGTGTTATGGCCAACAGTGTATTGGAAATCAGGTAATAATTCTACAGAGGTACATAATTTTTAATAAATACCTAAATACAGACTCGATGAACCAACGAATTTTTATTTAGAAAATGTTGTTCAATGTTAAAGAAAAGTTGCGCTTTGTTGCATTATTTATTTTATTCTATTGCAACATAACCGCACTGTGAAACCTAAATAAAAGTAGCCTAAAAAGTAACCTAAAAAAACAAAAGACTATAAATTATAACGACAATAAATTCAAAGTAGACGCTATATCAGAATAAACAATTCAGTCACGTCACTAGTATTGCAATAGGGAACGTCCGAGTGAAATTGCACTTGTCGAATGACTCAGCCACTCATATTTTTTCCTGCTTTAGTGCTTGACTTTTATCTCTATAGAACAGTCTTACGAGTAGATAATTGCATATCGGGAGGGTATAAACCTTTTGCTTCAATAACTTACAAATACCACTTTAAATCATTTGGCATTGGCCGATTTTAGGTGGTTAGCTCCACAAACCATATTATTATAATATGCAAATTTCCTTAAAAACTCTTACAGAAAGCTCTTTTCAGCACAACAATTTATGTCCCGGCCTACCAGTCTTAAAAACTTATAAAAAGGAGACTTGTACAGAAATCCTATTGTGCCGCGTGGGATCCAGTTGAACAGAATAGATCGCCCTCATTTTTTTACCGAGGTTTTGTAAAAGACGACTAAGGAAGGTTGATGTCAGGTAGGCAGCCGGTCGTTAAATACCTAGCCAAATCATATTACAACATGCTTTAAACATGTTGTGCCGACCCCACTTAAAGTGGGATTATGGCAGGAGAATGATGGTACGGAAATGCTATTATACTTTACTTATTAGTAAAGTAAGAAACTTAATACTTGTGCTATGGATGACGGACAACTGGTAGATATACTACATATTATAATTTTTAATACAAACTTAAATACAAATATACACCCAGGCTCGAAGAACCAACAAATTGCATATAGAAAACGTTAGCCTTCGGCGGGAATCGAACCCGCAACCCACGGAGCTGAAGGCAGGATCACTACTGTGCCAACGGGCCAGTCAATATATATGAGACACACGAAGAACAACACAGTTACAATTATATAGTTACATATCTAGTATATAAGCTTTTGTTCTGGGTGATAAAGTCACTTAAAAGGCATGCACAGGTATGCACAGCATTCAATATTTGTCATTATAATTATTTTTACCGATCGAAATTATAATTATAGTATAAAAATATTTATAGAGTGGAAAGTATAATATTGTTTAAAATAACCAAAAGTTTAGAAGAGTACATGATAAGAATTCGTGGCTATATCTATGCGAGAAGACAAAATGTGACAAAACTAGTTATAAAAATATTTTTTTTGAAAACAATAACCGCCGATTGCTAGCTTTCCGAACAAGAAGTAGATTAGACGATCGAAAAGCATTTGTTTAAAAGTTTACTTGAATTTAAATCAGTGAATAGTTTTGTTTAAGATTAAGGCTCGAACAAGATTTTGATATAATGAATAATGAGATAAAGTATAATAATTAATTAATTATTTTGTAAATATCAATATCAACTTGGTATATTTTCGATGCTTCAGATCTTTTGGACATAACGGCCTTTTAACAGGACATTTATGATTGTTACGTGTTTTACAGTTTCATTTACTTGTAACGAGATGCGGTGCGCTTTATAGTGATATTCGAATGGAAATTTATGACCAAGTTATTTTTATCAATTTAATTTCAAGTCAATTAAATTTTATTTCGACATAACATTCCCTTCATTTTATTTTATGCTTGTAATTTTATATACATTTATGATGTTGTTATGAAAAAACTCTTTTCTGGTCTACATAAAAATATATTTGAAATTTTTTTAAGTAAGATATAACAAAGTCATGTTCTTGCTTATAATATTTTGATTTGGAACTGTTTATTCATTTAAATTTTATGCTTACTCGTGCAAAATTAAAACAACATACAAGGTACGGTTCAGTATATTAGTATCAACAAAAAAAATCATTAATTGAAACACTAACACTAAATTTACGAAATATCTTAGAGTAACAGTGATAATATACCGTCTAAATAAATTCTAAATGTGTACTGAATTATTTTTAAACTATTGTATCACGTATTTGCTAAGATATTTTATACCCACTATAAAAGCATATCAGTTATTTTATAAACAACTTTGTACCTATTTAAGTAGGTAACATATTTTTTACAAAACCATAAAAGTGTAATTAATGCTAACATTTAGGTAAAAATTTAAATCCACTTCTATGAATCTATTACCATACGTCATGTACGTACAAATTTCCAAGAAGGTAATTCAAGTGCCATAATAAGTCGAATCAATTTAAAATATCCAAAGGCTTGATCTAACCGATGTAAAAGTCTCCAGTTATAATTAAAAAAATTAAAAATACAGGATTCGCTTAATGAAGGAATATATAATTTTTAATGACTTAATCATATAAATAACGAACAAGAAATATTTACCTGTTGTCGAACTGCTTCGACAAGTATCAAATATATGTAAACTTAAATTTATTCTCCTCATTAAATACAGATTTAACTTTATTGTTAACCTCTTGTTTTGTTGGTATTCATAATTACATAATCATATTTCGACCGCGTTTGAACAATTATAATAGTGATTACGCTTTCACTAAGCTAGTCAAATATCGTGATGCGTTCAAAAAATCTGCATCAAAATAAATAGATGAATAGAAGGTGTTACCCGAAGAGCCGGACGGACGTAAGGACGGGAGAGGACAGTATTGTGATTTTATTGTCACTTAGAGTTACACTTGTCACAAGAGTATCGCGGACGGGTCCTTTACAGCATTTCAAGTATCAAATTTTTAGAAGTCATTGTAGATGAAACTATAAAATGGCAAAATCACATAGATCTTGTATGTAATAAAATTAACAAATTTAGCTATGTTCTAAAAAGACTTACTACCGTCACTGATCAACAAACAGCTCTCGTAGTATATCATCAGTTCTTAGGTATGGATTAATCTTTTGGGGAAATAGCTCAGGTATAAATAGAGCATTTATAGCTCAGAAAAAATGTCTTCGAGCAATTTGCGGAGTCTGTCAATATATATCTTGCAAAACATTATTTGTTGAATTAAATTTATTCACATTAATATCTTTATATATATAAGAAGTTTGCATATTTGTAAAAGAAAATAACTCCTGGCTTACAACGGCTAAAGATAATTTCCCTCGATGTACGAGAAATACAGACAGACTTGTTTTAGAGCGCCGACCGAGAACTGAATTGTATAAAAGAAATTGTGCAGCGCAGTGTGTTAAAATCTACAATAATATTCCTAACAGTTTAAGTTCACTGCCTTTAAAAATGTTTAAAATAAGACTAAGAGACTGGCTCATGCAATGTTATTTATGATAGATAGGTTAATTGATAATAATGTAATAATAGACAAAAATGAGGTTATTTTTTGTAGCTTTTTTTTTAAATTAAATTTTTGCATACCTTAAACGGTCAAATACACTTACAAAATTGTCATACCATGTACGTGTCTTTATGCAAATAAAAATTATTATTATTATTATGGATATATTGGAAGATGCACCGTTTAAAGATTTGTTATTGCGTAGTGCTCCAACAGAATGCACTTTAAACCATAGGAACTGATGGGCGGGATCGATCAATTAACATTTCGTAAGGGGACTTTTTATATGGCTACAAACAACCACTACAGCGTGGAGTAAAATACTAGTGGAAAATACATGCGTGAATCGTGTTACGTTGTGTTACAACGGGAATTTAAGACAATTATGTCATAGAGTTGGAGCCATCCATGGTCAGGCCTGTAACTGAGAGTGTCACTATAAATAACGAGAGGGAAGATGAAACTTATATATTTTATCTTTGTCTGATCACTCATAAAAAAGAGATAAATAAATAAATATATTGGACACTTAGGCGTAGAGAAAGAAACCTTAAATCCTGCAGTATATATCCATCGATCGAAAGAATAACGAATGTAATTGTACTATCCTTTGCAATTCTTTCTGATGAGCTTATGTGTATATTGCAGATAAGTAATAGTAGAAAGTAGTATCTCTTATTAAATAAATTATTTATTTTTATCTATCTAACTTTATTAGAAAAAAAACTACCCAAAAGCTGTCTGTCTGTATGTGATCGATATTCTCAAAATCTACTGAACGGATTTTTATACGGTTTTTACTAAAAGGTAGTACAACTTTTGAGGAATGTTAATTTATGAATGTTAATTTATGAATGTTAATTAATAAATGTTAAGTTAATGATACATTACGGTTGAATTCCTGCGGGGCCGTGATTTACGCCGGTAAAAACTTTATCACACACTGATGTCAACTCAGGCAGAAAACAGCTAGTATCTAAATATAAACGAAAAGAATACGTAATCAAATATATTAACTGCCGTAATTATGCGTAAGTATTTATAAGTTAAATGACAATATTTCTTATGTTAAACACTGAATTATTGCCATTAATAAGGAACAACCATTACAACATTGGTAAGGCAGCATATTACTTAAATTACGCGCCAAAATTGTGTTTCTCTTTTAACACACATTTTAATTAATATCATACGCAAAAACAAAAATGTATATACTGTTATCTTTAATACAATTTAAAAGATCTTATCGATCGTATAAAAGTGCTCGTTAAGTCCGAAAAAGTAAATATCGATTTTATTTTTTGAAGTAGCTGAAAGCTTTGTAAAGGAACATACACATAACGATTCACGTATTTATAAAATAACACACATTCATTCGAAACAGTACAGTACGATTTTTGTCGTGAAGCCTATCCTCCTGATGATGCTTCGGTTTCGGGGCGAAACGATCGTCGAGATTGTGGTGGTGGGTGCGTGTGCTGCTTTTGTGTTCGTTGTTGCTGGTGAATTGCGCCTTGGGGTGCATGTGGTGGCTGGTCCTGCATGTATAAGGTGCGTAGATTTTGCCTACTTCATACACATTGGCTTTGCATGCATTCACTTAACCCGTGCGGATTATAGCAAAGTGGTTAGTTCTGTTATATTGCTTGTGATATTGTATTATAAACTTGCTAATAATAATTACTAAGTGAAACTATAGAAATGATTTATATAAAAGTTGTTTGTTTAAAATTTTTAAATTTAGTTGAAAGAGATTTATAGTACTAGCCTGCTACTTACACGCTAGTTCTTAATTTAAGATAGACATAACTTGTACATTTTTGTTGTAAATAAATGTTCACCGAAAGAGATTTATTATATACTAGCTGTGCGGCCACGCGTTGCTGTGACTTCGAGTTCTCCTCGAAAGACAACTCAACAGTAAAAAAAATGCTTTGATTGCCACCAAACATTAAGGTATCATCTGCTGGGTTATTTTAAAGATTGAAATCAAAGCGAGAACTAAAGCTTTGATGAGCTTTAGTTCTCGCTTTGATCGCAAATCAAAGCTAAAGGCTTTGCGATTTTGTCGTGGAGTCTATCTCCTGATGATGCTTCGGTGGCGAGGCGAAACGATTGTTGAGTTTGTGATAGTGAACGTGTGTAGTGCTTGTGTATTGTGGTGATGGAGGTTAGTGCATGTGATTTTACTAATCCTGCATGTAACGAGTATGAAAAAACGGATAGGCCACTATAATTTTAGCATTATATATATTTTCTATCTATCTATCGCGGATTATAGGAAAATTACGTTATTATTACTTTTGTATTATGGATCTCCACAATATTTGATATCAAAGCTCTTTCAGAGTCTATAAATGACATACAGACGTTAATTTTTATATAAAAGATCTCGAATTCTTGATTTTGTAATTTTTACGTTGTCTAGTATCATCTATCCTTTCGCGCTCATGCAGAATGCTAATTCTTTTCGACGTCACTCACGGTTCCATTTAGTAGTAATTTTATATATGTAATTAGATTTTACGTCGAAGCTTTCCCGTCCGGCTGAATCTTGTTGGCGCACATAAAAAATGGTGACGTGGATTAAAAAAAAAGATTTAAAGCGCCGCCGAATCAAAGTTTAGGGAATTAAATTCGTTAAAGCTTACTTTAGTTGTAATTAATAAAATTAAAAATTAAAAACTTAAATTTATTTAATTTAAATTAGTTACTTTATTAAGCAAATTGTTTAAGATACTTACGAATTAAAAAGAAATATTTTAATTTTAATTTATTTCGCCGTTTATCAAGCGGTGAGACTGAGCTACTTTTTAGAGTGGGTCACACGTTCAAACCCCGGGCAGACACCAACGAGTTTTTTTAAAAACTTATGTGTCTAATTGACAATTGAATTTTGCCATACGCTTTTAAGTGAAAAAAACACCTGAGGAAACCTGCATATCTCTAGATTTTTTTTGGGGAAATGTGTAACCTACCAATCCGCATAGGAGCAGCGTGGTAGGTCTTAGTTCCAATTGTTCTCTCCAGAAATGGATAAAGGAGGCCTAATGTCCAGCAGTGTTATAGTAACAGGCCGTTAATTTACTTTTTTCATTTTGTTAAATAAAAATATTTATATTCCTGATGTATGTGCGAATGCCCTTAAATTCATAGTGACCGGTTTTAATTACATCGAGAGGCGATGTCCAGGCCACATACAGAGTGCAATATGTTGGAAAACAAAAAGTATACCTTTATAAACACAACACGACCGCAATTTATAAAATTCCACAAGACATAAATTAATTTTATGCATTTATAATATGCTGCATTTATTACATTAAATAAATAAATCAAATAGGTTTTCAAATAATTTCATTTATAATTTACAAAAATATATATTTTATTTTGCTCCGGAGTACATATTCAAATCACCCGGGATATTACAGTACCTAAATAAGAATTATAAGAAAGATTATAAGAATTATACTTATTAAGGAACCCTTAAGAGTGTCTAAAAACCACAAAGTCTTCGAACAGTGGTTGTTGCCAGTTATGATATACGGTTCCGACACGTGATCGCTGACTATGAGCCTCATATGAAAGCTCCGAGACACACGGCGGGCGATGTAGTGAGCTATGCTCACAGTTTCTCTACGTGATCAATTCAGAAAAGAGGTGATCCGTAGAACTAAAATCAACAACATAGCATGGAGTCGCAAAGCTGAAGTGGCAAATAGTGCGGGGAACCGATAGGCGTTGGGGTCTTAAGGATGAAAACGCAACTATCACAGCTTTCAGTAAATAGACATAACGATAATGATGATCTATGATATAAAACATTGGCTATGTTGCATGGATTTAAGGGAATCCGGTTCCACAGCTATTAAAAATAAAAACAGTGCACACGTGACACATACATGATATTCGTATCACAAATATATTTCAGATCAGCTTAATTTTCCATGTAAATCGAATCACTGATATTCAATAGATCCACTCATACAAATTGGACTTTACTTGTATTGCTATCGATAAACTTTCACACAGTATGTTTTTCGTTTGTCAGTTTTTGCATCATTATGTAACCTAATGATAATGCAATCTAAATAAAAATAAATTATAGCTCTGTAATATTATTGATTTAGAAGCATGGCCTTTAGTTGCAAGTTATTTCTGTCTCATTAGGCTATAACGTCCAAACTGAAATTATTACGAAAGGTCCTTAAATACAGCTTATTTAAAGCGAATAAATCCTCAAAAAATCGTCAAGTACTCAATTAGGAATTATAATATTAAAATACGAAAGATTAAACGAACTTAATGGTGGCAAAAGTTCTTAAATAAAAATGATTTACGTTTTACCTAATTAATTTGATTAAGTGCACTAATTAAGAAAACTTCTCATAGAACTTTCAAATTTTTTCATGTTATCCTTGGACCCTTTTATAAAGTTTAATGATTCATGCAAAATATTTGGTCTCGAATGAAATAAAAATAAATAGAACCTAAACAGACCTGTTGTATTTGAATTTATTATTATTATTATTCCAAATCCTCCAACATTAAGACACACAGGTTTTATGGGACAACCACCCACCTGAAGGTCCCCGAGGTGTTTGATGCATCTGGTGCTCCCGATGCATCGTTTAGTGGAGGGGTGGAGGGGACACATTTAGAGTGGCCCCGACGCAGAGGTAGCGCACTTTGGAGTTCAGAGTTGCTGGTGGCGGAGTTGGGGCCAAACCACCTGCAGTGAGGTAGAGCACTCAGGTCGTTTTAGTCAGTGAGAGTTCAATATACCCGCATCCCTTCCCCTGTAGGGCGGCGGGACCTATAAGGGGTTTATCCCTGATTTTAAAAAAAGGATACACGTAAGCGTATAATAATAGAAAACACGCATACACGTATACTTGGACACATAAGTAATTAGGTTATTTTGTCGTATTAAAAATCCTCCCGAACATATTGATTGCTTAACGACAAGAATTTGCTTTATGTATCGTGTATATAAAACAATATGTATGATTAACATATCAACCATCAACACTTTGATGGGACATGCAATGCACAAATCGTTCCACAGGACAGGCATCCTAGAAATATACTATTGTTTAACGACAAAAACTGCTTTATTTATCGTTTATACATAGCAATATGTATATTTAATATATCAGCTTACAACACCTTTAAATCACATTCAACACCCATATCGCTCCACAACACAGGCATCCAGAAAAAATACGCCACGAAAAAAATCTGCTTTATTTATCATGGGAACAAAGATATTTACAGTAAACCCTCGACGTAGGAGAGGTTTTTTACCGTGCGGTAAAAATACGTCGAAATGAAACAAATGGGTATCCAGTTATCCATTCGCACGACAGCGCTTTTAAAACGCGGCGTGTTTTTATCGAGCAGTGTTCCATTATAGGCGTTAAGCCGAATGCGATACGAAACTTCTTATTGCACCTATTGCGGAGATTTAAACGCGACGTATTTTTTACGCCCATGCGCACAAGGCGTTATATGCTGGTGTTGCGTGTGTACCAACGACATGTATGTAAGAAAGAGTTACACTATATTATTTTCTTTTTATCCTAGCTACCAAAAAAAAATGTTCCTACTGTTATTATTACATCTCCGCAGTTCGCAGGCTGTTATATAATGGATATTGTTATGGTATAAAAGCATATAAATTTTAATCAGTGACTTTAGGTCTAGAACGAAACAAAGTTTTGCCCAACATTTAGACATTAATAAATATTACGACTTCGTAACATCCGTAAGATAAATATTATCAGGAATTTATAACCTTAAAAGGGTGTAACGGACTCGTTGTAGGAAAGTTAATAATTAGAAACACTCATGGGTTGTAACTTCTTACTAGGGATATTGAAGTTTTCCTTAAAAAATATATATTTCACATATATTAAAAATATTGTTGCTTTTTAAGAATTTTGTTCCGTAGAAGTAACCATATGATACTATTACTTTATTGTAATTAGTTGATCATTAAAACAATGATAATTTATATAATTCGAACTGAGTCTTCTTGAATGAGATCACCATAACAATATTTCAACACCCATTACATTATTATATCTTTTACCTATGTAAAATTTATAATAATATAAATTAATAATCCTGTTACAATAAGTGTCAGTTTATAAAAAAAACTGACAGAGTTATAGTAAAAAAGTAAAGTAAAGTAACAGCCTCTTACTATGCCCACTGCTGGGCTAAGGCCTCCTCTCTCCGTTTTTGGAGAGAAGGATTGGAGCTAAGACCTACCACGCTGCTCCAATGCGGATTGGTAGGTTACGCATATCCCTTGAATTCTCTAGAGATATGCAGGTTTCCTCACGATGTTTTCCTTCACCGAAAAGCGTGTGATAAATTGCAATTATCAATTAGACACATAAGTTTTAATAGAAAAACTCATTGGTGCCTGCCCGGGGTTTGAACCTATGTCGTCTCTAGAGAGTCGCACGGTCTCACCGCTAGGCTATCACAGCTTGACAGAGTTATATAAAGTACAAAATAAATGTCTTTATATTAAGTCATTCGTTATAATTAAAGTAAACCAAACTTTCTCATTCAAAAGTTACACACACCAAAGTAGAAATTAGAAGCAAAATATATTATTCACCTTAGAACATTCATGATAATTCAACCCTCTACGTCAACCTCGGTTTGTTCATTACCTAAATTTCGTACTTGAGTCTTTCATTTTTTAAACTAGCAGCATTTATTAAATTTTATACGGCGCGGCAAGGAATGGCGTTAATTTAAATAAATTAGAAATACACAACTTTTAAATAAATAAATATATAAATGGACAAAAAGAAACTACTTAAATAATGCACTAAAAAGGAAAACTTATTGTATATTTTATATAATTTAAAAAATAGTATAAGACGATACGTACCATCGGTTCCTTGGTTTTAAATATATACGATCTGACACTAAATAACACATTAAACAAACCAAAAATATTTAAAAGTCACCGGGCTGGTATCATTTCTATAAATGACAGTAATTTATTATATTATCCTATACATTTTTAATACATACTTCAAATTTTTGTCGAATTTTTAGTGCAGTCAGTTGTTATAGTTAATTTTTTTAGTTATTTCACAATTTTTCTATATCATTGCGTAATTGATTTATGGAAAACTTTGTCTATTACACTCACAACGTTTTATATTAATTTATTGATTTATTTCATTTTTTGTACACAAACGGAAAAGGTAATCCTTATGTAAATATAAATATAATTGTAAAAATAAACATTTTTGTGCAGAACATCAGTACGTGCTACGAAAATGCAATTAAATATCAATTATTTACGTTTGTCCTGTCTATGATATACACGAATGTTATACATAATAATGAATGTCTGTATGTCATGTAATGAAATTCTCAGCCAATTTTTAGAATGATCGGAGTTTGGTGGCGATGGGAGCATTTTTTTAAAACTTCTGAGTTCTGTTTCGAGGGGAATTCGAAAACAGACTGAGCCACAGCAATGCGTGGCCTGAAAGCTAGTCGCTTATGTAATTCTAAGAAATATGTATTTATTTATTTATTTTGTAAAAGAAGCGGCCTGTTACAATCCCACTGCTGGGAATAGGCCTCCTCTCTCCGTTTCTGGAGAGAAGGGTTGGAGCTAAGACCTACCACGCTGCTCCAACACGGATTTGTAGGTACACATATCTCCAGAATTCTCTAGAGATATGCAGGTTTCCTCACGATGTTTTTCTTCACCGAAAAGCGTGTGATAAATAGCAATTATCAATTAGACATATGAGTTTTAATAGAAAAACTCATTGGCCTGCCCGGGTTTGAAACCGTGTTCCCCTCGAAGAGTCGCACGGTCGCACCGCTGGGCTTTCACAGCTCATTTATTTTGTAATCTTAAGTTAATTTGAGGAAGAAAACTTATTTATTTGGTCCTTGTATTTTCAGGTCATCGCTAGGTAATATTAAGCTGCAAATGAAAAATAGATAAAGTGTATACTTCTGTATTTTTTCTTACCTCATTTTTTCTGTTCACAAAATATTAAAAAGGATAACCTCAAACCTTATGAATAAAATATGAGGATAGAGCGTTGATAATTCTTGGGGAGATAAATCTTTACGATGAATTATTTATTTTTTGTTTAAATTGGAGATACGATATGATTTGAATAAAAATATTTCAGGCTCTTAATGTGCTAAGCTCATCTGCAGAGTGAATGAAGGAGAATAAGACCTGATATCCTCCAAAGCGACGGAGACGAGATGGGTTTTGAATATCAATACATGTATGTAATAATTTAATTCAATTAATGGTGTTTGTATAATATGTTATAATCGCTAGCGAACCTATTAAATAAAAAAAAAAAAAAAAAAAAAAAAAAAACCTCTCAAAAACTCTCTTCTTCGCTTGGTGGATACCGGGCCTTAGTGTAACGTTTAATAATATAACAGCAACCCATAAAAGACTAATCTATACATTATTGTCATCTATATATCGTTCATTTAATATATGTACTATGTATATATTTAAAAAAATACTATTAATTTACAAATTAATAATTAAATTTGCTTTTAAACGCCAAATATTATGTACTAAGTTATGAGTTCTGTTAAGTGCTAACAATTATGAAAATATATACACCAATTTATCTCGTAATTTTAGAAATTTAGTACTACAAAGAAATTATTTAATTGAAATATTTTTAAGAAAAAGTTTATTTTTTTACTTAAAACAAAAGTGTAATAAGTTGTCTATCTTAAATTACTTACACGTTAGTACTATTCAAATCATGCCCACGTGGAATGGACCCAAGAATGCTGGCAGCGTTTCCGCGTTGAATCGCTAAGCTGATTTTTTGTGCGAAAAAGGAGCCGAAGTAAATATAGAAAGTAGATAGTATCATAAAAATTATAACAATATATTCATAGTAAGTCCTAGGAACTTAAATCTACAACAAATCACGACCCAAAGTACATTCTTTTGAATAATTTATGAGATAAAAGATTAATTAGAACCTCCATTTACCGAAAGCTTACGTACATTAAGTACTTCAATCTGTATAAGCCGAATGACATCAAAATAAATATTTCATGTGGTTTGAAGTAAACATTTTTTACAGTGTAAGACGTAATTAATAGACTAAAATCGAAATATATTATATATATGGCTACAAACATACTTATTTAAATCCCTATCGAATAACCTTAAAGTATATAAAGTGTAAATGTATTGAAATAATATACCTTCGTCTATATAATCCCAATTACATCTAATTTTTTTTCAGTACTTATTCTAATTATATATATGATTGAGTTTAAATTACTGTTCACTTCATTACTATTAACACTTTTAATAGATATAGTAATCGTTGATATAGAATATGATTTACTTAAATTAGTCTCACCACAAATAATAACTGAATATTGCTCGGTGCAGTAATTTAAAAATTAACCTAATTATATGTAGACTTGAAACTAGAGAAGAGTTCTTTAAAAAAAAATAAACTTAGATCACGCTGGATGTCATTTAATAATTATTAAAAAAATTACTTTATATTTTCGTGCCTAAAGTTACACCGTTTTAATTTTAACACGTATTTTTTTAAATATTACATTATTTTTCAATCCAATCTAACTTACCAAAAAGTTCGGACTACGCGATCGCTCTTCGTAAACTCGCGGCGGCACGTTCACACCATGCCGCTTTCGTACTAACACTGCCTGATAAACTACAGACCCGCTGATAGGGAGAAAGGTTCTATACAACCCTTGGTTAACTTTAATCATAAACGAGGATCAATAAATGCATTATATATTTTGGTTTTAATCTTTCTATTGTAATTTGTATTGTTTTAAATAGGATCCATACAAATGCGTTTTGTCCAAACTTCGACGCATATTATTTTTGAAGGATATTAATCGTCTTGTCCAGACTGAGCTGCTTTACATCTTGATGAAATATTTAAAATGTTATATATAAACTTCTCGTGGAGTATATTAGTGACTATACTCTTCCAAAACGGCTGGACCGATCTTTATGAAATTTTTAATGCCTTATACCTTTAAGTGATAAGGATTGTCTACCCTTAACATTTCATTTTTGAAAAACAAAATATTTTTTATTTTTTTTAGTAAAGTTAAATATTTTTGTTTATACTGATTAACCGCAACAGCCTGTAAGATATATTTTAAGCTTGAAAGAAATGTTTTCTGTTTGGTTCATTAATGCAATAAGTACGACGACCTCTAACGTAGTGGCGCGAGAAGTTAATGTTAATCCACTTAATTTTGAGAAAATCTCTATTATTTTTGGTAAATCGATAAAATGCTAAGTGTGGAAGGCCCTAGGCCGCCCAGGCAAGTAGTATTATATATTATTAATAGTAAGATTCTATAATGCTGCTTGTCCCAATAATGTGTCACTTTGCGATATCCTCGCATTTTTTCTTTTGATCTCTTGATAATATTTCGCTTACGTTGCAAAACGATCGTTGCCATTGCTGTAGTGAATGTGTGCAGTGCTTGTGTAGTATGGTGCTCATAGTGGTGGTTCCTTATACGTGCGGGTACTAATCCTGGATTCATAAGGTATGGATCGGTTTGGGGATTAAATAGATTTTCTGGAAAAAAAACACGGATTTTGGCAAACTAGAGTAGAATTCTCACTTTTATACTTAATGGTAAATAAAATTTTAAAAAAAGTATTAAGTGCTAATATATTTCATAATTAATGATCCCTAACGTATATTTTCTTCAAATATATCATGTTTGTAGGAAACTTTATACGTAATTTTAAGAACAAGCAGAATATATTAAATTTATGGCACTCATAAATTTACATAAATTCTTTCAGGTATGAGAGACTACTTTTGGTAGGACGCTTTCTCAGCAATTAACACTTCCTAGTGAAATAATAATAAACTGATGAACGACCTTTTTGAATATGAAAGAAGAGGACTCAATGGTTCTTTAAATTTGAAACAGCCGAATAGAAAATCTTCTAATGGATCAAATAATTCATTAAAAAACCAGCTTATAGGCTCATCGCGTAGCAGATTCAAAGAAAAACCTTTGTTTTTTAAAATATATATGTTAATACACGTTGTATTATGTATTGATATGTATTTTTTTTTATAATAATACTGTATATACTACACTGTATATACTAGCTGTGCCAGCGGCTTCGCCCGAGTGGAAATCAGCGTGCCACAATTTTTTTCTAGAATTCAAATTTTAAACATAAAAGGACTGTGAGTAAAGTATTGTGAGTTAACCATAAGAGATAAAGACATACTGTCGCGGACTTTTTGTAGTAGTTTTATAGATCTACAATTCTCTAGTATATTACTTTAGTGTATCTCTCCTGGTTTATGCAGCTCACGCGACTAAATCTCCCAGCAAGCAAGTTTTTTAACAACAGCGCGATCTCTTCAACACAATGTACATAATACCGATATGTACTATTTACCTAAGCCAAGGCTTCTTAAACTATGGGTCTCAAGGGTATGCGTAGCAAAATTTTGGGGTCGAGAGATTTTAATGTCAAATATTTATATATACCATTTTAAAACATCACTAGAGTTGGCGGAATACACTGGTTTTGCAGCGTCTAGACACGCGCATTTGTTGACGGTTTTGAGCTATCTCCACCGACAGATAGATTTTTGTATGTTTCAAAACGAATTCTAAAACTATATATTTTCATATGTATATGTAAATGTATATTGTTAACTAATAAATAAATCATCGAAAAATTTTTTTTTTTTTATATTTGTATGGGGTCGTCAAGAAACTCGCATCATAAATGGGGTCGTGAATGACAAAAGTTTGAGAAGCTCTGACCTAAACCATCTGGAAGTATTTTACTATCTTTTGGTGAAAACTGTACAAAAATCCGTTCATAAGCTTTTTGGGACTTTGTTTCATAATAAGTATATGATATTATAGTTTATATGTTTGACTATACAAATGTTACAATCGAGTACATATCTAATCAATACAATAGTCAATAATTGAGTCAATACATGTAATGACCTGACCTACCACGCGTTTGTTTAAGATTAACACTCCACATCATTAACAGATGTTCAATGTTGTATGCACAAACATAGGTCTAGTCAGAGATTTCTAATATAATCAGTCCTGCGGCTCAATGCGATCTTTATAAATTGTCTATATACCTATTCGCAGGTTTACAAACACTGCATTTTCAGATGCAAAGATGCCATTTAAACACATTGCGATCGCATTATTCATGGTTTCTCTAATTATGTTATCAAACCAATATCCGTCGAAATTCGATGACGCTCAATGCGCTGGATTGATTTATAAGTTTGATGATGAATGAGTTTGATTGAGGTGACTTGATATAAATAATTAAATATCTAGAGTATGAAACGATATAAATGATTCTCATTAACTTAAGAAGCTGTGAAATACGCACTAATTATGGTTTACTACAGTAATGATAAGCAAACACTAAATGGCTTAATTTGAAGTTTCTAAATTTGTTACCACAATTTGAAAAGACGTCATATCCTCAAAACTGCGCTGAGGGTGTAATATTGTTAGATAATTATTTCAGTTTGTTGCACTTACGAAACGAGGTCGTAAGATTTAACTTCGTTTGTTAATATTGCTATAACTGTTGCATTATGATTTTCTCCTTTCATTATTTTAATTTTAAAATTTGTGAATAGTGTGATAGCCGAACGATAAGACCATGTGACTCTTTCCAGGGTCACTGGTGCAACTCCCGGGCTGATAGAAATGAGTTTTCCAACAAAACATTGACATTTGCAATTTATCACACTCTTTTCGGTGGAGGAAAACATTGTGAGGATACCTTATATCTTTGGAGAACTTCTTGGATAGGAGTAACCTACCGATCTGTATTAGAGCATCGTGTGAATCATGCTCTAACCCTGCTTTCCAAAAGAGGAGAGAGGAGGCCTATTTACATGTTCCATGAAATGTTCTGGTAGGATACATTATAGAAACCGTAAATGGGTTCCTTCATGTTTGCGCGTTTCCATGAAATTTATTTATTTATATTTCCTCTTTCCAATTGACAAGATAACCTTTAAGCCGTAACATTAAAAAGGCATTTCTAAATTCCATGAGATAAAATAGAGAATATAAATCAATTTAACATTCCTCATATACTCATATATAAATGTTCTTTTTTTTTAATAAAGCTTTGTGGTGGGTGTTCATTGCCAGAATGCTTTCTGGACTAATTTCAAGAACCACAACATTATACATATTCATGAATGAATATTTCAGTGCCAATTTTGGTTCTGTTTTTTGGTTATAACTTCGGCAGAATATACATATGTGCACAGCTGTACTGATTATTATAAATTGCATCATATTTAATTAAACAAATATTTAACGGTATAAGGTACGGTGAGCGATACGTTACTTAATAAAGATTTGTAAAACCGGCTGTACCTACACTCTTGTAAAACAAAATCTTGTAAACTAACGTGTCATAACGTTATTGTTCATGTATCTACAGTACACGATGAATAAAGTTAATACTATCTTAGGCGTGCTATGACCCCAGTGGGCGGTGGTGGAAAATAGATAGTTTTCGAATCAATATTGTTCATGGAGATAAAATGCGGAATATTCAACGCTTTTTCCCTCCTTCAAAATCCAATTTTATGCGCCATTCGTACCTACGGATTAAATGCGGAAACTGAATAGCAATGGGTCGTACAAAAATTCCTAACTGCCGAGAGAGTGTAAAATTTGAATCCCGGATAAACATTAAAGGATTTAAGATAATCTGGTAACAAAATACTATGAAATATTCCGGTGGTACTGTCAATCTAGGTAAAATTAGAATTTGGAAAAAAAAATTTTGATCAGAGAAATATACATCAAATATTTAATTTTTTCTTATGTATCTTGTCGAAGTGACACCTGCTTTTATAAGTTTGAGATCTCGAATTTAATTGGTTAGGTTCATGACGTTATTAAAGTTTAAAGGCAAAACTCGTGAGGTCGTTAAAATATCTACAGAAGCATTTCTTATGGCTTTAATTTATTTATACTCACTGTTGCCGGTAACATCGTATGTGCGAATTTGATTATAGAGTTAAAGGTACAAAACTACGAAAATAACGAAAAATAAAAAAAAATATCTCAGTATTAGTAGTGATATAAGAAGCCGAGGTTGTATTAAAAACTAGCTGTCCGGCGTTGCTGTTGCTCAGACTAGTTTCGAATTCCCCTCGAAACAGAACTTAACAGTTTAAAAAATGCTTCGATCGCCACCAAATTGTACAGGTTCATCCGCTGGATAATTGTAAAGATTGTCCGAAATATTAATTAAAATCTAGCCGTTACAGAGTCTAATAAAGGGCATACAGACAAACATTCATTTTTATATATAAAATTAGATTATAATATGTTTAATGAACAAAATTTAATCCATGAACTGCCTATTTAATTATGGTAATTTTCAATATAATTGAAAATGTATCCAATGTTAGTAGCCCATAATATTTCGAAATTATTGAAGGGTAATTGAGTCTATTTACGGAAGCCCGCTGTGCATACATTTTCAGTAATAATTGTGTTCATTAATATACATTTATGTGGGTACAGAGAGTAATATTAATATTATTTTAATATGCTAATAAAATTTATTCTTTGGAATAATTTAAGGATCTATACGAATTTTTAGGGTCTCTAGAGAAATTTATGTAATACATTTTAGAAGAAATGAATTCAGCTTTTTTGGTCTATCGGCAAGCGTTTATTTACATTCTGCCTCCTGTATTGGTATTTAATTACATTAAATACCATTTAACTACTAAAAAATAATCACGTTTAAAAAATGTTTTATGCATATACAAAACCATGAATGTGTACGTACTTATACGTAAATATTTGTGTCATATAATGGCATAATTTAAATAAAGAAAATTTATGTACTATTTAATTAAAATAAGCTGTCGAGGCACGCGTTGCTGAGGTTCAGTCTGGTTTCCCCTCGAATCAAAACTCAACAGATACAAACATTCTCTGATCGCCACCAAACTTTTCAGGATTATTTGCTGGGTTATTCTTAAAATTATGTGAAAATTTCATTAAAATCGGTCATGTTGTTTCAGAGTCTATAAAAGACAGAAATCATTCATTTTTATAAATAAGAAGATTCACATTTAATATTTGTGTAGTTTTCGAATACAGCATAAAAATGCCATAATTTAAGAAGCGTCTGACTGGCCGATTGGCACCGAGGGCGGCAGTGCGGCTGCCTTCAAATCCGCGGTTTGTCGGTTCGATTCCCGCTGTGGACCAACATTTTCTAAGCACAATGTGTTGTTTCTTCGAATCTGGATGTATATATATATATTTAAGTAGGTATTTATTCAAAATTATGTATGTATATGTTTATTAGTTGTCTGTCACCCATAACTCAAGTATTAACTTATTTTGGGGACGGACGACCGTATGCGTAATTGTTCCATATATTAAAAAACGTGCAGTTATTATTATTATCATGCATACCCTGAAAATTAAAGATTTAAATTTAGTACGGCAATTTAACCTAAGCGCAAGAATCTCAGTCACACCCTATCCCTTGATTATTTGAAATTGCTACTAAAAATGGAGATTACAGTCGCATGTGACATCTGGACCGTTAGGGAGCTCCCTCACCCTTTAATAGACAATAGTGCAATACGAAATTCTTTCAGAGTTAAGGTTGGTGTTCCATCGACACAATAATGCTTAAGCGATAAAAATATGTTAATTTATAGAATAAAGTCGTATTTTGTGGCGGTCTATAAGACAAAAGTAATCAAAATATTATATTGCTATAATCCGCGTTAATTTTTTTAATCGGTACTTACTAATATTGCACATGCGGAATTCTGTCTGTCCGTCAGTTCGTTATAGAAGCTTGTGTTTGGTTAATAAATATATAGGATAAAAATCCGTTTTTCCCTCGGGAGCAAGAAAAAAAATATATAATTAAGAAAAACATATTAAATAATTAAGGTTATATGATCACTTAAGTTATTCCGTGTGGTATCCGGCTGGACAGAATAGACCACCCTCATTTCTTACCGAGGTGTCATAAAAGGCGACTAACGTAAGTCAACCCGCCGTGTGGTATCCGGCTAAGTAGAATAGACCACCCTCATTTCTTACCAAGGTATCATAAAAGGCGACTAAGGCAGGTTGACCCACCCTGTGGTATCCGTGTGAGTAGAATAGACCACCCTCTTTCTTATCGAGGGGTCGTAAAATACGACTAAGGTAAGTTGATGTGAGGCAGGCGGCCGGTCGTACAATATGAAGCCGAATCATGCGACAACATGTTTGTAACATGTTGTGCCGAGCCCACTTAGAGTGGGACAAGGGCAGGAGGATGACGATGATGATGTACAGCTTGTTTCTTACATTTGAAGAGCTTTTGGTCGATCCTGTTGTATTGAATGGAAAATTTTCCAATCTAAAATGCATACACCTGTTGTGTTTTGTATTTAGTGCAAGAATAGCATAGTTTTAGATTAGTGTAGTATACCAATACACTAAGTTTCATGGCAAGTCGTTGAATAAATTGCCCCTTTCTTTTTAATATAAATTTTATTTTCATTTTCAAAACATCATTGTAACATGATATATGTATAAATATAACATGATATATTAATGAAATGTGAATATCTCTGAGCTTTAATAGGCAGTTCTAGATTTTACCCTGGTTCCACGCGGCTCCAAATCAATGTCTCAAAATTTTTATCAAATTTCCATAAAACCGTAATTATGCTAAACCTTCCTCAAGAATAGCACTATGTTTTTTATAATATGTTTGAATTTTTAGAGGTTCATAATTCAAAAATATTAATAATAGCAAAATAATAACATCACTACTTTTGTCCACATTTTATCAGTCAAAGACGCCAATTTCGTTTATAACAAGGCAATACATTACAACTAATAAAGGTCCTTTCTTATTTTTCCCTTCTTACTTTTCGTTCATCATTTAAATGAATTTTATCATAAAAATATTGCTCAATCGTATTGCAACTATATAGTTATTATACTGAAGTCAGTCCAAAAAAAATAGAACGCAAGTGAGGTTTTATTTGCGCGTGGGCAAAGGTCATTTTGGGAGTGTCCTAAAATTGTTCAAAGCATTTTTTTAATTAAGATCGCACCATGAATATTTAACTGTGTGATAAACAAAGTATATAGGAATCTAATCTTTCCTCTCATTAGTTATTGTGACATTCTCACTTACAGGCCTTCCTATGACTGCCCTACTCTACATATAATGACTCTATGATTGCAACAATTTATTATTGTCCAATTATAACGTGACAAGCATTCATCCTATCATTTGTTGGACACGAGATTGACTGTCTATTGTTTTAAATGGCTCTTCCATACCCAATACATTTATTATCGAATGAACAATGTCTGTCATGAATAACACAGCGTAATAGAATTCATCCGCAGTACGCGATTTCGCATAAATTGAGCAAAGTGGTATCAGATTTCAAAAGCACTATATTTTTATTTATAGAAACACTATTCACTATTTAGAATTATACGATCTGAAATAGGCAACATAATAATAACACGCAATAATAAAATTGTTAGCTATCTTGTATTCCTCCTGACTAAATGGAATTTAATAAATGATAAAGTGGAATACAGACAAAGGCCCTGAATTTTCGACTGATAAACAAAGGCATCCTTTTTTCTAGGAGGCCATAATTAAGCTTCAATAAGTAAGTGCAGACTATAAAAGTAAAGTAAGTAAAGGCCTGTTACTATGCCCACTGCTGGGCTAAGGCATCCTCTGTCCGTTTTTTTTGGAGAGAAAGGGTGAAGGGTTGGAGCTAAGACCTACCACGCTGCTCCAATGCGGATTGGTAGGTTACACATATCCCTAGAATTCTCTAGAGTTATGCAGGTTTCCTCATGATGTTTTTCTTCACAGAAAAGCGTGTGATAAATTGCAATTATCAATTAGACACATAAGTTTTAATAGAACTCATGTGTACCTGCCCGGGGTTTGAACCCATGTCGTCTCTAGAGAGTCGCACGGTCTCACCGCTAGGCTATCACAGCTTCTTGCAGACTATAAATATCTGTATAAATATATAGAGATTATGTTAGTTTGATATCGTATTAAAGTGACCGAATTAAAAAAAGTTGCCTTTTGGAAAATTGCAATACAGCGTAGCATAGTGTCTTAAAAACGCGTGTTTAAGAGATCCATAACTTGGAAAATCAAAAATCTCTAGCTTTTTAATAATTCGTAGCGTGATGTTATTGATGGCATTGAAATAAGGATGGCAATGTATCTAAGTCAGTTAACACTGATTTTGAATTCGGTCACTTTAATATTAAGTGTGTGATATGTTCATCATATATAAAAAAATTGTAAGAAAACCAAAAGTATTTTAGGTATAAAAAACAAACAACAGAATTTTAGAACAGAAAAAAACTTTAGATTTGATCAGATTTTTAACCGACAAATAATGTGTCACGCACATGTACCACAAGGTCATCACGTAATTTCTATGCTTTATAATTTATTTATTTTTACTTTATTTATTTATCTAAGTAGAACTAAACTGTATATATATTACGTTTTACGATTTTAACGTACTACTATTTTTGTAGTCAGACTATACACCGATTTTAATACGTGCGAGTCGTGATGGAATTTGACACCTGTAGGGATTCCATCAATTTAAAAAAAACGGTAAATTATTTCAATATACAGTGGGAGACGAAATTTATTTCGCCTAAACAAACTTAAGCAAGCCAAACCATTTCAACATTAGATAAATACCTTTTGGCTATTGAAATAACAACAGATGAGATAATTTCATGTTATTGTTTATAATTTTGTTTCAGCCAGTTGAAATGATAAACGGGCCGTAGAATTCAAATATAACGGGGCATATAATTCCTATATACATGGAGTTCTGAAGGTGCTGGAACTGTGACCCCGCAGTGGAAAACTCAGCGTTGTTAGACTCCCCACTAGGTGGATGAAAATTCTCCAAAAGCGGCACATGATCGTGTTTCGAAGCCCTCGAGACTACGAGTACCTTATTAGAATAGGACGTCCGTCAGCTGAAAAATAAGTAGAACATTGATAAGATATTTGAAACGTTAGCCTATTTTTTCGATATTATAAATAAGCCAACATATTATAAAACGTATACATTAACAGGGATAGCTCCGCCGTGTGGTATCCGGCTAAGTAGAATAGACCACACTCATTTCTTACCGAGGTGTCGTAAAAGGCGACTAAGGTATGTTGATCCACCGAGTTGTATCCGGTTGAGTAGAATAGAACAACCTCTTTCTTACCGAGGGGTCGTAAAATACGACTAAGGTAAGTTGACGTCAGGCAGGCGGCTGGTCGTACAATACGTAGCGATATAATGTGACAACATGTTTGTATCATGTTGTGTCATCACTTAGAGTGGGATAAGGGCAGGAGGATGATGATGACATTAACAGAGATAGCTGACCAGATACTGAAGTAATATAAATTTTCTTATAACTTCTGTTTCACAGTGGCGTGCTTGCTCTCAAAACGCTAAAAGTTTTTGATGCGGTTCTTTAGTAGGCACATAGACCTTATATAGTGACAAGCATAGTAGTGATTTATTTAAGACTATACAATTCGTTATAGGAAAAGATATGATTTGATGCCATATATTATTCGGATTAATCAATTTATTTTTTTAGAGATTGCCTACTTCGTTACCTACCATAAGGCAAGAGCTTTTTTGATGTAAAGAGTGCAATGTTTCCATTATATTTATATATTAATATCCTTTGAAGACTTGTACTTATAAGTATTTTTTTATAATATTTATATTTACTAATTTAATGGTTATCATTGCGGGGAAACCTACATTAAATAGATCTATTTAAAAACATCGACATTGTTAAGGTAGTCTTTAAGTTCGAATTAAGGAGGACGAACTATTGTCTATCGGATAATAATATATATAAACACATTTTAACGTATCGATTTTCACGTGGATTGTATGGAAATGTACATCGGTTACAAGGAATATAAAAACTGAATCTGCTTTATATGAAAATCTAATGGTCGGGCAAATGAGGTGTAAAAGTCCATAAAGGGATGTAAAAAACAAGGGAACTATAGGAAACTATTACCAAAATATATAAAAGCGACAAATAGAAAGTATTACAAAAATTATCAAAATATACAAAAGTAACAAATAGATATTGCTACAAAAAATTGAGAGCGTTAGATTTAAGCGGCAATCTTCAAACGAATAAGTCGTAGTATTCTAGGCTATTTCAATTATATGTATCATCGATCCCTTGATGAATATAAAGCTTAAATAGTAAATTCCATATTTATAATCATCATCATCCTCCTGCCCTTATCCCACTCTAAGTGGGATCGGCACAACATATTATAAACACGTTGTCAAATGATTTGGCTACGTATTTACGTACGTACGTACGTACTGGCCGCCTGCCTGACGTCAACATACATTAGTCGCCTTTTACGACACCTCGGTAAGAACTGAGGGTGGTCTATTCTATGCAGCCGGATACCACACGGCAACTACCTTAGTCGCCTCTTACAACACCTCGGTGATAAAGGACTGTGGTCTATTCTATTCTGCCGGATACCACACGGCGGAACATTATTATCATATTTAATTTTGTGTTAAATCATATTATTATGTAAACTCATAAAACCATGTATACAGTTGTATCATTTTAATACATAGTCTAACATCAAAGAGCATGGTCTGAATCAAATTTGAAACATCAATGACAGCCATAACAATTATGATAAACTGACAAGTATATCTGTCAGTCTGTCATGGCCGGGTATAACTGATAAATTTAATTGTATTGTCGTTAGCATTTGTTGGCAAATGCAAGATCGCCACTATTTATAATAAATATCATATTTCGCACCTTTATTATTAAAGTGACGAATTCAAAATTACGCTTTATTGAGCTAGATACATTTTAATCCTTATTTCTACTACTAGTGTTTTCTTGCTCTTCCAAGTTATAGATCTCACGAACTTTGTAGGCGCTATGCTACGCTTTATTGAAATTTGCCACAAAACAACTTTTTTGATTAGGTCACTTTAATATTTAGCGTGCGTTTTACTACGACACTAAGCTTTTCTTAACTTAAAATGACAGAAAAACTAATAAGATATTTATGAACATAATAATATTTACACATTTCATATACTCATACAAAAATTCAAGAAATGTATTGTCATATGTACCATACCATTCCTTATCATAATTTTTTTTTTCCGTATTACATAAATAGACGCAGCAAAGTCTTAGCTCTATTCCTTTTCTTCAAAAATGGTGAGAGGAGGCCTATGCCTAGTGGTGTAACTATACCTTTTATATATAGGACATTACTTTACTTTTTTTTTAAATACACGAAGATTAAAAGCGTTTGAGTATTCTGGATGAAATTTAAAATCTTTGCTTTATATAACAGAAAAGTTTCAAAACAATGAATTGGTCGGTAAATTATTATTTCTTACCAATATTAATCTCATTTTCATGAACGATCGTCGTTATAATTTTAAGGAAAATAATTTAGTTTAGGTGTTCGTAATTACTGAAAGGTCGCTTCGTGAGGTCATCGTAATATCGTTAATTTTATTTTTCTTACCCCCTGTCTTCAATTGTAGACAGAATGATTGATTTACCTATTATTTTGCTTACTGCTATAAGTTTATCTATATTGTAGGGGAAGATAATACGGCCTCAAATTACACGACTAATATATTTAGTTTAAGCAAAAAACTATGTCATAATTTTAAAAAAAATACACTAATCTATGATAATACTAGTACTAATAGTCTACACAGAGGTTTAAATTAAGTTTTAAGAAAGTGTTTACACGAAAGCACATTTCGAGACCAATGATAATAAAATATATATAAAAGCTTTTAAAAATTGTATGTTCCTACTATTAACCGTTGAGGAGTTCCTTCGTCTAGAGCCAATACTGGCAGCAGCATCAGGTCATGCTTATCATAAACATGCATTGTCATCGGACTGGATTAGTATGTAAAATTTCCCCTCAATCAGACTCCGGGAAGTGGGTGAAGTTCAACATGCAACTTGAAGGAAACTTTAACTATATACATACTCGTACAGGTCAAGTGAAATAAAATCTTTTAAATATGCATGGACTTGAAAACTCTTCAAGTTTAAGCTGCTTAAATATGTAAACCAAAAAAAAGATAATAACAATACTATTTTGCTATAATCTGTAATAAAAGCAAATAGAAAGTACGGGATATATAATGTAAAATGTAGAGTGTACTATCCCTTTTTATACTTTATTTAGAGATAGCCCTACGTCAACCAAAGTTATATAATGTTTGTATTATAAATCTCCGCAAAGCAAAACCTAATTCTGTAAATTATTTAATTAAAAATATTTAAAAGATTTATCGCTGAGTTTTTTGCAGGCCCTTCTCCGTAGCAACATTCCGAACCAGTGGTAGCTTCATTAATCATATTGATCCTCGAACATGCGAAAGTGCTTGGAAAAGTTTATTTAATAAAGATTATTTTAATTTCAAATTTATTTAACAGCGCTCTATTGTGAAAAGTAAAGTATGAAGAAACATGATAATTTAAAAAAGACTAAATATTTTAACAGTACAAGAAACATTCCTATAACATTCTTATGCATGCAATGATAAATGATATACTAGGGTTTTCGTTAGTTTACAAAGGAATTTGTTTGGAATGCCAGATGAAACTTCGGTATTCTGAGTAATGGTAGTATTGTATTGTACTGTATACACGGTCGTAGCTTTATGTAAATATGTACTAGAATATAAAGCAGGGTTTTTTTCAATATAAATATTAATTGATAGAATTTTCTATCTTACATTTTCTTAAATCTTTATTGATTTAGGTTTAGATAAATTTGCGTATTTCGGAAACATGTATGTAAATTACTGTAAATAGCTTAAATACGTAACACAGAGTAATTTTCCTGATAAATCAATGTCTACCTGCTTTTGTTTGGTTAGTAATTAATCCTAAGTCAGCTCTAGTTTCACATACAATTCAGATAAATTGAGTTAATTCTAAGTAGTAATTATGTAATTAATCAGTACCTTGCCGAATTTCATAATTTTAAAAATATTAAATATTAGTTATAATCTGCCATTAGAAATAATCTATGGTTAAAGTAGGAGGTGTAGTAGTTATAGGTATTTAAATATATCGCCTCTTTACAAGACCAACGTGACATTTCATAAAGTTATGGTTTGAGAGATATCACGTTGTTCTTTTAAAGAGGCGTATGCTTACGATCTTATGACATTTTATTTATTCCTGCTTTAATCACATAAATCCCAAATATACGACACAAGTTTCGCGACTTTATAAAGCAAGCAACCACTATTGAAGATCAAAGATAGATTTGTACTTACCACGTATAAAGCCCGCTTGAGACCGATTAAAAACTATACTTAGAAATCAAAAAGTCACTATAGATTACTATTACTTACAACTCATATTGTATAAGTACCTACTTACATTAAAAGGTGAGGAGTCACCCCAAACGGAAACGTTATCTTCCAGCCAGTACGTAAATCATCTATCGAGGCGACCAAGTTCATATCTTAATATGATCTTGTATTAAGTTCAAAACTTATTATCGTCTTTAAACAACTTTATTTATAAATATAATAAAAATGCAACTAAGCTGTCTCTATGGTACAATATTTTTCGGGAAATGTCATTGTAATTGTCATTATGTATGGACAAAATCCAAATTGGTTTTTGTGTTTGTAGCCTCCTACGTTGAAAACGTGTTGAGTTTCAATTGATATATAATATTTCGCCCTATCCGAATAACAAAGTCACATTTCCTATGCTTATATATGATAAGCATAGGAAATGTGACTTTATTCTACGATAGGGCTATTTATTTAATAGCCAATAGGCTATGTATAATATGTATAATAGCCTATTACATTCACATGTAATAGGCTATTATACATATTATACTTTTTTTACATCTATACTACTGCCGTAATGCGTGGTTCATACAAAATTCACGTAATAAAATTTTATTGTCATTTTGATGCCTAATTAATAAGACACATAGACGTTAAAAAAATACCATAAATAATATATCTTAAATATATTTACCATAAAATATCTTACCATATCAAATAATGGTAAATTAAATAATGGTAAATCGTCCTTCCAAATGTCTAAAAGACAAATTTAAATCAATATATGCTACGTGATTACAATAAACAAACTTAAGGTCATGCGCGTAGTGTAAGTCTTGTAGCTTTTTACTTCCTCGAATATATGTTAATTGTATAATTAGACATACATGCTTATAAAGTCACGGGTTCTGAGCTGAAATTTATTGGCACAGTATCCATTGCTTTACGTTTCAAATCGTCTCCTAAGAACCTCTTGAAGATCACTATTACCCATAACAGACATCAATTGATAATAACTTGGAGGCCGAATCTCAAAAAATAATGCCTCTCCCAAACGCCTAACATATATGTGGTATTTAGACTGAATCTTTAACCGAACACTTCCATTTTGATCCTTTCATATGACTAATGGTTCTTTTTTTGTATAACATATCTGGTTAGCAATGCGCCATGTTAACGCAGTCATTGGGAACCTTTCGCGTTCGTGTAAATTTAAAATAAAATATAACGGCCTCTTCACTCCTATCTCTTTCATTCAAGAGATAGGGCATAGATATACCAATACATTTATGACAGTGTTTTCTAAGGGAAATACACCTTGATCTATTTCGCATGAATTTTAAATATTGAATAGGCGTATATGTTCTTTTATAGAAAACCTATAGGTTCTTGAGCATCGGCGAAATATTGACTATAAGGGTTTAACTGTTGTTATAGTTAAAAATACTTAGTATTTACTCTAATGGCTCAGATGCTCTAAGTGAACTTGACGTTATAATGAAGTTAAGATCAATATTGTAAAAGATGCTTCTATGTAATCTTCTATATAAGCTTCAATCATCTAGTTGTCGATCTCAACTGTGACACCGAACAAGGACTCTCGAAACGTTTATCACTCGGAACTTAGTTAGAGACGCTGGACATGAAATTGGCAGACATGTGTTACATTGATTAAGCTGACTAGATTAGTTCAGGGGTAGGTCAGAGTAAACTATTAATCGCCGAATCTCTGCAGCTTCTCGGATTTTTGGACCAATTAGCTTTTCTATAAGATATCTTATTTCTTACTTATGTGTTATAGATACTATTATTAATTCGAAATTTAAATCGTCAGTCATACTTTATCGAAAGATACATAATATAGGAACCAGAATTAGGAACTTTGATTGGTAATATATTGGTATTTTTAAAAGTAAAAAAAATCATACATATTATACCTATATCAATGACAAGCTATTATTATATAAGTTCTGTCCACGCGAAATATTTGTTTAATCGAGGTACGTAGTACGCAGTTTGCGGTACGTGGTAAACGGTTCGCGGTACGCGAGGTTAACTGATACTTTTCAAAAGCCCTCTTATTTAAAGAGGTAAGTAACCAGGACATTAAAGCGGGTTAAAACCGTCATATGATGATTAATCGTGATTAATAAACGATGATTGTTATTGTTAAATTGCAATATACTTTTATGTCTGCGCTCGTCAATTGGATCAAGTGATCTAAATGGTTACATGAGTGTATAAGGTCGCGCTGGTCATAAAGCTTACGAGTCAGAAGGAGGAGAATGTCAGTGCATTCTCCTACGACTCGAGTCTAATCGGATGAGATTGCCCATTTCACCGGTAATATTTGAAAAGTTAAGCTCTTATATCGACTCATATATTATGCTTATAAATCTTTTGTACAATACCACACAATTACAACCAAACTAATAAAAAAATTGAGGTCACTTAGTCATAGTTTGATGTGATTATATATATAAAGCTTTCTCCGAAGGTGTATTTGCTTTGTGCAGAATTCATTTCTTTCCCATTATAATCCTTTAAAATTTTTTGCCCGTTGAGACGAGAAACGTGAATTTTATATTAAGCGATGTTGACAACACACAAAGTTGCTACTTTTTTACGTACAAAAATGTCTAAAAATAGGTGCCTTTTGCCCGTCACGACGCCAGACGGCAACAACCTTACAACTAGCCACGCTCTGCTACCAAGTTGTAAGGTTGTTGCCGTCTGGCGTCGTGACGGGCAAAAGCTCCTTACTAATATTGCGAAGACTATCGGAGGGATGCTTGTGGTAAGTTTTAAAGGTAGATGTAAGGTAAGGTAAGGTAAATAGGTAAGTATTGTAGCTGCGTCAGGCAGCTACAGAAACCTTTGATTTCAACCCCTTCTGTAGAGTACTTTGCGCCTGTCGAGAAACTACGTATTCTCAAATGACCGCCTCGATTATTCAATGCTCAATAGTTTATCCTTGAGAAAAGTTTTTAACTTCAACAACATACGTATTTGGAAAAAGCTATATTACATAGCTAACTTTTCTTCTCAGGATGGCATAAATATCTAAATACCACAAGGAGGCAAGGAGCGAGGACATCTTTTACTCACAATAAAGTTCGTCGTTCTTATAAGAAATTACCAGGAATCAAGACATTACTTTGTTATTGTAGAAACAACAGTCTGCATTTACACAGCCACTACTGCTGGGAAAAGCGGAGTGATCCTAAAAATTAACGAATTGTTACCACAGAACAGACATATCTACCACAGACTAATGGACTGCTGGACAGGGATCCTTCAAAGAAATGTTCCCTACTTTATATCAATGCAGATTTTTTTATTTATAATAGCTAAAGATATTTTGCTAAAAAAATGTTTCTGCATCCGCGCTAACTCTGAACATTTGTGCACATTTATATGATTAATTATATTTCTACATAACTTATTTAGTTTCATTTTAATCTCCATTCAATAATAGCAATTCAATTTAATTAAATTTTATTATCAGACTAAATCGAAATATTTGCGGGAACGAATAATGCGCTATCATTATTCATTATCTTAATTACAACTTATGGACACTGCGATAAATAATTGAAATCAGTAAGCGGTAATTCAAAAGCTTTTTAAAGCCCCATTCGACACAGATTATTTGCTATATTGAAGAAAAAGAAGTGTAAGTACTATATAAATAAGAATAAAATAAATCTAAGTATAGTCTAAAATAAATCTAAACGCCCCATGTTCCTGCATTGTAGGTTGAAGGATTATGTGTTAGAATTTCTCTTCAGATACAATCTCTAAGGAAAATATTATAAATGTATTGTTAGAAGTGACAATGGATTCCAACACAAAAGTTATGTTATGATTTACCTGTTATAAAAGGAACAGATACAAAATAATTATGTGTTACTTTTCTGCAAAGTGACAAATATTCTTCTATAAATTATAAAAAAAAACCATGACGACGACATATCAAGACGATAAATTTGTTGAAATAAAATAAATAAACAAATATATGGGACAGTTAAACACACGGTCGTCCCTCTCTAAAGTAAGTAACTTAATACTTGTGGTATGGGCGACTGACAACTGTTAGATATACTACATATATAATTTTAAATACACCCGGGTTCGAAGAACCAACAAATTGTTTTTATAGAAAATGTTGGCCCTCGGCGGGAATCGAACCCGCGACCCGCGGAGCTGAAGGAAGGGTCAGTACCCACTGCGCCTACGGATTAGTCAATATTTAAATAGCGGCCTATGACATTTTTATTACAGGGCAAAGTCGTCGAATATTCTTATTAGATAGTGAGGTGATGAGAGGTAGGTTTTAGTTAGAGGTAGATAGTTAATAGGTCGCATGTATCATATTATCAGAGTTCTATACGATAGTATCTCTCACAGAAAAGACGGTAAAGAATTCTAAATATCAGTAGGCGCATAAGTTAAAAAAACTCATAGATTTCTGACTGGTAATTTTTAAACCTGCAAAGAGCCATGTGATATCTCCATTTTATGTCTATTTGACATATACATTGAAATCAAAGATTACATCTAAGACTTTTATGAATTTCATTGTTTCGTTTGATGTTTACTAATATTTAACAACCCTAGGTGGCATTATTTTTTTAGTATAACCGTCATTTTATCGGTCATGTGATTAAAATTACAATGTGTTATTTCGTAAACTACAATATCGTAGACCTCTTGATGTTTCTATCTAGCATCGGTTAATTTTCCGACCAAATTCAAATGTAATTACGCCCGCTATATAACCACTGCCGATGTGCTGATACGCCAATTTCCTGTCATAGCGTTCTATTATATTTACCAAAGAGATATTTATTTTGCTTTGCTATGAATAAAATAGAGTTAATTTCCAAAAACCTTTGCAGAGAGCCATTTGTATTATTTTTATCGATTCTTTTCTTAATATCTCAGCAATATTAAATTAAATAATGATGATTCATTGATGTTGAAACAGAAATAAATGTAAAAAGGAAGATTGTAAGCTCATGCGTAGCTTGTCATATAATGAAACGGAAGAGATATTGAAATGTATGTCATAACATATGCATATAATTTTATGTATTTGGTCTTGTTACACAATCTCTCACACACGCTCATGTACTTTATATATTTTTCACCGAGAGGAACATATTTATCTATCCGTTTTTTTTCTTATTTTTTTAAGCATATTATATATCTGTTTTTAACATTAACAAAATTAAAGTTTATTTGTACAAGAATATAATATTACGATTTATGGGAAGGGCTGTATACCGAGATACAAGGAAACCTAGTTCGGTTACAGAGGTCTAAAATGTGTAAAGACTAAATGTTAAAGATAATAATAGATATAATAATATAACACATAAGTGTTCATTTATATTTATGTAAGAATGTTTTTGGTATAATAAAATTATTAAAGTTAAATTGTTGAAGTCTAAATCAGTGTCCAATGTTTCTCTTAGAATATGTATTAAATAAGTAACTATTACACATTACATTATATCTAAGGAGAAGAAAATAATCAAACTTTATTTCTCACTCACCACTACTGTCTCAAAACGTACATAAGTTAATTAATTAAGCAGGCATATATGAGGTTTCTATAAAATAAAAACTTGGATTTGTAATGATCATATCAACTTTAGGATAGCCTACATGACCTGGGATGTTGCAAACTTACAGATGGGTTTTCTCTTTTGAGAGAAGTCGCTGCTCCTATACGAGTCAGACGTATTCCAGTAATTCCTTAGGAATATATATTATTCATTCATATACTTAATTGTACACCACAAAGTTATAGTATAAACATAACAATCACAAAAATATAAACATTTTGTACAGTACATAAGACGGTCTTGTCGCTTATTAGCGATTTCTTCCAAACAACCTTTGGATTAGGAAAGTTGATATATAAATGTAGGTAGGTGGTGTCCAATGGAGGCGGCGGCTGGAATCGCCTAATGCAGGAGGCTGGACGATTTCGGCCATCCAGCCCATTCTCCAGGGCTGGGTCGCCAGGAGGCATGGGGTCCTCACCTTCCGCCTGACGCAGGTACTTTCCGGACATGGTTGTTTCGGGAGGTATCTGTGGAAGGTGGCCCATCTGGTGTGAGCTACGAGTGCGGCGCCGAGGGGCACGATCTCTCCCTGCCCATTGTGGTTCGTGCCATGGTGGACAGGGAGGGATCGTGGGCAACGATGGCCTCCTTCTGCGAGGATGTTATCTTGCGGAAGGAGGCGGCGGGACGGATCCGGGAAGTCGAGTCTTTGGATTCGATCCGCCGCAGGCGAGCGGGGCGCAGGCGACTCGCGGAAGTCCGTCGCATGCCGCCCTAACGGGGACCTTCTGGGCGTTCCGAACGGGGTTTATCGGACGCCCTCCTTATAAGGTCCCCGAGGCGGTCGATGCATCTGGTGCTCCCGATGCATCGTCCAGCGGAGGGAGGGGCCACTTTTAGAGAGGCCCCGACCCATAGGTGGCGCACTCTGGGGTTAAGAGTTGCTGCTGGCGGGGGTGGGGTCAAATAAGGTACCCTGCCCCCGCCACCAGCAGCGTGGGGAGCATACAGGTCGTTTTAGTCGGTGCGAGTCCGACATAACCACCGCCTGTGCCCGTCGGGCGGTGGTACCCATAAGGGGTTTTTCCTGTATAAAAAAAGGTAGGTGGTGTACTGTAATAAGCATACATACAAATAAGTTAATGCACATACACATTACATAATATAGGTTTCATTACGATGTTTTCCTAAACCGTAAAGCACGTGATAAATTGTAAATATAAGCATATAAGCTATTGCAGAAAACCCATATACGTATTTATTTATAACTTCAAAATACATTGCTCCTTCAAATATACTTGTAATTCTTAAAGCTAAGAATAAAAATAGAGTATTCCAAAGCCAATGAATACCGTCAATTTAATATTGACAGCGTTCTATTTCAGATATCTAACAATTTTCCATTATTATCCCTCGACCGTCAGTCGTTTAAATTCCAGTCAAAATTCAATATTTTACCATAATTCGTGAAAAGTCTCGACACATCGGTATAGTCCGCAATTTGTTTTAACTATCACTTCACTTTCAATTTTTCTTGAATAATTCAACATTCAGCGCAGAGTTTTTCTATTTTATTGTGGAAATTGCTATTCTTGTTAGATGCAAGCCTGACAATTCATATAGACTAAATTTATTTGCGACGTGAGATATTATAATATGAAAGTTTTATCCCTGTGAAAAATGAGACGAAACATGTTAATTTTTCAGTATGATATGTAACCTTCTGCTGTATGATGACTGATGACTAGATTTAAGAAACCGCATTTTCGACTCGAAACTTAAATTATTTAAAATGTCCAAAATAAAATCCACTAACTATTACCGTATTATTTTTCTAATTATTTCCATTGTTAATTGCATTTGTAAATGAACATTTTCGTCTTTTTTAACTTATGATGTGCAAGAATGATGTGCAAGGGGTCACTGTAAATTTTAATTATTTTAAGATATTTTTTTTATTTAAAAGTATACAAATTATATCCTAACAGTTATGCCAAAAAAGCCAGCTTTTTTCACCTGAAGAGGGATTTTTTGCACTTTGACTTCAAGTCTCAACTGCAAACTGCATAAATATAGACGTCTCAATTAGAGATACATATTTTAGACGCTTTTATTATTTCTAATTCTGTATAGATAATAAAAATAGATAATAAGTAAATATGACTATATTGACAAGAGTGAAATATATAAACAAAAGAGATAATATATCGGTTTATAGGAATACTATCATATTCCTTTATTAATCGAAATATTAAATTTTACGATGACTATAAATTTTACAGCTTTTAAATAGAGCGACGCGTCTAGCAAATTAATTATTAAATCGTTAAGTTATATAAGGTATAACAAACTTGACGGAGTCCCCTCAATGATTGTTGCTGGGAAAACGACCTAGGTTGTAAAATAGTGCAGTTCAAACATGACTGCATTACTTTCATATTTTAAAGTAATACTTAAAACGTTACAACATATATTAAATTGAACAAAAAAATATTCAAGTATTTTTGCATTGTCAAATGTAATTAAAAAAAGCTAACATTCATTAGAAAGTTTGCTACTACTGGGTAAACGAACAAGAAATTTTGCGGTACACGGCAGAAAAAAAAATCAACATGAATGTCACCTAATTTTTTGTTATTACTACACCTAATTTTATAAACATTAATTCTGGCTATTTACTTAAAAGTTGAACATAGTTTTAAATCTATGTAAGTATTAATATATTTAGATGAAAGATAAGTGTTTTACCACGCACTGTGATCGCCTTAATGGCGGCTAAGTGTGGAAAATAGTATTCTAAGAAGAAAAATAAGAATTATGAGATAAATTTAAACAATTATAAGTACGTAAAAAAAAGAATAATAATTAAGTGAGAATCCGTGAAATATTTCGTTGAAATTGCCTGCAATTACAAGTATATACTAAAAAATATTTATGTATGCGTCATTTGAAAAGCAAAAAATGTAGAAACTTTGAAGTGTATCTCTGTTTCCAATCCATTACCACAAGGTGTTTACCTCAAGTATATAAAAAAACTTTTATGCGTCACGTTTGTTAGACGAGACGGTGTTTGTTTAAGATCGATGGCTAATCTTTAGGTTACATCGTCTACCAAAATTATGGATTATCTTTCTCCAATGGCTAAGTAAGTTATGGTAACGCCTGAAACCTATAATAAAAGATTTGCAATAAAGAGAACTTAAGACAATTAATTTCAATATGTTTATATCATTATATCACCTATTCTAAAAAAAAAGGAATTTGAAACCTTATATCGTAATTAAAATAGTCTGTTATAGCTTCTTATATTATACAAAATATGGATAATTTTATGAGCACACAGCAATTACATATGATGAAAGTTGCCTAGCACCAAATCACATAAAATACACATATCTCCAAATTACTTTCCAAGCGTCACACAACCACTAACACCGGTCTACTCAGCAACTGCTACCAGGGTGATTAGTCTTGTCACAAGATGACCATATATTTATTTTATTGTGTAATCTTATACATTACAATACGCATCTCATCATTTCTGGTTTGTCCACCGGAGTGATAACTAAAGCTCACTTCATCACACGCTAAGTAAACTAAGCTTTCGAACTTTGTGAAAGCTGTGAGACTGTGAGATAGTCAGTGATTAAATTAAAAGTTTTGCTGATTATTAATTTTATATATATTTACATGCATTGAAGGATATTTCCCAGATTGAATAATTGCAGATGGCGGACTAATAAAACAACGCTGTTTGAAATTTACTTCACGAAGGTTATAATACATAATATTAATATTATAAAATTATAAAAGATACAATATATTTGTTCTTGTGTTCGAATAGAACCACAGATTTATAATTTCAGGTATGATAGTAGAAGAACTGGAGTGTGACCTAAGATACTTTTATCTCGGTATTGAAATCCCAGCAGCTAGTAGATACAAATAGGTCAAATAGTCGTGACGATTTAGTGTAATGGAAAAATTCCTATTCAATGAGAATGGATCAAAGCGTTTACCCGGTCTACTTGAAGCGCGTTTTACAATGATTTAGCTGTAAATTTATTTCAGTGGTTGCAAACAACAAAAGTGTTTTTAAAAGATCAAACAAACGTCTAGACGTGACCGTGAATGAATACGAACCAAAACGTACCGTTTCTATCGATATTTTAAATATTTTACTTGAAAAATTAAAATAATGAAAGGAACATAAAAGTATTATGGTTAAGGTTGCTAAGGATATAATATATACGCATTCATACTAACTAAACGAGAAAACATTTGTTGATTTTCATACAAAAAGCGGAATCATATTTATGTATAATTTAAAAAAACGCAATTTACGTTCTTTTAAATTCTTTTTTATATTTCACTAGCTCTCTCTATCTATACATATATGTATCATAAACTTCATCGTGAAACATAAGAAGAGAACATAAATACAAAAATGAATTGAAATCTCTATAAGGGTCGAGGGTCGTTTACATTTGTGATCATATTATATTTAGTTCGACATTTGTACTTTAAATGACACGTATAAAGTGAGTAATCTATCATAATAGCACTATTGATATCTAGCAAATCTTATATGAATTTTATAGGTAATGAAATCACCACGTGTCAAGGCACTTTAAAAGTTAATTCAGAAATGCGCTGACTCTCACGTTTCTCATAACAAAAGCAGTAAAATATGTATTATTATATTTGATGGCTGAATCCATGCAAGCGAAGCTATCTGTCAATTAAATTACAAACAACATTTTTATAAGATATAAAACATACGTCGTAAAATAAAACAGCTGTCACGTAAAGAAGCAGATTTTTTTAAATCATAGCTGAGATGGCTGGTTGGCGCATAATCCAAAGCAAGGTTTCGCAGATTCAAACTCCAAGCAAGTACATATGAGTTTTTATATAATGATTCCTATTCATAATCGGTGATTGCAAAAGATTAGGCGCGAGCACGATCGTGTACTCAGCTGTACTCACAAATCTTAGTCTATGATCGCATACAATCGCCTACAACCCGGGAATTGTCCAGTTTTTCGGACACACATCAAAGGGAATCGCTGGGTGCTACATATTACCGTATGTCTCCTTATTCATCTACTTAGCGTTGTCTCGGGGTACGCTGTCCGACTCATTTTCGTATTTGCGTAAGTTGTTGGCTCTTAGGTTATACGATACTTATAACCGTATGTATCGTATAAGTATCGTATACAGATGATCGTATGAATACCTGCACAATGATAGTGACCGATTATAGATACACGACCAACGATCATCCCTGATAGTGAAAACCAGGCATATAACTTTTTATGTGTAAAGGGCAACAGGCAGACGGAGAGACAAACTTTTGTAAATATATTAATATGGATAGTATAAGTGTTGCTGAATAGCACACACACATATACAATACAAGTGTAGCAATATACAAGTTCTCTTCTTTATATACTGAAAATACTGCTATTTTTTTATGATTTTTTCAATTAGTTATCAATATAGCTGTTTCAGTATTATATCTAATAACCACTAATATTAATTAATATACACATCATCGCAAATTAGTACTAATAAGTAAAATAACTCAAAAGTTTTATAACCAATTAATACTCTTCATTTATATTTCATTTATTGTTTTGAAGAATCTGATTGAAATAGGCCTTATAATACGTCTCCTCCGTGACTTTTTCCTGTTACGTGACGTAGGCTGAGTGTGCCGATTGTTTGTTTATAAAAAGGAGGGAAACGACCTCTTGAAAGGATATAAGAGAATATTTATGCCGAAAAACTGCATATAATACTATTATTTTAATTAAAATTTACAATTTACGCCAAAATTTACGCCGTGTGGTATCCGGCAGAATAGAATATACACCTCGGTAAGAAAGGAGGATATCCTTTCTTACCGAGGTGTCGTAAGAGGCGACTAAGGTATGTGCCGTGTGGTATCCGGCTGCATAGAGTAGACCACCCTCATTTCTTACCGAGGTGTCGTAAAAGGCGACTAAGGTAAGTTGACGTCAGGCAGACGGCCATGTCATCATGTGACAACATGTTTTTCACATGTTGTGCCGACCCCACTTAGAGTGACATAAGGGCAGGAGAATGCCAGAGAATGAGAATGAGAAGGGAATGAGAATGAATGAGAATGAATGAAATGAAATTAAAATTTACAATATTACTCGAGATCTATCCTTACGAAGCTCCCCAGGCGCCAGAATATTCAACTTTAGGCATCCTGTTGGGTTTGGTTTTAGTTTGGTGGCTAATGCTACAATACCTACTTTCATACTTGAATAATTTATTTTATTAACTTTTATTATATTACCCACAAAAAATTCTATGTAATAAAAATTTCTTCCATGAAAAATCTAAAGTGCCATTTAAGGCTTTTAAGTTACGGAAGGTGCTTGTATAAAATAAAATTGAATGTCTCCACAGGGACGTTCACGAGTGGCCTGACCTTAATACGTGTACACTAATGTACAATACTCGAAAGTAACTCGATCGTTTTAACTAAATAGACCGTTATATAGTTTTATTGTTAGTATTTTAGTTCCAAACCGAATGAACCGTGAAGGGAAATTGTGTGAAAGTGTCGAATGGAATGGAAATTGTAACAAAGATTGATTCGAATATTTCTATCCGTCTGGGGAGATAAAGTATTATAATCCGTAAGGGTGGCTTTCCACCGAAGCAACGCTTTACTTTGGTAAAATAAAAGGAACTGTTATGTAAATGAAAAAAAGACATTTAGTTCTACGCGAAATAAAATCAACTTATTTCAATTGTTATCAACAAGGACAGTATGTTTTTATTCAGAATTAATATACTCAATGTTTCATAGCAATGGCGACTGTCGATTTCTTTGAAAGACTTATTCAGTCTCTTTTTCTTTCAAAGGTTAGTCTAAAATTATTATTCTTAGGTACTATTTTAGGTAGTATTTTAAACAAAAGTTTATTCTATATCTGTTATATTGTAGGTGCTATTGCGATTCAATGTACAGGAGCAAACAAACTGTGTTTTAGTAAACTCTAGTACAAATATAAAAGTAAAATTATTTTGCTATATTATATATAATGCTAAATGTAGAGTAGACTATTCGTTTTCATATCTGAAACGTGCAAAAATTGTAAAAAGACATACGCAAAGCGGCATTGCGATTTTGTCGTACCTACTACTGATGGTTGATGATATATGATTATGATTTAAAAAGTACAAAAGTAATAATAAAATTATTTTGCCGCGATAAAGTCGCAAAAGACTAAATCGCAAAGCTTTGCGATTTTGTCGTGGAGTCTATCTCCTGATGATGCTTCGGTAGCGGAGCGAAACTATAGTTGATTGTGATAGTGAACGTGTGTAGTGCTTGTGTTTTGTGGTGGCAGTGCTGGAGGTTTGTACATGTGTTTTAACGAATGCTGCATGTTTCAGGTATAAAAACGAATAGTCCACTCTACATTTAGCATTATATATATTTCCTATTTACCTCATCGCGGATAGCAAAATAATTTTACTACTACTTTTGTATTATGGATCTCCGCAAAGTAACGCCTAATTCTACAAATTATTTAAACTCTAGTAATTTTGTGAGGAGCTGAATTTGGGTGTATACTTATATTATAAGTATTTGTGGTTCCTCCTCCTTCGTTCAAACGGAGTTCATCTATCAGCGATCATGTACAAGACATCGAGAAAATCTTGTTGCTTCGTTGCTTAAAGACATAATGAAGAAGTGCTATTTATTTTAATCTCAAAGAGCGATAGGATGAAATAAGATCGTTTTTCACAGGATCTATTTCAGCTTAGACTTCTTGATGGATGGATGGATTCATTCCCTAATAGTGTAATGGATTTAGTGTAAAATACTTCATGACCTTGTTCCTCTATCCCCTTTCTATCATGCCACCGCTAGGCACTGAGAGAAATTCCACTTTTACGTTATTGACAACCCACGAAGTCGCACAGAGCGCTTCGCGTTTTCATATATGTTGGGCACAGTAATGAAATGGAATTCTCTCCTGACATCTATTTTTCTCAGTTCATATAAAATAGGTATCTTAAAGCGATGGTGAATAGGCATCTTTTAGGCAATTCTATCTAAGACTGTATCATTGCTTACTAAAAGGCATGAGTGTAGGTAATCGTTCGCCTATTAAGCAATAATATGTCTCACTTCGTAGGTAAGTTGGCAGAGATCTCTATAAAAGGATATGTTGACCTTCGTATAATTTTTAATTAATGATGCTTTCTTAACGTTTCTAATAGTACTTAAATAAATAAATAATTTTAAAAAACTGTCATTTTTGTTACAAGCCAAAATGTGGATATTAAAGAAGATATCATTAGAACCGTATTTCAATATTATGTAATTTAATCCGGTTCATGTATTTAATTGCCCGTATATTTAGGCTCTTTCTTTTATTCAATATGGATAGATAAAATGTGTTGCCGAATGCGCGGAAGGAAATTAATTCTTGATTTACGCACGTACTCGAAATAAAATAATAGGGTAAAAGAAATGGGGCAAACGTGTCACGCTTCCGCATAATTTGAATGAAATTTATTTGTAAGTAGTACAGTTTTAAGAATCGTATCAATCTATCAATTAGTACCACCAACCACCCTCCATTATTATCGTTATAATACAACTAAAAAGATTATGTGCTATGGACACACTACGAGAATTTGAATTTTTTTATTAATTCGTTTTTTTATATAACAGTAATTTAAATAACGGTTATTATTATCCCACATAGCATGCATAGGTCTCCTCTCTCCTTATTTGAAGAGCAGTGCAGCTTAAACGCACCACGCTTAATGCGGATTGGTAAGTTACAAATATATCACTGAAATTCTCCAGAGATATGCTGGATATTTTCCCTTACCGGAAAACGTATGAAAACATATCAAGTAGGTACATAAATTTTAAATATGGAAATTAATTACTGCCTGCTTAGGGTTTAAACCCATAAAAAATGGAAAAAAGGGTCTCAATAATTTAATAATCACTTCAAGAATTTTCATTCCCCTAAGAATTTATATTTTACGATGGATTTTGATGATTTTTTCTGTTTTTGCGCTAAAAACTTAACAACATATGATTGGCTCAAATCGTTTACCTAAGCAATACATTTGTCGTATGTGTAAATGTCCTATATATTTATTTATTCATTTCATTTAATATATTCAACTTATTTCGTTTTTTTTTCATTGTACTTCTTCGATTCCTAACCGTTGGATATATATCTTGCCAAATATGTCCAAGCATAATTGCAAAATGCGTTATTAATCTTCCAGTAAGTATGTCAAAGGCTACATATCCATCGTATAGTTTCGAAACGTTGCTCGTAAACATTTTATAGAGTTTCATCGGCACTATTGTAAATTTCCATTTGACTTCTATTTAGGGAGCGCATAAACTTGCTACTCACTTTGCGTTATTGCCTGACTAAAGCCAAGCGCAAGTAGTCTTGTGCAATTTATTTAGATTGATTGAGTTATGTATATTTACGATTCTGAATTTTTGATGTATGTCTATTTGATTTGTATTTTATTGCCGTGTGTATATTTTATGATTTATATTTTGTATAATTTTATTTTATTTTATTATATAGGCTCTAAATAAGAACCGCTGATTTAATCTGTAGTATTTTTGGGATATTTTATGTAACTGATTACTATGATTTAAATTTTTCGTATAATTAATTGAAGTGAATAAATTTCAAACTATACCTAATATTCTCAACAGCCTGTCACTATTTACTTATTAAGTAAGTTGTCAATCATAAAATTTTTGTTCTATATTTTCTAATAAATATTTTATATATTTTTCAAATTGTAGGTTTTTTGTTTGACCTCATATGCATAATACGAAATATTCTTTGTATGAATTTCCTAGTATTAGTATTTTAGTACTTAGTACTACCAGTACCAGTAGTAGTATTTTAGCTTTCCAATTAAGTATTGAATAACGTTTATTTTATTTGATCCGTACTACTTTATTAGATACTTTTTTTTTTATAACAAATATGTATAACTTATATCTATCTTAAATTACTTACACGCTACTACTGTACAAATCATGCCCACGTGGAATGGTCCCAAGAATGCTGGCAGCGTTTCCGCGTTGAATCGCTAAGCTGATTGAAATTAATTAAAATTATAGATACTGAAATTAAAAAACGGATATAAGCTCTAGTACTATTTATTTATCATTGCGACTTCTATAAGCAAATATTAAATGACATTTTTGTCTTCATTATATATGAACTTTATTCATGGACGTAAGGAAAAGAAGATTATCGCTATATTGTAACTCAACTACCCCAGGTACATATTGATGAAATGCGGACTGGATGCTAGACTAACTTAAGACTAAGGATTATTTACAGCTAATCTAACTTCTGACCGATAATGAGCAGTAACCTTACCGGGTTCTATATTCGTACTAAGCTCGATATTGCATAGACACTAAAGTTTGGTTTGATCTTTGGTTATCCATAGTTTGTATCAGTCCTTTTTGTCGTGATGTAAAACAATGAGTCAATATATTAGCACTGTCGTGCATACAAATTATTTACAAAATTGGATTTCAATTCACTCTCGTATGGCACTGTAGCCATTGTTTTAAGTATTTTTACTGCCCTAGTTTAAATGTATATTGTAACCTTTGTTATATTATAATATTGTATTATAGTTTTATATGCAATGCAATTATATTAAGAATTGTTCAACTTTAGTTTTATAGCGGTGTACAAATATGGTAAAAACAGTAGTATCAAAAACGTGTGAAATGATAGTTAATACGTGCCTTGGTAATCCAATCCATACTCAATAAGAAACTATGATGTTAGCAGATCTAATATGCTGAATATATCAATATAAATATATAATATATCAATATATGGGACAATATGTGGGTGACTGACTACTGGCAAATATATACAAATGTATATATTCGTTAACACAACATTAAAATTTACTCAGCTAATTAGTGATATTTGCATTTTATTATATTATCATATTTTATATCTATCATATGTTTAAAAATATTAATTAATTTCATTTAATATTTACTTTTTTTTTAATGTCCACTGGAAGAGAGTCCGATTCTGGAATAAAAGACCGCCATTGCACAATATTTTGTTTTTTTTAATCATTTCTATTTATATTAATGTCAATTTATGCAACAAAGAGATTACAAACAAACAAACAAACGATTTGCCTTAAAATTTAAGATCAGCCTAACAATCCATTTCATAATCCAGATGTTTGTCATTATAGCAGACGGCATTCAAGAGAAGTATGTCGTTTGCGGGAAATCTCGACCTATATTTAGTCGCGAGATTATTTCTGACTTCGTTGTCGCGTCGCTATCCCAAAATCTAAACACATTATCGGTTCTCGGGCTAAGCTCTGTACGTTTACGAAAATGAATAGACTGTTCGAGTCTACACTTCCCATTAATTATGTTCCGTAACATAAACTCATAAAATGTAATGATATTTCACATGGAATGAGTCTTAAGCGTACACTCTATCAACTTATTTACCTCAAGTGGCATGTTTAATAATATATTAAGATGATAATTAGTGTGAAAGTGCTTTTTATATTGGTGATGATAAAACGATGTGTTATATCGGATTCGCGCCTTACTATTGGTATGTAATATTTTAATGTTTATTTTTCTTTTATTATACGTAAAAAGTAATTTTTTTTTATTTAATTAATGAAAATGATGACGGAATCGCTACTAAATAAATACATTATTACCTAAAATATATATGATCACTTAATTTAACGTTTATTTCGAACAACTACTCGTACAGATTCATATTTGTAGAAATCGCGAAATTAGTGAATTCGCAATTTGAGACAGTAATTTTTATAACAAAATGTCCTGTTTTATTTTATGCCTAAGGTTTTATGTTTTTGAAATATTAAGTTTAACTTGATCTTACAAAAGTTATGTTTACATATTGTTCGAAAGATTTTGTGACACTAAAATTTAGGTTATACTACACAAAGTAATCTTGATAATAATTTCTGAGAACATGGTCTTAGCTCTTTTTCAAATGAGACTGACTGATTAGATATTAATTGTATAGCAATCCACTAACTAAATCTTCAATTTATTGAAACAAAATTAATTTTAACTTCTTATGACGATTTCTAGGTGGCATATTTTACGAAGATGCGGACGACTTGAAGCAAGCGTTAAATGTAAGCGCTAAAATGTTCAATTTCAGCACTACCGTAGTAGATATACCTAGAAAAGAAGAATTCCTTATTATAAGTGATCACATATGTGAGTTTGCAAGGGTAAATAATAATTTTATCTGTATTTTTCAACTTACATAAGTTTCTTGACTTTGGAACTTGTAAAATCTCATTAAGAATAAAAATTTAGTACTAATTTGATTTTCAATGTAAAATATGTATTTTACTTACGTATATTTTATCACGGTCAATTCACTAATCTCACTTGTAATAGACAAAGATTTAAAATTGATATACGGGACAGTTCAATTCAAAGGAGATTACTTGCATTACTACATTAGCATTTATCAAAATAGCTAATGGAGGTTTAATAAAAACTTACCAATGGTTCTCAAACATTACATAGCTGTATAGCAACTAGATTTTGTCTTAAAAAGGTTACAAAGTTCATCAAAAAGTACTACTGATGATTAATGATATATGATTATGATTTAAGTTGTTAATACATAGTAATCGTGAATTGAATAATCACATTTTTCAAGTAATAACTTGACAACTGCTAACTCACTTGCTAATACATGATATTAAAAAGTTTACAACGTATTTAATGCTTCCTATAGTCACCTATCAGTTTTTACGCCCTAGTCAAAAATCACTTTACACAATAATCACGCTATCACAACGGATACCTTTTATATAGAGCAGAACAAAATTATTGTTTATAAATTAATGTTTAATAATAAACATAATGAGACAGTAAAAAACTATTCTAAAAAAAATTATTTTAAAGATATTTTGTTTCTTATTTCAGATTGGAGTAGTCGGAATTATAGACGGCATTGGCGGACAGGCCACTGAACTAATACAAGCTCTTTGTGACATACTAGATATTCCTCTCATCACCATACAACAAAACGATTTTTACACGAAAAATTGGACACTTATTAACTTATATCCGAGCCCTGTTGCATTTAATAACGTAAGAAATTTTTTTTCACGTAAATTTTAAAAACTACTAACTCGTAAAAAGGATAATATTTCATCTTATAATTTATCCGGACATCATAAAGGTCGTGTGTTTACTGGAAATTATCTAATGTTAGCTGAAGAATAAGTTGTCTATAAAAATCCATGTGTCATAATGATATTTACAATATTAATAATACACGATAGCTGCAGTTACCTAGAAATTTCTGAGATATGTATAATCTTCCAATCCATATAAAAGCGGCATAGTAAGTAAAAAGTATGTTAAATATAAATATAAATATGTTAATATAGTCATGCTGTGTTTACAAACTACTATCATCGTCATCCTCCTGCCCTTATCCCACTCTAAGCGGGGTCGGCACAACATGCTACAAACATGTTGTCAAATGATTTGGCTACGTATTTTACGACCAGCCGCCTGCCTGAGGTCAACTTACCTTAGTCGCCTTTTACGACACCTCGGTAAGAAATGAGGGTGGTCTAGTCTACTCAGCCGGATACCACACGGCGGATGTACATAAAATAAAATGTTAATATTATTTTGAAAATCGTTTTAAAATATTTCTAGCTACTTAACAACAATAATAATACATCGTAATGTACCAAATACCGGTGAAGTACAGTCTAAAGATACTATTAGAATTTGTTAAAGGAAATAAACGAAAGAATAAGAGCATAGGAACGGTGCTCAACACATTTGGTGCTCAGAAACATATGCATATCATAGTACTAGCTGTTATTTACTAATTAAATTATTTTTAAAGTAATCAAACAAAATAGTATATTCATTTTATTTTATTATTATTAAAAACATATTTTAATCATAGATATCCCAAAAATTATCTACAATTATTTATTTGGTCTTTTCCAGTTGTTAATTCAATTAATATTACAAAAAGAATGGGAGGAATTCACGCTCCTTTACGTAAAGGGACGTACCATGTCTAACGTACAAAAGCTGTTAGAGATGGGTGCACAAGCGGACCAGTTCATCGTGACTGTTAGAGAATTAAGCGGTGACGACTACAGGTAAATCTTTGGTTCAATTTCAGCTTTAGCTTGTTGCACAAAAATCTCGCATTCCATCGTTCGTTAATATAGAGGGACTAAATAATTAATTCCTTACGTTTCCTTTCTGCTTACATTGACAACACTAGAACATTTACTGACAACATTAGAAAATTTTCCTTACTGCTTTAGTCGGTTACTAGATGTTATTAGCTTCCTTGGTATTGAATAATGTGTGCAAGTGAACATCATAATTGAAGACAACGACATAGAAAATTTCCCTCAATTTACAGCTGATTGATGATTTTGAGCCCAAACCTGAGTTATTCTAATTCTGAGTAAAACTTCAAAATATTCATTTTTGTTTATTTCGTTCGTTCCACGTTAGCAGAACGTAACTATTTAGACAGTCTCCGTATACTTTTTACGATATTCATAAGATGGAACGTTGTTTTATCCGTAAATACTTAATAAATTCATAATTCTAGATATTAATCAATCAAGCGCGATCACATTCAATATATTAAATATGTTCTGTCCATGCGTGGAGGCATCAATAAAAGTTTTATTATTACTTTTGTGTTATAGATCTACGCAAAGTAACGCCGCAACTCTAGAAATTATTAAAAGTTTTAACTATAATCTATCTTATTTTAGAGATGTGTTGACAGAAGCGAAAGACAGTGGCTACGTTAACTTCGTGGTGGATTCCCCTTCAGAAAACTTGGAACAAATACTAAGACAGGCACAGCAAGTCAGTCTGATGGCAGATGAACATTCGTACATATTTGTTTCACCCGACTTATTCACCCTAGATTTGGTACCATATAGATACGGTGGAGTCAACATGACGGGTAAAATATAAATCAACTAATAAAAATAATGGTTTTATTTTATTTACAGGATTTATTAGAAACATGGCAGGTTTACGACAAAACTTTTTTATATGCGTAACTAACATCATATTTATATAAACTAGACATAAAGTAATATGTCTTTTACAGCACCGTTTTCTTAGAAGACAATAAAAATCTAAATTTATATACATTTGACTACTATCTTCACGCGACTTCATCTTCGTGGATTAACAAAATAAAACCTGTCCTCATAGAGTTTATGTACCGAAACCGGCTATACTCACATCTTATTCTAGCGGGTTCTCAACTAATTTTGAGCCCACCAGTGAGCGGCTACACAGTTCTCGCCGCGATAACGCCCTGTAAAGAGCTCATGAATAAGTTCAATTTAGTAATGAATGTTTGTCGGTAATAACTGTTTTGTTGTAATGTCATATCAATATATGTGTGAACATACTAGTGCATTTTTTTCAGGATTTCGATTACTGAAATTAGAAAACAACGATATGCTAAGTGAGTTTATATCTTCGTATAATGCTGAATCATTCAGTAGCAAATTTGAATCATTGGAACTCAAAACAAAAGTAATTCTTGTACATGATGCGGTTTTGATGTTGTACGAAGCCTTATCCAAAGTCAATGTGCTGCCTGAAGAGGTTCTATGTGACCAGTATCAATCTTGGGCTTATGGATCAACATTACTTAACTTTATGAAGACAGTAAGACATTCCGATTCTATTTTATTCATGATTAAGTAATTCATCTGTGAAAAAAATCTAATATAAGCTTAGCCTCTCACTCCTTACCTATCTCTCCTCCACACTTCCTCACTCACTCTCTCACATATTCCCACTTTTTCCCCCTCTCCTCCTCTCTATTCCAGCAATTGAATTTTACGTTGAACTATACAACAATTTTACAAATTTTCAGGCTGCATGATCATTGAATACTGACATTTCAAGTAATTTGGATAAATTACAATAGGTGGATACCTAGTGGGTATCTTCCAACACTGTGCTTACTGTAAAAGGACTCCTTTAGACTTAAGATCCCTAAGTTCATCTCAACTTTATTCTAAATTTAAAACGTTAAAGATGCCACGGAATTTTATTCGACCTCCATCAATCGCATCCAATCACAGGTTCTTTCCAATTTGGAATTCGAAATGAAGTGAACATTTAGTCAGTACTTCTAATTTATCTATTAACCATTAAATATACGGACATACGTATAGAAGGTACTTTATTTTAGAGCAAAGCTGAAGGCTTGACAAGGACAATGGATTTTGACGGATTTGGTCAAAGAAATAATGTTATATTCGATGTTTTAGAATTAACTCCTGCTGGAAACACATCCGTGAGTACAAGTGCAAGCTTTTGATGCGTCAATGTAAGTTTTTTTATTAGCATGTTGCTATCCCATAGCTGGGCAAAGGTCTGTTTGCTTCTATTTCGTTTAATGAACCCGTAACTGCACTAATGAGTTATTATATGAAAAACTTTTTCTTAATAAATTTACACTATTGGTATAGGAAAACATTTTTTACGAAATGGGCGTATTTCAGAAAAATTCCTGCGACACGAGTAATCCAAATTGGAGCACTTTGTAGATCTAAGCTCGAACCCTTCTCTCCAAAAAGAAGTGACCACATTACCCCAGTAGTGTAGCATTAACAGGATAATATTTCACAAAACTATTGTGGATTGACCTTTATATGATTGAGATTTAAAATATATTTTAATAACATAATTTTTGTATATAAAGGACATTTAACATGAAGTTTATTATGCTTAATGAATTTCAGATAGGAATATGGAAGGACAACAACCTAACTATTACAAGACCTTTGATAATAGCTACAGAAATCGGAGAGGAATCGATAATGAGAAATAAAACCTTCAAAGTTCTTATTTCAAAGGTACGTCCTAATTACATAAATACATAAATAATATAAAAACAAGTTAAAATAATAAACTAAGCGGTGAGATTACAAAGAGGTCGAGTATCTTAAACCGAACTTGCAGTAATGAGTTTTCTATACAACTAATGTGATTAATTCTTATTTGCAATTCATCACGCACTCTGAAGCATAATTAAATGGTGGGGAAATTTGTGTAATGGAGAATTCCTGGAATATGTGTAATCTAACAATCCAATTTTGAGCAGCATGTTAGATCTAAGCTCCAACCCTTTTCACCAACAGAAGATAAGAGACCTTTGACAACCAATTAGATAGCAGCAACACACTGTCAATTTACGATACTCTACTATTCAAAAGATTACTTCAATTTGTATAAAACAAGTTAGACCGGCTACTTTGTTTGCGGAAAACTTTAGAGTAAAAAATACCCTCAATTTTGTACTTTTTTCCTTTTTTCGGTTCCTGAAGAAAAATTGCGAATTTTATATGACAGACATGTGTTCAACTCAATCAACTTCAATTGCAACTGATTTTATCAAAATTGGACCAGTTGTTAACAAAGAAAGAAAGACAGACTTTCGCATTATTAGAATGGATAAATATAAATACATATAAAAACTCCCGTTTTCATTTTTATTTTGTAACTAACACTGAACTTGCACTGTACAATGTATTTCAGACTGCACCATATGGATACATCAAGGATTCCGATCAAAAATTGGAAGGCAACGATCGATACGAAGGTTTCACTATAGATCTCATCGACAGACTTTCGGAAATATTAGAATTTAATTATGAATTTGAATTGGAGGAAATCTACGGAAAGATGCTAGAAAATGGCAGTTGGACTGGAATGATACAAAAAATTCGCGATGATGTAACTTTGTTTGTTTACCAATTTATAGAATTAGAAGCTACATAGCGTATATCATTATTTTATATGATAAAAACAAATTTTAAAAAAACATCACATGAAAAAGGTCTATCGATAAAAAAACGTATTACTTATGACTAAATTATTTCCAGAAAGCGGATTTCGCCATCTGCGATCTTACAATGACGGAGGAAAGACAGAAGGGAATTGATTTTTCCACGCCATTTATGAGTCTAGGCATCGGTATACTTTACAAAGAGCCTAGCAAACAACCTCCTGAAATGTTTTCCTTTATGGCTGTGTTTTCTAAAGAGGTACTTAACAATGTTTCGCATAACCGTACATAATTTTTTATTATGGGAAATTTTTATAGCAATAAATTATTCTGATAAAAACCACTCTGGATCATAAATGTTTATTGTATGTAAATCAGAACTTACATAGAAAGCGACTACTTCATCATTCTCTTGCCCTTATCCCACTCTAAGTGGGGTCGGCACAACATGATACAAACATGTTGTCACATGATATGACTACGTATTTCATGACCGGCCGCCTGCCTGACGTCAACTTACCGTAGTCGTATTTTACGACCCCTCGGTAAAAAAGAGGGTTAACCGGATATCACACGGTGGGTCACCTTACCCTAGTCGCCTTTTAAGACACTTCGGTAAGAAATGAGGGTGGTCTATTCTACTCGACCGAATACCACACGGCGAGTCGACTTACCTTAGTCGCCTTTTACGACACCTCGGTAAGAAATGACGTTGGTCTATTCTACTCGACCAGATACCACACGGCGGAAATAAAACGACTACATATCTATATTTATATACAAATTCAATACTTTGACTGGCATCATTGACTGGCTTGTTGGCACAGTGGGTGTGATCTTCAGCTTCGCCGGTAGCGGGTTCGATTCCTGCCGAGAGCTAACATTTTCTATAATAAACAATGTGTTGGTTCTTCGAGCCTGGGTGTATATTTGTAATTAAATATGCATTTAAAATATATATGTAGTATATCTACCAGTCGTCCGTCACCCATACACAAGTATTGAGTTACTTTCTACGTGTGTCCATAAAAAAAAGATATAATGAGACACAAGCGTTACTAATATATAAAACTCATATAACACTCACATAAAGACTTATAACGTTCATAACTTAATTTCAGACGTTCTTTTTTTCAAATTAAACGATTATTTATTAAATCATGTCTATGACCAGTTTCTCGTGTACGTTTTATAATAGTCTCATATGTTTCATATATTTGTGTATGTATACATATACCACATATTTGTATATAACCGACTCCTTTTACCCACTTTGAATATAAAAATTAATTAAAATTTTTACACATATCAAGAACCGGTCACAAAACATTAATTTGATAAATTCGTCTCAGTTTTTGAAACAATCAATTACGCATAGAAATAAAAATGGAATACGAATATAATTTAGAATAACATGCTTTGTGCCATACTTTTCGTATCTCACGTTTTTTTTTCATAATAAAAGTAATATTTTTGACTGGCCTGTTCGCGCAGTGGGTAGTGGCCCTGCCTTCAGCTCCGTGGTTCGCAGGTTCGATTCCCGTCGAGGGCCAACGTTTTCTATAAACAATTTGTTGGTTTTTCGATATGTATTTAAGTTTGTATTTAAAATTATATATGTAGTATATTTACCAGTTGTCCGTCACCCATAACACAAGTATTAAATTACTTACTTTGGGGATGGACGACCGTGTGTTCGTTTGTGTGTAGTTGTCCCGTATATTTAATATTTAATATTAATATTTAATATTAATGTTTAAAATTAATATTTGATATTTAATTTTTCGTTCATTATTTTAATGTGTTACATTATTCTTATATGTGCTATAAACATGTGTTTTAGAGTTTTTTTTTAATTTTATCTATTTTGGAATAAAAAAGACGATCACGATTAATAAAAGTTCGTTAGTATAAAGTAATTAAATGTTCCAGGTGTGGTATTACATGATGCTTATACAATTAGGGCTGGGCTTTATAATGATATTCGTTGGTCGTATATCACACAAGGAATGGCAAAATCCTGTACCTTGTGTGGAACAACCTGAGGAGTTGAGCAACCAGTTCAGTTTTGCAAATTCAGTTTGGCTCATTATTGGTTCTGTTATGCAGCAAGGCTCTGAGATCGCTCCGATGTAAGTATTTTAATCCATGAAACTGAAATACTACGTTACAGCTCAACGGAAGTTCTTATGAATAAAAAGTAAAAGTAAAAAGTAACAGCCTGTTACTATGCCCACTGCTGGGCTAAGGCCTCCTCTCTCCGTTATTGGAGAGAAGGATTGGAGCTAAGACCTACCACGCTGCTCCAATGTGGATTGGTAGGTTACACATATCCTTAGAATTCTCTAGAGATATGCAGGTTTCCTCACGATGTTTTACTTCACCGAAAAGCGTGTGATAAATTGCAATTATCAATTAGACACATAAGTTTTAATAGGAAAACTCATTGGTGTCTGCCCGGGGTTGGAACCTATGTCGTCTCTAGAGAGTCGCACGGTCTCACCGCTAGGCTATCACAGCTTCTAATAAATGAATATATATGAATAAAAGAGGTGTGGCATTAAACAGTTTGGATGTTAATCTGCTCTAGCACTTAAATTTGAAAGGCAACGGGTAGCTTCAATTTTTTCTATTAAGGATTGTTGGAAATAAAGTCGCTATTTATTACTTTAAATATAATTAATTAAAATTATAAATTTCAAGATTTCAAAGACATTAAAGCGTAAATAAATATTAAATTTTGTACGTTGTATTTTAAAGTAAATTTACGGTAGAGTCTCATTGCATTGTTTAATATTTATAATAATACTATTTATATTATTTTAAGTATATGAGTGAGTGTGTTTATGTTTGTCCTAAATGAATTTATGAGTTTTTCTATTAAAACTCCTGTGTCTAATTGATAATTGCAATTTATCACACGCTTTTCGGTGAAGGAAAACATCGTGAGGAAACCTGCATATCTCTAGAGAATTCTGGAGATATGTGTAACCTACCAATCCGCATTGGAGCAGCGTGGTAGGTCTTAGCTCCAACCCTTCTCTCTAGAAACGGAGAGAGGAGGCTTATTCCCAGCAGTGGGATTGTAACAGGCCGCTACTTTACTTTACTTTTACCAGAGACAACAAAAGAATCGATTATTTTCTGTGACTAGCTATCAATACATTTGCATATATCTTTTATTAGACTTTGAAACGGGAGTGAAACCTCTATGCTAAGCTAGTACATATGAAAAACTCTTTTTTTTTTAAACTATTTCTTTTGTATATCCTTTCTGCTTTCAGTGCTCTGGCTCCTCGTATTATAACAAGTTTTTGGTGGTTTTTCACAATGGTTATGGTAGCCTCATACGTGGGCACTCTGGTCGCCTTTTTGACTGTGGAGAAGAATGTAATGCCGTTTCAAACGGTCAATGAACTATATCAACAAAAGCATATATCATATGGGGCTAAAAAGAGTGGCTCTACCATTGAATTTTTTCAGGTAAATTTTAATATACGACATATTATTCTTTTTTTTTAAATATTTTTCTGCACTCTCTATATAAGGTAATATGTATCAAAAAGGTTTAATTAATATAAATGATAATAAAATGTTTAATATAAAATGTTTGATATAATAAAATGATTAGATAATTAACTGGAGTTTTGTCCGGACTTTACATTTATTTAATGTATAATAAATTTACAGAAATCGGCAGTACCAGAATACGCAGATATGTACAACAGAATGTTAACTAGAAATTGGCTTGTCGACGAAAATGATGATGGAGTTGAAAGGTAAATATATATCGGTAAAATAACTAAATATAATAGAATAAAAAAGGTATAAATAGGGGATATTATCATTATCTTACAATTAGCAATATAATTCCCACTTCCCTTATAGAGCTCACATTAGCGGAATATCATCGTTTTTAAAACGCGTACACTAGAAAAATATGATAATGAATTTCATTTCGGGTGCAAACAAATCCCCTTCTCTACGATGATACCAGCCCACTCATCACTCATCTCTACAGATTCATTAAAGTGATAGCAAATACCGTTGAAAAACTCTTCATAATAACACTTAAGGAAAATTTTTTGCTCAACCGTAGCATGACTGTGCTAAACAGGTTATTAAAGTACTTAAAGTATAAACACCTTAAAGTATGTATCGAAAGGACATAAGCTCTGGGAAAATATATTGGAATATCAATATAGGCTATTAGCTAATAATGTATTGAGTACTGAAGGGCCTGACAAACAGCCGGTTCACAATGACTTTACAGTCTATTGGCGTACGATTGTACCACCCTCAAAAAGCTGAAATTTTCTGAAAAAAAATGGTAAATTTAGTAAGTTAATGGTTGTTCTTCTTAGGAAAAGTAATTAAATGTGTTAAAAATAAACCCCTAAATACGGTTATATCAGATCTATAAAACACACATACTTAATTAATAATTATGACGCTATAATATTTTAGCATTAGATGAACCATTCTAAATGATACCTCGATCTTGACGGTATAGCGTTGAATAGTCTTAATAAGTCAACGTTTAAAGGTCAGTCTCATCTTAAGATGAGACTGACCTTTATACACAAAACTGCGCTATTTAAAGCAACTATCTTAATACATTACAAGCACAGCACTTCGTTATGTATTCGTAAAGGACTCGTAAACTGTCATTTGAATATTTTCTGTTGTAAAATATACAGTATGGAATGAACTAAACTATGCTTATTTATATAAACCACATACATCTGTAATAAAAGCAGAAATTTTTAAATTTTTTTTTATGACACAAACTTTAAGTCACGTGAGACGTCGTGATATATATTTATGCCTCTTTTTTTATGTACGCAGAGCGGAGAAAGGGAACTATGCGTTTTTTATGGAATCAACGTCTATTGAATACACAACTGAGAGACATTGCGATTTAATTCACGTTGGCGAACTGCTCGATTCTAAAAACTACGGCATCGGCATGAAGAAACGTACGCAGAAAATATTAATTAATAATTAATTTTAAAAAATGATAACTTAAAAATAACTTTGACAAAAAAACTAACAAGGCCTTCGGTTACAATTAAGTGTAGTCAGATTTATTTTTGATTTTGTATATCACAATAACGTTATACTTTCTGTTTATAGAGTCACCATACAAAAAATACATTGACAGCGCATTACTTGAACTAAAAGAGCACGGTGAAATACAAAAACTAAAGGAAATTTGGTGGAAAGAAAAGAGGGGAGGTGGGAAGTGTGGGGTAAGCTAATTATACTTTAATCTGTTGCGCAATGGATTAAATTACAATATTAATTTTACTATTAAATTAATTGAATTATCAACTTATTAAACAGCTTTATTACTTATAAAAGTAAAGTAAAGTAGCGGCCTGTTACAATCCCACTGCTGGGAATAGGCCTCCTCTCTCCGTTTCTGGAGAGAAGGGTTGGAGCTAAGACCTACCACGCTGCTCCAATGCGGATTAGTAGGTTACACATATCCCCAGAATTCTCTGGTTATACGCAAATTTCCTCACGATGTTTTCCTTCACCGAAAAGCGTGTGATAAACTGTGATTATCAATTAGACACATAAGTTTCATGATTATTACTTATATTAACAGCTTATAATACCGCGTGCACCAAGTATTATTTCGTGTATAACTTTCATTTCTGGACATAGATTGTCTGTAAATAATCATTGTCTAGGACAGTTATTACAATAATGCATGTGATCACGATAGAGATCACAATGTGGGCAATAGATTATTAACTCTATGCTATCGCCGATAACGTAGTTTTCTGTTAACAGTCAATTTCAGTCTATTCAAGATACTTGTCTATACCGCCCTTAATTTATTGCCTTATTGCCTATTATTGCCTTAGCTTACCTTACCTAGCTTCTCCCTTGATGTTTTTCGATATTACTGTACATTATAATTTTTTTATCTATTTCTATAAGACTATTAATTAATTAATTTTGCAGGAAAAACAAGGTGAAGATCAAAAACAATTAGGTATGAAGAACATGTTAGGCGCATTTGTGGTGCTCGGCGTTGGGTGTCTTATTGGTCTAGGTATATCTATCCTAGACATGCTGTGGGGAGTATTTAAACGATCTGTTAAGTACGATGTGAGTATGGTTCTCAATTTAAGCCAACAAGTAAGCCAAAACAGCCCTTTCTCCTTGAACTCAAACTTCCTAACGTTTGTCGTGATTTGGTTTCCAAGTTTCTATTATAAATTCGACAACAATAGCAGATTACGTAATAGACTAATTTTAGTACTTCGCTTACAATACGGGAAAATTATTCTTTGTATAAGGATAAATGATTCGTTAGTATTTTTCTTGGTACCACACTTTTATAAAAAGTTATTTTAACTATAATTCTAATTGTATATGTGTACGACAGTTACTAATCTTTATGATTTAAGAGTATAAATTCTTAACCATATTGCGAAATAGGCTGATTTGTCTTAAGATTTACTACTACTATTTTTGGGAATATATCCGCGATTGTTGTACAAAAGAATATTTTACCACTCAGTAAAAGGTACAAGATTTATGTGTCTACGCTTCAATATAAATGAGTATGGGAATAAAAGTTCCACTAAATTTCCATTATAAAGGTTCTAGTTACGTGCTTGTAACTCATAATTTTTGTACAGTATAGTTGTTATTTCGTAAGTTTTAATAAAGAGACCAAAAATCTTAAAAAACAACTAATTTATTAGATCCGTGATATAATTATTATTATAGGTTGTGTGTCGTTAGATATATTTTACTGGCGAAAGGTCTTATTAATGAAAAACTGTGATATTAACTACTATTTATAGTAGATAACATTTTATTTAACATAGGAATAACTTACATTAGTGCATTTTTACGATTAAAATAATATTAACTTATTAGTGGCAGTTAAAATTATGGCTATGGTAATGTACTCCCATTAAATGGGTACACAACATAAAATGGTCATATCTAGACCCTAGAAGCAGCGGTATAATATCGTATAGAAATCCCTTGAACACATAAAACAGGAGTCTTCGGTTGGAAAATGGACAAAGTGGAGGAAATGATTCCACCTTCCGCAACGCAGATAACGTGGAATTGAGAGACAAACTGGAAAAGTTTATGTATTCGTGTTTTACCTAAAAGAAGATAATAAAACTTAAAAAGTCGAAACAAAACTGTGTCGAAGTGTCGAATTGAACAGTTAGGCTTTAACTTAGTTAACTTCTGGAACCCTGATGAGAGTTTAGAGATCTTAATCGAGTGCAGACTTTTTCGTGTAATGGGTAATCTTAATATTTTAGTATCTGTAATAATTGGAAGTAAATAGTGTCATCTCTTTTATAGACAACATTTAAATACGAATTGGTGGAAGAGTTAAAATTTGTACTTAAATTCAGCGGTGAGATTAAACCAGTAAAAAGACCAACTAAAGAGAGCATCGACAACGGAGAAGATTTAGATTTAGAAAGGAAAGATGAGGTATTGTCTTTGCGTTCAGTCAGATCGGCGAGATCCTGTGACACTCACAGAACTCATCATTCACATAGCTCACGACATTCATCTAGTGGTATGAGTGTAGCTTTTGCTAGAAGAAGAGAATATACATAACTGTTTTGTTAAACAAGTAATAGATTTTGAAAATTATTTTGTTTTTATTTATCCTACTGGCTGGTAGACGCAAATCAATTCGCGCTGAAAAGTTGTTATAACAATATGTATCATAAAAAATGCGCTTACTAGATATCCTATTTTATTATAAAGTAAATTGTGGTGGCCTTAGCGTTAAATCACGCCTCATTTCCTTCTTATAATCAAGGAAATGCTCCGCACTAAGATTTTTTTTTATCACGGGAAGATATTAAAGAAATTCTTTTTTAGAATTGCTTACAATTTATACGTTACGGTGTGTCGTATTGTTTTGTTTTTTTTTTAGTTTATTTTATCAATACGATTTCTATGACATATATTAATTACATTAACACACCTTTCAAAACCACGCAGGGTTTATATCAAAACGTGGTAGTCGCAGTCGTTCTGGTATACAATCACAAAATATGGTTTATATAATTAGTTTTAAGCATATGTCTTTCAAATTTCTTGATAAATATATTATTTTTAAGTGTACACCTTGTAACACAATGGGAAATTCAATTAACATTTTGTTGCAAAATTGTTATACAAAACATTGCTTTTGGGCCATCAAATTAGCCATAATGGCAAAATTTTCAATATCACCAAGTCTACCAAAACATCGAAATCGAAGTTATTAATTTTGATAAAAAGTGAATGAAATTATGCATATACAATTTTACTATAAGAGATCAAGATTTCGAATCAATCAAAATTTCAAACTTTTTTTTGCCCTCTACCAATTTTCACACGACGCTCAAATATTGTAAATTTCACAATAAAGTATTACATTTTGTCGTCAAATTTTGTTTTATCTCATTTTACTTAAAGCAGAATTTCTTATCCGCTTTACAAGATATCCCCTTGGCTTTGAATGATAAATGGTCGTTACTTTAGTGTCTGTTACGAAACGGACACCGAGCAGCGACTGACCCCCGTGACCACGATTCTTCACTGGTCTTCCATTAACTGAATAAATTGAACCATAAATTTATTACTTTACATCGCGTATCCTTTTACGTGGTCATTCTAATTCAGTTGTTGTTTTCTTTCGGCTTTTATTTACTTAAAAATTTATTAAAAGTCTGTGCAACTTCAACACAATTAATAAGACACAAACATTTTGCGAGGGTGGCATTGTAATTGTATAAACTGTGCTGCGTATAATACAATATTTCTTCTTCTCCTTTCCGCAATCCACGGCTTGGTATAGGTCTTTTAAAGGTTTTTTCTGAAATATTGTGTTGTTTGGATCCAGTGGCTTCTTGTGAACTTCTTAAATCTGCATATGCGATATCATCTCACCAATACAGAGCTAGAATTGAAGTCCATTTAACCTGCATACACGTTGCATTTCGTTCACGAAAAGTAATATATTATAAATGACGCATATAATAATAAAAGTAAAATATTTGGCTACATTTTTATTCATTTCGTTGATCTGCATAGTAATAGATTACACTGTTATACAGCCAATATTTTAATGTCTAGGGTAAAATGGACACCGACCATCGACCTCCCTGACCACAATCTTTCTGCGACTAAAACAAATGACTTTATGTATATACCTATATATATTTCTGTACGGCGATGTCGGTAAAATTGATATGTAAGATCACAAATTTGATATGTGATATTTCTAAGTTAAGATTGATAAAGTTTAAATCGCGTATCTGAGGAAAATTGGTTTTGAAGATCTTTATGACACCAAATGAACTGTGTATCAAAATAACCAGATGTTATAACCATATATATGTAAAATATATGATTTTTTATATTAATAAACTAAATGATCCGTTGAATATTATTCGATTTAAAACCAAAAAACCAACGTAAAACGAAAGTAACCAACTTATACAATTTATTATGAGGGCTACATTCAGTAATCATTGCGCTAAATTTGAAAATTGAATATGAACTGATATGAAACAATACAACTTTTATTTCAGTTCTTTAAGATTACATTGTTACCAAACTCATTCATTGTCACCTTTTTGGAGCATTTCAATTTTGTGTCGTGATATGAGACTTGGTTGACAACTGTCTGCTATATTTACGCATTTTAGACATTTGCACTGCGTTGCTCTGACGCCTGCTATGTAAGTTGTGATGTGAATGGCTAGATTTATCTGAATTTCGTGAAGGCGCTAGATCATTCCTATTTTCACTTTCATTTGGGGACTCTACATCATCTTTTTCTTTATCATCATCTTTTTCTTTATCGTCATCTTCTTTCTTAGATCCTTTGGATCCACTGCCGGTTGATTCTCTATGACGAACAGGTTTCACATCTCCACTGAAGCTGAATATGAATTTCAGTTCTGCTATAAATTCCTCTGTAAAAGATACCTGAAAAGACATTTTCTTATATACTTGATAGTATATTAATCCAAAGTAACACCAAATGTGTTTATTGTGTGTTTTAATTGTAAGTTTATTTTAATTAAATAAATTTTTACTAACCTTAACTCTACGAGCAGTTAGCCACACATCAAATGTCATTTCTATTAAAGCACATACTACGGCTAATCCTGAACCAGCAACAAGTACAATAAATACACCACCGACATTCGCTAGTACCAAAGGTTGAGCATCCCCACTGCCTTCATCATCGTCCTTGAAAGAAAAATTGAGATAAAAGAGGATTTTTGTGAAAATTACCATTAGCTTAAAAACATGGTAGGTACACGGAAGAGAGAGTCCTGCCTATTCTATAAAGATCAATGAAAGAAGAAAGTGAATAAAGAATATTTTTGAGTAATGCTTCCTAATGCCAACATGTGTGTTGACAACTACTGATTAATCGAGATAAATATAATAATAAGATACATTTTCGTTGTTGATATTCATCTTAATTATAAGGCTTAATTTGAAATTTGTGATTAGTATTGGAAGCCATTATACATGTTTTAGAAATTTCACTCTAAGCTTTAACCTAAATATTAATAAGTTTTGTTACCGCGCACACACCGCCCCCTCTTTTTTCCTTCCACCATTTGTCTTTCATTCTCGCTATTTTGCCTTGTTCTTGTAGCTGTAGAATTGATTCACTCATCGGTTGCCTGTATGGTGAATCTAAATAAAATAATATAGTTCACTTTAAATGGCAAATCATCCTATATCATTATTACTTATACCATTCACAATAAGTGGGGACAATAGGTTTTTTGCGTTAGTGTCTTACCTACCCATATGTTTCAGTATGTTTACTTAATAGATAAGTCGATCATTTATTACCTTACTTATTATTTTATACTTTCTAGTTTAAAACTCTTATGAGTTTATGTCTACGATAACATTATGTTAATTTTAACTTTTGTACATTCAGATGCAAGATGCAATAAAATGATTACGAACATTTTAATTATTCACTATAAAACTTTAAAGAAAGGAAAATATTTATTGTTTACGATTGGTCTGTCATAGTTAAATACGAAATAAATTTTCAACAATTCGGATATAGAAGCAATACAATTGCCGTAAAAGACTTCATGTAAATTTAAATATTAATAAAACACAAAATGATATTATTGTCTTGACGGATAGAGACCTTAAATCTCATGTAGAATAGAATAGAGTGCGTTCTGATTATATTTGTTTTTTTAGGAAAACCGTGTTGGATAGCACAAAGAAATATATAAGTGCTTACTTTTTTTCATAGCTATTCCGTATCCTTTGCTATCCAACAAACCGCCAACTTGCGCGACGTCACAATGTCTCTCTACTAAGTATTCAATTGATGACGATTCCATTAAGAAGGCATAATTTTCAGTTTCCGATTGGACCCTAAAATCAATATTTAAAAATATTGATATGAAACCAAAAATTTAAAGCATGATTTATATTAAGCCTTGATTCCGACTTTTAACCTATATAAGGTCTGAACTTTTTTTGACAGGACGTTTCTATAAACTTTTATTACCCATGACGATTAATGATCGGAGTAGTCCATATTAACTCGCTCCTGCCCAAATCAGTATTGATTAATATGTATATGTGTACATGTCAGATAAACATAATTACATAAAAAATATGTATTTGTGTCATCTTATATACTGATATTAAAATCCTTCTAGCATATTACTGTATAAAACCTTTCTCTGAGATGATAACCACAAACAAAATTGTTGGGAACTTCTAGATTCTAATGACACAAGACTAACAGTACCCATAGTTGAAAGAACCCATGTCAAGAACTCCATAAAAATATAAACGAACAATATAAAAAAAATCGGAAGTAACCTTTCAAGTCCGATGTCATTTGTAGGCGGCATCAATTCTGGATGGGCATCCATATATTCATACATTTTTTGGTAAAGTATATTATCGGATTCCTAAAACAGATGTTTTATTTTTCATAAGCTTTGTAATGCAGTATTAAATAATTATATTATAACTAGCTTCTGCTGATATTTCGTCTCCTTGGAATCCAATACCGAGATTAATAACTAATGTTGGTGACATTAGCTATTAATCCAATCCAATCCAGCAAGCCTACCAAGAACTCTTGTTTCGACTCAATTGAAGACATAAACGAAATTCTTTTGCTTTTTCATACCATGACGTCTTAAAAACGCACACTTTAAGTCATCGCCGAATGAGCGACGACTTAAGAACATGAGGGTAAAAGAGACAGAGTTATCTATAACGTTATCCTTTTTAAACATTACGACCCTAATGCAATTCACACTTCATGGTACGAAAAGAAAGCGGTTCGCCGTCGTTGTTTTCGTCGCAGATCTTCAGAAGAAGGACAAAAAACAAAGAATTTAAATTCTCAACATATCTTTTTCGTTCATTATTCTTTTTGAAATTTAATGCGCTTGTTTTTTTTGTAATATAGTTCACTAATAAAAATGATATGTTAACATCACCTTAAAGAAACTAAACGTAGCACCCCCCCTCTTCGCCCCATAAGCAATACCATACGGGTTGCTTGCTAAATCTGAAACGGATTTTATTGCATAAAACTTCGACTCCACTGTTAAAAATGCAGCAAGATTTGCCGTGTATGAGGATACCATGATAAGAGTGAAAAACCACCACATACTGCCAGCCATTCTTGTAGACGACGCGCTAGAAAAAATATAATTATTATTCATTGTGCCAAGTTCTGGCGTTAAAAATAAGGATTTAATGCAATCCTCTGGATGAACAAATCCTATGTCAAGTGCTGATATGCTACTAGAGTAGTTGAAAGCAGTTTCAACTACGTTATTTAACTATGAAAAAAAATATTTTTTGTACCCTAGTGTTTATTGTTTGATATCAAATCTTTAGTTTCGCATATACTTACAATAGCATCCTTCCCGTTTCCTTTAGCACGCAATTTAGTCAAAGTTCGCATGTCGCAGATTGCACGTCGTACGTCACACGCCGTACCTGAACTATTGCCGCACGAACATAATTTCGCTATAAGTTTGCACCGCACCGCTAGGACGTTTGTGTAGTGTTGTAAGTGCTAACAGCAGTAAACGGACAGAGTTTTTATCCGATATCACAAGTAAGTGCCCCGTACCCTCTTTGGCAGTTATTTTAATCCCGACCGATATTCCATCTTGTTACTTGCAAGTATGTTAGGTCCTTCCGCGAACCAGCAATAATTTAAAACACGGTCCACTTTATAAACGCTCGGGAGTAATACTATTACCCCGGATCACACGCATGTCCAAATATTTCTATTATTTATATCCGTCGTGGACAAGAAATTATGTCGCATTGCATATTGGCTTAATGTATTTTGAAATTTTTATATGATACAAAAATAATAAATCACCTTTTTTTCAAAAATCATATTATTATCAATTCTTTTGCCCCAAGAAATTCAGCAAAATTATGCCCAAGTTATGTAGTTGATAGTCAAGTTTTTAAAAAAAATTCTAAAATTTATTTTCAATTTATCACATAGTCTTTGAACAAGGAAAACTGTTAAGGATGTATATATATCAGTAGAAATAATGGAATTGTGTAGATTATCTGTACCTGTACCGAACAATGTTACTATATTGTTCCAGTAAAGCTAAAGCTCTAAATCTCTCTCCCAGATAAGACAAGAGGCTGTTGCCAAGAAACATAGCCAGTTATTATACACGAGTTTGCTGTCCATATTGTAAATAAGAACGGTTACAACATTAAAGTAACAATTGTTTCTTATATAATTATAACATAATTAACTAACTTTATATCTAGTCGTATATAGTAGTATTTACTTACATTGGAGCAATTTCAGAGCCCTGTGTTAGTACACTTCCCAAAGTGAACCAAAAGGCATTGGCTAACGTAAACTGATTATCCAATGTTTCTGGTTCCGCTATACAAGGATATGGATTTTGCCACTCTTCGGGAGCAAATCTTCCTAGAATAAATAGTAAAACTGACACGCCGACATACGCTCCTGCTAGCCAACCCCATACCTAAAAATATTTTTTAAATTACATTCGGATTTTTATTTTCAGTGAAAAATTTAATATAAACAAAACATTTTAAAGCACTATAACAAAAATGCCTCGCTATAATCCGCACGGGTTAAGCGAATGCATGCAAAGCTAATGTGTATGAAGCAGGCAAAATCTACGAACCTTACGCATGCAAAGCTCCTCCACCAGAAACCTCCACCAGTGCTTTGTTGCTGGTGGAGGAGCCTTGGGGTGCGTGTAGTGCTTGTCCTGCATGTGTAAGGTTCGTAGATTTTGCCTGCTTCATACACATTAGCTTTGCATGCATTCGCTTAACCCGTGCGGATTATAGCGAGGTAGTTTTGTTATAGTACCTGTAATATGGAATTCCGCAAAGTAACGCCTGCTTCTATAAATCATTTCAAAACATTCTAACTTTAGTGATTTCTAAGGTCCAGATTAAGAAATAACATTATTTTTGACATCTCAATGACATGGAATAAATGGCATGAATTCTAAAAATATATTATATTCTAAAATGTGAAAATATTTAACCATAATTTAATTGACACCATTTACCTGATACGAAAACGGTGAAATAAATGAGAACAAGTCAGGTGGTTGTTTTGTAGGTTTTTTGTACAATATTGTTATACCTAAATTCATAAAGGGACTGGTAAAATCAACAGCTTTCTGCCTAGCCGCAGTTATTGTCAAATCAGTTATTCCAAATTCCGCTCTCTGAAATGCAATTAGGTTTACAATAGCATGAATAAAAAGAAAGTGTTTGAAATATTACGCTTTAATTTACCAAATGTATAACTAAACACTTCTTAAATATCTAAACTTTTCAAAGGTATAGAACATTGTTTACTCCGTCCATTATTTTTTCCATCATTCCAGTCCATTTGCCTGCTTTGGAATCATATGATCCGTAAACTCCGTCGGCTTGAATATCGAATGTATAGTTGAATTCATTCATTTTTGCTAGTTCTTCGATGATTTCTATGCCAAAACCTTCGTATCTATCGTTTCCTTCAAGTTTTTTTGAAGATTCTTTTAACATTCCATAGGGTGCACTCTTGAAAAACGAAAGATGAAATTAACATAGTACTGAAATCAATTAATCCTGATACTTATCCCTATAACGTACCAAAGCAGTAAGAACAATAAAGTGTTTTCCTTTCATAGAATCACTTCCTTCTTGCTCCACTAAAGGAATAGTTTTTCTAGACTCAACGAAACCATCTTCCGCTGACCATGTTCCAACCTTTATAACAAAGTCAAATTTAAGTTCACGTTAATAATTATCTATTATCGATAAATATTATTTTCTTTTTTACCGCAACATATGTATATATATAAAAGTCAAATCAGTTATCCTTAAGATGACTAAAAAACTCACTTGGAAGTTTTATAGAGAGAGTTTTAATTTTTGATTATATTGCAGTTTAAAAAGTGAGAGTGTTAGAATTCCTTACACACCTTTTCAAAACCATGCCCCATAACTTCAAGCACATCAACTTCTATTTCTGAGCGAAACCCGTCTTCGTCGAATTTTACAATTCCAGTTAGGCCATCATGTTCCATCTAAATTAATTAACAAAATTAAAATTTTCTAATTTAGACTGTCGTGAGTGATATTCATATTATCGATATTATAAGCGTTATCATGAGGGTTCGATAATATCGAAGCGCATATAACGCAATTCATACATACATACAATTGCCACTAAATTTAAATCACAAATATAGATTACAAAACTGAGCTTATTATTAAATACTTACAGTTCTAATATGATTAATAATACTAGACCCCAACGTCCAAGTCTCATCATTATCGCAAGTAATATTTACCGCGCCATCATCCAGACCCATTGCCTTGATAGCAGAGGTATACAAAATTATTGAATCATACACTAGCGCCAGATTGAATGTAAGACCATTCTCTTCAATTGCATTCTCAATTTTTCCCTCAGAAAGTTCTTTGACCTTTTCATTTAAAGATGTAATAAAAGTTTGAATGTCTTCCAATTTAGGATCAAAAAATCTGACTCCTTTAAAAGAAAAAGCGTTAGTATAGCTTTTATTATTACAATACAATATTGTTTTGTTATAATCCGCGATGCATTCATTGTGAATATAATATCATTACTTTTGTAGTCTGGGCTACTGCAAAGCAAAGACTAATTTTATAAGTTATTTTAACAATATATAAAACCTATCGGGTTCCATCGACCAACTACTTTTTTTTTTACTACTTGAAAGTTGTCTATAAGTATATTAATAACTATCTTAAACAAAATCGATTTAAATTCAAATATAAAAAACCTACCTGTTATATTAGAACCGCCATGCTTGTAGGGATCAATGTCAATTGTTTGAAAATCGGGGTCCATTATTATATAGCTGTGGTCGTCAGACATTATTCCAACTTGTTGTGCTTGCTCTAAAACTAGTGGCAACTTTTCTATACCACAACTAACAACATAATTAACAGAACCTGAAGTTTTAATTGTTTTTAGCTGTGACCTAAAATGGACAAATCAGACTGAAGTAATAACTTCTAATATACTTGTTAAATATGTGAGCGCTTACCTAAAATCAATGCCATCTGGTAATTGTACTACAGTTATAAGTAGTTTTTTTTCAGCATCTAATTTTCGTAACGAAATAATAGTATCTAAAAACGGTAGATGTTCAGCGCCTTCATAAATTACTGTGAATTCTTTCCAACCTTTCATTTCAATTAAATCAGCGAATACCTACAGAAAGCGAAAAATACAAAGTCAGATTTTTATTATTATTTACATCAGATTAAAATAAATGGGACCGTTACCTGTGAATAGGCGATGTGATTCGGATATAAATTAACAGCGGACCAGTTTCTGTTCAAAGTCTCAATTGGTTCAGCTATTAAATGAGGTATTTCCAGAAAGTCTGCTATAGACTGGACGTGATGCAATGATGTTTTGACTTTGGGTCCGAACACTCCTAATATATTACTCTGCAGTAAAAGTAAATAGCTTTAAAAGTGATTCCCACATCGAAATTCATCAACGATGTACGTGCTCTAATACCTCTAACAGTGTGCACATTGCTATTTCAGCTTCTATTATATCTCCAGGAGATGTTCGTATTACATTCGCTTCAAAGGGGTTATCTTCATTATTAGATGCTGTTGTAATAGCTATATTCAATGCTGCCTCGAATAAAAAACTGCCATCATCACAAATTGCTCCTAATCGAAACGAATTCAAATGAAATTTAAATATTCGGTTTTTAGATAAAATTGTAACTATATTAAATGATCAAGTTATATTATTTTTTTAAATTTAGGAAATATGAATCTGGGAGTATTAAGCAGAAATAAACAGAGTTCAGTCAGCATAAGAATCGGGTTGAATTAAATATGGTAAAAAAGGCGATACTAAATATAACACTAGTGGATTAACACAGAAGTTTCAAAATAACTTTTACACGCCTTGAAGGCCTTAGGTAACAGTATTTTCTTTTCATAATTGTGACTAAAATGGTCTTTTATAAGACATTGTTTAAATTTCTAAGCAATTTTTTACACAAGATTAATTAAGCTGAGATTGAACCGAAAATTAATATTGTAAAATAAGCAAACAAAGCATGACCGATCCGTTTACAACAAAGATGAAATGTAAAACTCACCTATAGTTCTTTGTCCTCGGACGTAAAACAAACATTCTAGTATGATGAAACATGACATGCATTTGAATTTAATACTCATAATAACTCACATTAAATTAAGGAAAAATAAAATTTACACGTTCCTTTGAGCAATTTGAGCATTTATCATATATTAAAGAATATCTTAAACGCATCGTAGATCATATCGAATTGATTTCATATGCTACCTAGATGCAATGGTATTATTTTTGGATCTATTCTAAAGTTGTGGTTAACGTAATTGTGTCACAGTCTATAGTAGTCGGCGTTGGGGTGCATTAGCTCAAAATAGCCTAAACGCTAATTTTATTATTGCAAACGACCTATCGTTACATACGGTTGCAACACATACAATAATTTGCACACGACAAACACTTAAAACAATAATTTGATATCTAATAATATCAATACTATACAATAATTATTTTAAATATTTAATAATTATATTCAAACATTATAATAATGATTATTGTGGATTTTGTTCTTGGTTCTTCGCTAAAATATATTTCATATATTAACACGATTAAGTAAATACTAAAGTTCATAACTCTAATAAATTTCGAACTACTACGCTGCTCCAATGCAGATTGGCAGATTTCATCACGATATTTTCTTCCATCAATAAATGGTTATTTAAAAAAGCTTTAAATAATACACTTAAAAAACTTGTTTGTTTTTCATCTGCTCTACGTTTGAACCCTTTGGTAAGAGTCAACTTTTAAATTGTCAAGCATGGTTTCTGTGTATTTTTGTATACATTCACTAGTTACACTTTTTGTAAAATAACCAGTTATTCTATGATCATTTTGTTCAGTTTATCATGATCATTATATTCAGTTCTTTCAGTTGTAGCTTACCTAAATCTAATTGATCCTTGACGATTCAAAAAGGTTACTTGAATGAAGATTTTTTGAATTGCTTGGATTTCAGTGTTCTTCCTTCGTAATATTTAACCTTATCCATTAAAGGTATAAGGATTGTCGCTTTGTAATTTACGTTATCAAAACAATTTTTAAGTTGGGTGACATCTCTGAGTAGATATACAAAGCACATAGCGCCAGGTAAACATTGAGCGTTTTGTACTGGATGTTGAAAATTTCAATAGACCCGAACCATTATATCTGTTTCTCTTACTCTTAACTAGATGGCGCTGATATAAACTTATGTCAAACTTTTCGTGTAGTGGTTTACGGAGTAGGTATTAAGATTTAAGAGACTGCTGAGTTTATTGGCCTAATTGACAAGTAGGCATCTTTAATTCGAACGCTGAAAGCTTTCAAATAAAGCAAAATAAAGAGCTATAAAAGCGTTCCTAAACAAGACAAGGATTTTTTAATTTTAGGAAATAATTTCACGCTTTGTTGAACACAAGCTTTATTTAAACAGTCGGTTGTAACTCGATTGTAGTGTGTTATCATTATCGTTTATCATTATATTTTTCGTTTATTATAAGAGCTTCCGCTGGCGACTTCGTCTACGTGAACTACATGGAAATAAACAATAATCATTGTCACTTTCCAACAATGTCCTGACAAAAACACACCGATACGTTGCCCTGTCGGATTTGACAGAAGAAACAAACAAATAATCCGACCTTCGCATTTATCATATTAGAATGGATTAACCTACTTCTAAAACATAGGATTTGAAACACCGCAAAAATCCTATACGCTACCTAGAACATAAAAAAAATAATGTAGAATGCCAGTAATTAAGATCACACTTTAAAAGTGATAGATGTAATAATTCTTCTAGAATTTTTTGATTCCTTCACAGTTGATAAACTTAGTACTCATAATGTTATTGATACAAAAAAATATATCTTACGTAGCGTTGTCAGTTTTTGCAAACCTTTTTATACTTGATTGCTCGCCAATGTTAGTTAAGGACTTCCTTTATAACTAAATATTGTTAGCTATTCCAAAATATTTGTCTATAGCTAAACTATAAATTATAGAGGAGACTATGAAATAAAGCCGACGGGCGGCTATACTGGCGCTAGCGGTCAAAAGGAATATTCGTAAAACGGAGAAATGATAAATTGTTATTACAATTATATTATATTATTATATAATATAGTGGATTGTTTATAAAATTAAATAGTACAAAGCTGCAGTATTTTATTAATACTACATATTATCAAAAGAGAAAGTGATCTTTTTAACAATATAATATTGACCTTAACAACTTACATTTTGTGAAATACGCTAAAGTTTAAGTCTTATTCCAATTAACTAACTATAAAAAAAATGAAGGTTGTTTTACATTTATTGCCGATGAGGGATCAAAAAGAGCGCTTCTTCAAAATTTGACAAATCTTTAATAAAATATGTATTTTTATCTTGTTTAAATACTTTACTTTGCATTTAAACGCGAGAACTTTCGAATAAGAGCTTGTATATTATATTTATTAACAGTATTATTTACATTAAAATAGTCCCTCGGGGTATTACCAACGCGGTATCGTTTGCGAAATGTGTTCACTAAAGTAATGGGAAAAAAGATTTACAGTCAACATTCATAAGGATAGAAATATTTCGACAATAGAAGTAAATGCCTTAAATGAAATTCATTTGGTATTAAAAACAAATTAAAAAATTCTTATACATAGTTGACTTTGTCGTTAATTTTTGTAAACAATGTTTTGGATATATGGTAAACAGCAATACCGTTTACGTAAAAGGACAATAATCAATATATGGTAAATACTTACGGTATTTTTTAGTTGCTACAAAACGGAAACGGAGTTTGCTTCCGAGTAAGGAACTATCCTTTAAATATCGTCGGTTGCCACATTGAAGTCGGTCTCATTCCGAACGTACGGCAAGTAGTCCGATCATATAAGTTATGGTTATTGTTGACATATTTCCAGTCATGTGGTAGATTTTTGGGTTGTTGTAACAAATTTGTGAGTAGGTCATGCCTACCCGCGCAAACACTATTCTATGTCCCTTTCCTGCCTGAAAAAGGGATCGAAGTACTTTATGCGGATTGTACATCACCACTGCACACGTTATTGAAATACCTACTTCTCATGGTATGTTTCATCTCCTACACAGCGATATTAAAACAAACTATACATATAGGCCGGCTAACACATTATAAATATCTTAAATTTTCTATATACTCTATCGCGGATTATAGCAAAATAATCTTTATTATTACTTTTGTGTTATATTTGTGTCATTTCTATTTCATTGCCTTTACAATAATGTTTTGATTTGCAAAAAATATTAGTTTTAATAATCCAAAACCAATATAGACTCCATTGAAGTAATATTCGAAATGATTCGATAACGTTTCTATAATCTAATCACCTTGTATTAGAAGCCTTACAATTTCATTAATTAGAAAAATCCTTGCATTTGTAGTTTATTCTCTTCGTTGAAACGAAAATATACCTATAATGATTTTCTGTAGTTCACGTGAAAACAAAAGAAATTTACTTTTTCAAATCAGATTCGCATTAAAGTTGTTTCCATTTTTACGTGATGGAGAGATAGTCGCGCAAAACTTCACTGCTTTCATTATTATAAATACTGTCTTGTAAGTCTGTCTGTCTGTCTTTCTGTATATCTAGGGCAATGTTGATGAAATTTGGTACAATTACATACACGGTATAAATATTTCCGTTTTAACTTAAGGAACACAAAACGAAACAAAATTTAAAAACAGTTTTAAAAAGCCCTCAGTTATGTTTTACATAATTGAGAGATTGTAACAGTAATGTTTTCTTCCCATTCGTTGTACTTTACTAAGAAGTTCTAAATAAGTATTTCAGATCTATGACTACAACACGTATAATGTTGTTTCAATTTATTCATATCTAAATCGCATAAAATATGCATGCAAATCTTATATCCTATATAATATATATAAGGTAAACTTTTGGCCCGTCAGAGCTTGATAAATGCCTGGAATGTTTTGAACGTACACTCGCATAAAAGTTAAATGGCTACTTGGAAACACAAAGCGTGAGGTTGCATATTACAAATGATATTTAACGTTACAAGGTTCTATAGTTTAAAACAATATTAGCGTTCTACACTGTTACAACATGTTTCAAATACAACCTCCTTGGTCAATAATATACAAAAACATGTTATTGAGCTGTTGAAAGTGATTAAATGTTTTGACTTTTGAGAAAATTGTTTCTTATTTATTGAATAAATGAAAAAGAAAAAATATCGTTGTTATAATATACAATGGAAGTATACTAATATCTATTTACATTGACAACGGTATTATAGAATTAAACTGCACATACAAAGAATTATCATACAACAATATATGTTTTATACATGGTGGTACCGACGATACGTCGTCAAATGAATCTACTGATCATTTGTACGTAATAGACAACTTTACCATAATTCAATCTTCTTTAATATCGTTTTTAAATAAAATAAATATAATTTAATGGAGATCCACCGTGTGGTATCCGGCAGAATAGAATAGACCACTCTCCTTTCTTACTGAGGTGTCGTAAGAGGCGACTAAGGTATGTGCCGTGTGGTATCCGGCTGCATAGAATAGACCACCCTCATTTCTTACCGAGGTGTCGTAAAAGACGACTAAGGTAAGTTGACGTCAGGCAGGCGGCCGGTCGTAAAATACGTAGCCAAATCATGCGACAACATGTTTGTGGCATACAGGTACGGTTCCTCAATTTCAAGTTTTAAATCAAGTTCATTTCCCGCGAAACAGTGGACTTAACGGCACGTAACTTAATTTATAGAATTAGGCGTTACTTTGCGGAGATCCATAATACAAAAGTAATAATAAAATTTATTATTACTTTTGGCACGTAACTTGTTTTTTTAGAAATTTGCCGATAACTATGTTTTCAAGGTATCTAATACCCCCAATGCATCGATCAGCAAAGAATAGAGCTTGATGGCGGCTTATAACGGATGACATTTGGCACTTGTGATGTTCACATTCAAGCCTTCTTTTACGGTTGATGGTAGCCATATTCGATTTCCTGACGCAAAAAAGTTTTTGGTAAAGTAAGTAGTCTTGGACGAATAATCGATCGTTATTTTATATGTAGTATAAAATTAAAATAGTGGCAATCCCACTGCTGGGAAAAGGCCTCCTCTCTGCGTTTCTGGAGAGAAGGGTAGGATCTAAGACCTACCACGCTACTGCAAAGCGTATTGGCAGCTTACACATATCTCCAGAATTCTCTAGAGATATGCAGGTTTCCTCACGAAGTTTTTCACCAAAAAGCGTGTGATAAATTACAATTATCAATTAGACACATGAGTTTTAATAGAAAAACTCATTGGCGCCTGCCCAGGTTTGAACTCATGTTCCCCTCGAAAGAGTCGCACGGTCTCACCGTTGGGCTATCACAGCTCATTTTATACGTAGTCCAGGTTAATGACCATCGTGTCAGCATGTAAGTAACTAAGTACTATGTAGTGTGTTGTCTAAATTACATCATCACTGATCATCTGGTGAGATAGTGGTCCATCATTAGCCTAGTATAAAAAATAAGAGTATAACGACATGTATAATAATATCACGTCTAATTAATTAAGTACCTAAATTAAATATTTTATGCTAAAAAAATCCGAAATCAAATTTAAAATTTAAAGTGCTATAAATAATGCGTGCATTCCACTTTTGATATAAAACAATAGCACTATATGGTTTTTGGTAGACTGAGAGTGTATTATTCGCGTAATATTCCGTTTTTCATGAAAACAGTTAAATTATGAGAACAAGTTAATTAAAATACAAAAGCATGAAGAATCGTGAGGGCGCATAATACATACAATTCCAAACGAGACAAGCGCGTTTATTTAAAAACACCATTCTGTTGCGTACAGTAGACCGTTAAGCTGAAAACTGTGTTACTGTATGCTTTGACATAGAAGTCATAATGTCGGCGCTTTTTGTTGGTCTCGAGCGTACACAGCTGTGTTATATTGCAGACCTCGTGGGATTTCGTCGACGAGGCGAGCTTTTTTGTGAATATACAACAGGGTAAACAAAGCGTGGAGGTGAATTTCAGAACATAATAAATACTTCTATAACTGTGCCACCGGGCTTTGCTGAATTGCGATGAGAGACAAAACTAATTTTAATAATAAAATAAATTTAAATGAAGAAATTTTTGGAGAAATAACATGTTCATCCCTAACTATGAGTCTCATAAGAGAACAGCCAACACTTGAAAGACTCTGAAAATCAAATCACATATGAGATTCGTAAAAAAATCATCAACGTAATTCAGCAAATCTAGAGACTAAAGTTGCAATGAGAAGATGGTTTCTATTTTCAATATTAGATGTTGGAATTTGGAATTGGACGTTGGAATGCCAATGGCGACCTCAGCCTAGAAGACACAGTATGATTTGTTATTCAAATTGTGTCTTTCAGAACGAGATAACTAAAAGACTTTACTACTTAGTGCTGTGGTATTTCCTTTGCCTTTCATTAGCCTAGTAAGACACAAAGAACAACTGGATGTATACGTCACACGATCAAATTCCCAAAAGAAGAAGAGAAGTAAGAAGATTCAACAGATGACGTCCATCAGCTCAGGAGATGGTACTATATAAAAAGAAAATAATTCATCATTCACATTATTTATAAAACATCTACTATATTAACTTCCACCTATGTCCGCGTCTCCATTGCAAAAATTTTCGAGTTCCATATGTACAAGTACACTTATACAAGTAGAGACATGTTATATAATCGATCATAGAACCGCAGTTACCCGTCATCGCTGTCAAATCCAATCATTAATGCTAAGGATTCTGGTTTCATTTTCTCTTCATGCCTCTATTGATAGAAAAAACCGGTAACAATACAAGCTAGGTATGACTGATGATAATAACGCACTGACTGATTATAAACAATACCAGAATTATCGTTTCAGTTTTTAATAGTAGTATTTCAAACCGTTATACTTTTTAGTTTTTTTTACCCTTTTCAGGTCACGTCATGGTTTATTTTTTTCAGTGAAACGAAACGGAAATTTCATTTCTATATTGCTCTCTAGGGCGACACGCTATATGCTTCGCTTTAAAATATATTTTTGTAATAAATTATATGAATCTATGAATAATCTAATCTGATAAGCGATATCGAATTATTGTCTTCTGCTAAACTTTAAATTTTTTACGAGCCGTGGTGTTTGTAAAGCTTATCATAGCTTGCAACTAACTGCTAACTGTTGTTATTCGTCAAACTGTTGTTTGACGAATAACTTATGTTAGCAATGGCCTTTTAAAAGGTTCACTATCCGTTCTGGATATGGTGATTTTGATATTAATCTCTGTAAATATCATTACGATATACTCCGTGAAATATTTTAATGGGTCTAAGCTTACTAACTTTATAAATAGTTATTTGATTCTCTATAGTAAAGATGCTTTCATCGGCTTTAATTCTTCAATAGAAGTAACTTTACTGACTTACTTAATTAAAAGAAAATGCTGCAATTTGTGTTTTCATGGCTACTGGGAAAAAGGAAATTGAAATGTTAAATAAAACTAGTTCTATTTTTTAAAGTCACCTTTATATGTAAACTTACAAAATATTTTGAAGAAGATAACTGGATTGGCACAATTTGAGCGGAAATTATCGATCGATTTAGTTTCGATATAAACATACGGTTTGTTATTCAATTAAGATTATGCTACGTTAACTTAGTTAAATTGTGGTCAATTTTAATTAGATCTGTGCCTAATGTTAAGCTTAGTTCACATAGACCACGCGACATAAAGAAAATGTTAATATAGGTAATAAAAAAAAAACTACATATGTCGGTCAAATAATCAGTTTCAATTCAGTTCAAGTCAGTACTAGAATCTCTATTGAAACGACAATATCTGACACTTGGTTTCGAAAGGGTTTGGTTTCAATGTCAGTTACATTTAATTTAAAAACAAACTTATTTGGTACACTACCGCCATTGACGGGTTGAAAAGCTGGATATTAAATTTAATTATAAATAATAATAATAAATTTATTAAAAAAGTCTATTTGAACTAAGCTTAAAAAACCTTTTCAATAACGCTACTCTTACAATGCTACTTACTTTTACTATCCAAATGTTTAAATTGATGAATAATCCAAGAATTATTGTATCATATACAAACAGTAATTGAGTCAGAAACATGAGCGTACATCAATGACTGCTATATATACTGTCGAAAGTTCTAGATTATATTACAGAACAACCGTCTTGTGTTTGGCACGAATATAATGGGATATGCCCTGAAGTTTAGGCAATATCCTTAAAGTGCCGTCAGTTTTAATTTTTTTTATGATATATTTTTCAAGTAAGTAATTAGTTCAGTTAGTTGCTAATTCAGCTAATACAGTATGATAATACCTTAACATATCAAACGTATCTGTATGATATATCAAACTGTATAATAAAGAATTAACGAAATAAAAATAGGACTTTCGATTGTTTGATCGCATATCTATCACTTATGCTACAAAAATTAGTGATTTACATCTCGTCTAATAGAAAGTTTCATCAAATTCACTACATATATCATATAAAAAAAATATTATAAATGGAAATACCAATATATTAATCTTTAGTATTTACAAGTACATAATAACCTCGTTGGCACAAATCAATTTGGCAACGATCTTATGTTAGGAAATTAATCTTTAGAAAACATGTTCAAACACGTAAAATTTCACAACGATAATTATTGTACCTTAAACCGTTATACGATATGGTTTATTTACATGCTAACTGTACGGGTGCGATACGAAGGGTGGCGTAGTGTCGTGTAGCGTCGTCAGGCAGTTATCATCACATGATATTCGAATCGAGTTGACCTCTGAATGGGGTTGCGTACAGTCTGTTAAGCCTACACATCGCTCGGGGGCGAGGAGGCTGGGTCCGGGCGCTAGTGCAGCTGGCTCTTTGTACTGAACCCGTAGTGCAAGTACGGGGAGTCCGCCCCTTCCCGCGCACCGCCCGCCCCACCACTCCCTCCACCACCCGGACACTTCAAAGCAGACCGAAGTTCAGATGCCATTTCAGAACAAAGCGAGGCCTGAACAAACAAGTTAAATCGTGAAATGTAAAATAGCGGGCGTCAAGAAAAACTCTTTAAATTAGTTTACCTCTTCCTTCTACGAATCCGTCGGCGATGGAACAGATAATAAATTGTACATAAAATTAATTAAAATTACTATTTAATTGTTTCAGTGTATGTTTAATACATGTGTTAAATCTAGTAAATCTTAATATCTAGCAGTGCTTTATATGGTAAGTGTTTCTCAGGGTTGCCAAAATACATTATTTTATATATCTAAAAATTCATGGGCTCTTTTAATTCTTATATTCTTTTTAAAATATGAAATTATTTGAAAAACGTAGACGTAAGCGATGATGGTCTACCAGTAACGTCGCGACATCATGATACTCGTACATCATGATCGACGTTTGTAATGAAGGACCACAGGATGGGTTCAAAACTAGCCGCACTAACAAGGACATGAATATAGCAGATTTCTAGACATAAAAAATAAATACCACTCACGATCGTTTAAATTAAACACACAAAAACATACAATGAGAAATATATATGGACTTAATCAAATAATGGTATAATAATTATGAAAAATAATTAGTTGTAGCGTTCCGATAGTTACCTGATATATTAAATCACATTACCAATAATACCTTGTACTGTGAACCTTTTTGTAATTTCTTTGATATTTGAATTGACTTGTTAATACGTTGTATATTAATTATATAGTAAAGACTTTTTGAATTTATCATTACTAATAGTAATTTATTAATTTACAGAAACAAGATAAGCCTTTGCTCGTCACTTTGTTTTAACTATAGATTGTATATTATTTCAATGTTTACATTTTGGTTGTTGACCTAAAAAAACTTGCTGAGAAAACTACTCGTTTGGCAACCCTAATAAACCCTACTTGTATATTATTTAGCATATCAAACATTATAACATTAGTATGAATTTTGCATTAGCCTTTTTCAGTGTTACAAAAAAAACAAAAATGTTGTGCAAACAATGAATGTAGTCAAATAGACACACAAGTGTCTAACGAAGTCTGAGTCTACTTGTGTAGTTTTTGATTCTAATTTTTGAAATGTTTTTCAAGCGATTACTTGAATATGTATTGATAACTTTACCTAAGTATTTTAAAAATAAACCTAGAACAATAAAGATATATATGAAAACCAATTTAAATCCACTGTTAAATAATTATACTAACCAGAGGCTATAATATGAAAATAAAATATTTTGAGCGCATTTAAAATTAATATTACATCAAAAAATCTACATGTTGTTAATTACTGTACTAATAAATAATTATAAAAGTAATTACTTAAAACTAGGATAACTGATACTATTTTAATTTTAAAATAACTTTATGACTATGTGTTTGATTGTTAGGTTGTTTATCTTGAATAAACTTACTACTTTAATTGAAATTGAAGCTCTATTTCATGTAAAACGCTTTGTAGTACAACCTAGTAGTACTACCTCTACGCCTGTACTTCTTTCGAGTTCTTTAAAAATCGAACACAATTAAAATTTATTTATTTCGTAGGTTTTTATAGCTGTTCACAACGTTAAATAGGATCCATAATATCAATGTAGGACAAGTCCTAAAACATTTTCAAAAGTGAACATACCCGTTCATCGACGGCAACCTTTCGGGATTTCCACACAAATTCGCAGACGGCGATCACGCAAGCCACACCCATACCGCCCATTAGCACTACGAACACACCACCAACGTTCGCTAATCCAAGCTCATTCGCAGTAGACGATGACTTCGACGTTTCATCCTGATTTAAACAAAAAAAGATTTAAAAATAAAACTTTTCAGTTTTACTTTTTATCTATAAAAACCTGTTAAAAAAGAAAATTTATAACTGCCAATTAATTGCCAATAATTTTGAGCCTTCATCCAGACTCAAAAATATTTAAAAAGAGGTATTATGAAATAAGATCCATCAATATTTAAAAAACCAAAGGATTAGAGCCTAGCTATGCCCTATGATTGACAGCTTATACTTGATACATAATAACAATATAGAAAATCAAAATATTCTTTATAAAGTTATTTAAGCGCCCCACCATTGAGTATATATTGAGTATATATATTGTTGCTTGAGTATATATATTGAGTATTGAGTATATATATTGAGGCTTGCATATGCTATATATGCAATATACATATGCATAATGCTATTTGTGAATTAAATTTTCAATCACGTTCAAAGTACAAATAATAGCGTTTTAGTAAAATTAAAAATCAATTGTAATTGTAAAATACTTAATGTTACTGTGTTTTGTTTAGGCAGAAAAATCAAAATTAAGTGATAAGTTGCATTTATCAATTAGACAAAGTTTGAACTGAAAAACTCATTGGTGACCCCCACGGAGTTTGAACCCGTGACACTCTCAAGAGAGTCGCACGGTCTTACCGCTGGGCTATCACAGCTTTATTATATAGCTTTACATCATCATAGATACATATTTGATATATTGAATACAGATTTGTGCGTCAAAAAAAATATACTACTCAATCGTTATGACATAAAATCGGCTCACTCTGCAAGATCCTCCACCACGTTTCTCTTTCCACCATTTTGTTTTTAATATATGCAATTTTCCTTCCTCTTGCAATTTCAAAACAGCCCCACTAATGGCCGTACGGTATGGTGAATCTACAAACGTAACATTCATAAGTGTAACGTTGGCCTCATGACCGAAAATAATTTGTTACGGTTTCATTACGATTAAGTAAACATCAAAGGAAAAATCCTTAATAAGTACTATATTAGTAATTTATCTTAGTTTTTAACTTTACCTTAACGTTTTAATATTTCTATTTATATGACAATAATTGACAAAGAAACTCTGAAAACTCTTTGACTATCGTATATAAATAAAATATTTTACGTTTTCGTTTGTAACGTAATTAAATCGAATCACAAATTCCACAGCCAATTCCGTATGCGTTGTAAAGTGTTGTCCATCAATACATAAACCATTTATAAATACATATTGATTTATTATTAAAGAACTCAACTTTATAAAGGTCGTGTAGATCTTCGTGGATTTCATGTTCATACAAAATAATTTAAAATTAATATTTAAATAGTACTCCAAACTGCAAATGTCATATGCACCAAATATATAAAAAATACCAGTTGCGCCCACAACTTCTTTCGCCTCAACTAATGTGTTAAATACCCTCAGTTATGTACAATTTAAATTTTAAATGAATAGAAAATTAGAATTTTTCTATCTTATATGTTAGTCCAGTATATAAGCTTCGATTGTGCACAATTTCATCAATTAAAACCTTGAAGGCGTAAGCGACAGAAAGACTTTTGTATTTATAATAATAGTTTATATACATAATAAATATACAAACTTTACGCTATTTCGTTTTGATTTCTTTTTTCTATTACTATTATTATTTTAATTAATTATTATACAAACGTGGATCTCACTTGGCGGCATAGCGATCCCGTAGCCTTTCGAGTCCAACATTCCTCCAACTTGAGTCAGATCGCAATTCCTCTCGACCACATACTCTATGGTCGTGGATTCCATTAAGTAAGCGTAAGAACCTTTTCCTCTCATAACTCTCTCCTCGCCTTCTTTGTTACTGCTAGTAAATACAGTAGGGCGGGCGGACTCCATGAACGACCACATTCGTTGATAAGTAGAGAAGTTAGAATCCTGTTATCAAAGTAAAGCACTACTAACTATAAATATTCATATATTTGAAAAACTCACTTTAAAGTAAATATGATTAGAGGCAACTCTACAAAAGGAATTCTTTCAACTTTGTAAGGCACGAAAATAATAGATTCGATTTTTTAAAACTAATCCTATTGTAAAATATTCATAAAATAGAAGAATATAAACAATCTTTCACGTAGTAAAACTTTAATAAAATTATTTTGTTAACCTCACTAACAGAAATTTAAACAATCATATCATATATTTGTTCTTTTCTAATTGTTATTTTTTAATCTATTACCATTTCAATCGGACTTATACTACTGTAAATAAAGAAAGATTATTATAATTATGTCATCGTTAGAATGTACGCACTCTTTTCATCAACTGTGTGTCGTGAATATGTTTTATGTAATCTGTTAGAATAATTTTCATTGAAATGGTATTTAACAAGCAAATTAGAATTGTCAGAGATCATTTAGATGCTAATGTAGTTTCGCCTATGTAAACTATGGTAAACCAATAAGAAACTAACGTTAAATGTTTTACCACACCATCGATAACATACTACGTCTTGTACAAAGCTGCAAAGTTTTCAGATCAGATAGCATATATCATTTATCTAATTATCGAATGTGTAATATGTTTTACGTATTATTTGAAAACTGTAGAGTAACTTTTATATGTATTTACTTTTATATGTTGCAGCACAATAATTAAAATCTTATTTCGCATCATGAGATGTTCGACAAATTATGTCGAAAAAGTACTAAAAAAAACTTACAATGGATATTGTCATGTGTGTATGTGCGTACAGAATAAAATTTACCCTGAAGAATGCAGCTGTGGAACCTCCTTTTAACGCACCATACTTTATCTTAGTTTGCTTAGCCAAATCTTCAGCACTTTCTATTGGTGAGTCCATTCGTTCAACAGTGAGAAAGGCAGCTAAGTTGGCCGTATAAGAAGAAATCATGATCAGGGTAAAAAACCACCACATTCCTGCCACCATCCGGGTAGATACCGCTCTAAATAATACGAAAAATTTCATTTTTTTATTGTTACCAAAAATCAGGAACAAGAACGTAGTTTCCTTGTAATGAGCTATGTATATACGTAAATCTTTAATTTCAAAAATTGTACCTAAATATCATATTTACAGTTATGTAATCATATTTATGTTTTAAATCACAATTGTTTCACTAAAAATAAATGTATTAAATCCATTATTTTCATTCGATAAGTTTTATAGAAGTAAAAATATTGTGTATCCCTACTCCAAAGACTTTATAACCCCAAAATATTACTGTTGAAAACGTGAAAATCATTAACCTAACAAGACAAACGAGACGAGACAAACTAAAAAACAATATTATAATAACGAAATATTAATAATAATAACGAAGTTCATAGGATTCCAAAAACTACACAGGTCATATTAGATTTCGTTATTTATAGTTAAAATAGTAGCAATGAATACCTAACGATTATAACTACATTTAATACTTGATGCAGCAAGCTATGGATACTATTAAAGCTTAAAATTACGTGCAATGTATATGTTACCTATAATTAATTAGCATCTAAATTACAGAATTTTATCTTAGCAATAGAGAATATCTAGAACTTAAGATTCTGAGCACAGGTCTATTTAATTTTTGGTATTTAGTTGGTTCTCTACCGAAGCTTAAGATTCACAAAAGAATGCGGTTTTTTTAAAGCTAATTGGCAATAGGAAGTATTTATGACCACTTTAAGTGGAAATAGTACTTTCGATGAACCTCTAACATTTAAAAATTTTCATAATTAATCATATTGTCAATCAATGTCATTTTAACTAGAGATGCTACAGAGCTTTAATTTCGATTTCGAATTTATATATTTATATAGTCTATAAACGTGTTGTTTCAAATATGTTACCAAAAACATATATCAAATTTGGTCGCATACGGGATTTTTAAACGAATTAATTAATTTGGAAAAGCATTAGGTGAATGTAATGAATTTATGCAGGATTTGTTTTCTTTCGATTCGATAAATTTTATTCCGATTATAAGACATCGGTAACATCTCTAGTGTAGACTTACTTCGGTGCGATATCCGAACCTTGCTGCATCAAGGACCCAATAGTGAACCACAGCGAGTTCAACAGTGTGAATTGATTCTCCAACACCGGCGGCTCGTCAAGGCAGTTCCGTGGACTGTCCCACTCGTACGGGCTGAACCTGTGCCCAAATATGCCTTTTAAATCCACATCATCTTGAACTCTTTTGCTATTTCTCAATGGGCTAGAGTATTATATTCATTCATTTGCACGCGAATCGTAATATATCGATATTAATTCTTTGTTATGAAGTTATCGATTTTTTCTTCTACCGAATTGCACAATATAACTTTCATAAAATATTGGATATGTCCATATAATCCACTTCAAATTGCAAAAGATTCAAGATTGTTTTAATAGATATCTGTGGACTTCGCTGAGGTCACTAAAATCCTGATACAAAGGAACATTTGAAACCTATGAAATCAACCTATTTTACAAGTTGGATGATTTCGTAGGTGTGCTATTCCATCTTACTTGGGTAAAAAGTCACAGCTCTGTTGCATCAGAGATCCGATTGCAAACCATAAACAGTTTGCAAGTGAGAAAATATTTTCCATCTTTTCACCGTCGGGCGTGTGTGTTGGATGCCATTCATATGGAGTGAACCTAGTAAATTTTATTTGGATAAAATGAATGGTAATGTTAATAGGTTATTTAGAGGAAATCTGATAGTAACAGTTGCTTCGTCATTCTTCCTTCAACTTCTTAACAACTAATTTATTTGAAGATGTGTGCTTTTTTTCTTCTTCGTCAACCGAGGAACGTCCACTGCTGAACAAAGATCTCTTCACGGGATCTCCACACCATACAATCTTATGCCGCTTGGACCAGCGGCAACCCGCGATCATTTTGACGTCGTCTGTCCGCTCGTACTGAGGCTGCGATTTCGGATGCGGGATCGCCATTCCAACATCTTAGACCCCTACGCCCATCCGTTCTTCACACTATGTGCTCCGCCCATCGTTCCTTCTGCTTCGCGACACTCTGAGCTATATTGGTAACTCTGGTTCTTCTACGAATCTCCTCATTTCTGATTTGATCACGTTAACATACTCCGAGCATAGCTCACTCCATCGCCCGCTGAGTGACCCTGAGCTTTTTTATGAGGCCCATAGAAGGTGTACCATCAAGTAATTCCTTTGGCGATGCTTCTGCGCTCACCCGTCACACCCGGTGACACTGTGAAAGCCGTTACGGCTAACAGCATACAGACAGTTACAAAAATTCAAGTAATTCCTTACATACTTATGAAATGGTAAGATTCTTCCTAAATAATGCGTACTGCTAAGCAGCTGGATTACTATTTGGACATTTATTCAAGCTCAATTAAACAGCATTTAAGTAGATTAGAATTTTCACTTAAGAGTACCATAAAATGTTATGAGAAATAACTTCAAAAATCAGCTTGACCTATAATGAGTTATTTTATGATCTCTCTCTCGTCTCTCTATGAATCTGCATAAAATTGATTTATAATAATAAAACATTAAAAAAATATATGTTTACTCATGATATTGCAATAAATAAAAAGATAAATGGATCACACATCGACATTTGAAAATTAAAATACTGATTTGTAAATGTAAAAGTCAGTCATTTAAACTATATAATATATGAATTATGATATAAATATTACGGATTGCACATCTTGCACACTTACCGTCCTGCAGACTGAGAGGTGGAAAAACTCTTCTTGATAACAGCTGTTTAAAGTTCTTAAGTAAATACTGCTTCAAACGATAAAAACCAATAGGATCTATTGAGATTTCAGTAAAAAATCAGTTACTATTTTACTTTGCTAAAAATCGACAAATATTTCTCTAAAAGTGCCAACTATTATCAATCCAGTATGTAATAAATAATGCTGATTCATTATATGTATATGCATCATAATAAAATATATTTTTCTTAGAAAAATAAAAATACACATTACACTATAAAATCCCCTAATCTGGTTAAAAAATATTGTTGGAAGAGATTTAATTACTACGTCATATTAAAATTTAATATGGTATAATTTTCCAGGTATAAAGTATTTTCTTTGCAGATTATTTAAAGATATATCACCTAGATAACCCATAATTGGCATTCGTTGATATATTTAAATTTTATAAAGTTTTCTAAACTTATTACCGATTAGCGATGATGGAGCTTTATTGTAACAGTAATAGTTCAAGTTTTTTTGTTTTTAAGTACTTTTTACAAGGAGTTTTTATTCTGTGTACAATAAAGAGTATTATATTTTATTCTTATTCGTAAGATTTAATAGCTATTTATGTAATGTAAAGCTGTGATAGCCTAGCGGTGAGACCGTGCGACTCTTTCAAGGGGAACACGAGTTCGAATCCGGGCAGGCACCAATGAGTTTTTCTATTAAAACTCATGTGTCTAATTGATAATTGCAATTTATCACACGCTTTTCGGTGAAGGAAAACATCGTGAGGAAACCTGCATATCTCTAGAGTATTCTAGGGATATGTGTAACCTACCAATCCGCATTGGAGCAGCGTGGTAGGTCTTAGCTCCAATCCTTCTCTCCAGAAAGGGAGAGAGGAGGCCTTAGCCCAGCAGTGGGCATAGTAACAGGCTGTTACTTTACTTTTTTTACTTTTATGTAATATAAAGCTACAACTATATTGCACTTACCTGGCAAGTATAAACAGTAGCACAGACACACCCAAATATGCCGTTGCCATATAAATCCAAACATCCAGAGAGAGTGGCGACAGAAACGAAAATAAATTTGGAGGTTGCTTTATAGGTTTTCGGTACAGAACGGATATCCCCAAATTCATAAACGGCATCGTGAAGTCTACTACTTGTTCCCTGATACAAGAAAATACATCATTCTTACTTTATCGATAAGCAATTTCTATTGAATTTAATATTCTATTGCAACTACTCTTGTCTATCTTTTTTTTAAACTTATTTTTTAGCATTAATTGTATGAAATATAAAATATTACACACAACTCATCTCATTTACTGTTTCATTTACTAAAAATATTTCTTATATATAATTAAATTTACATCAAAACCTCTTTTTGAGCATATGTATTCACCTAAGCGTTCCATAATTATAGCCTTGTAATATTACGACTTTAAATGACTTAAGAATCTAACTGCGACCTTATATCTTTTAAATATCTATTATTCCATATATTTTCAGAGACCATATAAACTTTCAGTGACAATCTTTAGCAAACTAGCATACATTAAGGCCCGTAACTGGCCCGTTGACGCACTGGGTAGTGACCCTGCCTGCAGCTCCGCGACTAGCGCGTTCGATTCCCGCCGAGGACCAACATTTTCTATAAACAATTTGTTACTGCTTCGAGCCTGGGGTGTGTATTTGTATTTAAGTATTTATTTGAAATTATATATGTATATATCTACCAGTTGTCTGTCACCCATAATACAAGTATTAAGTTACTTACTTTGGGGACGGACGACCGTGTGTTTAAGTGTCCCATATATTTATTATTATTAAAGGTAGAAATATGACATTTTAGCATAGAAATTGGTTTGAAAAACATTAGTTAATCAATTACCTGTCATAAGTTATGGTGAGATCGGCGATAGCAACGTCGGCACGCTGTTCAAGGAGTTCCCTTATCATTCCGTCCCACTCTTTAGTCTCCCTGTTAAAGGACCCGTATCGACCGTCGGGCGCAAGCTTGAATGTGTAATTGAAGCCCAGAATTTTAGATATCTCGTGAATGAGATCAATGGCATATCCTTCGAATTGCGCGTTCCCCGTCAGCTTTTCGCTCGCCTCTCTTCGCATGCAATATGGCGCGCTCTTCGAATGAAAAATGCAACATTTTTTTTGTTTCCGTAAGAAGAATGAAACGTGAATATCTTTATTAAAATATTCAATAGTAGAGTTTTTAAGCAACAGTTTCTTTTATCATAAGGTAGAAATTACGTTAAGGTAAATTTCATTTATATTCAATATTAAAAGTACAATTGCCAGTTAAAAAAATATTTGTGTTAGTATATTTTTAATAGTTTATGTTTTAGATAAGTTTAAAACGTTTAAAAAATAAAAGCGTTATAAAGGTTTTTGTGAAAGTGTTCGCCACATGGCGTTAATCAGAATATTTATCGTAATTTATCCCTACTATTGATATTTCTACGTTATTTACGACATTGCATACAATAAGTATTATTAATTAACATCGATGCGAAATAACATTGTACATGAGATTAGATTTTGGGACCCCACATTTTAACTTAAGTAAATAGTTATAAAAGTCATTGACCTCAATTAAATAATTTTTTATAACTAATAATAACATAATTTTGCTAAAATCCACGACTACTGTTTTACTATTTGAAAGTTACAGTACAGTAATTAAATAATTACTTTTATAGGATGAATACGTAAAATTTCCCTATATATGTAGCTCTATAATTTAATGACAGTTTATTATTTAAGGCTGTAATGTTGATAACATCATCTAATATTCTTTATAACGATAATAGCACATCTGTTAAATAATCTCAAGTTACTCGTATCTACGAAGAGAAAATACACTCAAGTGAGAAAAGTTAATTTCACGTAAGCAGCTCATAAAGGCGTTGTAATATTCGCATAATAGTTCCTACCTATTATGGTCCACCAAAAAGGCTTTATTCCACCTTGAATTGTTATAAATATCTTGAAAATATTTAAAAATTCAATTTCTTTTGCACATTATTAAGAATCAACCACTGATTATTTCGTTGGGATGTAATTATAGTTGATTATATAAATTTGATAAGGAACTGAAATATAACACGCTTCGAACTATCTTACATGTCTTAAGAAGAAGCGAAATAAAATCTTAAAACAACTAGATTAATATATTTTTCGATACTGAGCTACTTTAAGGATTGAGTCATAAATTAAAATATGAAGAAAAGTATTAACATAAAAAATACTTTAATGTCGCCAACAAGTTCAACACGGGAATCAGACCTTGCTCCGTGCTCCGTGTACAAAGTAATTTTATTTAAATTTATCGAATTTCATCACTCTTTTCAGTATACAATGTACGTTGAATAATCAAATTTATAACTCATTGAAATCAAATTAAATGAAAACTTTAAATATTACTTTCGTACGGTCATCAACCTGCCCTTATCCCCTTCTAAGTGGGGTCGGCACAACATGTTATAAACATACAACATGATCGCATGATTCGGCTACGTATTTTATGACTAGCCGCCTGTCTGACGTCAACTTACTTTAGACGTATTTTACGACACCTCAGCAAGAAAGACGGTGGTCTATTCTACTCAACCAGATACCACACCGCATTATTACATTCGTACACTGTCACGAAAACTAGCTTATTCATATATTTTTTATTCACTTTTGACCTTCATTAACCTAAAATAAATTAGATTATTTACTTTGGTCTTTTAACAACCGATCGAATTTAACACAGATTATGATAACATATATACATAATACAATGATACAATGAATACAATGATACATAAATAAAACAACCTAATTTAACAATTAGAATAAAATTGCTAAATTGAGAATTTCCAACCTGTCAGAATAACTTTTAATATGTTAATTTCATAATTCATATTCAAATTCAAAATATTCTTTATTCAAGTAAACTTTGAAACAAGTGCCTTTGAATCGTCAACTCTACTGTTGGTTCGGGAAGCTGTTCCTACCGAGAAGACAGCAAGAAACTCAGCAGCTGCTCTTTTCAAAATATAATTCTTTTTACTAGTTACATTTAATCATTACTGTCTTGTATATGGTCGAAGAGTAGCTATGTCCACGCATTCTTATCTTCTAATTAATCCTAAATAGTATAGTAGAAATTATGTATTAGCTTCTTTTAATAATGTATTAAACTGCTGTAATGGCAAATGACATACAATAGATATAGAAAAAGAAATTACTGTGTGTGAGTTTGTAAGATGTATTTTAAAAAGGTTCTTATGGTATCATGTAGATTTCCAAATAAGTCAATTGAAATTAAGTATTATACTATCTATACTGATATAAATGCTATATAACTAATCCACATGTATGCCATAATCCATCTAAACCAAGACCCAGAGACTTTTTGGCTGATGCGTTTGTTTAACATTATTGCTATCGAGAAATACACATTATAGTGTGCAGTAAGTGATATTACAAATATATATACATACATATACTAAAGCTTACCAATATTGTAGTAACTATGAGGGTCTTGTTTTGAAGTATTTCCACAATCTGTTTTTGATTATCACCATAAGATCTCGTGTAATTGACACCCTCAGACGAGTTCCAAACCCCGGCCTTCTGAAGTCCTTCCCTTGTCAGTTCGATAATATCAAGCGTGAAATCGCTTCGGAATCCTTGATGGTCGAACTTTATGACACCGGTTAGGCCCTTCATTTCAACCTGTATATTGAAGTTAATTGAGATTTTTCATCGAAGAACATATTTTACGTTAGTGTTGTAGCAATTAATAAATCGCTTTTTTAATATTATAAATGCGGAATATAGTTGTTTTTTATTTCAAAAGTAATAATATATTTTTTTATATAATCCGCGGTTCAGTATATAGAAAATACATATAGTGCTAAATGTATAGTGGACTATCTGTTTTTCATAACCGATACATGCAAAAAATCGCAAAGCCGATTTTGCTTTGCGATTTTTTCGTGAAGTCTATCACTTGATGATGCTTCGGTTGCGGGACGAAACGATTGTTGAGTTTGTGATAGTGAACGTGTGTAGTGCTTTGTATTGTGGTGGCAGTGGTGAAGGTTTGTGCGTGTGTTTTTTTACGAATCCTGCATGTAATGCGTATGCATAAAGTTATAACTGAGTGGTATTTTGTAACAAGTTTATATGAACAATTACAGAATTTAATGTTAAACCATATAAGTATGTTTTTTTTGAGGGGTTAACTATATAATACACAAAGAATCAAAATGAACTTCGATTCTAGGCTGTGAGCTCTTGTGACCAACTAACAATGGTAAAGGTAGCGGCCTGATACAATCCCACTGCTGGGAATAGGCCTCCTCTCTCCGTCTGGAGAGAAGGGTTGGAGCTAGGACCTACCACGCTGCTCCAATGCGGATTGGTAGGTTACACATATCTAGAGATATGCAGGTTTCCTCATGATATTTTCCTTCAGCGTGTGATAAATTGCAATTATTAATTAGACACATGAGTTTTAATAGAAAAAGTCATTTTGTGCCTGCCCGGGTTTGAACTCATGTTCCCCTCGAAAGAGTCGCACGGTCTCACCGCTGGGCTATCACAGCTCTACTAGCAATGGTATTACCATATAATGCTATTGAAGGATAACTGGTAGAAGTTCTATCTCTAAGCGTTAGGTCTGTTACCATCATCACCCTCTATAAAGAGATTAATAAAATCACTGTCACACACAGCACAACTGGTCTAGAAAATTATAAAAACCTCATTCGGTACATATCCAATTACTTATATCGAAGGTATATAGGATATATTTAATACGTTACAAACACGTACACGTGTGACTCCAACATGTTCAATCAAGACTTATTATTAATTTCAATAAGTATATTTTAATATATTAACAATCTATGCTCAATATCTTATTAGTATAGAAGGGTATTGGATGAGACCTCCAGCTCAATATAACGAGTTGTTCATATCCAGGAAATTGTTATTTTACTTTTCCGTAACATAACATAATATTGTTATGACATTAACCATTACTTGTAATGAAATATTGAACACATACTTTTTACAAAAGCGAAACAGAGATTTTTATTCCCAAAGCGGCTTCATTTTACAAATAAAATCCATGACTGTGACTAGCTATCACACTGTACGAGTAAGATTATAGCGGAAAGAAATGGGACTATCGCCGATAAAAAATCTTTCTGTATCTATTACGTGTTAGTGTTACGGATCTGCATTTGATTGTAAATCATGTAGCACGCTTTCTGATTTTGTTTTCGATACGCCATTCTAACATGAGTGTAGACAAAACTCCGTTATAAGGAAGTACTTACGATTTTCATGTAATTGATGAGACTATACCCATGAGGCCAGGTGTCTTCAGCCTCACAAGACAACGGCCGTACATCAATTTGTTGGGAGGTGTCAAGGTCGTGTAACGCTTTAGCGAATAAATGTACAGCATCGTACATTAGAGCTGTCTCGGTCTGCGGGAGATAATGACTCGTATAGTCAGTGTAAATATATACACATAAATACATATATACATATATTTATACATTTCTATACAATAGGTGTTTTAGCCGAACGGTATATCTATTCTTTGGATATGCGTAACCTGCCAATTTACGTTGGGGTTTCGTAGTAGGTCCAAGCTTTAGCCCTTCTCCCAAAAAACGAGACTGGAGGCCTAGCAGCTATGCGATGAAATGAATAAAGTAGCAACCTCACACCCGCTATAAAAATACATAAGGCACATCCCTCTTACTTTGTATTAATACCAGTTTTCCTTATCTGAATTTTAATTTTTACCCAAAACTTCTGCTACGAGTAGATTATTGTGTATTTATTGTTTTATAAGTAAGCAGGCTTCAAATATATTTCATTTTAGATAGAGAAAAATGTTGTTAGAAAGTCTTGATCGGTAATTAGTTCACATTATCTATAAGTACAATTTCTTAGATCTGTGTAGCTAGATAACCAAATCACATGAAAAACCACACTCAATAAATAAGGAACACTTCAAATAAAATAAAAATAGATTTAATGCTAACATAATAACAATACTGACGTCCAAAAGACGTTAGCAAAGTGCATGAAGATCGAATTAAATCGACGTAAACCAGTTATAGAAATAAGGCCTATGTTCTGAACGATGCAAAACATTCGATGTTACTTTAGTAGATATTAAAAGATGAAAATAGAGGTTACAAATAATTTCCCTTACATAGCAGAACTGTTTCCTCAGTCAATGAAACCTCATTAGCGCAACGGCAAATGACATAGAAGTAATCCTAAAGTTTAGCAAAGGCTCTAATCCGCTATTCCCTTTTATTATTTCTTGTTATTATATAATTTGCTGCCGTTTGAAAGGAGTTGGTTTAGTTGGAGTTGTTCGATTGGAGCAGTTACTTGCTATTAATTATAATTTTTAATACAATCCCTTTTTCGACCATACAATAGACCAGAGTACAATAGACCACTTAAACTATTGTTAATTTAGACAGGAAAATAAAAAATTAACATGTTTTATAAATATAAATATTTCAAAAAATAGCGCCCGCCGTAAATTTTTAATTTAGTATTTCACTCTTTAAATGAAAAACGTTGCCGACCTTTGCACTAGACTTAAACTGTAGTAAGGTGACAAAACTAAGAATCAAAGCCTAAAATGTATATAATACATTAATTTTTTTTAATAATTTATATTCGGTACTTAGTTCGAAAAATACCCTTTAAATATACACGTTGTAAGATAGCATAAAAATGTTTAATCTTAATAATAATAATTAAAAAGTTTAACAAACTATGCAGTACAAAATTGCAGACTAATTCAATCAATCTATCAATGGTCAGGAAGTTTTTTTTTTATATTACGCTCTTTTATTTTTTTATATCTGTGAAACGTTAGCAATATACATTACGAAAAAAGCAAATGCACTAAGTGAATGCATAATAGGCCTTAAAATACCTTGTAGAAATACAAAAATTTACAAGTTATGTTAAATTACTTACACGCTAATACTATACATATTATGACAAGTGGAAAGGTCCTAAGAATGCTGGCAGCGTTTCTGCGTTGTATCGCTAAGCTGATACTTTGTGCGAAAAAGTGGATTTAATTATTATCTCTAAGTTAACTTGTCTATACAATATCTATAAGCATCTATCATAAAGCGACTTACCTTTATAAAGGTCATATTTTCCTGAAACAAAGAAAATGCTGTAATTTCATGCGGTACGGAGTTTGCGGTGTCCTACATATAATAAAATTTTATTACCTTCGCCGAAGTATGCCCTAGTTGCAATTTCCGTCCCTTTCTCGCTTCGTCGTAAACCCAGTCTCGTACCACCCTCTGTACTTCGGCCCTTTCGGGATCGAGCAGCCTCAAAGCTGTTATATTTGTACCGCCGTATTTGAACTCTTCTAAGTCTACACTATGTAGGTCCTTTTAAATAAATTAAAGTTTTTGTTATAAAATTTAAACTAAGTATAAATAAATACTTAAAATCTTAGGTTCTTACTATCATCTGTAAGATCAGTATTATCAATGAAAAGAATTATACTTTTTATATAAAACTGCCAACAACGGCTTCACCCGCGTGGAATTCACTGATTTACAAAACTTTCCCGAATTTTCGAAATTTTGAACATAAACACATTTTACATAATACCGATATGTACATATACCGATGTGTAGAAGTATTGCACTATCTTTTGGAGAAAACCGTACAAAAATCTGTTTAAACCGTAAAAATTTATTGAGAAAATCGATTACATACAACTTTTTGGGACTTTTGTTTTATAATAAGTATATAGATAAGCTGTGACCACTTCGTCCGTGTGTCACAAAGTTTTTGTTTATCATGTTAATTATTCTCATAGTACTGTTTGTTTCCATAATATAAAATAAATAAATATTTCAGTCAATTTATATAAAACCGTAATATATTATTAACTTTAATCCTTCCTTTAATTCTTGAGAATTGCACTAATATTCTTAGTAAACACCGTAAAAAAATCCGTTCAACACATTTACAGAAAAATGAACACATACAGACAGACAGTTTTTGTTGACAGACTTTGTTTTTTATTTATATAAAATAAAATTAGGGCTAAAAAGCTACTCATTTTCATGATGCTGAAAATTAAACTTCTTTGATATTTTTTCTATTACACAAGCATTATATAGTAGAATTTTAAAGTAAATTTGTTGCATAAAAATTCACTCGGGCTACATTAAAGATTACTTATTACCAAAGACGTAATGAGATAGCTGTGATAGTCAGACATCATTCCAATCTGCTGTGCTTGCTGAAGTACATCCCTTATCCGATCCGTAGCACAATCTAAAACTATATGCGATTCCGCGGAATTCTTTATCTGCTTTAACAATGGCCTGCAACGACAGTTTTCTTTAGCACACTAATGCAATTTTTCGTATTTCAATGAAGCTTATAACTTATGTCTTGTTAAAAAAACCACCGTATGGTATACGGCTGAGTAGAATAGACCACCCTCATTTCTTACCGAGGTGTCGTAAAAGGCGTCTAAGGTAAGTTAACCCACCGTGTGTTATCCGTTGAGTAGAATAGACCACCCTCTTCCTTACCGAGGGGTCGTAAAATACGACTAAGGTAGTGACGTCAGGCAGGCGGCCGGTCTTAAAATACGTGGCCAAATGTGACAACATGAACATGTGGTGCCGACCCCACTTGGCATAAGGGCAGGGGGACGATGAATTATTCTTTAAAAAAGAATATATTTTTTCTCTAAGCACATATAACAACGTTATCCTGAAAAAGCACGTTATAAGTATACGTGATAATTAATTTTTAGGAATAAGTTAATATAATTTAAATATTATCTTCATTTCATTTCCTTTATATGATTAAATATAAAATTCTGTTTTTGTTATTAATCAGTATTATTCTTTATATGCTAATATTATCAGTCATCTTCAATACCATAGCAAAATGCTGTTTTTTGTTTCCTACGTGAAACAAAAATGTAATAAAGCTTTGAATGTATAAAGCTTGAAGAAACATTGAATATTTGAAATCTGAATATTTCGTTTAGATTAAAACTCGTAGGGGCATTAGTTAACCTGTAATCGTGAGAGTCTGGCAGTTGTCTGACAGCAACTGGCAATTCGGAGGGCCCGTGGGCTTTTAATAATTCCTGCAAACGTACTAAGCCGTCGCTGTTTTCGTACACTATTGTGAATGACTTCCAGCCCCAGGCACGGACGAGGTCTACGTATGCCTGGAATAAAATATTTGCTTTGAATGTATTCATTAAAAGTACTGTTGCTTTGTAAACATAAACTGTTAACAATTTTTTGTACTAAGTAATTTTTTCGTCTTCGACTGACCTAGTTAGTGACCACGATGGCTAACCAAAGCATTCGAAATCTTATTTGTCCTATGAAAAAAAGTGTCTTTCTTCTGTTTTTTGTTTATTTATAATTGAATTTTTAAGTTCCAAGCGCATGTTGTGTTTAGAAAATTGCAACGCAATTCAAAATATGGATGGAGTTAAAATATGGATGCAATCCATATTTTAACTTTAGTGATGTTATCTTTATTATTATACATCTACAATTTGTGTTTACTCTTAAATAAAAAATATATACCTAGTTAATAAAAATTATAAAAAAATAATGTATTTTTTAATTTCATTGATTTAACCATTTTTATTAATTTAAAAATCGTTTTGATATATTTTATACATATTGTGTATCCTAACTTCTAATACACTTACCCGACTGAGGGCAGCTGGATGAGGGTATAAGTTAACGAGACAGGACTCGCGTCTTGTACGGTAATCCCATCTAGTTTCAAGGTGGGGTAACTCCATTGTATCGCATATGGATTGTACGTGAGCTGCCGCAGGAGCTGACTGCGGCCCAAAAATAGCCGCTACACCACTCCGAAGCAGATGGCATACTACATCGAATAAAATTGATCTCTATACACTAAAGTTGAAGTGGTTTAAAACCTTTTATGTACAAATTTAAGTAAACGAAAAACAATTTAAATTTAAAATTTTTGATTTGATTGATTTGATTGCCTCTACAGATAACGAGAGGGCTAGTTCCTTTTCGTACAAAGAATAAGGTTAGCGATCCAAAGAAGAAACGCCTGCATTCTCGAGACTATTCCACGTAGAAACGATTTTTATTAGTAATTAATTTAGCATAAATATATCTTGTTTATTTTCATTGTAAAATGAAACTAGAAACCTTACAGTGTCACCAATCAACATAAAAATAACTGCTGTAAAGTTTTCTGTACTTAAATAGAAATATAAACACATTTTAATATTTTACTATGGCAAGGGAATCGAAATCCGTGACAAATTGTATTCTAGCGTAGTGATTGGAATGTCTTTGTGCTATACCCAAGAGACGCGAAAGCTTTCAGGGCTTTAAAATAACAAAAATCTACTTCCACGCTTTATTTTGTGCCTTAAGTCATCATCAGGGCAATCTTTTCATATTGTCACATGCTTGCGTTAATTTAGAGATATAACTCATAAGAGTTATATACGATTTTGTCGCTACAAGAACTACTACAACTTTTAAATTGCTCGTCATAAAATACCAGCGAGTTTAGATGACAAGAAACTCGCTTTAGATAAAAACTTTTTCAAATGAAACATCGTTCTTTTAAGAAATGCTTGTTTTTGTTGGTTGGTATTTTGGTGAGACTTAGACATTTTTGAAAGTGATTTCTGAAGTATCCTAACACTCCTGAAACGTGATTGCTGTAATCCTAAAACCACGACGAATAAACGCATCGTGCGTGTTTAGTTAATAAGAATAATATTAATTTTTTATATGTCATTTCAACACACAAAATGAACCGATGAAAAGACCAACACAAGACCATTAACGGTGAATTGTGTTCATTAATGAACACAGAAATATAGGAATTTTAAATGAAACCATTCATTATCCTGCGTACCCTTCAGGTCTTCAATTAGCAACGAGACTCTAGGTCTTGTTCCGCAAGATTTAGTCTTATTAATATGGTAATAAAAAAAATATTAATTTTATTAGTACAAATTTTAGTTTCCGTACAAGGCAAGGTTTTGCGTAGAAATGACTGCGAGAACCATATTTCGTCACACCTCCAGAATATTACTATTTTATTATTAGTACAGCGATGTTACAATCGTCCAATTCACGAATGGACAACAATGAAACGCCTAATATTAGTAATTGATATTGTTAATTTTCCGTCTATCGCCTAAAAATAGGGCACACAATTTGAGAAATAAGTAGTATGATCACGTATACACTCTGAATCTCCCAGTATTATTAAGGTCGCAAATTTTCCGTTGGCTTTTTATCTGTTAGCAGCAGAGGGTTCAAAGTACATAATATTATACAAACAGATTTATGTTTCATAAACAATACAGGCTCTATAACAACATTGATGTGAATTTTTTATATTTATTAAACTTAGGCTTTTGAGAGAAATTTTTAAGTGAAAACTGACTCGGGTGGAATGTGTAGCTATCAAGAGCTCAGTATGGATTTACTTAATTCTATTTTTAAAAGTCTTTTGAAAGTCGCTAAGTTTTCTATTTTTGACAGTCTTTACGGTTGGATTTCAAGTTTGAACACGAAATTGGTACAAATTTACGTTTTAACCTATGAGCGATTTCAACCTTACCTTTAATAATAGACGTTCTTTATTTTCATTTCGATCTTCTATCATTCGTTAAAATGCCTAGCAAAATGCAGACGCTTTTCTTTCATCTATAGTATTAGGTACTGAGTTTCTATTTTAGTTCTAATGTGAGTTCTATAGGGCTATTATTTGATGTGGTAAGTAGTGATGCAGTGTAAGTAAATATAAAGCTTAAGTTAGTGTTTATATTTACATTTAAAAAGAAATATGACGTAATGACATTTCTTTTTGAGTGAATTCAGTCGTGACAATACACGGCAGCTTAAGAAAGCTTTATTTTGCGGTTTTCGTTAGCAACACTTATTTTTTCGATTGGCCCGTTGGCGCAGTTGGCAGTGACCCTACCTTAAACTTCGCTGGTCGCGGTGTCGATTCCCGCCGAACGCCAACATTCTCTACAAACAATTTGGTGGTTTTTGGAGTCTGGGTGTATATTTGTATTTAAGTATGTATTTCAAATAATATATGTAATATATTTCTACATACCAGTTTTCTGTCACCCATATCACAAGCATTAAGTAACTTACTTTAGGGATGGAGGACCGTGTGTGTCATTGTCCCATCTATATTTATCTATTTAAACAAATTCACATGGAAATTCTCTAGCTTCGTAGCTATTCTTTTCCGTTGGAAAGTTACTGTTAATCTCACAGCCGCTACATAGACCTAAATATCAACTTATAGCCGCAAATGTACCGTAACCAATTTTATAGAGAACATCGAGCTTTACCGCCTATACCCTATCTTCAGGGTTTTTTTACAACACCAAAAGCATTTAGTGATATTTTTTTATGATATTGATAGAAAATGTTACATAAAAAGCTCGTCCTACGCCTTTATGTAATTTGGCATTTCTTTTGTATATCAAAAAATATCTAAATACATAATATTAAAGTTTAAGTGTTATTTCAATTAAATACAAATAAGGCTTGAAGAACCAAAAAATTGTTTATAGAAAAAGTTTGCCCTCGGCGGGAATCGACTCGGGAATTTTGCTATAAACCATGATTGTAGAAAAAATATTTGCATAATATATGAAAACGTATCTACTTTTTGCATTACATTTTTATATTTTGTATAACAGGTATTATAGTTCCTTAATTCCGCAAAATATCCGCAATTGGCTAAAAAATCTATAGTTCGGGAAGTCTCACTTACCTCTTTTGGATGCGTGAAAACTATCCTGTGGCGAGATCGTTTCTACTTGGGCCAGAAGCTTGGCCCGTGGCAACACAGCGCGATCAGCGTTAACTCTTTCCACGGCATAACGGAACGCAACCTCTTGTTTATCATCCTCCGGGTGAAAGAGACCCCCTAGAGAGAAGTATAAAGAATAAGACCCATACGTCAAATATATTTATAGTATATTGTTCATAATTTTAATATAAATATGATATATATATCAGCCCGCCGTGTGGTATCCGGCTGAGTAGAATAGACCACCCTCTGTCTTACCAAGGGGTCGTACCATATGACTAAGTTGGCGTCAGGCAGGCGGTGGGTCTTAAAATACGAGGCCAAATCATGTGACAACATATTTTTAACATGCTGTGCCGACCCCCCTTAAAGTGGGATAAGGGCAGGAGGATGATGATGAGTATATATATATATATATATATATATATATATATATATATATCAGGTACTTGCAAAATATTAAAGAGATTGTCAGTACGATAAACCTCGGCTTGGACTAGGCGTTGTTTATTTGAAAACTTTAAAATACAATATAAATACTTCAAAATGCCGTCCAGGTTTTTAAATGGTATGGTATAGTTAAGTATTCTATTTTTTTAAGTATCGGATAAATTTTATGGTGAAAATATATTACAAATGTTACATTTGTATTCTTTATGTCAAAGGTAAATGACTTGGAGGTACTTTAATAAACATTTCACTTCAGATATCGATAGTGTATTATCTATATCAGATAAGTTAACTTTGTTATTATGTAGATATGTTGCTAAGGTACCTTACAAGTTTTTCCGTCCACCTACTTCACACACAAAAGTAGTGTTATATTTATTATCACTATTTGGAATTTAAGCTGAGTTTCAATAATAAATAAATAAAAAAATTCACGTAATAATCCGACAGCTTTTAGCAGAAAGTATGGATGAAATAGCAATCTCTGATTGCTTATAGTAAAAAACTACGCACAACGAAAACACCTAAAAATCAGGACATAAAATCGAATGAATGGCTTGAAACATCACTGCCAAAGTTTTAATATAAAGAGAAAAATGTCGTCTTGCTTGTACCAAAAAAAACATTATTTATCTCAAGAGACAGCTTAAGATAAAACTGATATTATAGTTATGGTATAGAATCATGGATCTTTACCAATTTTAACGACCAGATATACTATATAGATCACCATTCTCCTGCCCTTATCCCACTCTAAGTGGGGTCGGAACAACATGTTTTTCTCTTGATTTGCGATTTTGTCCTGGAGTCTATCTCCTGACGATGCTTCGGTTGCGGGGCGAGACGTTTGTTGAGTTTGTCATAGTGAACTTGTGTAATGCTTGTGTATTGTGGTGGCAGTGGTGGAGGTTTGTGCATGTGTTTTCACGAATCCTGCATGTAACGGGTAAGAAAACCGGATAGTCCACTATACATTTAGCACTATATATATTTTCTATTTACTGTGGATAATAAGTGGATTATAACAAAATAATTTTATCATTACTTTTGTTTTTCTTTTCCATTCTGTCCTATCATTCGTCAACTCTGGCGCTACTTCTTTTATATGCATGTAATATTTGACACAATCCAACCATCTCTTTTTAGGCCTCCCTCTAGTCACATATCCATCCACATTCATATTTAACACTCGTTTGGAAACATGGCTTTCATCCCTCCTCATTATATGTCCATACATCTTAATTTGGAACTTCTCGTCTTTTCATTTCTATATAGATGTAGCAAATAGATTCATGTAATAATTCTCGTGCTCTTATCCCAGTCTAAGTCGGGTTGGCACAACATGTTTAACATGTTTTAATGTGACTTGGCTAGGTATTTTACGAGCGGCCGCCTATCTGACGTCAACTTACATTAGTCGCCTTTTACGACACCTCGGTAAGAAATGAGGGTGGTTTATGTTAGTCAGCACGATACCACACAGCACTTATAGTACCCGGCATCAAATAATGCACATCGATGTTTGACTCTTTTAGTTTTATCTTGGACATTATATATATACTGTCATAAATGGGAACTTAATGCAAAAAGTTTATTTTTAATACAATTTGTTTATACTATTTTACCGACATTGTTGATACTTATACGGAGCAATACCCAAGTGGGATGTTTAACTGAAGATATAGTACCCGGCATTAAATATTGCACATCGATGTTTACAACGAAACAGCCTGCCAGATCGGTTTTGTAGGGCGCTGTCACTGTCACACACGGGTGCGTCAGTCTGTGCGACAGAGAAGATGCTCTATGAAGCAGAATCTATCCAATCTCTCTCTTTAAGCCTCGATGTGCATTATTTATTGCCGAGTACTATACCTTAGTCGCCTTTTACGACATCTTGGAAAGAATTGAGGGTGGTCTATTCTACTCAGCCGGATACCACACGACAAAATATCATGTCTTATAGATATCATGTAGAAAACTAAAATAGCGGCTTTACACTATCCTAGTGCTAGTCAAACGTCTCCTATCTCCGTTTATAGAGGAGGATTGGAGTTAAAACCCGCCATCTAGCTCCAATACTTAATGTTTGAACATACATGCTCGAGATTTCTTCAGCATCCGGTTTGCCATGAGTTGATTTCGTTTACTTAAAAGCACGTGATAAATTGTAAACATCAAGCTATATTAATGATTAATTTTATCTAGTCAAATCGTTAAATAAATATACTTATTGTAACACTGATAGATTGTGAAAATTAATATATCTTACCTATTCTAATGGTGTCTGGTAGAGCAGAAAGATGGTCAAAGAATAAAATGAGAAAAATGACTTTCATCCCTCTCATTCTGAAACAAGTAAAAACAATACGCATTAAAGTTTTTAAACATAAACCTCAATCGGGCGAAATATTAATTAATAATTAATTAGTTGCTAGCATAAAATACTCGTATAATAATTTATAAGTTGTTTTACTTTTAAAAAAAATTATCTACTAAAATTTATAGTCACTGAAAATACAGAAAAAGAATAAGTCTAAAGAATACAGAAAAATAAAAAAATGTAATATTACATTCTGAAAAAAAAATCAAGACATAAAAGATAATTTTTTATTTTCTCTGTAATCTTTCCGAAAAAAATTTCACGTCGCTACTTACAAATGGACATTCAGAGAAACTATATTTTAGGACATAACATCTTCTGATATATAGCTTTATCTTTATTTATAAAATGCATGTATAGTAATAGAAGAAGGAATAAGGTTAATAAAGTTTGTTAATCGCAAAACACGCAATATACAAAAATACAATATTAACGACCCTTATACATTTATGCCTTATGCCTTAATGCAATGCATAAACGGAAGAAAAATATATTGAATGAAATAAAAACCTTATTTTCATTATATCTGTTTTAGTTTTGGATGTTATTATTACCCAAATAAAAAGTAACTCTTTTCACGTGGAAGTAATGTTGGTTTAGAAAATGAAAAAACGCTCGAAAGTGACATAGACTTTATCTTGCTACAAGATTATAAAAATGTAGAGAAAATGATGAAAATGTTATTGCGAACACAATCTGTACCCAATAGTAAACATTAAGAACGCCACTCTAGTTTACCGGCAAACGATTTTCCAACCAGTACGCAGAGCTGTTTGGAATTGAACCATTATTTTATGAGTGGCTATTGATTAAGCTTGTAGTTTATTGCTGAATTCAAATTCAAATTCAAATAAGTCTTTATTCAAATTGGCCTATTACAAGCACTTTTGAATCGTCAAATTAAAATTAAATTGAAGCTACAACTGGTTCGGAAAGTTGCTCTAACCGAGAAGAACCAGCAAGAAACTCGGCGGTCACTCTTTTAAAAAATAAATAGTACAGTTTTGTATTAACTATTGTTAACAAACTTAGATTATAATATCGTCTAGTACATAGCTGGTCGCAATTTAGTTCCAAGCTTTCTTATCATTGACATAGTCTTCAACATTATAGTAAGCTTTATTAATGAGAGTCTCTTTAATTGCTTTTTTGAACTTGTGTAAAGGCAAGTCCAAAATTGATTGAGGAATTTTATTATAAAAAAGTATACCGAAGCCCACAAACGATCTACGTACTTTCTGAAGCCTTAGCCTTGGTATTATTAATTTATTTCGGTTCCTAGTTTGCCTATTACTAATATCGCTTTTTTTATTAAAAAGATGTATATTTTGTTTCACAAACACTATATTATTATAAATGTATTGTGAAGCTACAGTAAGAATACCTATTTCTTTAAATTTATCACGAAGCGAGTCACGTGGTTTCATATTATAAATCGCACGAACAGCTCGCTTTTGTAAAACAAATATTTTTTGGATATCAGCTGCTTTACCCCATAGCAAGATACCGTATGCCATGATGCTATGAAAATAAGAAAAATAGACAAGTCTTGCTGTTTCAATATCAGCTAATTGCCTAATCTTCCTAATGGCATAAGCAGCGGAGCTAAGTTTACCACAAAGATTCGTTATATGGGGTCCCCATTGCAGCTTTACATCCAAGGTAACTCCCAGAAAAACAGCTAATTCTTCTGTTTTTACTACTTCATTATTAATTTTTACTGTATGTACTAATTTTTCAGCATTAGGCAATGCGAATTCTAAACACTTAGTCTTATTTGTATTTAATATCAAATTATTTATTGCAAACCAATGCGATACCTGTGACAAGGCCCTGTTCACATCGTCAACTTTCGTTTTTGTTTTGTCAATCTTAAATAATAATGATGTGTCATCTGCGAAAAGTACTACGTCACAAATATTGTTAACATAAAATGGCAAATCATTTATATATATTAAAAACAGGAAGGGACCGAGAATAGAGCCTTGGGGCACACCCATTTTCGTGATTGAACCGGATGACTTTACATTATTTACACATACTTTTTGAATTCTATTACTAAGATATGAGGCAATTAGGTTTAGTGCAGTACCTTTTACCCCATAATGGCTTAGTTTTCGCAAGAGAGTCTCATGCTGAACACAATCAAATGCCTTTGATAGGTCACAGAAAACACCTAGGGCGTTCTGGAACTTCTCCCAAGCATTAAAAACATGTTTCATTAATCTTGCACCCGCATCTGTTGTGGATCTACCCTTTGTAAAACCATACTGCTCAGAATGAAGTAATTTATTCGAATTGAAATGATCGAGCAGTTGATTAAGCATGATTTTTTCAAAGATTTTACTAAAAGCTGGTAGTATTGAAATTGGTCTGTAATTGTTTGGATCTTTTTTATCTCCAGATTTAAACAGAGGAACTAATTTACTATGTTTCATGAGATCTGGAAATATACCTGAATCTACAGTTTTATTGAAAATTTGAGCTAAATGAGACGCAAGGACATCAATGATATTCTGAATTGTCCGTACTGACATTCCCCATAAGTCTTCCGTTTTTTTTAATTGAATTGTTTGGAAGCTTTTTATAACATCATATGGGGTAATATGTTTAAAATTAAAGACAACGCCACATACAGTGACGCTCTTTTGTAAAAGATTAAGTGCTATTGTTGGCGAGGAATTAATATATTTAGTAGTAGTAATTGGTATGTCTCGAAAAAAACTTTCAAATGTGCGGGCTACTTCTAAATTGGAAGTAATAATTTTGTTACCGATGCTAAGTTCGAGATTATCATTGTAATTGTGTTGAATTTTATTTTTACCAATTTCATCGTTTAAAATATTCCACGTCGCTTTTATTTTATTTTCAGAAGTAGCGATCTTCCTTTTTATATATAAAGACTTTGCTTGTAAGCAAACAGTTTTAAATAATTTTGAATATTTTTTTACATAATCGGTGAATATGGGGGTTCGATTGAACTGTTTTTGTGCATACAAGTCAAACAAGTTATTCCTGCTTTTGTAAATGCCAACTGTTGCCCAGTCACTGAACTTTAGATTTGGTGATATTTTTTTTTCCACAACTTTAAAGACACGGTTAAATTCAAGGTTAATTAAGCTAAAGAGAGAATTATAAAGTTCATCCGGATCATTCTGTGTAGCATTAATTGTGGGTAGTTTAGCTAAGATATTATCTTTAAAGGTATTCATTTTTTTAGTAGTAACAGGTCTTAATTGAATTATTTTCTTAAGCCTTTGTTCAAGGCCAGGAACTGATATTTTCTGTCCACTATGATCTGATCTTAAGCTATTTATAATTGATTTAAGTAAGATTTTACAATTGCAAAATATATTATCAAGGCAAGTAGCTGAAGTTGCAGTTATTCTAGTAGGTTCATTAAAAACATTATCCAGGTTAAAACACCTGAATAGGTTAAGTAATTTACATCTTTTAGCACTCTTCACTAAAATGTCTACATTGAAATCACCGCAAATTAAGATTTTTTTAGATGAATTACTTATCTTCTTAAGTACTTCCTCCATAACTTCTTCAAATACATTAAAATCGCCTGAGGGCGGCCGGTAAACGCAAACAACAAGATATTGCTCCAGCTCAACACTAGACAGCTCAACAGTGTGTTCTACAGAGAGACCCAAAATGTCATTTCTTTTTTTATAATGTATATTGTCCCGTACTAATATAAGAGAACCCCCATGATTTGAACCACGGTTCGCGGTCTTTCTGGAGAAAGCACTGGATACTGCATAATCCTTAATATTTAACAATAATTGCGAACTATTAAGCCAGTGCTCAGTTATGCACATAACATGAATGTTAAATTTTTTTAAAAATAATTCTAATTCGAATTCTTTGCCAGATAATCCTTGTAAGTTCTGGTGTACTAAATTCATTTGACAAGGCTTATCTGTTGTCCTTATTTCTAGTTTAAACTAGTATTATCACAACCAAGATTAATACTAGGAATAATACAAGTACTACTACTAGTACAGAATTGTTCAATAAACTTCTTCCTAAAAGTACACTCAGCTTATATTACATAGAAAAAGTTTTTGAGTATGTATTCGTGATGATCTGCTCGAACTGCTGAACACTTTTGTACGAAACTTTATTTACGAGTAGACCTTAACCTAGCACACCACATACTTTTTATTTCGATAATTCGAAATTCGAATCCAAAACTCAATTTTACTATACTTAATTACTATAGACAAACTACAACCTGTTAAACCTTTTTAGTCTACGCCTGTTCATTTTAATAATTCCTGTTTATTTAACTGTTTTCAGTATTTACGTATTTAGTATTTACAAACAGAAGATAAAAATATTGACGAATCATTTCTAAATTAAGTTTCCCCTATAAGGAATCGGTGTAAATAACTTAGAAATATATTTTTTAAATAACAAAAAAAAATATATCAAAAATAGTCAGTAGCTTCTTTTTTCTATTCCCCTCCTTATTAATTAATTCCGTGCTTGTCAAAGTAAGGAACGCAATAACAGCTACCGAACTAATTAACAGCTGCCAAACCGACTACTTCTTTTGACCCAATTGATCTTTACATTTCTCTCAAAAAAGTGTCCTATTGACCAAGTTTTCCATTTATCTAGGTTGAAGCAGCCTCTTGCTTACAGAATTTATAGCATATCTAGTCATGATTTATTCTTAGCAGTGGCTTTGTTTGTTAATGAAGCTACTAAAAGATATCATTTAAAGGAAGTGAACATTATTTATAAGTTAATATTATATACAGATTTGCACTTCTAAAAGGATTGATTTTCTGATTACAAAGAGTGAAGTATGCACAAACCTTATTTTAGTATCGTAGTATTTGCATTAAACTATATATACAGTTTAATGCAAATACCCACTACCCACTATTATAAATATTAATACGATATCGAAACTATATATAGTTTCGATATCGTATTAATATTTCCAACTCATTATCTTATACATACATTTTGTAAACAAAAGATATCTTTTGCCTTTCTTGTACAAATTCTAATTACAAAATAATATAATAGAAACAAGCATACCTGTTTGATATTCAAAATTCATAGGTACTCTGGATTTGTACACAAGAAGCACATCTTCATAAACTGTACCCTTAATTATATTAAGTACACGATGAAAACTTTTTCACAAACAAGAATCACTAAGAAATCTCAGATGTGACTGATAACGGGGTATTGATTTAACATGGCGTCGTAAAGGATGTATTAGGACAGAATTTTCTAGTGAAAATTTCAATTTTACTTTAATTGGATATCGATTTGTATTCGAGTTCGAGAGCGTAGATTGGTATGTAGGCCGTATAGGAAACGACCGCCCACGCGGATGGCGTCGAAAACCTGGCTTAGGCGGGGTGGAACGCGAGCATGCTCAGTGAGCATGCGCGCAGCCCTACGCGGTCATCAACCAAATAATTTTGATTTTTAAAGTAGGCTATATTTAACAATTTATACATTTCCAATATCTTATTTCTAATAGCCTAACTGATCTTTATCTTTCTCAAGGGAGTCATGCGTTCATGTTTTTAAATTTTATAAAAATTATAATAATAAATAGGTATATAGTAAAATATTAAATGTGAATAGTTTACTGGAATAAGATTGGTTTCAAATAAAGTCATTACAGCTGCTCACTACAACATCAATCTCTAAAGATCTACCCAAAATAAATATCAATTTAACAACGTTTTTAGATTTACAGAGACATAAAAATTATATAAATACGATAAACATTACAACAGTTAAAACCTTATATTTTTTTCTGAAATGTGAATTTATTACTTTAGTACATTTATTTCTAGCTTGATATAGGTTGAAAGATACATCTTTAACTCTAGACACGGTGGCGACAGCTGATTGATAGTTTCAATTTATTTCTTTTAAGAATGTTATGTTAAGTTAGTTGTAAATAAATAAGCAAATATAGTTATTAAAGTGTGCGTACTTTCCTTTAATATTTTTTTTACAATTTCAAAGCACTCTCAACCGTGATAACTTTAGGTTATCACGGTTGTCATACAAAACACTTGTTTGTGTCTAAATCAAATTATATTACTCTAATGTAGTGCAATTTTTAGTGATAGTGGTTGCATGTAGAATTTGCTACTTTTGCATCTAAAACAGTGTTTCCCAAAGGGGGGACAGTTTATTGTTGAGGAGAAGCAATTCGAAAAAGGACTCGACACGAGTTTACCCTTTCCCTTCGCCTTTAGTTTTTCGGACTCTTTCAAATGCCAAATTTAACGAAAAAAAGCAAATCCTTAAATAACTAAGTTACACATTCAATACACATATATGCACAATTCAATTTTATTATATAAAAAGTTATGTATGTTGTTATAAGGGGACATAAGAATTTTAGTAAGACTAAGGTGGGGCATGTCACAAAAAATGTTGGGAGATACTGTGCAAGGGCTCTACATTAAACAATTTAGAGTAAGTACCTAAATAATATTATATACTCATAGCAAAATCACTCTTATTTACCACGTTTCGTTCCTCTAACGAAGCATCCTCAGAAAATACAAGCATACAAAAGCTAGAGTCAAAGGAATCCTTACGAAGATTTTATTTGTCTTCACAATGATTTATTTGCTCCAAGTGTAAGTAAATTTTATGAATCTGAACTACATTTATTATTAAAGACAATGTAAAGTATTTCACCCAGTATCTTTAAGTACATTACATTCAACTTGAAAACAAATTGAGGGAAAATCTTGGACCGAAATGATCTTTGGATCAGATTAAGATTAGAGAAGAGTAACAAAACAACGAAATATTCTATCAAATATATATAAAGTCAGGTGTGAAATTTATAAAATTGAATTAACAAAACTAAAACCGAAATCTATTATAGTATATCGGAATTATAGCATAGCGCCATGGATTACCCCTGGCTTATTGCGCTGTATCCGTCATTGTGATAAGTTATACAAAAAAACGAAAAAAGAACCTTTATATTACATCCTAAAAACTATATAAAAAACTTTATAAAAAAAATTGTAACAATTTATTGAAAAAAGTCAAAATAAATTATGAGCAGAATGAACTTCGGAGAGTTAGTAGTGATCCACGTTCGCTTTGGAATGTCGTTAAAAAAATTGGCAATATAAATTCTAAAATATCAAACTCGCTCGGGTTACTTAATATCTCTGACTCCCCTGACTCTTCCATTGATCTTGTCAACAACTTTTTTGCTAATTTGGGTCAGAACCTAGCATCTCAAATATTAACTAAACCTATAACTCCGACACAACAAACTATGTTTTATAAACAGTTTCCACAACAATTTCAGCCGGCGTCCATGGTTTTGTTTCACACTGATCATGATGAAATCAACAAAATCATTCTTGGTCTTAAATCCAACAGTGCTGTAGGATGGGATGGCATACCATCATCTATAATAAAATTAGAAAGACATGTTTTAATCCCTTCAATTTATCATGTTTTTAACTTATGTTTAACTTCAAGTACCTTTCCATCAGTTTTAAAAAAAAGTATTAGTACATCCGATTCATAAATCTGGTGACTGTCATAGCATTAATAACTACTGACCGATTTCAATTTTAACTAGTTTATCAAAAATTCTTGAGAAACTTCTCAATTCAAGACTTTTAAATTTTTTAAACAAACACAACTTTTTCTCGGTTAATCAGTACGGGTTCAGGAGTGGCAGGTCTACTGTTGATGCGGTCTTGAGTCTAATAAATAGAATAAATACAAATCTCGACAAAAAACTAAAAAACATAGGTATATTCTTAGAACTTTCCAAGGCTTTTGACACTGTATCAGTCCCCATCCTTCTTAATAAGTTAAAAAATAATGGTGTTAGAGGCCTTGCTTTAAAAATGTTTGAAAGTTATCTAATGAATCGTTCACAGTGTGTAACTATTAACAATCTTGTCAGTAGTGATAGATTTCGGTCTTATGGTGTTCCCCAAGGCAGTGTCCTCGGACCCACGTTGTTTCTTATTTATGTCAATGAGCTTTGTGATTTAAGTATTTCTAATTGCAATATTATGACATATGCTGATGATATAGTTTTGCTTATAGACGGCACCAGTTGGAACAATGTTAAAAGACATGCTGAAGCTGCTCTTACAGTTGTTATGAATTGTTTGAATTCGAACATACCCACACTTAATGTTGGTAAAACAAGATACATTACATTTGCCATGCGTAAATCCTCACATCCTTCGAACCTTTTTTCACTTCAGGCACATGAATGTCAACGATCATACACGTTGTATGATCGTTATAATTGTAAAACACTTACGCGTGTAGACCATATTAAATACTTAGGCGTAGTGATTGACTCTTTGTTGAATTTTACTCCCCAGATAGATCAAATTGTCGCTCGGCTTAGAAAACTTATTTATATATTTAAAAACTAACGTCATGTTGCTGAATTTCCGTTATTAAGAACCGTTTACTATACCTTAGCTCAGTCTATTATTGCTTATTGCATTCCTGTTTGGGGTGGCGCTGCTAAGTCCCACATAATGCGTGTTGAGAGGGCTCAAAGAGCGTTATTAAAAGTTATCACATGCAAACCGAAGTTGTTCCCTACTAGCGATTTGTAAACTTTCACTCATGTCTTAACTGTAAGAAAACTCTATATACTTTATACTGTACGTTAGTCGTCGTCATTTTTTATTCTTAAGTTCATCATTATATAACCGAATAAATAAAATACTTAACATTTATCCACTAAATAATAATAAATGTAAACATTGTATTACTAGTTGGTTAAAATCTTTATCCTACGATGATACTGAAAATCTGTTAAGCGTCATACAATAATTATATACATACCTGTCAATTATATTGTCTAATACAAATAAAAATAAGTAGTACGTGGTCATAGTTATTGTAATGTAAAACAGAATTGTAATAGCAGTAATAGTAACATGAATTGATTACACGTAGTAATATAAGTTGTTTGAATTTGCTTTTTTGTTAAACATATTGCTAAGGAACATCAGGTTGCATCTTTGTGTTTTTGCGGAGGTCCTAATAACTGCAACACAGTTTTTAACTAATGCGGTTATTAGGGTCTCAAATTGTTTTATGTATGCCTTTTTTCTTTTTCCAAATAAATAAATTATTATATTATATCAGAGTTGCAAATAATATCCGACTTTTGAATTTTTACGGCTTAAGAAGTTATTTAGTAGTTATTTATTTTGATGTAAAACTGCTCGAGAAAAACAAAACAGGTCAGAATTCATAGGTTAAATTTAAGTTAAATTAAATCTTACCTATAATTATTTTTATTGTACTTATACTTAGTATACTAATTCTTTTTTTTTCAAATTCATTACTCTTTTTATTTATGTTCTTAGTCATTTTTCATCTTATTATGTATACTTCTTATAGATAGTGTTGTCAATTTACGCACGCTGTTGCCATCTATAATTAATATAGCACTTAATTTAATAATCCGTGTATATTGTATTTGTTTGGTACATGTTTGGTGTGTATATTATTGATGACCTTTTTAAATAAAATAAATAAATAAAATTTAATTATAAATATTGCCTACAGAAACAAATTAATGTATCAGTCATTACAATCAACGAGTAAACGGAAACGGGTCTTGTTGATTAATTATTTATAATCAGGTAATGGTAACTCGACCCTTTAGAATTATTAAGCGGTTCTAAAAGCATTCAAGTGGTTTTATACATTAAAGGAAATAACAACATTGCGACGGTAATCCATACACTAGATACGGTAAATAGAAAAAAACATTACTTAGTTAGATTACTTACTGTTTAAGGATTTATGCCAGTTCACAATACATTTAATCCTAATAAATCTTAAAACTAAGTGGCGTTCAATCACCTTGATGAACTTATATTTCATTCATCTTTCACGTTGAAATCGTTCATCGTGTTGAAATAAGTGTGCCACAAAAATTTTACCCAATGGAAATTTTGTACATAAAAGTAGTTAGTTATTGTTAGTTAACCTTAAGAGATAGAGATATGCTGTCGCGGAATTTTTGTCAGTATATTTGTAGATCTACAACTTTCTAGTAAATTTTCACATCGTTTTATTTAGTTATAAATCTTCTGGAAGTGGATGACGGATTACTGAGATTTAAATGATTTTCAAGTTACGTAATCGTGAATTATGAGACTTTACATAAGTTGTTATACCTATAGCAACTTATGTAAGGTAAGTATATACGTATTCATTTTTCACTGCTAATATATAGGTAATCTTGAAAACCATATTGTATTGCGGGTTAAGCTGTATCATAAATGATCATTAATTGAAGTGGATGTGATTTAAGCTTTAAACCCCAAATTCCATACTTGTTTTGTATTCGTTTGGCCACTTAAAGGCTTGACCCTCGTTCAATCGTCTTGTTTATATTAGAATTGCTCTTGAAAACCTGATATGTAGATATTTATACTACCTATTTTTTACTAAGTTTGGTGATTGTTTACAGATTAATAATTAACTTAACTTAATCTTTTTTAACAAGATGCGTAAATTTTCTGCCTTGTATCTTTTTTTATTGCATTGCATGCCTTTGACTAAGACTTCTTTTCTATAACTAATTATATAATTTTATTCATATATATGAAGAAGTTCGCGACAAGAATTCAATTGCAAACTTCTTTATTTATATTAAGGGCATAATCTTAATATTACCTGTAAGATATTGGACGATTTTTTAACACTACTTTCCGCGAGCTGTGATAGCTTAGCAGTGAGCCCGTGCGTCTATTTAGAAGGGGTAACGAGTTCAAACCCTGGGTAGGCACCAATGAGTTTTTCTGTTTAATCTTACGTGTCTAATTGATAAATGCAATTAGTCACACGCTTTTCGGTGAAGGAAAACATCGTGAGGAAACTTGCGTATCACCAGCGAATTCTGGGATGTGTAGGACATTGAGATGGACCAATCAATCAATTCGCATTGGAGGAGCGTGGTATGTCTTAGTTCCAACCCTTTTTTCCAAAAACAGAGAGAGGAGGCCTATGCCCAGCAGTGGGATAGTAACGGGCCGTTACTCTTATTTCCACAATGTAACTAACATAAAGAATTGTGCGATGCATGAAATCTTCAGGAATAAAAAAAACATTCGTAGTAAAAATATGAAATATGAAACGTTTTCCTTTTGCGCAAAGTGTTTGATATTTCGTGAATACTATTCGTGTTTGATTTCACGAATTGTCCAACAAGACACGATGCAATCATTTTGTATTGTATTCGTCTAAAATTTTCAAATAATTTAACAATATTATTTGTAATTCTGAAATATTATTACCCTTAGCTGTTGCCTGCTAATTCAAGCAAATTGATAAATTTCTCACTTTACATGCTCCCATATCGCGAAAACAATATTGACATTAATCAATATGGCATCTGTTTTTTACAATTTTTCTTCTCTCATCGAAAACGTGTCGTTCACTTTTAATTTTCAATTGACCCAGTTTAAATGTAATAAAAAATTAAATTGAATTTTAATTTGAAATTTTTTATATGATTATTTCAAACAATTGCTATAATTTTCTAATTTACAACCTATTTACAGGACAAAAATGTTAATATGGTAAATTCGCTTGGTTAATTTAAATATGATGTAAATTTTATAATAAAGTTTGCTCCAATTTTTTTTAATGGATCGTTTATTAGTTTTTTTAGCTGTTCGTTATGACATCTGAATCTATATCATAGATGATATAAATTAAGGCAATATTATCAGTTTATTATCTTAGCCTTTATAATTCAACCTTACAATATTAGAAGGAGTAAATATTTATAGGTTTATCTAATTATTTAAACATCTGATAATTGTTCACTTTAACTAGTTATTAATTTTTTTGAATTTTTTAATATCACACCACAACGGAAAAAGCCTGAAAATTATGTTGATTAAAATATGAAAATATAAATAAAGAAAAAATGCCCGTATCTGCCTCCTTGATTGATTCATCTGGTCACTTATAACCCACTAACTCTTTCAAGTTGTCCTCCCACAATAGGAATACACATAAAAAACTAAAATAAAACACTTTTTTAACTAGTATAATATATATTCACCTAGTACACCTGATGACTACCTCAAGCCAAATAGCATCCATAGGTATAGCTATCAAAGTTAAGCCGCATACTTGTGGTTTTATTAGCGGATATTATACTCCATTATGCCCTTTGTGTAATTAATGAAAACTATCCTCCTCGCTTACCTTGTTCACTAGAGATATATTATGAACAATCTTGTGGCACATTACTGCTATCATTTAGTTCCTATACAAGATCTAATGTATGACGAGACAGCAGTGGAACTATATTAGGTCCCCTTATATTGTTCGATTGTATAACAATTCAATTAAACTTTACCCCACCACGTTACTCCGATTCTGATAGGCAGAAGTTACAATAGTTATGATAAAATTATTTTGCTATTATCCAGAAAATCTATGTAATGCTAAGTGTAGGAAGCGGAAACCGTTCACATACATATCTTATACATGCAGGATTGGTTACCGCACGTCCCACAAAACGCCGCCACAAAGAACACACCACACAAGCACAACACACATTTACTACGACAACCTCTGTAATCCAAATAAGAGTAGAGAAAGAGAGTAACGGCCTGTTACTATGCCCACTGCTGGGCTAAGGCCTCCTCTCTCCGTTTTTGGAGAGGAGGATTGGAGCCAGGACCTACCACGCAGCTCCAATACGGATTGGTAGGTTACACATATTCCTAGGATTCTGTAGAGATATGCAGGTTTCCTCACGATGTTTTTCTTCACCGAAAAGCGTGTGATAAATTGCGGTGATCAATAAGACACATAAGTTTTTAATAGAAAAACTCATTGGTGCCTGCCCGGGGTTTGAACCTATGTCGTCTCTAGAGAGTCGCACGGTCTCACCGCTAGGCTATCATAGCCTAGTCCAATCCAAATAATCAAATCCAAATAATCAAATCCAAATAATAAATTCAAATAATAAAATCATTAAAAACTGCTATTTTTCTCAAGTTCACCCTAATCGTTTATGACGAATTATACATATCAACAAGATTTTGATTGTAACTTCCTCTAAGTGGAATTCACTATCGAATACTTAACACTAGATATAACAGCGATTTGAATATACCTATTTCTACCAAACCAGTCAAAATGACTGTTGCATAAAAAACAGTCTTCTGTGGTGTCTAGTAACGTAAACCGAGGGAATTAAGTAAATACATAAATACAATTTTCGTTATTACGCATAACGTAAACCAGGGGAATTAAATAAATGCCTAAACACATACTTTCGTTGTATCGCATATCCTAAACGGGGGAAGTAAATAAATACATAAACACATATTTTCGTTATTACCCAACAAAATGTCGCAGGACTAAGTCAAAGGGCTTTTCGCGTCACCATAAATTTAAATAAGTTTAAGCAAAATATCACATTTGTGAGCGTTTTGAAATAATTCACACATAATAGCTTCCTTGGGATGTTGCAAGAGATATGAGTCCTGAATAAAATATATTCACAGCAACGTAACAAGATTTTACATAGAGCTCAGAAAAGATAAAATACTCCGACACAAGAATTACACTTAAAACAGAGGATTTGTATGACTTTATTGCAATAACTTCCTTTATAGGCCGGAGGTTATGAATTAGATCTCGGTCGATAATAGACAATTTTATTTTCTTTGATCTTTTCTTTTTACTACACAATTCTTTAATAAATATATTGTTACACTTCAGTGTATCCCTAGCTTTTGAAATATCAGCTGTGAATCAGATATATCAGCTGTGAGTCAATTCCTTCCTTCACTAGTACGTAATACTAAAAAAAATACAATATACTTTGAGATAAAGATTTCCAAAACTGCAGCTTAAAAAAGCTTAAAGTTATAAAACGAAAGTTTGTGTATTATATAGAGCAGTCAACATAATCGACCCGCCGTGTCGTATCCGGCTGGAGAATAGACCACCCTTATTTTTTCCAAAGTGTCTTAAAAGGCGACTAAGGTAAGTTGACGTCAGGCAGGCGACCGGTCGTAAAATACGTAAACAAATCATATCACAACATGTTTGTAGCATGTGCCGACCCCACTTAGAGTGGGATAAGGGCAGGAGGATGATGATGATAGACCCGTCAACGTATAATAAACTAGTACCTATTAGTGACCGAGCCTTACTCGGTAATTTTTATAAAGGTATAAATGCAATAATAAAAAATAAAAAAGGAAAGCAAATGATGTCTGGGACTAGATCTGGGATATTTTCACTTCAATAGTCCGCTCGTTCTCCAGTGAGCTACAACTTTACAAATTAACCAAAATTAACCTTTGTATTCAATGCATATTTTAACAGTTTTTCAATGCCTGATAATAGGGATAAAACGACATTTTTATTAAATAAACCTAGCTAAATCGATTTATCACCCCCAAAACGCCCCACATACTAAGTTTCATGAAAATCGTTGAACCTATTTGTTATTAATACTAGAGTGTGGATAGTAGTATTGCTTTAAGAAGGCAGATTTGCATAATCCAAATGTTATGTTAACAATTATAATCATTAATTATCTACAAAAGCATTTTTATGTTTTTGCCTTCAAGAATTATAAGGGTCATCAAAATGAAGGTAATAATTATTTCATGAAAAATATTAAGTAGACAATGAAAAATAGCGTTCCCTATTTTCCGTAGGTAGCCTGAAAATCTAGCTTATAAAATTTTATTTTCAAGGTTTCACGCAAGAACTGAACAAATAATTGTTTTGTTACGAAGTGTTGAGGCGTATCTTGGAAATTTTTTAAATTACAACCTAGAGTTATAACAGCTATGCTGGTAAAGCAAATAATTAAGGGAATAATTAGTCGCTTTATATAATAAAAGTTTTTGATAATAGTTAGGCTAAAATAACAAATTATGAATATTCATAACATGATTGTTTACATAGTCACTACTGTCTAACAAATATCCTGTGAGTATTAAAAAAGCATGCCGCCTAATACTATTAATTAAAATACCTTTAAAATGTTAATTGAACCCAATGAACAAAGTTTAGGACTTCATTTTGTAACGCTTTGTTGCGTCATTTATAACAAAAGTTTATAATTGCGGCATTGGAAATTGTTTTCAAAACCTATAAATAGCTATAAGTATAGAGTTTTATGCTTGAAGTTTTAAAAGTTACGAAATAAAATTTTTGGTGGTGGATTACAATATTTCGTTTACCTACTTTGTCCTAAGGAATGGAATAGATAAGAATTATGTATTTTACACAAAAATTTGAATAAAAGTGTTGCCCAACAGAGATTAATTACGGATCAATTGTACCTAAATAGGAATCAGGATAGGAATAAAAATAAATAAATGTCATTTACTGTCTCTCTCGTTTTAATTGTAACATTTTTTTGGAAATTGAATAATGAGATCAAGATTAACAACAAAAAAATGTTCATGATTGAGTGAAAATTTTTTTTTTATACTAACTGCTTGAAATTGAATTAAATGAACATGACTAAAATAGAACCTTTTAAGTATAGTACTTTATTATTTTATGTATAAAATTGCTCCTCGGGGCATCAGTGACAGCGGTATCGTTTGTGTTGTGAAAGTAATGGAGCTGAAAAGATTTATGTGTCCTCCGAAAGTGTATCTTTTATTCTAGGGATCCAGTGATTTTAGATTAACTTAAATGTGCTATTAAATATAATAGTTTCATTTATCTTCTTACTGGCACTATAACAAAATTACCTTGCTATTATCCGCATGGGTTAAGCGAATACATGCAAAGTTAATGTGTATGAAGCAGGCAAAATTCACATGAGATTTTGATGGTGGTTGTGTGTACTGCTTGTGTGCATTGTTGGTGGTGGAGGCGCCTTGGGATGAATGTGGTGACTTGTCCTGCATGTGTAATGTACGTGAATTTTTCCTACTTCATACACATTAGTTTTGCATGCATTCGCTTAACCCATGCGGATTATAGCAAGATAATTCTGTTATAGCGTCTGTAATATGGAATTCCGCGAAGTAACGCCTGCTTCTCCTCGCACATTCTTACGCCTATATTTTTAATCTTTCATTTTTCATTTACTAAATTGCCTTCAGCGATACACTATCAAATTACCGTTTTATTTTTCAACGGGAAATAACACTCAAAGACTTTGTATTTACTTTCATGAATAATGTATATAAAAGGGCTCACAAGTACATTCTGTTTTCTCTAGAGCTAACCTTCATACATTTATAAAGCTACGTTGAATGTGATGTTATGGATCCGTAAAGGAAAACCTGTTAAGTGTCATAAATATTTTGGAGAGATGTTTTTCATGATTTAGATAAAGTTATATAGTGTTTAATAGATGTGACGATTCAAAAGTACTTGTTTACAAGTTTACTTAAATAAAGAATATTTTGAATTTGAATTTGAATATAGAAAGAACCCTTTCTATAAGTAAAGTCTTTGAGCTTTTGATATTCATTTTTGGGACAGGGATGGCTTTTAAAAGATAGAAGAGAGTGTTCAGTTTTCAAGAAATCCAAAAATGTTAGCTTGGCTTAATGGCTTCTGAAAGGCAAGATTAATAAATAAATAGTAAAAATATGCTTATGCTTTTCTTATATAACCGCTAATAATATAGTTATAAAAGAATCAACAATGATTTTAAATAAATATTATATGTATGTTAAGAAAATATTCTTTTTAGGGATAGCTTTACATAGGGCTACCTACATTTCACTGACCTAGAAAAGAGTAGAATCAGAGTTTATTCGGAACCCTTAAATTCCTGCCCCTATTAATTCTAAAAACCACAGAGAAAGTTTCTGGTAGGCTACATCAGAACCAACTTTGAACTAACCAAGTCACCATTACATGGAGCTCAACTTTCATATTGGGCTACAAATTAACTAAAAAACCACTAGGTGACATGGGGTAATTAATTTCACACCTTAAGAAGAAACCATAAACAATATTTCAAGCTTTCTACACGAGAACCAGAGTTATTTTTCGATTTAATTTGAAAAGTTATAATAAAGAAGTAATAATAAAGTTCTAATAAATGGAAATTTTACAGTAAAAAAGTTTTTTTTTGTAAAAGGCCACATCAATATAAATTTCTTCGCGTTCTGCTTTGAAGCCAGCGCCGTTCTTTCATCGACTTTTCTTAGAACAGGAAACAAAATGTTTATTGAAAAAGTTAAACTTTGTTCAATATAGGATTGAAGCAGCCGGCAGCTGGCTGAGACTTCTGGAGTATACTTAACAGTATCATTACGTACGTAAACTTTGTTTCTAAAGAGAAAGTTAGAAATTATAAATTCTAGCTATATTTATATTTTGAAATAAAATATTATTTTTAAGAGTAATAACATCAGACGCTTTCATAATGTTTCCTCGCGAAGAAATAGGGAGCGCCAGCATTATAAAGAGCAAACTGAGGAGAGAAAAGGGGTTTCCATAAGAATCGGGCAGTCATCCGAAAGCTCCCATGAGATCTGACGACATTTGTATCGGTCCAGGCTATGTGAACTCGTCAGAAAACTGGCCGGTGAAGGTACATTAGGCATATAGTTTATGGTTGTCTAAGATTGTAATAACCTAATAAGCCATAGGACTTGGTTCAGCGGCGGAAAGTAAAATTTTATTTGAAGAAGTTTTGTAGCAAAATGGTAAAATATCATATTACATTAACACACTCTTATTTTATATACTGTGTAAATTCTTCCATTTTTATCATTATACTGGTATTTATTAATATTTCTTATCTGAACTAATTAAATTTTTCTTTCACATAAAATATTTTTTCTAAGATTTACAAAGCCTCCACAATAAATCTCCATCGCAAAATATATTAAGATTTATCGTTTAAGGGCTTCTCGACATCGAAAGCAGGCTCTAATTAAATTGTTCAAAGTTGTTATTTTATCTTCGAAAATGTAAAACCTAAAGTTCAAAAAAAATCAGATTGTTTCTCTTAATGTATTTATATAATGAGTTTTGTAACATTTAAAAAAATTACTGATTGATCATTTTCCTTCTGATAGATTTTAAAATTTTGAGATTTATTCTTATCATAATACATATAAACGGGTCACGTCGCAACACATTTTCTTCATTTAAAAAAATTGTTCCCAATAATTACTTGCTTTTTAATTTTTGGATTTAAGCTATCGTGAGTGGTATTCATAATTAATGTTGAGAGACCGGCTATACTCACGTCTTATTTTATCGGATGAGCCCGACTAAGTTTTAAGCCCATACGGGGCTCTTATTCATGAGCTCTGTACGCGGCGTTATCGCGGCGGAAACTCAAAAACTAAAATAAGACGTGAGTATAGCCGGTCTCTCAACATTATGCCTTTCAATTTGTTGTTTAAAGTTATAAGTCAAATAGGATTTGAATATGAGTGTACACTAATCAAATAAAACATAGTTAATCTACTACATATATATACATATACTAATCTACTACATATATATACATAAACTACATATATACCAATTCCCTCGTGATCAATATTGTTTCAAACCAGCCCATTTTAAACTTTATTTGATAAAGAAGATTTTGTAATTAGGAGAAATCAAGGAAATGTATGAATTACATAACCAATATAATATTCATCTAATATACAAACAACACAATACCAAATATCTCATTTTATATTTTCAATACGTCCATTATATGCCTTTTCAACTAAATAAGCTATAAGCTTTTCGTTTACATATGAGAAATGATCTGAACAATCTCAAAAGACTGCTGTCTTTGTAAATTTACAAAGCGAGAAATAAAAGAAACAAGGAACAAATGTCGAAGGCAAAATATACATTACGAATAAGCTTTTTGTATATTATTCATGAACCCATAAAAGGCGTTCTTTTTCTTTTTGAGTGATAAAGAATAATATTTTCCTTGAGTAATTCGTGTTACACTGTTAAATAAAAGTCTAACAATTCGAACTTATTGACTTTTCTTGTAATCCAAAGGTATATAATATAATCAAATTTGTAATACATTTTCAAGAAAATTGTCGGATAATCGGTAATTACTTATGTAGTTAAATGATTTATTGCCGTTAAGTTAATAAACTTAAATGACTATCAACAATTACTATATAAGTTACTAATGTTTATGAAAATATGTGAACAACGAAGCAAAAGAAATATAACTGACAACAAAATTAATTAATTTTCACATTGGTATAAGTATATAATACGGTGCATTCAATTTCCTGCTTCTAAATGTTTTCCGCTAGTGTACGTGGTAAGTTATTTCCGTTTTCTGACGTATTTCCTTCACGCTTAAAGTAGTTCATCATCATTCTCCTGCCCTTATCCCATTCTAAGTGGGTTCGGCACAACATGTTACAAACATGTTGTCACATGATTTGGCTATGTTTTTTACGACCGGCCGCCTGCCTGACGTCAACTTACCTTAGTCGCCTTTTACGACACCTCGGTAAGAACTGAGGGTGGTCTATTCTATGCAGCCGGATACCACACGGCACATACCTTAGTCACCTCTTACGACACCTCGGTAAGAACTGAGGGTGGTCTATTCTATGCAGCCGGATACCACACGGCACATACCTTAGTCACCTCTTACAACACCTCGGTAAGAACTGAGGGTGGTCTATTCTATGCAGCCGGATACCACACGGCGTAACTTAAAGTAGTTAACAGTGTGTATATTTTTTCAAAAATTTGAAGTATCTAAAATATTCTGCTTAAACATCGTCCATTATTACACACTTTTACAAATTGTTATTGATTTTCTTAAAAATTGCCTGAAATACGTAATAGAATGTTGGTAAAGCTAAATGAGTTCTTATGGAAATTACACTTTCTATTCGAATGGAAAACATTCTCAATAATATTTCAGCAAAGGATAAAAAGTGAACTGAAACTTTTTATGCCGTTGCTCGTGCAATAACAAAGGAGTCGTCGCTGACAATTTATCTGCATTCATTTTTCATTCAACATTGTTATCTCCGGTAATTATTATAATGAATCCTGTTCATAATGTTTATATCATTTATTTATATTATTTTTTATTGTAAATGTATTTATTATCTATACATAAATAAAGTCGCCAAAAGCTATCTGTCTGTATGTAAACAATTTTCTCAAAATCTACTGATGGATCTTTGAACGATTTTTACTAAAAAGTAGGACAATTCATCCGGAAGGTTAGGTTAGTTACTAGTACATTACAGCTTTATGTAAATTGTGTTAAAATGCTTGTTTAAATTTGAATGAAATCTGAAGGCTAAATTTCTCATTGTTAAATTATATGGCTACAACCTTAAACAATCACAATGTCAAACAATTTTTTACAGAAATTGGAAATGAATATTAAGGAAAGACATCTAAACTCAACTTGTTCATAACATTTAAAATTTTCTTACAAATATCTTAACGAAAAAAATTTTCCTAACTCTTATTTGCATAATAGGAACAAAACGTTATTTGGTTTCGTATAAACAAAATAATATGTATATTCTTTCTTCTCTTATATGAACAACATCAATTTATTATATTTAAATATTAAGTAGCATGTGAAAAGCATGTGAGCCCCATATATGAATTTCGATTGCACCAAAATTTCATCAATATTACTCTAACGCAAAGCTTAACAGACAAACAAACCAACTTTTACAAATAATTACTGGTATGGATTAGTTTGTTTTCCAACGAAATTTAATTAGACAGACATAAAACTGATAAATAGAAACCGAATACGGATATTTATATCATATAAATCCTAATTTAACAGTTAATATATTCAATAAAATAATTAAAACCTACATAAGTTTTTCATCAGTGCCCATTTGGAATTCATAATATTGTTTTAGCCCCGTGTGCCGTTTTGCCGCACAGGATTGTAATTAAAATTTTAATGAAAACACGGAAATAGAGTAAAATTTATTCAAGTACAAGTGCTACTCTATATTATTATTGTTCAGTGGCCCGTTGGCGCAGTGGGTAGTGACCCTGCCTTCAGCTCCGCGGGTCGCGGGTTCGATTGCCGCCGAGAGCCAACATTTTCTATAAACAATTTGTTGGTTCTTCGAGCCTAGGTGTATATTTGTATTTAAGTATGTTTTTAAAATTATAAATGTATAAATTTACCAGTTGTCTGTTACCCATAACACAAGTATTAAGTTACTTACTACGGGGACGGACGACCGTGTGTGTAAGTGTCCCATATATTTATTTACTTATTTTTATTACTACACATAGTTTTGTTTTAAATACAGAATTAGCTTTATTTAATTATTTATACTACTACTTTAGATGTTGTTCTTATATATAATTAATGGGTTGCAATAGTGGCTCAACTCAAAAAATCATGTTTAAAGTTTTCATTGTTCAGGAAAATGAATTAATTCTGCTTTAGTTTGCTTAAACCAACGGCTTTCATTAAATTATGAGTTCTGCCGGTATTGCTGCTGAAAGCGTGTATTACACCTATTCCTAGTTCAATGCCACTATTGCACCCCATTTTTTATTTACGAACCGGTTTTAACTACCTACTAAAATTACCAAATCAATTTCTTATATAGCACAAGCAAATATCGTAGCAAAAACATCAATATGTAATGTTTAGTTGAAAAATAATAAGAGATAAAAATAAATGCCTTACGTAATAGTAATTAGGTACAAAAAATCTATTTTAAAAAACCTATATTCATATCCAACAAAGGACATTACGTCTACAGGAATCAACATAAATAAGCAAACATAAAAAGTGATGTGCACGCGACTGTAAAAATCTCAACATTGAGATAATGGAGTCATCTTATAGCGTTTTAATGGCATTGCGAAATGGAGCGTCGAGTCGACTATGGCTTTGTGCCTTGACAAATTAAGTTGAAACGTTATATTGAAACTATGAAACAACAAACTTTCTTCATTTATATACTCCATAGGTATAGGTAGGTACTTAATTAAACATAAAGAAACAAGTGACTCAGTGCCAAACATTTTATGATTTGTATATTTCTCTTTACAATTTAATATTTATGCTTTTAGTATCAGAAAAAAGGGAGCTGTGATAGCCCAGCGGTGAGACCGTGCGACTCTTTCGAGGGGAACACGAGTTCAAACCCGGGCTGGCACCGATGAGTTTATCTATTAAAATTCATGTGTCTAATTGATAATTGCAATTTATCACACGCTTTTCGGTGAAGGAAAACATCGTGAGGAAACCTGCCTATCTCTAGAGAATTCTGGAGATATGTGTAATCTACCAATCCGCATTTGAGCAGCGTGGTAGATCTTAGCTCCAACCCTTCTCTCTAGAAACGGAGAGAGGACGCCTATTTCCCAGCAGTGGGATTGTAACAGGCCGCTACTTTACTTTACATATCAGAAGCACAAAAATTTAATTTGATAAAATAGATTCATCAGAAGCAGATTACAGGCGATTAAACCATTTTGATACGAAATTCTGGCAATAGTAATTATATAAGTCTAACTCATGTAACAATACAAATCAATCTTTTATTAAGTCACTCTATACTGTATTATTATAGTGTATTTAATATTGTCTATCATTTTATAGGAAAGGTTTAAACTGGTGTGCTTGTGTTCTTAAAGTAGGCGGACAATACATTACATTAAAAATTTTTATATTTATTTGTTATAAAGATTTAAAATAATAAAAGACCGTCAACGGTTCAATGAATGCTGTAATTAAAGGTTGCTCAAAATTGTATACGCTTTCGTCGGAGCGAAAAATTAATAAATGTTTGACATATCACGATCCACTATTGAATGCCCATCTAATCGGTTAGAACCTTTGATATTTCGCCCATAATGCCATACATTCTTCGGCACATTCCACGTGAAAGTTCTAGGAAAAAACCGTACACTTTTATATATTTGATACAGTTTTTATTCCTTTTGTATTTTGTTTCGTGAAAGTTACTATAAAGATAGTTATAAAAAAATAAGGCACCGAATAAACAATCCAAGGGAATAAAAAAAGTAAACTATCAAGCCACTACTGTCCAACTGCTAAGCATAGGCCTCTCCATTTTTTTTTTTGGAGAAAAGAAGGTTTGGAGCTAAGACCTACATGCTGGTCCAATGCGGATCTGAAAACTTATGTGCCATGGATTTTATGAAAAACTTATGTCCCTACCTAAAATTTGAATCTAAAGGCATACAAACAATCAAAATGAATGAATTGAAGAATGTTTTTGATCAAGAGTATGTATTTAATCTTCAACAACACGTTACCACAACGGTGCTTCAGCTTTTATGCTTTAAATACATTTATAATTTATTTGTAGCAATACATAAATCATGCATCACATAAACTTAACATTTGCACAATGTTTCATAATATTAACGAATATAAAATATTAATAAAATAAAATTATAAAATCTCATTATTTTATCTCATTAAATTACTGGCTGACCAAGCGAACTTCGAACAGTTTAACAGACGATACTATTTTTTTAAATAATTATCCTGCTATTCCGGACACCGGGTCAGCCAGTAAGATAAAAAAAAGTTTATAACTCGACAATCACATTATGCCAAAAAATAAAAATTGTAAAACACTAAAAATTCTTTATAATAGTCACTAAAAAATCACAATGAAAGTTAAAATTTCAGATTTAATATTTATACGATACTATCGTCACTCATTGTTTTGCCTTCCCGGAACCCCTCCACTATCACTTTATAGTATGGTATTAAAGTTCAAATTGACTTATAAGTATTAGGTCCTTACATATGAAATTGGCGTTTTCTATGGGAGGAACATAAAGTCGTTTTTTTTTATGAAATATATTTAATTAATCAAAGTATGTACCATTGCTATGTATGCACTTTAGCCATCTCATAGGTAGTTCATTGATCCCCTTACTAAAAAAACCATTCGGGCGGGAATCAATAAAATCTTTGAAAGCGGTTTGGACTGCCCCATCGGAGTTGAATTTCTTTCCTTGCAAGTAGTTATCCAAATTGCGAAAAAAATGGTAATCTGTTGGAGCAAGGTCCGGAGAGTACGGTGGATGTCTAAGACATTCTAATTGAAGCTCCTCTGATTTGGTAGCCGTCTGTTGTGCAGTGTGTCTAGCGTTGTCCTGAAGCAGCAGTGGCCTAGAGCGATTGACCAGCCTCCGTTGTTTAGCAGCTAGCTTTTCCATCATGGTTTGCAGTTGCTGACAATAGATATCTGCCGTAATCGTCTGGCCAGATTTAAGAAAGCTGTAGTGAACGACACCGGCACTAGTCCACCAAACACTTACAAGCAACTTTTTTTTAGTCAATTTTCGCTTAGGGCAGGATTTGGCTGGTTCGCCAGGGTTCAGCCATTGCGATGAGCGCTTCCGATTATCGTAGAGGATCCACTTTTCATCACAGGTAATGATTCGATTTAAAATTCCTTCATTATTGTGCCGGTTGAGTAACGTAACGCAGCAGTCGACCCGCGTTTGTCGGCTTGCTTCACTCAATTCATGAGGTACCCACCTTTGAAGCTTTTTCACCTTCCCAATTTGCTTCAAGTGGATTAGAATAGTTTTATCACTAACACCGGAGCCTGCAGCTAACTCGGACGTGGTTTGCGATGGATCCACTTCCACAATAGCCTTCAATTCTTCATTATCAACTTTGGTCTCCGGCCGTCCACGAGGCTTGTTCTGCAGGTCGAAATTTCCAGAACGAAAACGTTGGAACCAAAAACGCACTGTGTTTTCTTTTGCGGCACCGTCACCATACACATCATTAATCCTTCGAGCCGTTTCTGCAGCACTGGTGCCACGGTGGAACTCATACTCTTAAATAACGCGATATTTCATGTTTTCCATTTTGTAAACAGAGTGACACAAAGAAAAAAACAAAAGAAGAAAAAACAAATGAATTAGGGGGTTTGAAACACAAATGCATGAGTAAATAGCTGTATGAATTTGAATTTGGAATTCCTAACCATAAAGGTAATATTTGAGATCAAAGTGGCCAGTACGACAAAACGCCAATTTCATATGTAAGGACCTAATATTATAATTAAGGAGTATTATAAATAATTAAGGGATATTTAAATTGCGATTAATTTTTATATTATAGATAATTTAATATATCTCATCAAAATTAATAAAAGATGTAGCTGCGCGAAGAACAGAGACAGCACGTGATTGCGAGCGCTCGCGTTGAGGAGACGGCGTCGCTGTAGAGGGCGCCGCGGAGCGCGGAGGTGCTGCTGGTTTATGAAGCGCACGAGGATTCAGTGAAACGCGCCATTCGCTTAGAAGCGCTTCTTTGAACGTCACCTATAATATTCATCATCATCATCATCATCCTACCCTTATCCCACTCTAAATGGGGTTTGCACAACATTTTGCAAACATGTTGTCACATGATTTGGTTACGTATTTTACGACCAGCCGCCTGCCTGACGTTATCTTACGTCAGTCGTATTTTACGACCCTTCGGTAAGTAAGAGAGTGGTCTATTCTACTCAACCGAGTACCACACGGTGGGTCGACTTATCGTAACTTATGGCCTTTTACAACACCTCGGTAAGAAATAAGGGTGGTCTATTCTACTCAGCCGGGTACCACACGGCATACAATGTATTTTACATTTACACACCCATGACAAGTTTATCTATAAACAAATCATATAGGTGTATAAATTTTTTTTTTTCGTGTCCATATTCACTCTTAAGTGGAAACATTATATGCAAAATATTCTAAAAGTATTTAAAGTAAAATATTTATCATAATGTATTTATGTAAATTTCCTCTTCTTCTACTTAATATTATTGTTTATTAATTAAATATTAATGTTTAGAGACCGGCTATACTCACGTCTTATTTTATCGGATGAGCCCGACTAGTTTCAAGCCCATACGGAGGCTATTCACAAGCTCTTTACGCGGCGTTATCGCAGCGGGAACTAAGTTCTCGCCTCGCATAAAATAAGAGTCGAGTATAGCCGGTCTCTAAACATTAATTATGAATACCACTCACGATTTTAAATATTGAAATATTTTAACTTTACATGAATTAATTGAATAGAACTAGAATAGGAGTAAATAAAAAATGTACATCAGAAATAACTTCTTATGAGTTAGCGGTTTAGTAAAGTATATATTTAAAAAAACCTTTTCTTCCACACTAATCTTGTTTGCGTGTAAAAGGAAATCAACAATCGCCACAAACAATCCTAACACTCCGCCAACGCCGAGCACCAAGAATATCCCGCTCGTGTTCTTCATTTGTAACGATCCGCTGTCATCCTCTTCGTTTTCTGGTTTCTGTTAAAAACATTTACTCATTAAATCTTATCTATCATTTACGTAAAATAGAAATTGAAAAACAATGCTGTCGAGAAACTATATTCATTTAAACCAAAAAAAAATGTATTTGGATAAAAGTATAGTGTAAAGTATAGTGTAGTGAAAGAAATTTAATTTGTTACCCCTATATGAAATATATTATCAGAATACAATTGACTTCCCGTAGCTATAAATATAGGCAAAATAAGCGAATAACGAACAAATAATCATCCAGTACCAAGATGTAAAATGAAACGGGGCACGAACTGTTGTATCACCTAGACTCACAAGAGACTTTAATAAGGTAATTAAAACTTAAAGAATAATAGAATAATAATAAATAATATTAGGATAAAAATAAAATCTTAATAGAATGTTTAAAAGATTTTCAGCAATAATAATAGCCGTTTAAAACCAACAAATGTTTGTTTACAAATTTCTGGTAGTATATATTTTTTTTATTGTTTAAAAGGCGAGCGCTTGACTGTAATCATGCCTGATGGTAAGCGATGATACAGTCTAAGATGGAGCGCGCTTACCTAGAAGGTGCCTATTCACTCTAGCATTGAAGGTACCCATATCGAAAGTATTGGGAAAGATAGATCCCGGGAGAGAACTCCATTCCCTTGCTGTGTGCAACAGAAACGATGAAGCGAAGCGCTGCGTGCGTCTTCGCGGGATGTCTATGACATAAGGGTGGAACTTCTCCCGGTGCCTAGCGGTGCGATGATAAAACGGCGGTGGTGGGATAAGTTCATGAAGTACTTGGGCACTCTCTCCGAAATATATCTTGTAAACCGATAGACAGGCAACCCTGCGCCGGTGTTGCAGACTCTGCAATTTGGCATTTATCAGGGTTTTATCACCAATGAGCCTCCTGGCAAGTCGATCCACCGAGTCCAAAGCATCCAACTGGTATTTGGCAGATCCTTCCCACAAATGGCACAATAGAATTCTTACTATTGAAACTACGTTAATAATTTATGTTGCTAAAAAGTTGTACTTACAGTTGGTTAGTTTTATAATTATTGAGGTCAGAGAATCATCTGCATCGTGTATACACAAAAAATCTATCTTTATATGTTTCGAGCTGCCGAGTTAATATGACAATTATACACACGGTCGTCCATCGACAAAGTAGTGTAGTGGGTGACATACAACCGGTAAATATATAATTTTAAATACACTCAGACTCGACGAACCAACAAAAAGTTTTAAAAAAATGTTGGCTGGAATCGAACCCGCAACCCCTGCAGCTGAAGGCAGGGTCACCGTCTCCTGCGCCAACGGGCCATTCGATAACGATGAGTAGTTTTTGTTAATCACGTTCAATTCTTAATATATAAATACCTGGCATTTTTCAGTAATGTCCTCTTCTTCCCACCATTTCGTTTTTAATTTTGACAACTCTCCTGATGCTTGAAGTGCTACAATGGCAGTATCAATCATACTCTTATATGGAGAATCTAGAAAAAAAAATTATAATAATCGAGTAGTGTACAAATTTCATTAATAGAACGACTTGTAACTTCAATCTTTCCCTCAACCGAAAAGTTTATGATGAATTAAGTATCAATTAAGCATTGACCTGCCAGATCTCAAGCAACATCCTTTTGGTGAGAGCGGGTTCCACCCATCAGCTAGGGCTATAAATTAACAGCAATTCTTACACCTGTTATGCGATCACAATTTGGTAACATTTTCACTAAACGACGAAAATTAATAAACCATACGTAATAAAATTGATATGTGATGATAAACACCAATAACATTATGAAATATCATAAACAAAACTAAAAAATATATTGTATAACAACGATATGTTCTAATAATTATAATTTCTAATGAAATACAAAATAAGCTTACATAAATAAAACTTGCGAGCTCGACGTGACGCCGCTGGGCATCAAAAACAAAAACGTTGAAAATATATGGGTGCTACATTTTTTTAGGAGGCAATGTGTGTTTAAACTTCCAAATAAGAATGTTAATATAAGGTTATTTTATGTTAATTTATCAGCGTGCGGCTGATAACTTTTTCTAACCTTAAAATTATTTAAATGCAAAGTACATAGTAAAAGAGGGTACCTCTTTGCTACTCTAAAACCATCTAAACTAATATTCTTTTTTATAGTGCCGAATATTACGAATATTACCGCCGTTAGATATCCGGCTGAGTAGAATAAACCATCCTCATTTCTTACCGAGGTGTCGTAAAAGGCGATTAAGGTAAGTTGATGACAGGCAGGCAGCCGATTGTAAAATACCTAGCCAAATCATTTATCAACGAAGTTAATACATATTGTGCCGACCCCATTTAGAGTGGTATACGGGTAGAAGAATGATGAAAGCCGAATATTACGAGTGTAAATCAAAATTTACATACTTTTTGGCATCGCTATGCCGTAGTCTTTTGAATCGAGTTTCGATCCAACCATTGTTAAGTTACAAATCCTTTGCATCGAGTATTCAATGGCGGTGGACTCCATAAAGAAAGCATATTTTCCTTTACTTTGCACGACCCGATTGACACCTTCTTCGTTGCTTGAAGTGAAAACTGTGGGTTTGGCAGTCTTCATCACACCCCATAACTTTTTATAAACAGTATCGTTAGAATTCTGAAAAAGACTGTACTGTATTATTATTTCATTTGTTTGAGTACGTTAAGATAGTTCGCTTAGATTAAATTCTTATACTGCAATTTAGGATATTCTTATATTATCCCTTCTAAATTCTTAATGACAAGTGAACGTTAAAAAAATTCATACTTTGCAAAAAACTGTGAAATAATGAAACAAATTACCTAAATGTTATAACGGTATAATAATATGTAAATCGTCCAATTTTCTTACAGATGAAGTTATAAATATAAATATAAATATAAATATATGGGACATTTACACACACGGTCGTCCGTCCCCAAAGTAAGTAACTTAATACTTGTGTTATGGGTGACGGAAAACTGGTAGATATACTACATATATAAGTTTAAATACATACTTAAATACAAATACACACCCAGGCTCGAAGAACCAACAATTTGTTTATAGAAAATGTTGGCCCTCGGCGGGAATCGAACCCGCGACCCGCGGAGCTGAAGGCAGGGTCACTACCCACAGCGCCAACGGGCCAGTCAATTATATTAAGATTGCAAATTTATTAAAAAAACAATTGTATAACTAAAATCACTTCAGTTCAAAAAAAGATAGAGTTACGTTATGAGGGTGTCAGAATAAAAATGAGAGGGAAGATGAATACTTCAACTTTATCTAATCACATAAAAAGAGAGACACACATATACACCCTATTTGCTTTCACTTTAATGTAATTAATGCACATTTTAGCCTGGCTTTCCATCTCTAGTATAATAACTATAAGCAAAACAGTCTCATCCACGAAATTCCGTATATGAAAAAAACATTGTACCTAAGCAAACTTAGTTCAGAGACTATAGTAACTGATCTATAAATATGTACTTTTTTATTATTTAAATTTAAAAGTTCAAGTAATACCATAGAACCTGATTAAATCGTTTATAAGTTCATTATACAGAGCGACACAGTCGGGTACGACTAAGATTATATTCAGATGAAAAACAACTTACTTCAAAGAATTTATATGTCGAAGCATTATTCACAGTCCCATATGCAATACTAGTCTGTTCAGCCAAGTCCTTAACGTCCTTAATGTCGTTGTTACGTCTACTAGCACTGACGAAAGAGGACATATTGGCTGTGTATGACGCAGTCACAATTAGAGCGAAGAACCACCACATACCCGCCACCCATCGAGACCCTGCCGCCCTTACGAGAAAAAATATAAAATAAGAAACTACTGAATTCCTCATAAGGATTGCTAAAACACTGCCAGTTTAATCCAGTGGCTTAAGTTCCCTGGCCATTCCATCTACCGACACTGCATCTTCCGCATAATCACTATTCTAGCACATTGAGACCTGCATTAATTCTTTGAACATAATGCCTCACTTATCACCAAAATAGCTTCACGAGTAAGTATCAATCGAACATTCCGTAAATCTCTTCGATAATGTTTGATCATTAATTCATTTTCAAACGGATTGGCAATTTTTTTATGCTCATTTTACAAATATATGAATACCGTATTAAGGAGTGCCTCGTTAAAGATGATCTATTACCTTGGTAATATATCACATCCTTGAGTCATAATAGAACCCATTGTGAGCCACATACAATTGTACAAGCTCCAAATATTTTGAAGCTTTTCCGGGTTTTGATTGCAGGGGTGAGGATTTACCCAATCGTCTTGGCTCATGCTAAAAATATATATTAAAAATAAACAATTGATGGTCATTACAAAACACTTAACATACATAAATAATAATATTATATTATATTTTTAATTCACTCCTTGAGGTTGGCTGGGAGATATTGCTTAAAGCATTAAGCCTGCCTTTTGTGCAATTATTTGTATAAGCATATATTGTAGTTGCTCAATAAAGTTTATACAAAAAAATTACCGAACAGCTTTAAACCGTTTATCAATTTCAAATAATTACTATGTTATTATACCATCGCAAATGTTAACGTGATTCGAGCTTATATTTTTATTATAACATCGGCGATATGTAATAGCCTTGCGACATTCATATTTTAGGTAATGTTCGTCGATATATTAATTCTAAATATTAACAGATTCAGTGAATTTTAATAAGCTCTGATACCATCCTTCTATTAGAATTCGAATTCACTAATAGCAGTATTTACTGTTTTATATCAGTAATAATCGATCATTTTCCATTTTTCATACTATATCGTTTAATTTACAAGCTAACGCAAGGCATAATGAACTGATGTTACCAAAGAAATATTAAGCATTGCAATCTTGCAACAGTTCGTCAGAAAGATGTATTAAGAATTTATTATCCGTAATATTATATCAATAATTTTTCTAACTTTTGATTCAACGACAGTCTAAAGCGTAGTAAGTTTTAATCTAGTAATCGAGGCAATACTAAAGGTATACGCGGGCATATACAAAAAATTAGTGCAGTGTAATATGTTCATGCATCAATGGTCAGTAGATGTAAAATTATGTGCGAGACAACAAATTAAGATTTATTTTATACTAAAAAAGGACAAAGAACTTACCGAGCACATATAAGAAGAATAAAAGAAACTATGATATATGTTGTCACTAAGTATAACCATACATCCAAAGATAGAGGATTGATAAATGAAAACTTATCAGGCAATTCCGGCTCGGGTTCTTTAACGACCAAACTTATTCCTAAACTCATAAACGGTGTTGAGAAATCTACGACAGCATTGCGTTCGGAAGTGATGCTAATGTCGCAGATTGCTAACTCAGCATTCTAAAATGAATTCAAATCAATAAATATTTCAGTAATATGCAAATAAAGTAGATATAGAGTACATTTCTTGTTTTCGCTTTTTTTAAGACGATCCAATGAAAAAACTGATTTACAAATTCGCATAGACTTATATTATACTCAGAATAAGGAAGCCAGTCTAAAATATAACATATTAAATAAAGAGAAAATAAATGATGCAGATCTATGATCTCTTTTTTATGTGTGATTAAACAAAGATTAAGTGTACGAGTTTCATCTTTCCTTTCATTATTTATTATGTCTTTATCACTTATAGGCCAGCCTATGTTTCCTCTACTCTGAGTATAATAACACTATGCAAATTCTTTAATAGAAATTAGCATGTTTAATTTGCAAATAATGTCAACAATACCTCATGTTACTTACATGCTCTATCAATTCGCCGATAAGTCCGTCCCACTTTCTACTTCCAGCTATTGGGTTGCCATATTTATCACCACTCACTCTATAAAATTCGTATTTCAGATCTTTATAACCATAATTTTTTTTTATATACTCAAATATTTTTTGCACAAGGTCGACTGCATAACCACGGAACGCTGCAGTTCCATTTACTTCTTCAGCATGGAAATACGGTTTTCCTTCCTTAGACACGACCTAAGCAGATATTCAATTAGATTAACAATATACTATGATAAAATAACATTAAATAAACGTATTGTGAAATTTAACTTTTCGTTTTCCTTCCTGAAAACCTGAACTAATAAACTAGGCACTGAGTAACCAAAAAGCCACATATGCATCATTTTTTAGTATTTACCCAATTTAAGAACGGTAGGTATTTGCTAAATTTTCCTCTTTCAATAAATTATTTCATGTTTGCACGTATATGAATATGTTGGTTATTATTTACAATAATTAGTAATCTGAAACTATATATTTAGCCTTCTCAAACGCATCTCTGTAGAAAATATATCATAAGTTATTTTGCTTATTTACCAATACAGAAGTTTAACCTACCTTGTTTCTTTCTCAAGGGTAAATCAAGTAAAAATTCTTTAGAATAATAAAAGTACCCGTATAACAGATTTAGAAGTTGAAGATCTCTCTTTGACCTCTTTCTCATCCGTTATTGTATCCGTCTTTGAATCCCAATGGCCAACATGAACAAATTCGCTCTCATTATTCAACTTCGAGTAATGAAGCGTAAAGTTTGTTCTTTTTCCAAAATTATCGAACTGAATATTCCCTGTGAAACCCTTCGCAGACGTCTGGAATGTAAAAAAAATCTAAATTCTAATATCTTCATTAAAACATTTGTTAATTTTATAAACATTTAAATAATATGGTTGGAACCAATAGCGTTCATACATTTACAAGTTATATAAATATTATTGATGACAAATTCGTAAATCGTTTTTTTGTTTGCCAAAGATCCTCTTATGTATATAAATATCGTCGTTAGGATCTCAATTAAAAGGTATTCATTGGACTAAGGGACTTACTACTACTTTTTAATCAGGATTAAAAAGCCCCTTAAGGGTCTAGTCACCACTAGATCTTCCCACTTAGCAGGCAAAATGATACTCACACCTTAACCATGCCACGCCTATAATGCTGTCATTTGATATAATTGATTATACTGCCAAAATATGGCCCAGGTAGTTGTTTGTTTTTTTGCAGAGTATATCGCAGGGACACGGCATTCAAATTCAAAAAGATATATTTACCTAACTTTTGTCTTCTATTTAGCTCAATTACCATTTTGGTCCAGTCATATTCCTGGTATTTAACCAAGGCTTGCTCATTTTAAACGGCAAATACTGGTAATGGTCAGACATTACATTACCAGTTTATACCGTAAACCATCAGAGATGAACAGAGTATAAGAAGATAAAGTTCACTATCCAGTGTAAGTGACAATATTAGTAGAAACTGACGCGCTTAACGTGCTCTTCTAGATTTGGTAAAAGGCTATGGCTACCATTAAATATAGATATCACACCCACTCTTTGAGTCAGTATTGTAATAGCGCCGTCTTAAACTGTAAACTTTATCTGTTGTCACAACTAGACCACACTAAAACCCTTATCTGTCTATCTTAATGTCAACAAAAACAATACTTACTTACGTTGAAATATGTCAGTTTATATTACCTTAATCAGAGCTCTCCGTAATTCATCGCCTTTAGCCCAGGCATTAAGCTCATACTCCGCATGGGTATCCAAGAAGCATAATGAAGGTGGGTTTTCGGTATCATCAGATATCTCCATACTCCTGAGAGCTTTGTCCAAGTGTTTCAGAGCATCTGCAGCTAAAGCTGTCTCTAACTACAAATTGATATTAATATTTGGTTTAGTTAATATAAAAACGGCTTACGCGCCAAAAACATTAAAGGTTTACTCTATACTACAAGTACTACGAACACGAAATTTATTCTATCGATATCATTAATTACTTCAACGTATATACATTTGTAGATACGTTGAAATTGTGTTAAAGCAATGTTTTTCAAACAGATTCACACGAATATATTATGAAATTTGAATTTGAGTAAAATCACAGCACAAATTAAGTACGACACATTTCACGAAGCATTTGAAACGTCATCATTATATTGACTTTTCAATGTACTATTCCTAACGGTAAAAAGTGCAATCGCGAATTTTCGCCATTGACATTGGATACATTTACTTTATTTTCTCATACTTTAGCAGTTACCTTATAACTAATGCATTCATGTCTGCATTCCACCATACATACATTCATTCATGTAAAAGTCAACAGAATATACCCGTTTATCAAAGTTTCCGTCGTCCATTTCCATATCCTTCCAGCGCACATCACTGGAGGCTGTTAAATGCATTGTTGACACGTTAGCCAAAAGCTCGGGCACCTCGTCCAGCTTCACAGTATACGCATCAAGGGCCGTTAATATGAAACTCTGCTATTGAAAATACAAGTTAGCAAATTGACATCGAAGGTGGCACATCTAAATTAACATACGTTTATCTTGAGACACCTCCAAAACAAAATGTTTTTTTTAATATTCAAATGTTAATTTTAGTATATAGTGTTAATACACAAGTAATAACTAAAAAAAATGCTATAATCCGTGATAAAGTAAATAGAAGATATATAATCCTAAATGTAGAGTGGACTATCCTTTCTTGTACTTGATACGAGTACATGCAGAATTCGTAAATATACATGCACAAACCTCCACCAAATGCACAAATCGTCACCACAATAAACAAAAGCATGTGTAAGAACAAACAGTCCATTCTACCTGTAGCATTATATTATTATCTTTTTACTTTATCGCGGAATATAGCAAAATACTTTCTTATTATTTTTGTATTATGGATATCTGCAAAATAACCCATAATTCTATAAATAAAAGAATAGTGTAATATCTGAAAATATGCTAGTGTTAAGTGCGTCCTAAATAGTGAAGATTTCTTGAAGTAGTATTTAAATAAAACCGTTACAGTTCCCAAAATTATCCACTAAAATATTATTACGTGATACACGAATTATAAAAGCACATACCTGGTACTGGGTAGAATTTTCCACTGCTATTATTTCATTCACATACTTTCGAATGTTCTTTATATCACAGTCTAATACATGATAGCTCATATGTACAACTTTGAATATATATTTAAAAGTTTCTCGATTATCACCAAGTGGATTTAATTGTCTATATAATATTTGGTCATTTTTGTATGGCCAGGTATTTATTATTTCTTGGAGTCGAATGAAGCCTTAAACAAAACTTATGAATGTAATGATAATGTATATGAAGTGTATGATTTATGAAAAAGCTGTATGAGCAGGTAGTAAGCAAACGACCAGCAAATAGACGCGGAATACCTAAACTTTACCTTAGTTGTAGAGTGTTTAAATTAATAATGTGAATGGCACAGTAAAAATTATTTTTGAAATAACGTTTAAACTATTTTTTTTAAAAGTGTTTAAAAAAATATATGTAAGAAATCCTGAACATTACATTGTTGTACAGAAATAAATGAATAAAGAATTTTACTAACGGCAGCATATTTTGTTAAAGATTAGTGGTCCAGTCTAGTTCAGTATTAAAAAAAATAATCTTGTTAAGATTATATATGTCACTGTAAAGATTGTGTGAAAATTTCATGAAAATCCAGCCGTTTCGGAGTCTATAAAGGACATACGAACAAACATTCATTTTTATATATATAAAACAAAATCTAAATGTTAAATAAGCTGAAACATCAACAATACAATATTAAAATTCTATACTGAGAAAACTAAATTTTACATCATATAATATTTACAGAACTTCGCCTTTCATATGAATGACAAAGATATTCAATGGAAAATATAAGAAGAAAATACTTACTACTATCATCTTCGTAGAAAATAGTAAACTTGTCCCACTGAAGTTTTTTTATAAGCGTGGCAAAAGCTTTCGATATCAGTTCCGGTGGAGGGTGATATGCGAACGTGAATAAATCATTTTCCATTGTAGTCGGCGGCTCCCATCCTATTGTCAGATGAGATATCTAGAATACAAGAAATGTCTTCACTAGAATTATTTAAATATTTGACCATTAGAAGATCTTATTCTATACAGCGATTTCGATTCTACTCTTAACCGTATTATTGTTACTCTGTTGACAATATCAATAAAAACATTACCTCTTTCCCTATATAAGAATAATTTTTTAGTTTGAACTATTACACGTCGTAAAAATACCACAAAATGTTATTACAATTTCAATGTCTTATATTATATCGAAATTTCTTTTTTTGTATAAGACAATAACACACACGGTAGTCCATCCCTAACGTAAGTAACCTAATACTTGTGCTGGGTGACGCACAACTGGTAAATATATACATATATAATTGTGAATACATACTCAAATACACTCAGACTCGAACAAGCAAAAAGTTGTTTTTAGAACATGTAGATCGAACCCGCGACCAGTGTACAAAGTAGAGTCACTGCCAACAGCGTCAACGGGTCAGTCATTACCTTTTAAATAATTTATACAGTTCTCTAAATTGAGTACTTACTGTACTAGGTTCTGCAAAATTGAAACTATCAATGCAATTGCGGTAATTTAACTACTTTCTTGTGTCGGAAATAATAACAATAAATGTCAACTACTGATTATTATTTATTATGGACGGACCCCGTATAAGCGGATACACTTTGACCCTCCTGGTTCTTTTATTAATGTGTCCCTTCCCGATTACTTTATATATCAACTAAAGGATCTTTATTGTAAGTATGAACTTTGAGGAACAATTATATTCAATATCGGAATAGGACTATCACTACGATAGTCCTTTTTCAATATTTATATGCTTCTAAACCAGAACGTCAAATGCGCCTAATATGATGCAAGGATTCTCAAGATGATCCATGGATTCCCTATCTCAAGTCGTAATTGTTGGGACGTTTGTAAATCTTCAAATACTTACGTTAAGACTATTGCACAACATGCATGTGTAATCGCAATAACCTCTTAATGGTCTTGCATCAATTAAAGCAACTACACCTTTGTTTTCTGATGTGAACGAACATACTGAAAAGAAAAAGAATGTATACCCGAACATCATTTCAATTAAGAGAGATATTACCCATAATCAATATTTAATGGTACACATAATTTAATAGTTTTTAAAAGTTAGTTTAAAATATTAAGAAACCAAAAACAGCTTAGAAGACTATGTAATTGTAGAGAAATAGAAGAAATACAGTCACAGACTTCCTTAAAATATTGTTATTATGAGCTCTTAAATACAAGTCAATAATCTTGAAAGCGTAATCAATCAGTTCAAAACACTAATAAATGCAATTAAGTAGCTCAATGTCGTTGATTCGCGAAAATCATTTTTGAAATAATTCAAAAATAACTGGAAACTTTTTATTAACAAAATTAGGCTCCAAATTATTATCTTAAGACCTTAAATAATAATATAATTTATTGATACTTAAAAATAAAAGCTTACATTCTAAGGCAGTAGAATAACCGTCGTCAACCTGTGAATGGATAAGGTCTCCATGATAGGCTTTATTAGTGCCTGTTTTCACAACATTTTTGAAGGCTTGCTCTGAGCTAAGTAAAGTTTCTGAATTAAACAATCCTCCTAAACATAAACAAAGTTTAATAAATTTAACAATACGTTTAAAGTAACTCTTTGATCGTATTATATTAAAATGTATCAAAAAAGTGTTATATTTCCACGATATAAGAAAAAAATATTTGAATAAACACCAACTATGACATTATTTATGAACATTACACAAAATTCTTAATTTGTTTGTTTACAATTGAAGTTTTTAATTTATATTTATTTTCCACAACACTTTTAGTCTTTCACAAACTTTATATATATTTCTTTAGTTCTGTGTATCATTTTCAAATTTTAAGAGTAATAATAAGCTTTAAAATAATTTGCTCAAAATCTAGAGTGTGAATATAGGTAAATTCATTCCTTAAATGTATGATGTACTCTCGTCCTCGTACACTTACAAAAATGGCAATACTGGCTTTATGTCTCACATACCTAATACGTACCAACAGGATATCGTGTTATATGCGCAGCTTCGGTCTTGCAACAGTTTAATGTTAAAAACATTAAAAATATTTTCAAGGACATTGTACAACTTTACTATATTCTCATAATCACAAATGCTAATATTGTTGAAACGGCATGCGGCTAAGATGCCGCCTCCACATCGTCTGATGTATTTTTGGAAAACAATTTTAGGTCACATCGACGAAGACGCCGGCATAACATTCAGCGCTATCGTCATCATTGTCGACTGAATCATATCCTAATGCTTGCACTAAAGCAATAATTTAAAAGCAGACTTTAAGTATTAACAGCAATACAAGCGACAAATTAATTTATTCCAAAAAAGATCCATATCAACAGTCTAATACCCTTTCAACTACGAAAGTATCGATTAAAAAGCATCATATTTTGATAGCTCATTCAAAAAAGCTACAAAGTGAGTTGTATTACGGGATATAATGTGGTGGTTTATATTTTTTATATTTTATTCCATACAGACATCAAATTCGAAGATATATCGTACGAAAACAAATGAAATCTTATATGAAATTGGTAAGTTGTCTTTTATTTGATAACCCGTTTGCTTACTTTATTTTTCTCGCAATTGTCGAATTACCAACGAGTCTCAGTGGTCGAGAACTTAGGTTTATAATTTTATTTTTACCAGCCTATTGTAATTTCTCTATAATATCTTTTATATCTAGATAATGTTTACTAGGGCATGTTATTTATATAATGCAATAGAAAATTTTAATATTATAGTAAATTACTATAGTAAATATTGAATACATTACGGAGAAAGTTTTAAAACTTAATTTCGTACACAAATATTCCATTTAGGTTTCAACCTATGATAATAAAAAAAATCTAAAATTATCTTTGGAGATAAATTGTGTGTAATATTTTTAAAATGTTTTTAGCGGGTATATTTGAAGATAATACTCAAATACAACAAAAGGCATTTACCAAATCGATGCGTCAAGCTCGCTTGGGACTAGCGGAGCTACAATCTACAGCTGGATCGCAAGAAAGCAAAAGTATAACTAGTACTGTTTTGATACTCTAAATAAGCATCAAAAAAATTTCTAACAATAAAATTATCTAGAACTTATGATGATCATTGAAATTGTTTTTTTTAGCAAATTACAAATTCATACTTTTTCTTATTATATTTTACACCTCCAACTGCTTTACCTTTCAGCCGTTAAAGATTTGCGTTTAGAACCCGTGATACTTGAGCCGTTGAAGTCTGACAGCTACTCTATCTGGAGGACATGTATGTATATTGATTTTGAAAGAATTATTTTATTATTATTTTTATTTTATTTATCTCTTCTACACATGACTTGTGGCGTCTCCTTCGCGAAGTATTTTACAACTTTTTGTATTTATTAATATTGCAGTATGCTCCAATAAATCAATGCGTCCGGTAGCAGTGTTTGGTCCGCAAAATCCAGTATGTGATAGAATTGTGATAGAACAATGTGCTTTAGCAAATATACCTCATATCCAAGCCACATGGAAATCATTAGATACCGACATAGAACTGGACCAAGAAGTTCAAGATGACAATGAAGAAAACCAAGAACCGGTATTCAAAAAGTTTTCTATAAATTTCTACCCACCCGCAGACAAAATTCTTTATGGGTATGCAAAATTATTACAATTTTATAATTGGGAAAAATTTGCAGTTCTTTATGAAGATGACATTGGTAAGAATTCCTGCTCCTGCTTTTTCTATTTAGTTTTTTTTTGGAGCCCTGGAGATTTATATTTTTGATTTTAATTGAAATGTAATTCTGGGATAGTTTTACAAATTCTCTCTTCCTGTCACTCTTTTTAATCAATTGGCGTGTACTACTTGGCATAGGTTTATTCAAGGAATTTCTACATCACATGATCTTATTCTTGCATTTTGTGGCGACCTTTTTTGCAACAGTATTTAAACTTTGCCACTGCACTTTCCACGTGGAGACGCCACCTTAACACTTTGACCCCGTCTGTCAGTTCTTTTAAAAAATTAACTGATGAAAAATTAATTGATAACTGTTGTATTACTTAAAATGTATCCTCAATTATTTTTAGGTCTTTTAAGAATTCAACAAATTCTTGCCCATCATAGAGGTGAGCATCCAGTAACTGTGCGTCGTTTGGATCCCAACGCTAATAATTATCCGGTGAGTGATTTGCCCTTTAAATAAACCGAATATTCTATAAATCATTTTTTTATTATATATACATCTTTTTCTATATTTTTCAATTTTCTTTTTATTTACTTGTATTTGGCACTTATAAATTTACTGGCTGAGTTTTTATTTTCGAAATATGATTGCATAATGTCTCTTTGTATAAATAAGAATCGTTTTAATTCTTTTAAAATTATAGTTTGAAGTTGATATTTATTTGGGCTTTTACTGTTTTTCTTTGCGCAAAACCACTACTAAAATTGCTGTTTTTAACTATGACTATACTGTTATACTCTTTTAAATCGATAGTAAAAAAGCAATAAAATATTGTATGAATATATGTTAAGGACGGTACTCCAACCTTTGTGCATTATCCATATTATCAATGAAATTTGGTCATTTATATATACGTTTCTAAATATTTTATAATTTAAAATGTTTTTTTTCGTAAATATCTTTTTCAGATATTTAAGCTTCTTGATAGATTTAAAGACAACCGCATAATATTGGACTGTCATATTGACCGACTTTTAAAATATTTAACAGAAGCCAAGGGAGTTAATATGCTTACTCATTATCAGGTAAGCCTTTGTTTTTAACTATTCATTGGAAATTAAGAGAATATTTTTAGTATAATACTTATTTAGTTACTGTAATATAAAATATTTTTAATTGAAAATATTATGTTATCTAATCTTAGTATAAGAAACAATTGAACTCATAATATTTAATGGATTAAAAAGCACTAGTTTGAAATAATAATTCTGTTTTTAATTTTATCGATGTTAGGATTTTTACGGACATCGTATCTGAAATATTTTGTCGACGGGTAATCTGATGTTAAATCTGTATCCGATGTGATGCTTATCATTATTTTATATCAATTAAAGACTGTTAGTAACTATGGTTACTCCAATTTCTTATCTGATGACGTTGTATTTATTATAAGGTGAGCTGTTTCAGAGTTACTAGCTCACAGCTCTTTAAATTATACAAGCAACGAAAAGCAATATTCATAAACTTTGGTAATCTGGCAGTGAGAACGGTTATATGAATGTTACTAGACAGTAACATTTACACAACAATACTTCGGCAGTTAAAATTTATCTCAGTATTGTATCAACTTGGCGAAGTAATTACATGTTTTCGAATTATAGAATAAACTAATATAAAACTAATACTCGAAATTTATCTCCTTAGCACTACATTTTAAGTACCATGGATGCATCAACATTAGCTGATGAACTTAAAAAGTTTAATTCTAACTTCACATGGCTAAGTTTAACTGAACACGACAAGTTGAACACGCACAGCTTGGCCCAAAATGTTGGGGAATGGTTGAACGAGAAACCTAGTGATATACTACCACCAGTCACGAGTTTCAAGGTTGGACTAAAAAATTAACTAAACTAAAAAAAAATATATGATGTATACTAACTTCAACTGCGACTTCATTCACGTCTATCGAAATTGCAAAATTCCCTTATGAGTGAACCTAAGTATGCACAGATATTTCAATGAATGATTTTAAAAGTGAAGACTGAAAAGTATTAAAGATATTGATATATATAAGACATTACAATAGTTTGTATATTATTTCACAGCTTGATGCATTGATAATGGATGACATAGCGAATCACGTGTTGAAGGCCTTAAAAAACGTAGACAGTATTAACAGTTTACAAAAACCTTATGAAACTTTATGCGAATCCAATCTCTGGACATACGGAGCGCAATTTCAAGAAGAAATATTAAAGGTTATACTGACAATTTATTTGAAAAGATAAATAAGTTTAAGAACTTTTAAGTTTACATTACAGTAATACTATTCTTAAGCTTGGTTTTGTCTATTAACAGAGAAAGATCCTTTTCTTACCCTTACTACTATTTGCCTAATTTTTTATTTAATTTTGATTGTGGTATAAATTTAAATAGTGGGCTTTTGTGAAAACAATTTTTAGTTCAATGACGAATAGTCAAATTGTTTGATATTTATTACAGGCGAAGACTACTGGACTCACGGGTAATATTGCATTTAACCAACAAGGTCAAAGAGTCAACTACACTTTATACGTAAATGAAATTAACTTGTCTGAATTAGAAACTATTGGAACGTGGGATTCTGAAACTAAAGAATTTACGGAAGACAGACACGAGGAAGATGATCTTAAATATCAAAAGAATAGTAAACATTTCATTGTAAGGACTTGCATAATATATTTATCAAATTTGTGTGAATATCACCAGCTTCTGATAATTACTGAAAAAAGAATAAGTATAGAATTAAATATAATAAAACTTATATAAAATAGCTTATAGAAAATATCCTGTATCACGAAAACTCATTATTTTTCTAAATGTGTCCCTAATGTATAATATCATTATAATTCGTGAAAGCCTATCGGTCTGTCTGTTTAATTTGCTTTTACGGCTCATCCGCTTGGCCAATATATTTTATGATACGAGGGTATTTACAACAGGAACGCAGTCTTGGAAATTGAAATTTGTATATAGTAAGGTTTTACCCTGCATTTCATTAAATTTCATTATCTTTTCCTTGACATCCGAATATTACTTCAAAATAAAAACGAATTTGAGAAAGTGCTCTTCACTCTACACACATATTGAAGCTATATTACGCACACACTATATTACGCATTGTCTGCTACGTAATAATTTAATTATAAGTACCCGGTTCTAATTAACTGCTATGTTAATGAGACGTTGTTGATTTTTATCTTGTTTGTTTATTAGCGCGAATATATAAAAAAAAATGTAAAGATCAGAAGATATATACATAAACAACTATTAAGATTTTATCATTCCATCATCTATCATTGTTTAACAGATTATAGCCAAAAAAGCAAAGCCGTACTTTAGCGACAGAGTGAAATGTCCGGACAACGATACGGACTGTGTCGAAGAAACAGCAGATGCAAAATATGAAGGATTTTGCGTAGACCTCATTAAAGACATATTCGACAACTTGCGTAAATACAAGTTCAACTACACATACTCGTTTGAACATTACGACGACAAAAGAAATGTCAAACGTAATGAAGGAACTAGGAAGTGGTATGGCTTAATTGACGGTTTAGTCAATGATAACGTTAGTATTTTTTACATAATTAATCATCATTCTCCTGCCCTTATCGCACTCTAAGTGCGGTTAGCGCAACATGTTTTTCGCTTACATTCTCTCCTATAGTTCGTCAACTCTGGCGCTACTCCTTTTACATGCTGGTCATACTTCACACACTCAAACCATATATTTTGGTCTCCCTCTAGTCACAATGATATTTAATACTCGTTTTTCGTTTTCACATAAATAATAAACAATACTTCATAATTAATAAAAATATTTATTCTTTTACAATTACAGAGAGCTGATTTAGCTGTCGGGGACATAACTATAACAGAAGAAAGAAAGAAAGTTGTTGATTTTTCGGTTCCTTTCATGTCATTAGGAATCAGTATTTTGTATACAAAAGAGATAGAAGTAAAACCTGGGATGTTTTCTTTCTTAAACCCATATACGTTTGAAGTTTGGATGTATACAGCAACTGCGTATTGCGTTGTTTCGATGATCCTTTTTATTTGCTCTAGGTAATTATTGTCGTCACATTTATCGTTTTAAATGATAACGTTATCTTATTTAGTTGATTTGCTTTCATTAATCAGAATTTCACCAGCTGATTGGGAAAATCCCCAACCGTGTGATAAGGATCCAAAGGAATTGGAAAACATTTGGAACTTTAAAAATTGTACTTGGTTAACAATGGGCTCTATTATGTGTCAAGGGTGTGATATTTTACCAAAGTAAGTTAACCTACAGCTCATAACAAATAGTATTTACGTTGTTTAACGACTTATGTCGTATACTTGTATACTCGTATGAATGGTCCAAACCATAATCAATAGATATTATGACTTATATGTAGAGGTGATTATACTGAGCAATTCTTTTTCTTTCTTTAGGATTACCTAAAAGTTATTAATTATAATTATAACACGTTATATATTACGTTAATATACAAAACATTAATGATAATAATACAAACAAAATTTCGCTGCACAAATTTTTAGTATGATACAATATAATTTAAGAGAAATATCTAATGATAAAATCAAAAAAATGTATACTAACCAATTATTGAGTCCTTTTAGACAAACTAAATATCGTCAATATATTTATTATTATTACTAGGAACAAAAAGTATCCTCATATAATTTAGTGTATAAAATATAGATGTAACAATTTTCCGTTGATTCATTAATATTCTTTCAAATGTGTATGTACGTGATTGAATAACAAACACACAAACTTTTTGTAAGGTGTCATAGATTTATATGTATATCTAGTAAAAAAGAATTTAAAAAAATTAAAGCTATTTAAGATAGCATTATATATAAATAATACTTCAGGGCAATAGGTTCTCGCTGGGTATGTGCCATGTGGTGGTTCTTCGCAGTAATCGTTTGTCAGACATATATAGCACAACTGTCAGCTTCCATGACATCTGCCATGGAAAATGAACCAATAAATAACGTGGAAGACCTATTTAAGAGAAACAAAGTATTATATGGGGCAATTGAAAACGGTTCTACGCTCGATTTCTTTAAGGTAACGTTATGTAATCAAAATGTTATGTACGATTTTCTTATTTTGCAAGTTTACTACTGTTTATTCTATTATTTGATAAAGTAGCAAACATTGCATAATATGTTGTTTTTGAGTCGATTTATTATTATACACTACAAAAATAATAATAAAAATTATTTTGCTATAATCCGCGATATAGTAAATAGAAAATATATATAGTGCTAAATGTATAGTGGACTATCCGTTTTTTCATACCCGTTAAATGCAGGATTCGTAAAAGCACATGCACAAATCTTAATCACTGCCACCACAATACACAAGCACTACACACGTTCACTATCACAAACTCAACAATCGCGTCAAACTCAACAATCGCATTTACTATATCGCGGATTATACCAAAATAATTTTTATTATTACTCTTGTATTATGGATCCCCGCAAAGTAACGACTAATTCTATAAATTATTATACACTTCTTTTCTTCTTGTTTTTCAACCGATAGAAGTTCACTGCTGGACATGGTTTGGATAGTTTTTCACGTCTTACGATTTTATGATACTAGGATTCAACAGCTCTATGTGACCTTTATTGACTTAGTCTGTTTCCACAAGTTCAACCCCACCTACTCGTGCATCACACTGCTGATAACTGACGAATATCTGAAGACCGACTAAGAGGGATTCAAGGAAATTATCATGTTTTTCTAATTTTACTTCATTTTAGAATTCTAAGGACAAAATGTATCGCACAATGTATGACAATATGATGGCAAATCCCGTAGTTCTAGTAAGCAGCAATGAAGAAGGTGAAAAGAGAGTCGTAAGTGGGAAGAATAAATATGCATTCTTTATGGAATCTACTTCAATAGAATACCGTTTAAGGAGAAACTGCGATCTGAAAAAAATTGGTGAAGAATTGGATTCAAAAGATTATGGAATTGCTATGCCTGCGAGTATGTATTTTTGATTTAATTTTAATATGTTTTTTGTAAAGATCCGATTCTAAAGCTCTGCTCGACTAATTCGTATGTAGATATTTCTCTGGTTATTATATTTCTATAGTTAAAAGCTTATGGGGTCATGAGGGTTATCCGATACATTATCTAGATGAAGTTTAAAGAAGACTTCTTAGAAATGGTTACTTAGGTCTTTTTATGTAGTATGTGTATTATTATATGGGTAGTATTCATAATTTTGATCCGGATTATACGTTTATATTGGCTTAGCATTAAGAGAAATCGACTTAAAGTTCCGAGAGAAAGGAAATATTTTGCGAAATCTAGAACATATTATATGTATATTATGGCCTATTGTTCACAGATTCTCCATTTAGGACGTATATTAATAGAGCCATTTTAGAACTGAAAGAAAACAATAGATTGGATAAAATAAAAAACAAATGGTGGGAAGATAAAGACATCGTGAATAAATGCAAAGTAAGAATTGCGCTTATATACCCATTATTATTTACTATATACAACAGATCACCTAAGGGCGATTATATACTAGAAACGAAGGGAATTCTTACTGCACCATTCATTTGTAACATTTAATACTGAAAGTATGTCTTAACTCTCATTTTCAGGAAGAGAAAAAAAATAAAAACGACGTAGAAGGTGATCTTGAAATGGAAAACATGGTGGGTGCATTCATTGTACTCATTGCTGGGCTAGTTATCTCATTACTAATTACTGCTGTGGAATTTTTGAATGAAGTAAGGAATATTGTCGTGAGGGAACAGGTAACTTTGGAATTTTGCTGTTTTTTAAGCGAAAAAGTTAACTTCTTTAACGCTTCGATTTATAAATCAATAGTCTAACACCTACTTCATCCGAATTTGCTTCAATTTAAAAAATATTTTCAGAAATATTAATCAAACCAGATCCAGTTACTTTCTATCTGAGTATTCAATTATTTGATTGATCGAATGAGTTATTAAAATTTTAAGCTGTCGTATTTTTTTCAGGTCACTTTTAAAGAAGTGTTTATCAAGGAATTGAAATCGTCACTTAATTTCTTTCAACTCCAGAAACCAGTTATTCATAACCCAAGCAGAGCGCCATCTCTTGCGTCTTCAAACGACAGTGAGAAAAAAGAGAATAAGGCCAATCTTATTGAAAATTTTCTTGACTTTGAAAAAGAAATGTTATAAAACCCTGATATAGATAGCCCAGTCACCATTTTCATACTAAACATTTATACATGCTTGGGAATAATTCTGCATTTTTTAAGTGTTGTGTTTAATTATCCGAAATAGGCGTTTAGCGTTAACTGTTACGATTTATACCTTCTCACTCTTAATAAAAAATTGTTCGTACAATATAATCTAACTTATGCCACGGCGGTCTGTTTTATTCTATTTTAACATGTGATAATTGTTTAAATTATTTCATCATTAACAATTGGACAAAGGACTCCTCAAGGTTCTCTTGTAGATTGATAAAATCTCTCCACCTTCATGTGATTTCAAATATCAATTGTAAATTGATATTAATAATAATTTATTTAGTTCAAATGTTGCTTATTACAATAGGAATACAAACTATGTGATAAGTATAGAAAACAACATGTTACCAGAACATGACTTATCAAGCAGTCAAACAAGTTCGTTATATTATAGTATATTCTAAGGTCCACTTGTGATGTGAACTTAACCATATTTTTATCAGATGTTAATATTAACCATGTTATGAATTTTATTAAATGTTTAATAAAAAGAAATTGTGTTTAAGTAATATACTCGCGGAGTCAGAACTGACGTACAATATCGATACATTATATAGTTAAAGTTCCAACACGGCAAAACAAGTAAGTCATAAATAATAAATGCTTATTTAAAGAAAAAATTACATTTTTTTAAAATATATTTCGATAGAATATAGTTGAACAAAGACGTTTAAGTTATTTGGAAACGAAAAATCGAGCAAAGAATTTACTCATATAGCTTATAATATAAACTTTATATGTTAAGAGGTTTATGCTCAACACAATAAATACTACAGCACCGTTGAAGATCGAAACTCAAAAATCTTTATACATACATACCTCCACTCAATACACTGAGTAATAACGTATATGACTATTAACGATTCAAGTAATCGACACTTTACCATACTAATCAGAACTATACTATACTCATATACTTTAATCTAAAGTTATAAGATACTAGCAATGCCCCGCGGTTTCACCCACGTCCATACCGATCACGTGGTAGTGGAAAATCTATGAAGTTGGACTATAGATTTATTTTATAGATTATTTCATTATAAAAATGGGTATCATTCTTGGAATAAGAGCTAACTCACCAAATGCAGACCCTGCTATAACGGTCGCTACAATGAATTTGTTATGGCATTATTTGCTTTCGATTTACATTCTTAAATTCGTAATATCTTTTGATCGAGATGTCGGATTTTAATAATTTAAAAAGTATTTTACAGGTATTGAAACAGTTATTAATAAAATATCATTTAATAGGATGATGAGGATTAATACAGAGATATGAATAAAATGGTTTGATTATTGTCGGCACTTTTATTAACTTTTACAATGTAAAAAAGTAGTTATATTGTCATAACTATAATAGTTAGACATATGGTATCGCGGACTTTTTCGTGGATATTGATACATTCTATAATACTGTAGAACATTTTTTTGTTCTATAATCAATAGTTTCCGCAGCGCACGCGATGAAAGATTTTTAGAACTTAATTTTTCACACCTTATTACAATTTTGTTACGGATCCCTTTTTTTTTTTGAATAAGCAGCTTTCTAGTCGTAAAAGAATTTTTGAAATCAGTCCAGTAATTTTTGCGTGAAAACGTAACAAACATACATACATACAAACAAACAAACAAACAAACAAACAAACAAACAAACAAACAAACAAACATACAAATCTTTCCTCTTTATAATATTAGTATAGATATATAGGCAAAACATTTCGATGAATAATGAATCACGTTTATAGTCATTAAGCAATGGAGATATTTTTAAGATGGCCTAATTTGTAAAACATAGTGTAGATATAATTTACCTTAACTTTTACATTACAATGTCATATACACATTGTAATGTAATTAATAATTGTATTGTACATCTTTGGGGTTATTGTACAGAAGAGATAGTTGGATTGTGTAAAATATGAAATGCTTATAAAAGGAGTAGCGCCGGAGTTGACGAATGAAAGGAGAGAATAGAAGCGAACCCACTTAGAGTGAGATAAAGACAGAAGAATAAAGATGAAATATATGTAATAATACCCTTTTGTTATCTGCAGCTAAATTTTATGTCTACATTGATCTTCAGACAAATAAATCCTACCAGGTCCGTCTATTCACATAGTTGAATTGATTGCGTCCGGTAACTTTTGCACGTGGTGGACCCCAACGCAAGTCGCGTGCATCTCTGCACCAAATCTAATCGGAAATGTGGGAACAATCGGAAGCCGCAATATCATTGCTTGGAACCCCTCAGCATGGTACCGAAAACGGTAACAATTTGTTATACAAACACATTGAACCGTTCATGCTAAGTGCGTAATATAAGAATACATAATACCGCGCAATGTATATTCTTGTTGGGAATCGGCCTCACAACGATTGCACCGTATCCTTCGCAACAATCAATTGTGGAGAAAGAATGCCAAATACACTGGCTGTATTCAGTGGCGCGGGAGCCACCAATAAAGATGGCCGCCTCCTGGTACGCAGTGGCTTTTTTCGCCGCTACTGCTCTTGGTGCTTCAATCGGACGTAAGTTTTCCTTAATTTCTCATCAAGAAAACTCAAAATTTCTATATTTATTTTATATATTTACTATATTTTTAATAATATTAAAAATATTTTAAATTCATTGTATGCTTCTGTAAATTAAAGTTATTGTAATTTTTGCAATTTGGAGTCAAATAAAAATGAAAAATAAAAATAAGAATTTCAATAAAAATTAAAAATCGTTTATTGTTACTTCTAAATGTTAGATAATTTCTGCCAGGAACCCCCTGTTAAGCAATAAATCTTACTTGTGCAGGAATCCCCGCTTTTCAATAGAAAACATAATGTAATGAAAAAATATAAATGTTAATAGTATGTCACGTTTACTTTACTTAGATTAAATTTGCATAATTAAAGTAAAAGTCTTGTACCAAGTTGAATGCAATTTTCAAATTTGCAAGTCCTTAAATTTAGAATAAGCTTAACATACTGTTGTAGTAATACTAAATATAATTTAGCATGTGTAACACAAGTCTAATAGAGACACTGGAACTTTATATAAATGAATATTCTATTTTATTCACTTGAATATAAAATAAAACGCAATTATTTCTAACTACAATCTATTCTAATAGAGCAGTCTAAAGCAACAGTGCAGCAATATAGTATAAGTATTAATCTATCGTACTTAGTAAAATGTATGTACTGAATACTACTTTGATTGTTTGTGATCTCAGAAGAACAATCTGCTCTGCCTCACTATATTGCAATCAAAAAGATATATGTAGAAATAATTAAAAATAGTTAAATGTATGAATTTATTAGGCCATTAATGTTATGTAAAAACATATTTTCCCCGACTCAAGAATTAGGCGGAGAGGTAATTTTAAATGATTTCAAATTCTCTTAAGTGAAACTTATTATCAGATGTATTGCAAGCTGGAATCAAAATCCACATGCGCCAGAGATCTACTCTGGGGATGTGGTGGAAAAATATTTTACAGTAACTAGTCATAATAAAATGTAATCACTCTTCCATAACAAATGACAGCTCTGTAATTAAACAAAGTCGCCTTATAATAGGAATGTTTAAACTGCAATAACCTTCATTCGTTATCACTTGCAATCAGATTATTATATAATATAATTCATCATTTTTGATCATTGATCAAAAAACAGATCTTCTGGAATATCAAGCTTTAAAGAATATTTTCACTTGTTTTAATAATCTATATTATGAATTTGAGTACACATAAAAATTCTATACTGTGGATAACGTTTATTCTAATTATAATCTTAAACAAGTATGTCTTGTCCTTTGTCATCCAAATTTTGTTTGTTTTTCTGGGCCTAATTGATCAGATATCCCAATGCGGCAGTTACTTATCTATTGAAGTTAAACATAATTGATCTATATCGGTTCTTTCTAGAATTATGTCACGTTTGCCGATATTATTTAAAATACTGAAGAATATCTATGCTTAAAAGGTAAAACAAAGAAAGTGCAAATAACTATTGTTTTTTTTAATTTAAGACTGGTTAACTGGGAGATTGTAATATCACACATCCGAAGTGTCCCTGGTGTTTTAACAGAAATTACATTGCAGTGATTAAAGTTTAATACTGTTCAACTTCGAAGACTTTTTCAGTATAATTTAAAAGATATAAATCATATTATATCCCTTCTGTACATAAATGAACTCTGCACCACTGCACCAAGATACTATCATTTACTTATGATTATGATTTATCGTACAGGTTAATACCTACTTATCGAGTACAATTACTAGCTATGATTAGGTTGGTAATATGGACCTAAGCAAAGTAGCTTATTCTAGAAATTATTTAATTTAAGTTTATTTTCCCGATTCTTGGAAACCAGTACCTCTTTAACTTAGAGATTTATTTGAATGTTTGTTGTATTTTTGCGAATTAATAGTATTAGTGTAATTTTTATCACTATAGTATTCACGAATAAAGTGAAAGCAGTGCTACATCATCGTGTCCATGGCGAAACAATAAGCAGGGTAATTATGAATCAAATTAATCAACATTATAAAGAATTATGTAACAGCCATTGTGATTTTGCGTGAGTTAAATATCAAGAAAAGTATAAAAAACACCATTGCATAAAATTGTAATGATAATAATGTTAAATTAAATAAAATATAAAAGAAAGATAGTGATGGATACATCGTACGAACTTATTAGCAAACGTTAACGAAACCAAGCTTGTTAGTTTTTTTTGTTTTTTTCAGGGTGCAAATATTTTCAGCGATCTTAAAAAAAAAATTATGGTTTCGAAAGGCAATTGCTCGGAATGACTGCTAAAGAATTTAATTTTTATGTTATTACGTAGGATTTACTTCCTGTTTTCATTTTTTATTTATTTAATACGTTAAAAGGCATAAATTTCGTTCCTCAGTATTGTTAAGATTTGCCACTTTCAATTAGTTAGTTTTGGCCCTAATCTTGCACTGACACTTTGATCAACTTTACATTGATTAGAAATTTCGCCCGCGAAAATGAGCCTATAATGGCCTCTAGCGCATAATAGTAAATGACATATGTTTGATGATAGTAAATCACAAGAGATACAAGACTAATAAAGCGTAATTATTAATTTTTTTAACTAGTTTTCAATAACTAAAGCTTTTAAATAAAATAAGTTGCATAAATATATTTTTAAAATATAGTAAAAAGTTGGGTAACAAAATCGATATGACAGAAATATAAGTATGCAAATCTCGTTAATCTTTTACTTCTATTAGTATAATAAATTCAACACATATCATATGAACATCCTCAAGTGACCAGTGTTGTAACGCAGCTTAATCAAACTTTTAAGATATACTCCATTTTTTCTTCACAATACTTACAGCCACAATTTTTTTGCAACTAAACTAAAATCCATGAAGCCATGCCTTTGCATATTCTGTAAAACGCTCTCAGCTTGGTTGTATTTTTTTTTCATTTTTGGAAAAATATTATTCATATTATATATAGAATACATTAGTGCCCATTTATATATTTGAAGCTTAGATAATGTTTATAAAGCATATATAATATCGTATAATAGAACAAATAATATTTTTTATCTTATCAATGTTATTTATACTATCAGTTCACAGATGTGGGATTAGCGTTAATTAATCATTCAAATTGAATCAATCATTATTAACCTATTAGGTATAGAAATTAATGTCAATTTTAATGCTACATTATATCTTCTTACAAATATATACTTTGTCATCTATAATATTATCAATGCATAGTATGACGCTTTCACTGATGAATCACTCAACTAATAATAATTAGATTTGGCACAATTAAGGCTAATATGCAGGGCTAACGTTTATAACAATTTTTTTCTGGAACAATAAAAATATATTTTATAGTACATAAATTATATAGTATTATACAATATAATAATAAGTATATAAAATTATGAAATAAAATATGATATTTATTGATAACACTGTACAAAAAAATTATATAACGTACTTACATTAAGGATATAAGAAATTTTGTTTCTCCATTGGAGAAGAAGTATAATAAATACCTAGGACCATAATAATTTATAACAATATGTATTATATAATACAACAAGGTGCGCAGAAATAATGAACAAAAGCTATTATGTCGAAACGGATTTAACAGACCACTGTTAACTTACTATCTAAAAACTAGCATTTCTAACTTAACCTATCCTTTATAAGACCGCTGTAATGGTAGCAAATATCGGGCGCTTTGTTAGTAATTTAGATCATATTAAAATAATTAATTATCATTAATCTATTAGGTCACATGTTCAGAATTTTGAACACGAAGAGTTTCCTATATTATGCAACGCATGCATTCCGTAAAAGGAGCCAGAGTCGCACGCGGTTAGACTACCGTAACAATCTTATGTCACAAAATTGTGTAATTTAACTTCAATGACAGTGAAACTGGCACAAATTGTCGCATGGATTCGTCGCTAAAAAATAAGGGCAAAAAAAACTAAATCAATCTGACATATAAAATAAAACGTTATGTGCAATCATAGGAATATGTACACTAGGCTCATAAATATAACGAAAGAGAGGAAAATGTTGACAGAATTATGTAGTTTTTATTAAGCAGGATGCACCATAACATGATGGTGAAAAAAGACGTCGCTTAGTACAGTGTTTGTACAACCACATGCAAAATTATAAAAAGAATTAAATATATTTTAGTGTTTTTAATAAATTACATATTGATATAATTTAGTTTATTGCATTCCATTCGTCCTCCTTCTAAGGTAGAAATACCATCATCAAAGTTTACCAATATGCCATTGTATGCTTCATATTTGTTTGTTTAACTATGTTCTTTATGTTATTCTAAATGCTTTAAACATCAACCTGCGCAAATATGCCGCTCACTAGAAGTTACGTATGCGAGTGCACCATTCGCAGTTGTAAACGTAAGGGCAAAGAACTATCCATCAAACACCTTAGTTAATTTACTTAGTGTTAAATCGGATAGTATTTCAAGTCTCTTCAGATAATTAAAGGAAAGGCTTGTTTATTTTATTGCATGGAGAATCAGATTAGCTTATTTTGAATTTTTGGTATAAAGATCTCATCATCAACATTTTCGCAGTCTAGTGATGATCCTACGTATTCAAGCATTTGTTCCTGTTTTGTGTTTTGTTATGTGCAATAAAGTATTTTATGTACCTATTTTCAGTATCTTTCATGCCACACCGAAAGCCATCGTCGGATACAGACATAAAAATAAGCCGCATCATTCGTCATTTAAAAAGTGTATGTACGTAGCTAAGGCTCGAAGAGTTAATTCGGTGGTGGGCATTGTCTAGTGTATTATACGCATTACGCACTGATCTCGCATGCTTTATGAACAATGCACTTGCTATTTTGTAACATAAATATTTAATAATTTCAATCACGCAATTTCTAAAATATTTGCAGTTTCGCCTCTACTCAGTTAAAAACTCCCAATAAAGTTGTATAAAATTTAACAAAAACACTGCAATTTAAGAGCTTAAGTATAACATAGAAAACTAATACGATGGCTTATAATAATAATATTGTTATTTCATTATTGCTAATTTTATTATGTTTTACTGTTTTACTTATGTTGTATCCATATAAAATATCGTTGGTATCGACTATCGAATGCCGTTCGACAAAATCGTTCGCTAACAATTTTTCTACGAGACTTTTTCAAAAAATATAAAGCCATTTTCAATGGTACTTCGTAAATTTTGTCGGAAAATTTGCATTCAGCACATAATTTGGATATATTTAATAAATAATATTTTAAAAGGTATATGAGAAACATATATTTTGCACAAAAAGAAAAATTATGCATTTTTAAACCACGAAGCACCGCTGGCTTACAATATAATTCTATTCACAATAATTTATATTATTAATTAAATTATTTTTGGTCTACAGACTCTACAACGTTTCGTAGTTCAAGTATTTTCCGAAATACAATTAAAAAAATAAATTTCTGCTAAAAACAAAATTTCTAGCTCTTTGAGCATCGTACATCAAACGTCCATGTATTGAAAAAGAAGCCGACCACGTTAATATTATATTAAAAAACCATAAATCTTTTGTAAAGATAAAATTAAACATCCAACCATCTCTAATAAACACAAAACTCTTAACTCTTCTTTAGAAATACAGATTAACGTCACTTGTAAGATAATTGAGTATTTATAGAAAACGTTTTACATAACGAACAATTATGACTAGATAAGCGAAAATATTTGATAGAAGGTGAAGGGTAAAAGTTAGTAACTCAACCCGTCAAATAGCATTTGATATAATAAATAAATACTTATTATGGTTACGGCAAGGGACAAACAATTAAAGAATGTACCTAATCTTTCAGCGGGCCCCTACGTTTTGGAGAAATCATCTTGTGGAAGAGTATGGATAACTGTACATTCTCCGGCAATCCGATTATCACTCGGAAGGAATTTGCTTGATGCTATCGAACTTAATTGGGATTTCAGTACCTGTTCAAATATACCTGCGCAAGTAAGTAAACTCATTTTAATTTACCATTATTACGTAAAATCTCTCTCGTTGAAATCTTCAAATTCACTTGAAAGTTGCATGTGTTGTAACATATTGTGTAAGACCGCTTAAACTAATCATTGCACTTACCATTTACTATAGCCTCAAGCTATAAAAGAATAAACTTAAATTGTCTAAGTTCTAAAAAACATATACATATGTAGAGTGCAATAAAATAAATAAATCGTTTTTCACCTGATCCGAAAATTTGACTTTAATTAAAAGATTAAATTTAGGTAATAAATCTAATGGTTTTTAAACTTTTGCAATTCATATAACATAGTTTTTTTTTCTCGAAAAAATCGCTAGTTATCGCTAGGGCCGTTTTACTGTATCATTCTGAAATATGTCACTTTTTTATTTGGCTATTTATATAAAACAAACATAAAACATACCTCAAGAAACATGGTGTCCCTGAAAAACACGTAAGATCGGGCGTAAACTCTCTTGAAAAGAGTGTAATATTCAACATTAATTTATAAATTTACTCTGCTCAATATATCGAATATACGACGCACATTTCAAGTTAAATCTTAGAAAATGCTTCAATCGACTATTCAAATATACGTATTCTATCCATGAATGCACATTGTTTTATATTTACATTCAGTTTCAGACTCGACACTGAAATTATATCGTAGGGGTTTTGTTACCGCACTCTCTCATTACTCTTTGTACTGTGTTAATGATAGTGTTACGAAACCCATAGTGGATGGAAGTCTTTATTCACACGTCGAGTCGCCTGACTATCGTCATTATCGGTGTGTGTAAAATCAGTTACATTGAAACGGAAAGGCACGCATACTACGTAATGTTGCGCTTTGTGTAGCAATTTAGTGAATAATGGTCAGTAGGTACGTTGATAGGTCCGATTTATGATCTCTATGTTTCGTTACGTCCAGAGAATATCGTTTAAGCAAACTTGTGGATACAATTTTGAGACAACGGAATGTTTGTAAGCTAATTAAATTGAATTATTTATCTTAATCATAACAACATTTTACAATTATTAGATTTTTTTTTTTTGGGAACAATTTATTTTATGGAACAATTCCACGAAGCTAATTGTGCGAATAAATGCAAAATTACCGAAATTATGACTATAACCATATTACCATAAAAAACAGTAAGTAACAATACATCATTTCAAATCCCTGTAAAGTATTAGAATTAAAAAATAATAAATTACTAATAAACATCAACAAATCTTTGATCATTCGTAATTACTTCAGGTGTGACCGATAAAGACAGACTCGTTATCGTAGAAAAACCCACACATATCTTGATCAAATCTGTATATTTCCAGATAGGTCTTTTCAACGACAGGCCTGCGTCGTGGAGAAATGCATTGGCGACATTCCCTGTGAACTCAGTAGTGGGATTCGTTATAACAAACATTTCCCTAGGCGACGGCAATTTGCCTGCTGGCTGGCAAACGGGAAATGGTGTTAAGGGCCCCCACTGCTTATGGCCTTGGGTTGGTGCGGGAGGCATTTTCATACAAGCGATTAACTGTTTGAAGATTCAGCCAACGTGGATGGAAGATAATGCGTAGGTACATTCCTACTGATTAAGTTAATTACGCTTTAATTCCACAGATTATTTACTAATCCAACATAAACTATTCAACTGAAATCAACTTATTATATTCATTATTTTATCTTTTTTTTCTCTTTCTTTCTATATTACCTACATTTTACTTCTTGTCTTGTGCTTTCTGTTACTCAAAGGTTGATTGGAAGAGATCCCTTGCAGGAAGTCCACCTTTGTACCATGCACGTTTACGTTTTTTCTTTTCTAAAATTTTCATTTATGTACAATAAAAGAACAAGTAAATTATTTTGTCATCGAGAAACATAGATTTCAAATTATAGAAATATTTTTTTTTTATGAATGTGGTATGTAGAACTTGAAGTAAGTATTATAATCATAGTATTATTTCCTATTAGTATTATTAGATTTATATATACTTTTTATCGAAGTAACTAAAACTTAAGATAAAATAATCATAAAAAAGTTATAAGATACAGAAACCCAACTGTTTTACGGTTCTTAAGAAAATTTAGTTGAATAATTTGATATCCATTATCTTATTCAACTGTAATCATGAAGAATGACTCGGATCTTCCCTCAGTGACCGAGACATAAAGGAAATGCTTTTCAGATTTATACTTTAACCACAAGATTGGTTTGTGAAGTGTCTCGTTTCTTCCCTGCCTACATATTTCCTTACAAGTTCATTGCATCTAACGCGTACGCGCGAATGCTTGCGCAACATTGTTTGTTTTTAATTAAGTATTTAAAATTACGCAAAAATTTCGGCATCTCAAGCATGTTACCTGAACTATAATCTATTATGAACAACGTTATACAACCGTTTTCTTTTATTACATTAGGAGCCGTAGTTTCAAATCCTGGGCAATAATCTATGAGTTTTCCATCGAAAATGAACCGTTATACTTATAAAACACCATTTATTTCGTGTCTTCAAATGAGATGAAATCTTTGCAAAGCAGTGGTATAGAATTGACTAAGAACATCGAAAATTAATAAATTAAAGTATTTTTTTGGGAATAGTTGCGACCGCTTTTTTTATATTTAGTTTAAGGTTTGAGTAAACTTAAACCTTAATTTATAGAATTAGGCGTTACTTTGTAATATATATAGTGCTAAATGGACTATCCGTTTTTTCATACCCGTTACATGCAGGATTCGTAAAAACACATGCACAAACCTCCACCACTGTTTCTGATTTCTAATTATTCCAAAATATTTAATTTCAAGCTTTTTTCACAGGTGTGCAGGATTTCGAAACAATGGTCATTAAAAACTTTATGACCGCTTTCTAACAATTGTTTCGCGAAATGTGAATTTTGTGGCTTATTATTCCTGAACCATATGTTCTTTAAAACGGGTTTCAAAATTACGACCAGTCTGACCCACATATGTATCTTTGCATTCAGGACATTTTATTTTGTAAACACCACTCTTTTTCGGGCTTTCTTATTTATCTTTATTATTGCATAATATATTTTTTAAAGAGTTATTGATTTTAAAACCTAATTATATTTGACTTTGTTTTAAATATAACTGAAATTCGTTCTGACAATGTTCCAAAATAGGTTAAACTGGCTTTGTACTTATTATCTTTGTAATGTAGCACCGCATAGAAGTGTTTTGCCAATTGCAACTTCTGTTTGTTTTTTAATATATTTTGTATCTTTGCTCATCGTAGCCATTGGAATGCGCCATCCCGTTGATTATTTGCACCTCATTGTTGACATTCTTTTCGGAAAGAGGGACTAATAAGAGTCTGTGTATATATGAAAGGCAGCAAGTTTGTGCCTTTCATAAGGCACAAACTTGCTGCCTTATGAAAGCAAGAAGAAGGTATGATCGTATCCGTGTAGGTTAGTTTGCGAAAGATCTCAAACGTATGTCCGTTGTTAGACCGTGTAATAGTAAGGTCAAGAAAATTTTGCGACTTATTCTGCTCTGATTCTAATTTGAAACTAGTTTTGGGATGTTTGGAATTAATATTATTAATAAAAATATCAAGTTGTCTATCCGTACTCGTCCAGCATATAATTATGTCATCCACATACCTATAATAGTAAACTTAAAATATAAATTCTAAGATTTTATTATTTTTTCCAACGCCCACAGGCCAGTTGGCGGGTTTGATTCCCGCTGAGGGCCAACATCTTCTTTGAATAATACTCTGTTGGTCCTTCGAGTCTGGGTGTATAAATGTATTTAAATATATATTTAAAATACTCCATGTGCATATTTATCAGTTGTCCGTCACTCATAAAGTTACTTGGCGTGTGTGGTAATATCCCATATATTTATAAATTTAAATTAATATAAATGCATCGTTGTTTTCCAACAGATTCGATTGCGTTTAAATGCTCGATTAACCTTTATATAAAATACAACTACCAATATATACCATACTTATTTTTTTAATTAATTATTTCTTTTTAATTTATTTTATCATTAATTAATTATTTCTTTCTTAATTGTTTTACAGAGACAAAATCAACAAGCTGCGTTTAGGGGAGCTCGCCATACCGGGTACACACAACGCAGGCGCTTGGCGTTTCGACACAGAGATAAGCTCTGTCGCAAGGGACAGCTTCGTTCTATGCCAGGATCGCTCTATCTGGGCCCAACTAGTCTATGGCATTAGATACTTCGATTTTAGGATCGCATATTATGAGTTTTACAGCAGGGAAGAAGACAGGTATTTTTTTTCAACAATGATTGGCTTTCTGTATTAGCCTTTTTAAACAGTGTTTTTAAACTGCTGTAATGGCAAAGCTAAAATTGAATGCAAAATTTTATTATAGAATCTGATGCCCAACCCCAAAAACGATTTACGTAGTTTTGTAAGGCGCAAAGCAGGGGCCTTAAGCTAGTGTCGGCTCCTACTTTGTCTATTATATAGATCGAGAATTTTTTTATAATAATTATTAAAATACTTATAAAGGTTTCCAATAATATATCATAACCATTCTAAAAATACTTAATGAAGTAACGCGTAATGACGCGTAATTACTTTTATATTAATTATTTTTCGTCACATCAGAATGCCGACAAAATAAATTAACCTATCCTTTTTTTTAATATCCCCACAAGTTGAGGCTAATGTCAATATTTAAACTTCCTAATACACTAAACTCAACACAATAGTTATTATCAATACAATATTATTATTATTATTATTATACAAATGTTGCTAATTTTAAAATTAAAATTGCTAACACTTGCAAATATTCTTATGCAAAAAAATGAAATTACTAAAAATATACTGCGAAGCAAATGTATGAATACCTATTTCCTTAAACTTTAACGTTTAAAATACTTACTATGTTTAACGTTTAAAATACATACATCCATCTGTTCAAAACTATGATTGTAGATGAAAATTAAAAACGTACTATAACACTAATAACACGTTCCTTTAGCATATTTCATGCTTTGCTTCTTGAAATTAATAAAATATTATACGCTGCAGCATCTAGCCAGTGAGGGTAATCATATATAATTAACGAATAACATATAATTTTGTGAGAGATGGACTTATCAAAGTCTTGCTTGTCCTAATTACTGTGTATGTTTACTATTTACATGCACAAATTAATAAGAAATTTACAAATTACGTACACAAATACAGTGATACAAGAAGTGGCTAGTTACATGAGTATTGTACGCAAGTTGTTTGAGTTGTTTGCTTCCTCGTTTAGTCAATATGAAATTATAGTTATAATTTCGCACTCAAAAGTTGAACTAATTAGTTTGAGTGGAGTTTAGTCCTCGTCCAATATGTAATAAGTCCCTATATTATGCTTGGAGTTTCAAATATTAAATTAGAGTATGCCTAAGTATCAGATACGTCTAACCACCTCGCTATGCAAACTACGACTCTATGCCGAGGTCCCTCCTTAAATTGATTTTAAGTTGTGTTGTGTGTAAGTAAGTGAACAGTGTAAAGTATTCAGTATTCCTAAATTTTAATAATTGTACGTAATTATTGTCGTGTGCTATCCGATTGAGTAGAATAGACCCTCATTTCTTACCGTGGTGTCGTAAAATACGACTACGTAAGTTGACGTTAGGCAGGCGGCGGTCGTAAAATACGTAGCCGAATCATGTGACTACAGGTTTATAACATGTTGTGTCGACCTCACTTAGACTCGGTTAAGGATATGAGGACGATGATGTACATAATTATTGTGATGTGCGTGTAAACATGTGATTACAGTAATTTCTTTGCAGGTACTGGTTGAACCACAATCTAATTCGCGTCCGGCCTCTTTTACCGCTGTTAAGAGAAATAAGAGCATTCTTAGATATCACTAGAGAGGTAACTAAATCTGTTTTAGATATCCTTGTATTGTCAATGTTATGTGAATCGAAATCTAATAGCTAGATTATTTTTTACTGTCATCACTCATTAAAGAAATCATCATCGTATCATTTATAAGGCAAATATCTAATTAGATTTGTATTATATATAATATTTAATATTTATGTCTGCGATGCTCCTTTGTTGCGTTTTTCTTTATGTTTCAGTACTTCGTATAAGCTCAAGTCTTAACATTATTAAAAACGTAATATACATATAATTAATGTTTAGAGACCGGCTATACTCACGTGTTATTTTATCGAATGAGCCCGAATAGTTTCAAGCCCATACGTGGCTCTTATTCATGAGCTCTTTACGTAGCGTTTGCGTGTTTCACACGCAGTTCCTGCCGCGATAACACCGCGATGAGAATTGAAATTAGTCGGGCTCATCCGATAAAATAACACGTGAGTATAGCCGGTCTCTAAACATTAATTTGAATACCACTCACGATAGTTTAAATTCAAAAAGTAATGTATTTATTTATTTTTTGATAAGCCTTAGTAGTAGTAGTAGTAACAGCCCGTTGTTATGCCCACTGCTGGGCTAAGGCCTCCTCTCTCCGTTTTTGGAGAGAAGGATTGGAGCTAAGACCTACCACGCTGCTCCAATGCGGATTGGTAGGTTACACATATCCCTAGAATTCTCTAGAGATATGCAGGTTTCCTCACGATGTTTTCCTTCACCGAAAAGCGTGTGATAAATTGCAATTATCAATTAGACACATAAGTTTTAATAGAAAAACTCATTGGTGCCTGCCCGGGTTTGAACTCGTGTTCCCCTCGAAAGAGTTTGCACGGTCTCACCGCTGGGCTATCACAGCTCTCAGATAAGCCTTAGCATTCATGTATTTATGTGTCTACTTAATTGTGATTAGTAGATCATGAAAAATTATGGTAGCTATTGTACCATGTTTTATTTTCAGGTAGTATTTCTTGACGCCCATCACTTTCCTGTTGGATTTTACCATCAGAATGGAGCACCAATTTTTCATGTTCACCACGGCTTACTTAACTTAATTCAAAGAGAATTGGGCCCTCATATAGCCGTTGCTACGCAGTTTTCCACAGCGCCCGGTACAAGAGGCCCGCCTCTTCAATCCTTTATAGATGCTAATAGACGCCTACTATTCAGCTATGTAGACAATAATATAGTTGCTGGTAAGTCATTATAAATCTGATGAAAGAAACATGAAGTATTTTATGTAGTATACTTTTAAATGCGTGTGCATGTGTGTGCGTGTGTATAAGGTTATAAATTTATGAAACAAGGTCATAAAATATACCTCTATTTACGAATAGTATAAAAGAACACATGGTCGGCTTAGTTAAATACTTCATGTTTAGTACTTTGAAATCTATCTTTAAGAATTTAAGGCTACAGTAGTTTAAGAATCATCTTCATAGTTGAACGATAATGCTCCTAAATATTGGATGCCTCATTTACGCAAGTTACCCAACTGAAATGAATTATAAAAACTTATTGAAGACATGCGTAAAGCTATAACTTTTTTATAATCATAAATTAATTATAATTTTATGTATGAAAAAATTGAACATTATACACTTGTTTATCCTTTCTTACGCTGATGTATCCTACATTCGCTTATTTCATATGATGTTGACTGAACGGTACACTAGGATTACAAGCAATATAACAGAACTAACTACTCTGCTATAATCCGCACGGGTTAAGTGAATGCAAGCAAAGCCAATGTGTATGAAGCAGGCAAAATCTACGCACCTTATACATGCAGGACAAGCCACCACATGCACCCCAAGGCGCAATTCACCAGCAACAACGCACACAAAAGCAGCACACACACCCACCACCACAATCTCGACGATCGTTTCGCCCCGAAACCGAAGCATCATCAGGAGGATAGGCTCCACGACAAAAATCGTACTGCAGTACAGTACGATGCGTTGTTGCTGGTGAATTGTGCCTTGGGGTGCATGTGGTGGCTGGTCCTGCATGTATAAGGTGCGTAGATTTTGCCTGCTTCATACACATTGGCTTTGCATGCATTCACTTAACCCGTGCGGATTATAGCAAAGTAGTTAGTTCTGTTATATTGCTTGTAATATGGAATTCCGCAAAGTAACGCCTGCTTCTATAAAACACTGGGATTAGTTAACTTTGTCATTGTTTGCTTTGTTTTAAATAATTTATCTTTCTCTTCCAGGAAACCAATGGTTGTGGCCGATTCTGCCTCATCTTTGGGCAAATACCAACAGCCCTACAGAACTCTTTCACTTCCTAGATCATATGATCGATATGTCGCCATTGCCATCGTCACGATCGCCGCTATACTCTGCAATGGCTCAAACCACACCTACCGTGTTAGATATTCTTCTCGTACGAGGATCGTTAAGGATCAACGCCGATGCTGTCAATAGAAATGTAACAGAACGCCTTAAAACTCGTTGGCGAAATAACGCCAACATCATATCTACTGATTTCTTCCTGGGCAGCGATGTCACAGACGTTTCAATCGCACTCAGTATCGAGCGTTCCAATCGTTTATGACGAAACGGCATACGCCTCCGTAGCGGCGGGATCATCGTTAATAAATCGTATCGACCCCGACTAGCAACTTATGGACGCCGCTCCCCTGGACTCCACTTACCAAGTACTACTGGTACCATTCTGAAACGTTTCGTTTATGTTATATAATTGACCAATTGATTTATTGTGACCCCTCCCGCCTCTGATCGTACACATCCGGCACATTTACAAGTTTACCCTGACATTCTGACAATAAGATTCCGGCGTATAATAGTGAGATAATACAAAAGTAATAATAAAATTATTTTGCTATAATCCGCGATACAGTAAATAGAAAATATATATAGTGTTTAATATATAGTGGACTATCAGTATTTTCATACCAGATACGTGCAGGATTCGTAAAAACACATGCACAAAACTCCACCACTTCCACCACAATACACAAGCACTACACAGGTTCACTATCACAAACTCAACAATCGTTTCGCCCCGCAACCGAAGCATCATCAGGAGATAGACTCCACGACAAAATCGCAAAGCTTTGCGGTTGCGGGGCGAAACGATTGTTGAGTTTGTGATAGTGAACCTGTGTAGTGCTTGTGTATTGTGGTGGAAGTGGTGGAGGTTTGTGCATGTGTTTTTACGAATCCTGCACGTATCGGGTATGAAAATACTGATAGTCCAGTATACATTAAACACTATATATATTTTCTATTTACTGTATCGCGGATTATAGCAAAATAATTTTATTATTACTTTTGTATTATGGATCTCCGCAAAGTAACGCCTAATTCTATAAATTATAGTGAGATAATATTAATATTTATATTATTTGTTATGAGTGAACTAGTCCATCGTTCTATGAAACGATTTATATTATGAAACCAAAATTAAACAATGTCGTTGTAACAGTGTTTTTTTTTAATATTCTGTAATACCTGTTTACTAAATATCCAATAAAACAACATAAATATTAAATGTTCACTTATATTAGTTCTTATCTATTACAATAAATAATATCTAACTACAAAAAATAATTGTACTTGCGACGAAAAGAGGTAGATCAACCGTGCAGTAAAGCACAATACAGTCTAATTTATCACGTGTGTGGTGCCAATAAAGGTAACAACTCTGCCCGACTCATCCGGGATAAAGCTCGTGCATCAAGCCCCATTGCGGCGGCAGCGCCATGAACGTCGAGCCCAAAGCTCTGCAAAAGCGCAGCAAGCGCCACTTCTTCACCAGTTCGAGGGTCTCGTAACCGAGGACACGACCCATTACACTGTGGCCATGAACAGCGCTCAATTAATCGCCGGGGCGCGCATCGTACATGCTCCCGCTTATTTCCACCAGTAAACCGCCGCTCCCAGCACGATATAGCTCTCGGTAATGATACACCTGACACGTTAATTGCTAACCATTCTGGACGGGCAAGTGCTCCATGAGCAATACAAGCCGGGGCAAAACTAGAACGTACACTTTTAAGACTCGAGCGAATTGCAGAACCAGTCTCATGAACTGCATCCCATTGCGCTCTAGTCCGTGGCGCTCGAACTCCTTCTGCAGTCAACTGGGCAGAATCAAAAAGATATTGAAAAACAAAAAGAGGTGTCCGAATGTGTGGATATAACCGATACCCAAAATAACATAACCAGGGTTTGTCGCGGTACATGCGAATACATGAATTCGGGGGTGATCCCGACCACAATGAATGGCCTAACCTAGCAATAGCATCTGCTGAAGATGCTCGTCTTTTTTTAGGGGGACGATCTAGAAACCAGCCTGAATCCGCTATAGCCGCAACGCGAATCCCGTGTGTTCTTAGAATTCTCCTTGTGTCGTCTACATGAAGCATGACTCCAGTTCCTCCAGCACTCGAACCAACGAGCAATAGACGACCAGTGAGACCAATTTGAAGAAGTTCGGCTAACACAGAACGAACTATGAATCGACCAGCGAAGGCAAAACTGTTATTTAAATTGGAATTTTCATATATACGTGTACCCGTCCACATATCACTTGAACAGTAAGGAAGCAAGACATGATTAGAAGCGTGCCAGAGCGGATTTGCTTGCGGGTCGGCAGAGAGGAGAGCAGGCGCCCGTCGTGCTCGAGGCCATCGTGTAGAAGACATGAGGCCGGGCCGACGACGCCATCGGGTGTTGCACGACGCCTTGTCCCAACAGTACCCGCCGCCTTCCAAGTAGACAACCCAATGGTGGTCATTGTTGCCTCGGCGTAAGTAATAACTGCAAATCGACGGAAAACATTTTATGACAAACTAACACAATGTATAACAAGAGTAATTAAATGGAATTGAGTTCTTGCAAAAGCATAACTGATATTGCATATGATCTTTACAAATATTGGGATCGTAGACGAGGCAATTTTGTTCTTTATTTATAATGTACAATATTATAGGCTAGAATTATGTAACCTGCTATTTAGCATTGGCAATAGTGTGGGAAGTCTGGTATTCCTCTCTTTAACTAAAGAAGAGGGAATTAGATATTAACGCGATGATTCTTTACAAATTTTTGTTTACAAATTAATTACAAATGTAAACCTACTAAATAGTTAGGCCTAAATTAAAAACTTCTTAGTCCTTGACGATAAGCCAATATTTTTTATACACTTTTAAGTCAGGACGGTAATCCCCTGTGTTAACGACTGTTAAATTGGCTATTACAGAATCGAATGGAGATAAGTCAAGCTACAAAATGGAAGCAATAAATCCGAATCTATTTAGAAAATAATATTCATCGAACAACTTGAATTAGTCAAATACTATTACTTATTTTGAAATGGAACATTAAGAATTAGGAAAACTTTCTTACTTAAATGAGTCAGGACAATGTCTACCGGGTCAGCTAGTCTATATAAGAGAAAGTATGGATGTATGTTCCTTATAGACTCGGAAACGGTTAAACTGATTTTTAGACAAACTGATAAACTAAAAATCGAATCTGAAAATTGCCAGCAGTTAATCCTTAAAAGTTTGGTTACAATCGGCCAATTTTGTTAACTGTCAACGACATTTCTACAAGGGGGGAAATCCAAACTAGACTGAGCCACAGCAACGCGTGGCTGGGTCGCTAGTTGAATATAATTTTCATGAATGTTCTTGTTATTCTCTTATGTTTATGACCCCGGTCTGTACTTTGAGGGGAGCATATATTCCGCCAATATAGCGTAGAATGGAGAAAACAATGGAGATTAAAGTAAAACTTACAGCTGGCCGGTAATTAGTGAATATACTTGTATATACTTTATACTACGACAACACAAAAACATCACATTAATAAACAAAAATACGGTCTATATAAATTGTATATAAATAAATTTAATTAAACACGTACCCTGCGGGTGTTCCATCGTTGCATGTCAATGTCTTGTTGGACAACCACACGAGTCTCAGACTGTCGGGCGGAGCAGCACTCTCACATGCCGCAAACAGAACCTGAAAATACAAGAAGTTGAGTGAATATTTATAAAATTAAAAATGAATATTTGGGATACGGAAACTGTGATCCAGCGTTAAGACCGTGCGAATCCTTCTAGAGTCGAAGGTTTAAACCCCAGGCAGGCACCGATGCGTTGTTCTGTTAAAATTTATGTGTCTGATTAATGATTGCAATCACACGCTTTGCGCTTTTTTTCCTTCTCTCCAAAAAGGGAGAGAGGAGGCCTAAGTCTAACATTGGTGTACTAAGAAGTCCGTACTTATTTTTTCTTTTTTATAGAATAGGACAGGATAGATTCCAGGAAATAATACATTATTCTTACACATTTCATCTACATGTTGACACTGTGTAGTCAATTATCACAAGTTACGAAACCCGTTATGTATCTATCTAGATTTTGCATAAACAATCAAGAAAACAACGTTAAATTCCACATATAATACAGCGTTGACAACAATAATTATCATACTGGTTTTAAGTGTTTATAAATTTAACGTTAACTTGTGATTTCTAAGTTTCACACGAGACTAGTTATCGAGGTGCAATATTCTAATAATCTGACCTTGTATTAAGAGCATATGATATTTTCAAAGGATTTTGTACTTTACGAAATTCTATAAAACAGATGCTACCATAAATTTTTCGCAGATCAAAACGAATATGCGTTTTGCTACTGTATTTTAGTAGTGATAGTGGCTTAGATAACGGCTAGGTAAATGGTGATTCACATATTAATAGACGTGTTTTGCATTCTACAATTAGTATTAAAGAATTTTTCTTTAAACGCGGATAATAGCAAAATTAATTTTATCGATATTTTATACTTCTATTCAGGTATCTCTTAAAAGATTTATATGCTTAAAGAACAATTCAAAATAATTATACGTTTGGAAAATTAGACGTGAACCAAACATCGTCCGGAGATTTCATAACTCTAGAGAAAAATCGATATATATGGGATCATAGCATCGATTTGTTTTTAATCTGTATATCTATTTTCCCAAAGAGAGAAAAGAGCCTTCTCCATTAAATGAATATCACCAGACTGTTCTATAAATCGGGACTTTTTTAACTACAACAATGTTTCCGCAATGCAATAATGTCTAAGTCTAGTAAGTATAAAGGTAAGTATGGCCTTATAACTTATGTAAATCGAGATGCTTCTTTAATATTGATGACAAAACTCTGAAATACTTTAATCTACAAACAAACAAATATATAAACCAAATACAAGATTTGGCTTTTATTTAACACCCTAAGTTAACTCGCCGGGAAAAGTTTGTCAATAAATTTGTGTTTTTATACGTTTTATAATAATTACGTACGGTTCGGAAAAGTTTGTACATCGAATTATAAGTCAATAAAACTTACTAACAACTTAAGTTAAATAAACTTTTAAAAAGCTCTTAACAAAAATTTCATGTGCCTACTGTTAACCGTTGAAGAATTTCCTAGTCTGGAGCCAATCCTGGCAGCAACATCAGGTCATGCTTAAACATGCAATGTCATCGGGATTGGAGCAGTATGTTAAATTTCAGCTCCATCGGACACTTGAAAGTGGTTCAACTTAAACTTGCATGATTCCACCTTCACATACATACACGGCAAGTTAAATAAAAGTTTTTAGAAAATGAGTGTCATAGTCGCGGTCATTTGTGATGTGGACGATATGGGATTCTTCAAATTTACAAACAATAAACTAGGCCTTGTCGATAAGAATTGCAGTTGCAAAATATACTTGTGAATTCGATTATTTTACATTGCTCAAATACATTCAGAGCCCAAATAGAAATATGATCCTTTTCGTCCAAACAACTGATCGATGCAATTTTTAGTACAGAATAGTTGAAGGGGTTGTGAATGACACATACTTTTTTCTTTTTCCGGAGTCCAGGCAGACAAAGAAGGCGGGCAGAATAGTTCAGAAATCTCCAAACCATTTAACGCGTCTTTATGTTCATAAGGCGTCAACACACTGGTGCGGCAACATTTCATAATTATGACCACCCTAATTTCTTACCGAGCTATCGGTAGAAGGCGACTAAGGTAAGTTGACGTCAGGCAGGCGGCCGGTCGTAAAATACGTAACCAAATCACGTGACAACATGTTTGTAAGATGATGTGCCGATCACACTTAGAGCGGGATAAGGGCAGGAGGATGATGATGATGATGATGCTATTTAGTTTTTTACGGATTATTTTGCATAATAGTATTAGTTAATTTAAAACTATCCATCCCACAATATACCAAATACATTTGGTAGATTATTATATCTATAATCACCATTTATAAAAAATGATTAAAAATAAATTTGTATATGCAAATGAAATTAGAAAAAACATTAAAGATTCCGAATTTGTCATCACAATGCATCAAAAAAACAAATTCAGAACGAGTCAAATCTTCCCCGGTAAAACCATGTGATAAGTGTAAATGACATATCACAGAGTAAACAAATAAATGCGTACACAGAGTGTCCATGTGAGCCAGTAGGAGTGACGTCGGGCGCGAGCAGTCATCACTGATAGCTGTCAGCACAGCGCGGAACACCGCGGCACACACACCCCATACTGTCCGCCGCTACGACAACACTGCCAGCGACGGTCCACTGCACCGCTACCGCGAAACGCGCGCTACGGTAGCACTGCTCCCTGTTTACAAAATAAAGCCTCTATTTAGAGCGAGGGCGAAGGGCCGCCTCGTCGCGCGGCGTCGGACCGAATAAAGGTAAGAGGCGGGCGGCTCGTTTGTGAGGCAGGGGCAGCGGGACCGGCTCCGGCGGCGAGATCAAACGCGGCGCAGATCAAAGGGGCCGCCGCGCGATCGGCATCCGTCATTATTATTATGCAAGCATTACGGAGCGCGCGTGACTCAGGCGAGTGGGCCACGCGAGTTGCGCGGGCGCCGCGCCGGCTCCCTCCCCTCGCAACCCCATACGCACCCCCCATGGCTACACCTGTCAAAGGCAACTGCCGTAACACATTAAGGTTGCCACCAGTTTTTGTGAGTATATAAAAAATTTAACTGCGCTCTGTAATTTAAAAATTGCGATACCAATTTTATAAGTGAATCAATATTCAGATAAAAGGATCAAATGTTTAAAGGTTCAAAATGCTTCGATCAAAGGTTAAAAAATATCGTGGAACAAGCACAACAAAATAAAACTCGTTCTTCTATGATAGTTCTTCCTTTGCAATGGCAATATCTACTTTTTTTTGTTTTTACAAATAATGTATCAAACATTTACGTATGACACAATTAGAACGAAAAAAATTTTGGAAACAACGGAATGTCAATCAATAATGGAAGGTACTCAAGTTCTACACCGGATAGGTATTTTTTTTAAACTTACATTATTGTTTAAAGCTTAGTTGACACATACCCACCCTTATATAAGAGACAAACGAGTTGATAACAAGCTTTCCATACATTAACAATCTTTGTAGGCCTGAAAATGTTCTGAAACTCAGTTTCGATAAGCTGCTTTCTTTGTTAAGTTTTTATAATTATAAATCATAATTCCCTAATTATAAGGCTTTCCTTTACATTTTTCGCTTGATAATTTCATAGAAATATTATTATTTTACGTATGTGGTGTTCTCTAGGTACTTGGCCAATATCTGATATCTATGATGAATGAGGTGTAAAAACGATGATTGGACAAAAATACATTATAAAATATACATCAAGTGTAGTTTAACTACCATTTGGAATGAATATTTATATAATACCTAAAGAAAAACCTGTCAGTGTAGCACAACTAAATTATTGAAGGTATATATTTTTCGTAGTGTATATTTTTTATTTCATATATCCTCCGATTAAAATTTACGACTCGATAGAAAATTTTGGTAGGTCGGACGAATATGAATATTCTGAATTACCCTGAATTTGGACCGGATATGTTCTTTAAATGAATTATTAAAGTTAAGCAACCCTACGTGCCTTGAATGTGCCCTTCTTGTTCTAAGCTCGCGGATACTCGCGCTGCCGTTTTGCACCAGATTATTTACGTTACGCCATGTACACACTCGTTTGCATAATTTTAATATTATTATTATATTTTGAATAATTTTATAATAATATTCTCGTGAAATTTGTTTATAAAACAATAGTAGTGATAGTATTATTATCTATAATCCGCTGCTTATAGCGGAATATTTATTATGCTACATGTAGATTGTAGTATCATTCACTCATATCTCATATATACAGCATTCGTTAAACTGCATGCACTACTAAACACCACAACACACAAGCAATACACACATTAACTAACACAATCTCAAAAATCTTTTCGCCCCGTAACTGAAGCACAATCACGAAATAGACTCCACGACAAAATCGCTTTGCTTTATGAATCCTATTGGATCTTTCATTGCTTATATTTTACGGAACTCCACTAAGTACTTTAGGTAACTTAAGTTAGTAGTAACGCCTAATTCTACAAAATTTAAAAACGTAATAAAATATACATAGTGTAGCGCGAAATCAGCGGATCTCATATATCCGAAATAGATTCAACGTATAAGCATTAAGCAGTCGCTAATCATAACTTTCGAAAGACTACATAAATTCGGAATTACAATAAATCTAGCGAAATGCGAATTTGGAAAAACCGAATTAAATTACTTAGGGCATCACGTTACACAACAAGGCATACGACCGCTACAAGAAAACATGAAAGCTATTACGCAATATCCCAAACCAATAACCGTAGAAGAATTAAGAAGATTTATGGGAATGTTAAACTTTTACCGAAGACACTTACCCAAAGCAGCGCAGATTCATAGCAAATTAAATGTATTTTTACAAAACGCGAAGAAAAAAGATAAGTCCCCAATTCCATGGTCCGATGAAACCGAAGAAGCTTTTGAACAATGTAAACGTAGTCTACAAGACTCAGTTACATTAGCTTTTCCAATTCCGGATGCTCCCTTAGCATTAATGACAGACTGCTCAAACACATGCGCAGGGGCAGTACTGCAACAGAGAGACCCTACTGATAATACATGGAGACCATTAGGATTTTTTTCCAATAAATTAAGTAACGCACAACAATGCTACAGTACTTTCGATCGGGAATTACTCGCAATTTATATGGCAATCAAGTATTTTCGCTACCATATTGAAGGAAAACCCCTAACGGTATACACAGACCACAAGCCCTTGGTTCAAGCCTTTAAAAAGAACACCATAAGTCCAAATGATACACCAAGAAGGTTACGTCATCTAGATTTCATATTACAGTTTTGCAGCTCTATCGAACACATAAAAGGATCGGAAAATGTCGTGGCAGATAGCTTGTCAAGAGTAGCCGCCATTGATACTCCTTCTCCTATAGACTATAAAGAGCTAGCTAAAGCACAAGAAAATGACGAAGAGCTAAAAATATTATTTAAAAAAAATAACTTGAAAATAAAAAAGATTAACACTTTAGATAATAACATAGCGATATATTGTGAGATATCTGGCGCCACAGCACGACCATATTTGCCGAAGGAATTTCGCGTGTCGGCTTACAAAGCCACACACGATGTTAGCCATCCGAGTATTCGTACGACTAAGCGAATGTTATGCAATAAATATTTCGGGACATCAATGAAGAAAGATATCGTATCCTGGGCTAAATCATGCATAAGTTGTCAGAAATCGAAGATTCAACGTCACACCATTTCACCTTATGGCACTTTCACAAAGAGTGACCGCTTCGAACATATGCACATCGATATTGTTGGACCCTTGACATACTGCAAAGGATATCGTTATATCGTAACAATGTTAGACAGGAAAACAGGCTGGCCCGAAGCATACCCCGCTAAAGAGATAACCGCAGAAAATATAACTGAAATTGTTTACACTGGCTGGATTTCTCGTTTCGGTTGCCCTTTAAGAATAACCACTGACCAGGGAAGACAATTTGAGTCATGCCTTTTCCGCAATTTGTCAAAAAGAATGGGTATAGAAAAGATTAGAACATGCGCATATCATCCTCAAGCAAACGGAGCCATAGAAAGATGGCATCGTTGTTTAAAAACCGCTCTCATCTGTAGAGGAAATACAACACACTGGGTTAGCGAGTTACCAACAGTATTACTCGGATTAAGAACAAGTTTACGCGATGATACGAAAACCAGTGCAGCGGAGATGCTGTATGGAGAAACTATCAGACTTCCAGGAGATTTCTTTGAACCGTCAAGGTGCGAAAATTCTGATGAAGATACTTTCTTAAAAGAACTTCGAACTAAATTTACCACTTTGTCATCAATTCCTAAAAAAGAATTAACGCAAGGAAAAATATTCGTTCATCCTGAGCTCCAGCATACTTCACACGTCTTCGTTAGATGTGATACAATGATTAGATCCCTCACACCGCCGTATATTGGACCTTATAAGGTGATAGAGAGGAATGAAAAGTATTTTAAAATTCTACAGGGAGATACAGAAAAAGTTATTAGTATAGATCGCCTTAAACCCGCATTCTTATTAAGTACGAAGGATGAGTCGAATAATAATAACATATCAAAACAACACCAAAATAGTGAAGAGCCCGGCATCGTAACACGATCACGACGCATCATCAAGCCTGTGGTTCGGTTTACTTGTGCATAACAACTAAACAATCGTAATTCGAAACTCTTAACGTGCGTTAACAAGTGATAGTATAAACATTAAGTGAATATATTTAAGTGATTTTTTAGTGTTATATTCTAATAATTATTATAGTTAGTTTTTATATTTTTATAGTTATGTATAATATTTTTAAACGGTAATTTTTACACCTCTTTTACATAGTTTAATATTTCTTTATATAACAATTTCATATTATTTTTTATATTACATTTTTTTCAAAAAAAGGGGGAAATGATGTAGCGCGAAATCAGCGGATCTCATATATCCGAAATAGATTCAACGTATAAGCATTAAGCAGTCGCTAATCAATAAGCAAACTTGTTAGACGTATCCATAATAAATCTATCTTCACCGCCTTCTTTAATTTCGCTCCACATCAAAAGAAGTAACCACAACCAAAATAGTACCTACGCCACACATAGCAAAGATGAAGTTATTTTTTTAGATAGAAATCAAAGCATAAACAGAGAAAGCAATATAAACCGCAATGTAAAGACATAATAAGTGAGGCTTATTCGTAGATCAGGAGGCATGTAGGCATATTTAAGTAGAATATAATTGGCAGGCGGCACGGCAACCGTTCAAAGTCTGTACCTGCCTGTAAAAATGCCATCATAAAGCCGCGCCGCCACAATGAGCCCTTTGACAGTTGGTACCCACCTTTATGATGCCGACTCTGATATACGACTCGTTTTCATTAAACTTATTTTATCGATTGCCGATACAACTAGCTATCCATAATAAATCAGGGTAAAAGAAATATGCGCCACCATTCGAACACAGCGGAAGAATGAACCATTTAGATCATTCAAAATTTTTATGGCTTATTATTCAACCCTATTATGACTAAGTCGGGATGGTCTTTGAGCCGCTTTAATATAGCAGACTATTATACAGTCCATTTCCATAACAATAGCTTAACAAAAGTTTTTTGTGCTCTCCTCTATTAAGGCCTTATTAATTTATTAGAAAGGTAGTAAACAGAATGTTCTGAAATGAGTTACAGTACAGTTATATGTAATGATTTAATGCGAGGGTCAGAAATATTACGCCGTTAGATGTGCGCTAGGTATATAAAACTATGAAACATAAAACTATTAAGATCTTGTGGAATATAATATGTGCCATTGATTCACTGGTACACATACAAAAAATTGAAACTAAATTTTTTGACATAATTCGAGTTTTTACTCATGTTGATTAAAAAGTTTTATATAAGTATTTAAATTGAGTTACGGAAAATGATTTATAGAATTAGGCGTTACTTTGCGGAGATCCATAATACAAAAGTTATAATAAAATTATTTTGCTATAAAAAAATAATTTTATTATTACTTTTGTATTACGGAAAATGATTTTTTTTTAATCTTTAATTAACAAAGAGCGATTTTATTATTTTTACCCTATATGAATTAAGGTTAAAAAAAAATTAGATAAAATCGCCCAATCCGCATGGGGAAAAATTAATGCTTGCTATGGTTTCAAAAAATTTCATTTGTTATTTTCTCATCCTACTATAAGTTTAAAATCCACTTATAGTAGGATCAGAAAATAACAAATATAAAATCGATTGTCAGTTCATATAAAGGCAAGCAATAATAGTAATCTTTTTACAGAATCGCCGGCTACCGGCAAGGCGCGTTCGGGCAAAAAATGTAATGGTCATTCTCCATGACGCTTAGTTTGTACAATCGCCAACAAACACTGAATTGAACAAAATTATCTTTTTACCATATCAAGTCATATTCCCGATTTCTTTTACACAATTTTGTTCCTAGTGCTCCAGTTATCTGGACTTTTTTAGTCCACTTATGTGGACTAAAAAAAATTTGTCATTTTGTCATCATCAACGTTTTTTCAATCCAAATCACTTTTATTCCCTTAAATAAAAGTACTAAGAGCTTATGTCTAATTATAATTTATAATTCAAAGAAGGGAATTACATATAAAAAGTATAAACAACATAACGACCCTATTAAGGAGCAGCAATTATTCAAATGGAGAAAAGGTCGTCTTTATTAATTTACTTACATCGTTTATGACATCGGTGATTTTATAATAAGCTTTTTTAGGTTCATTAAATTGTTTTTAGACTCTTTCGATATAACATATTAATAGCAAGCTATGTCAATTTTCAGTCTATAGCGTTTTATTTTATAAGTTCAATAACTAGAATTTGAATTTATCAAATTCAAGAGTTAATTGAAGTCGTCTGAAACAAAATTACATTTATTTATATGATTTGCATCGCCGTGCAAAGCGTATAAGTAATTGTAAGTTATGTTTTCGGCATGTTCAGTTATGTATTTCGGCATATTACAACGAAGGTCTTCAAAAATTAACTCCTCTCTGACATAAAAATAGACAACAGAGACAAAAAGCATGGCGCACAGCTTTAAATCTCCATTTGTACCGTTTCTCCACAAAATTTTAGATTAATAAAAGTGTATTATTTAGGTGCTACGCTGAGAACAGGCCGTCTAAGGAGTTCATATACGCATCAAGCGTTTTTGTTGTCATTAAACCATGTAGTATTGAATTCTTACGCAAATTTAGCGGAGTATGGGGATTTACTTACTCTCTGGAGGTAGAATTATTCTTGTTGTAGAGCTGCTGGGGCTGTGGCTGCTGGGTGTGGGTCCGGAAAAAATCAATTCTTTGCCGCAAACAGCAAGTTGACGCAAGTAAAGTAGCCGTTATGAGAATAACCAGATTCTGGCCAATCTTTTGCGCTCTGAGAAAAACGAATACCAAATAACACCAACGGTAATCAATAACGGTATTTCTAAACGGTAACAAAACCCGACAAAAAACGATACGATTTCCATGATGTCATTTAAGATTCAAATACTGAGCTTTATAATGTTAATAATTATTTTCTATTATAGCTAATATAAACACCTACAAATGCAAAAAATACGTGTTCTATATTAATGATTAAGCCTGCTGCATAATATATAAACAACATCAAAAATAAATAAAACAGTAAATAAACTGTTTTGTAAGCATAGTTAGCAACATTTTTTAAATTAAATTCGACTTCAGAATGTTAATACCGGTTGCGTTGAATTTAATCGGTATATTAAGTAATCCTGCGATAAAATCTACTCCTACAACCGGTACCCAAATTAAAGCAAGGGACACGTGCGGCTAATTAACTCCAAAGCACTTTTGTCGAAGACAGTCCACATCAATAACCATCGGAAGTGTAATACCAATGGACTACTGCAAGAGACGACACCGTAAACTTCTTCCGAAATACATCTTTGACACATAACCAAATTAATATGGGAGGAAACTATTTAAATATTGTTATTCACATGGTAATATTTGCTTACTCCATATACAGTTTACATAAAGACCAGGGTACTCATAATTAACGCGTTATATAAAACATAAAAAAATATTAATGTACTTGTTATTAAATTCAACATTTTAAGCCGAAAACATATCCTTATCACAAAAATAAGTATACCCCGAAACGAATAGTAAAACATTACCTAAATTGTCATGTGTTTAAACAAAAAGTATTATATAAGTTTATACAACTCGGTATTTCTAGAAAATATCACTGTACTGATTATATTGATGTTAATTACAACATATATTCCATCGGTTCTTAGAACTATGTGCATGCCTTTAAAAACACATACACATATATTATAAAATAAAGTCTCCAAAGGCTAGTATATGTGATCGATTTATTCAAAATCTACTGAACATTTGTGTAACAGTGTATGGTTTTTTACTAAAGTATTTTAGTACATTTTATGTAATTTGGTTGAAACACATATTTGTGACACACTGATTTCCACAAGGGCACAGCTAGTTAGTTAGCTAGTTAGTGGTATATAAAATTGTATATAAATATGTATTTCTAATAAGTATTCAAGGCAAAGGAAATGTTTCAGCTAACTCTCCATTTTGAACGTAGCATAGTAGTGCGATTCCCGACCCGCAGCCTCCGAATCACAATAAATCTAAGCCGATAAGTAGCGAGGCGGATTGTCGGTGCGGCGCGATCAAAGGAAAGGGAGGCACATGAAACAAGCCGCCGATGTTCGCTGAGATGTTTCATTTGATACCGCGTTTCCACCACCAACCGGCACGTCTAATTGCCTTTTGTTCCGTGACATTTTAATTAATTCGAATTTGGATTTCGAGTTATGTTACGTATGACAGTGAAGTGATGAAGGTACCGCGGTATAAAGAGTTTTTTGCTGTGATTATTTTTTTTGTAAATGATATAGGTGCCGTAATTAAACATAAGTTCTCGATTGCTGGAGCCATCAAGGTCGAATAAGAGGCCGTAATTTTTACTAACCTTTTTTCGTGAATTTAAGTTTAGGGCAAGCATTTATAGATGTTCTATAGCAATATAGGAAAACTTTATGAGAAAGCTCAGACTTGCACATCCCTAAAGAATTCAAAATTCTAAGATATGAGTAACCTGCCAATCCTCATTGCATAATGGGCCAAGTGTTGGGTCTAAGCTTCAATCCTTCTATAAAAAGGGAGAGATGTTCTATGCCCAGCCCCTTCCGACGTCGCAATGACTAATCAAAGTCATACCATCAGCCCTCCACTACGCCCTAAGCCGTGGTCCGGCCTCACAGGAGGCACCCTTAGGACGACGATCCCCGACGCTAGTAATGCTTCTGCGCTCGCCCGTCCCGCCCGGTGACGCTGTAAAAGCCGTTAGGGCTAACAGCATACAGTCAGTTCGAAAAAAAATCTATGCCCAGTTGTGGGATACAACCAAGCCGCTTTTTTATTCAACTATCTCTTCTGTATTTAATTACTTAGATATTTTTCATAGCCAATGACGTTTTTTAAATGTTACAAATAAATTAGTTCGTTAATAAAAATGATATATACTTATGTTATCATGTAACATATTTTTTATATTTATACTATTTTTTGTAACTTAAAAAAAACTAACTAGAGTACTTTCGAATATTTTTAACTTTAATACAGTGATTGCCATCAAGGCAATGATTATTTTATTAACATAATAATGAAAAAAGAACGGCTTTGTTACTTAGTAGATATATTCGTACAATGGATACGTCAATTCATACGTATTTGTATGCTAGGCAGTTTACTGGTGTTACGTCGCTCCTTGTAATTAATTTTCTAAAAACGATCGACTTAGAGATACGCAGTAAATAATACGCATTAATAATACTTATAAGGACTGTCATTATACAAAACAACCCACAGATCGTTCGAAGAATACCAATGAATATACTTTATTACTCTTTCAAGAATAGGCAATTAAACTATTATCAAAAAAGGATCGTTGATTAAAGCAGGTGTTACTCTTTAAAATTCCTTTACATATGAGGTATAAGAAAATTAGCTTGCTATCGCCTGCGTTAAAGATAATGTGTTACTTCGGGCATACCACGCATAACAATATCGAATTATTCTATAAATGGCTATTTGACATTTTATACTTCAGTAGATAGATTTTCGTCGCGCGTTCTATAAATTTCATAATTACTACCATAATGTATACTTCAAATATGAACCTGTTAATTATTCATGAAACATTTCCCAAGTATTTTATAAGACATTAGTTTTTTAAATAATTGCTTTCTCTCCTACAAAATAATGAAAAAATTCACTATCAATTAAAGTTTTATTATCTTTAATTTGTATCCAAATCTTTTAAATCACTAATATAATGATGGTAGCTTTCATAAGTTAGTGACAAAATATGAACATAATTTACGTTTACGTACCAATGTCTTAATACATTTACTCTTGTGAAAATATAAGTCTTTACAACCTCTAAAACCACTATTCTATCTATGAACATATGTTCTCCTTTAAGCAAACTATTCCTGAGTAATCCTAAACTACTGGAAGATTTAGGAACACAAATATCGCTTGTATTTAGTGATCGGCAAGGTAATAATCGATAGTGTCAGTTGCGCAATTTATAAAGCATGAATAAGTAATGACATATGTTAATAACTTCTACTAAGATTTATTGACAGAGATTTATCATTGGGGATCAATGGGAAACCGTTTACAACCGAAACACGTTTTACAGCACGAAGTGACAAAAGTGTGATTAAATACGTTAAGATTTTTATCTACACCGATAGTCATAAAAAAAATTATTACGTATATGCATAATTAATTAAATATATACCTAATATGTTCTTATCCATACCAATATCATTAATGGGAAAGTCTGATTGCTTGCGAATACGCGTCCACCACCACTAGAGAAACCAGCAATTTTTTTAAAAGAAGACTTGATAATAACTAATTTGATTAAGTCTAGTAGTTAGGCGTACAGTAAGACTTATGATTTTTATTCATATAATAACGAAAGTTGTTACTAATAGTTAATATTATTTACATTAACCATATTATTATTACCATTACCTTTAACCCCTCTCTTCGTTTTTAGAGAGAAGGGTGTGAGCTAAGAACCAATGCGCTCCAATGCGGATTAGTAGGTTACATACCCTACCAGGTTACATATAGCCACAATATTCTCTAGACATATGAAGATTTCCTCACGATGTTTTTTTTTCAAATTACATATATCAATTGCATAGAAGTTGCAACAGAAAACTCATTGGTGCCTATCCAGGTTTTGACCCCTCGAAAAATCGCACAGTCTCACCGCTGAATCACAGCTTAAATCAACTAATAAATTTTGCAGTGGTAAAAATTAATAAAAAAATTTACTAACAATGACAAGAGAGACCTCTCTTAAACAATGGAGACGTATACCAGCCTGCAATACGTCGTTTTATATACATGAAGTAATAACACAGCTATTTGTGAGCCAGCGGCCGGCGTCACTAGCGTCGTATTATTAAATTGCCATAAACGATCAAGGTATCATACGTTAATATACACCTATAAATCGTCTCGAAATTATTACGAAGTTTTCCATTGAAGCAAGATCTTGATTAATATCTAGGATAATAGTAACTTTTAGGAATATCAACTTTATTGAAAATCAATAACCACATGACTTTAAAGCAATACAGCTTCGCAAAAATTTGCATTTCCTTAAAATTGTTACTAGCATAGGTGTACTTTTCATATGGTGACGTGCAATATGCAAGAAAACGTCTTAACATTCTATAACCAACTTATTTTTTTCTTCTATTTCTAAAAATAGAAATATGTTAGCAAGTTGTTACTTCGTAACATTATAACGTATTTCTATTTGGCACCGAAAATACTTAATTAATTATAATTATTACTATTGGAAATAGCTTCATATAACAATTTATTTATTTAATTGCAAAAGTTACCTTCTTTTATGGGCTACTTCTAAGTCCGCAGTATAGTGTTTTATCACAACATATTACGTCCTTATAAAATGCCCTTGTATATATTAATATATATTTTCAGTATTGGATTAATGGAAGTCCTACGTGAAAGTCTACTTTCTAATCGTAGGGATCACGACCCTCAGTATTGAGGAATGCGACGCGAGGAGGCGGACGAGGATTTTCATTATTCTAGATTGGGTCAAGTAAATTTCTTCAATAATAGGAATCCCTCTTCGCGTCGTTCTCCTCAGTGCTGAGGGTCGTGACCTTTTCCACGGATTACTTTGTCGTGGATAATCGATTTCCAGGTCTTGCGATCTCTTGCGACTTGTAAGGCTTCGTGGACTGGGAAGGAAAGCGACTTCGTTATTTCGTCGGAACATCGCGTTGGACTGAGGCCTCTTCCTCTTTTTCCATCCACCGAACCAGTGATCATAAGCTTCTCAAAGTTGTCCAAATCTTCCTAGCGATATGTCCGAAGAACAGAATATGTAAATAGGATAGCATAGGATACACAAAATAATACAAGACTCATTTACAATTGAGAAGACTTTATTAACATGAATAAATAAACGGACGAACACAATATGTAAAGTAATATCGTGTTACAACGAATTTAACCAAAAAAAAAGGAAAAAACGAAATAAATATATTTATAAAGCTCTAGAAAATATAATGCATGTTAAATAAAGTAGGTTTGGTAGCGACATTAGTTTTTACGTAGATTATTACAAAAGCTATTGAACATCTGTAATACAAAAAATAATATAAGAACACAATAAGTTGTTATAGTATTTTTTTTATTTAAAATGTAATTTAAAATGTTTAGGTTATCAAAATGTTTCCTGCAGTAAAAACTAAACAAATTACTTCTAATAAACGATTTTTAACTTTTTATAATAAATATGAATCGATAAAATAAAAAGAAATATTTTAAGGCACATATGTTTATCACAGTACATAGCAACTACCGAAAAAGTATCAATGATATTTCCCATCCAAGATACTTTCATAAAAACACTCACGCAATTAACATAGTTAAATATTCAGATGTTTGGACCGGATTTAATGTTAATAAACACTTAAAGTTGAAATAATTTCCAATGTTATTTTTCGTATAATTAAAGAAAAATCATCGTCATTTTACAGAGAGGCACATTAGGCTAAGTAATAACTGTAAATTTCATTCTACACAACACTGAGATCTAAAATACGCACTAAAATAAATACAGTTACCATAAATAAAGTTTTATTTATATAATTAAAAACCAATTATGCAAATTTTCTAAAGTAGAGATTCATAATCACACGAAATGATACAATTTTTTTTTATTGCTCTGGCATTCTAAGAGTACAAAACCAGTTTTTGCCTCTAAAAGCCACTTATCTAGTCTACACTTATTGCCCATTTTAGTTTCTCGCTAATCAAATTATTGCTTTTAAAATTCCTAGATAGTATTTTACAGACTTTATAGAAACCCACGTAAACGTAAAGCTGTTTAAACGTGATATCGTCCAAACACCATGCGATTGCACCATTAAATATATTCCAAAACTTCGATGTCTTTTAAAGATTTAATCTAGAATATAACGCGATTGTTTTTCAATAATATAATCGCATATAGATTTTCATCTTTGTCTACACATAAATAGATCAGAGATTTACTTTATTAACGAGCAGATAAATGTCTCTAGTTCAAGCTTGTTGCACGTGTTCCGAGGTAAAATAAAGGGTGGGGATGAACCAAGTACTATTTAACAACGCTTGTTTGGATAACGCTTCGCTTTGCGATTTTGTCGTGGAGTCTATCTCCTGATGATGCTTCGGTTGCGGGGCGAAACGATTGTTGAGTTTGTGATAGTGAATCTGTGTAGTGCTTGTGTATTGTGGTGGAAGTGGTGGAGGTTTGTGCATGTGTTTTTACTAATCCTGCACGTATCGAGTATGAAAATACTGATAGTCCACTATACATTAAACACTATATATATTTTCTATTTACTGTATCGCGGATTATAGCAAAATAATTTTATTATTACTTTTGTGGACATTGATATAATATAATATGATCTGTGACACAGATCATAGCCTCTGGCACAATGCTGAACTGATGAAACATAAGATATAACAATTTCACATTGACTATCTCTTTATACAGTTAATTAATCAGATGCTGTGTATTGTGTCTCCAAAATTTGAAGACTTCCAAATAACTCTAAAGCATCATATTGAGTATATTTTCTTATAAAGGTCTTGTAAAGGTTTAAATAATATGTATTATTCGTACATTTGCTGCCCTTTATTTGCACGTTTTAGTATATTATTAGCTACATAGACTGAGCTTAACTTTAGTATAAATAAATAGCTTAAGTTTATAGTAGGAGAATTCAACCTAAGGAGAAAAATTGCTTGCTTGGCATTTTTTGTCTTTGTTTCTTGAGAAAATCCCGTGCCTGTTTGTCTCCTTGTCTAGACTCTAGCGCTTTGATAGCGTCACCATCTGCAACGTTACAAATTTATATAATTTCATCAAAGTATTTATTGAAAACTTCGCTATTTTATACCTAATTTTTACTTCATTTAATATTAATTTTACCTATAGTTTCCTTATTACAAACATCTACAAAAAAATATCTTTTTACATTCATCGATTTAACTGTGATTTAAAATTCATTTTGAGCAGTCTTAACGCAAAACAAACTATGTAATTTCAAATATGACCGAGTTTTTGGATTTGAGATGTGCCTATACGACACATGGTTATCTCTCAAATGAAATAAAACTTTTCTTGCAATTAACTTAATCATATCTAATATTTCAAATTTGCGTCTATTTAAGTATACTATATACACAATTCCAGCAAAATGCTTATCTACAAATGTGTGCGCCGTGTGGTATCCAGCTGCATGGAATAGATCAGGAGGGTGAGCTATTCCATGCAGCTGATCTATTCTTAGCGAGGTGTCGTAAAAGGCGACTAAGGTATGTGCCGTTTGGTATTCGGCTGAGTAGAATAGACCACCCTCATTTCTTACCGAGGTATCGTAAGACGCGACTAAGGTATGTGCCGTGTGTTATCCGGCTGCATAGAATAGACCACCCTCATTTCTTACCGAGGTGTCGTAAAAGGCGTAGTTAAATTGACTAGTTTGTAAGTTGAATGGAAGGTAAGTTGACGTCAGGCAGGCGGCCGGTCGTAAAATACGTAGCCAAATCATGTGACAACATATTTGTAACATGTTGTGCCGTCCACTTAGAGTGGGATAAGGGCAGGAGAATGATGATACACAATTCCAGCAAAATGCTCATCTACTAAAGAAATTGCTCATCTAAAAATGCAATCTCAACAAATTGCTTAAATTCAGAGTTTTCCGATGTTTTTTTGTAAACATTTCTATCATTTACAATAATTTCAAACCAACTAGTCAATACCGCTGTGTAAACAAAGTTTTTTAAAGAGAGGTAGAGACACTCTGAGATCAACAAGTCCTGTATTAAGATCTATAAATCGACATTCTGTTACTAAAGTTTCAACACATACTAGTGTTCAAAATATCATATCATACTAATATTATAAATGCGAATGTTTGTGAGTATGGATGGATGTTTGTTACTCTTTCACGGCTAATCCGCTGAATCAATATGGATGTAATTTGGCACAATTATTCCTTTTATACCGGAATAACACATAGGCTATAGAATTCCCGTTAATTCTACAGGAATAAATTTCTTCAGGATGTCTACAGGTTGACATTTAAAAATGCCATCTCTTGTCAACCTTAAGTATTGAGTAAGTTACTATGCGCGGCGCACGAAGATTGTTTGGAATTCGTCAGTTTTGAAGGTCTAAAATTTTGGATGTACGAGAAATTAAATATATGTTTTTCAATATTAAGTAAAAAATTTTTTTTATCTAAAGTGATCTGTAACGAAACTTAATGTGGCAGACCAAATTCCACGCGGGCGAAGCCGCGGGCAAAAGCTAGTCCTCTATAAATAAAATTCATTACAAGGTAAATACCGCTATAGATTCCAGTAGTTTATATGGTAAGAGTAAAACTCCATGCTTCATAAGGATATACTGACCTACACTCGCTGGTCTGGATAATGGCAAGTGCTGCTGCGCTAAACTGGATATAGGCGCAGGAGTATCAGGGATTTCGCTGAAATGCAAGTACGCTTCGCCCACAAAGGTGTTGCTGACACTGAACATGTCCTTATCTTTTATGACCAAGTGGATAAGGCCGTCGGGGACACGACGTTGCTCGTGATTTAAGGATCTGCGTAGGATATTTAATTATTACATGCAAAGAATAAAAAAACGTTTCATCTATACAAATAAACCAGTTCTGTATCAATAAAGAGCTAATAAAAGTAAATGGAATCTCATTTGAATGAAAGCTTTTAATAATATTTGATTATCTTTAAAATTGACCAGAAAATCTAATTAAAAAACGTGAACTCACTCTCTTTAGCATCTAAGTATGAGTTTTTCTAAAGTATTGTAAGTAGTAAGTAGTACTATGAGTTTTTCTATAGAATTGAACTAAAATATATTCAAAATGCCAAAAAAAATAAAAAAGACAAAACTCACATTAGGAACATCTCGTCGTATAGTGGAAAAAGATTTTTGCTATGCGTCTGCGTTTTTGGCTTGTCAACGTTCACGAAGGAGTCCTCCGGAAGAAGAACAACGCGGACGTACGAATCGCACAAACCTTAAAGATATAAAAAATTCAAATATTTAGCGATAAATGCCCTATTTATATCAAGAAGTGCACCTTAAAAATATAAACAACAAAGTATAATGCATACTAAAGTTTACCTTTACAGTAAAGTCGTGAGGAAATTGTAGCAAAAATGTTATAAGTCTTTAAACATGAAATTTTTACATATATGGAAATTTAAGACATGTTAAGTAATTTAATAACAATAACCATTAATAAAAACAAGCTGGATGGCCAGAAAAGTGTTTATACCAGACTTTGAAAAATCATGAGGTTTTAGGATAGCATAGACCTCATGATTTCCCAGCACTTTAGTATTGAAGAATAGGCATTTTTACCACATTATCTGTTTAAATATAGGGCGGCATGCCTAATTCACGCTAGCATATGTCAAATAGTTGCGGTAACATAGTAACGGTTTTACCACTTTGGAGACAGGCTTCAGAGTTATCTAATGATGCACATTCCATACCTATTTTTATTTTTTATAATGATTGCCAATCGTAAATGCCCATTATTATGGGCATTTACGATTGCTATAATCCTAAATTTTTACATAGCCCGTATTGTGCTGCCAGTTTTATATAGGCAATTTCTTAAGAAAAATAAAAAATATTGAAAACATATTAAGTGAAACAGTTGAAAAACAAATAAATGTCAATTTTTTATTTCAATAAATCAAATTTAAACTAACCGTTTGAATCTGTAGGCATCAAATTTCTAGCATTCATGACTTCAATCTTCAAACTGTCATCTATAAACTGTGCTCGAACGGTCAGTAAACCCATCTTCGGCTCGGTAACAGACTGCTGATCTTGCCACCGCTCCAAATGATACTGATGTATAAGTTCTCTAGTCTCCATTCCGTGCAATTTTAATAGATATTCCACTCTTTTTAACGTATCGGACGTATATATCTCTTTATTATCTTGTCTGAATGACCGAACCATAATTTTCAAACATTCGTGAAGATTAGAAAAGAACGAGGGTGGACGTCGCTTCTGCAATGAGATATTTAGTTAACTTAAATATTAAAATTTATAAACTGTTCGTTCTATCACTCCCATAATCAAAAAAATATTCTCCTTATAATTTATCATACCATCACCATAATCTTTAGTTATATAAATAGGTTTTAGATACAAAAGAAATAATTTTATCATTACTTTTGTATAATGGAACTTTGCAAAGTAGCGTCTTTAATTAATTTAGACTTCAAATGTTACCGGAACGAATATTATAAATTTATAAATAAATAAAAAAAGAAATAACTGGTACCCTATTTTTATAACCCAAGATATATACATGCATTATAATTAGCAAACAGATTTTGAATCAAATAAAACCTTATGATGATATTTTACATGCATGATACGTGCGCAAGAAAGAATCTTCAATATAATATGATACAAAATGATTTGGGAGAGTTATTTTAACGCTTACCCTACGTCTAACAAGCAAAACATTGAGTAATTTTCTTTGTAAGCTCCCAATAACATACAAGACGAGATCACTATTTCAGCATAATAAAACAAAAAGCACTCAAATTGAAATTAAAAATTTTGCAGGTCTATTGAAATTTAACAATAGCATGTCCCCGTTTTGGATATAACGTTAGATTAATAAAATGAAATTCTACAACAACAACAACAAGACTTCTAAGACAAAATATACGAGTACATTTGCTTTATACAGTTCTAAAATTGTAATAATGTAATGAAATTAATGAAATATTAGCTATGTTGAATTGTTGTTTAAAGGCGTTTATCTACATATAACTCGACAAAAGATTCGGGACGCCTAATACCAATTTTTTGTTAGAATCCAATATGGTGGAGTCATAAAGATCAGAAGTCATTTATTATATTTTAAAAAAAAACATGAACCAGTATCCTTTAAAGACCTTTTGGGATTTTTGTGTGGTATCCGGCTGAGTAGAATAGACCACCCTCATTTCTTACCGAGGTATCGTAAGTGTCTAAGGTAAGTTGACGTCAGACAGGCGGTCGTAAAATACGTAGCCAAATCATGTGACAACATGTTTGTAATATGTTGTGCTGACCCCACTTAGAGTGGGATAAGGGCAAGAGTATAATGACGGATTTTTGTGTTTTTCGATACAGTGACCAGCGATGCGTCGAAATATTGGTCACACAGCAAAAGTACCTATATAATAACTAAGCTCTATTATAATACCACCAATCTATAATAACAATAACCGTCATAGAACTGTTGTGAGAGTAATTTAACGTACATTTTGTTTCTGTATAACAGCGATCGAGGGGCCATGCTATTCAGCCAGGCTACGCACGGGAAACACGAGCACAATAAACATATACAATTAAACAAGGTGCTGAATGGTCTAAGGTTTACCGCGTCTAAGTGCGCTGCAGCCGATTTTGTCAAGCGTCTCGGGTCGATATAGCGAGTTATCTTTGCCCTTCGGTGCTATCAAACAATGACACTTCATAAAACATCAGAATCATATATAAAAACAGTAAACAAATAATTTGTGCAAATTTCCATATGTTGCGTGCGACATAAATGCAATTATTTACCCGGAAATATACAAAGTTTGGGGAGACTTTGTTTTTGCCAAAATATCTACGCCTAATCAAGCGGATACGGGTAGCAATTTTCTCTTTCTACAATAGAGATTTTATTTGGTTAGTTAAAACGATGACGAGAGTTTAAAAGAATATAATATTCAGCAAAGAAACAATCGAGAATAAATTGAAAAATAATTCTTGTATATATAAATTGCCTCGGCAACTAAATAAACTAATTAACTATAATAAAATAATACCAATTTATCATCCCAAAAGAAACTATTTTTATGTTCTCATAAGAATAAACTGTCGTGTCTCAAATATACTAAATATCAAATTTCATGTATATCAACTTACAAATTACTTCTACAAACCAATATAATACCAAAACTAATAATTATTTATTCTTATATCCGAATGTTTCCTTGCCGAATAACACATGAATATTAATATAAAAAAGTTAATAAGTTAATTAATAATGATCTTAAACACTACGCCAGTAACAAGTTAATATTACAAAATAAAAAAAGTAAAAGTACAAAAGAAATTCACTACCAACCTCCAAATTTGCCTGTATTAGTTCGTATAACACTTCGCCTAGTTGTTCCCATACTATATCAAGGGTTCTAGAAAAGTTTTCATTATTGAGATGTTGGTATAACGTATCCAGATTGGCTTCTAGATATCTCATCACTCGGTCCATGCTTGAACAATCTTGGTGAAGTAATTCTGCTCCTTCAATTAAGAATCGGGTAATAGATGGCATCATCTATAAATAAAGTCAAAAAAAGTGTAAAGTCGCAGCCCTTTAATATCTGATATCTAAAGGATTCCGATATCTCTCGTTTAAGACGGATAGAGCTTAGTGCACCAGCACGCTGCTTCAATGATGACACAAATTGTACACATCTGATAAGCACAAGCTCTTAATGGGAAGTACCTAGAGTTTAACCATCAAAATCTTAGAAAAATCACGCGGTCTGACCTTCCGTAGTTAGAAGTAACATATTAAATAACATATTGTGGTTTGGTCATTATTTAAATGCTTTAAAAAGTCTTCAAAATAAAACTGTATACCGGGTACTGTAACCGGCAATTATTAAGGTTTAAAAATTTGATATAATTTAATGGCAACTTGTTTGTTTGTATCTTCATTGAACACACAAAAATATTGAAACTCATAAAAAAACTAAATATAAATATAATCAGTGTACAACAGCATAGATATACATATAGATACTACACGTTACTAATGTAAGTCTTATATTTATAATAATACTAGTTGACCCGGCAAACGTTGTTTTGCCATGTAAAATACTACAGAATTTATTTGATTTTTGACGCATTGTGAATAAAAAAACTTTGATAGGTTGATAATAGATGGCGCTTTTGAATGTCATCCTATTCCTGTAGAATCAACAGGATTTTGATAGTCTATATGTTATCCCGGTGTATAAGGAATAATTGTGCCAAATTTCGTCGATATTGTTTTAGCGGATTCGTCGTGAAAGAGTAACAAACATCCATCCATACTCACAAACTTTCCCATTTATAATATTATAGTAAGAAGTAAGATAAGTTACCTTCTTAATCATAACTTCTAGAAGATCCACGATCTTATTTTTCACGGTATCTATTGCATTGGCGATGACGTTCTGTAAAGTCTCCTTACACCTAAAATACAATGCCACTTACGTTATTATGTATGAATTGATGAAATTGCTTACGTGCTTTGTCAGTCATAACCTCTGCCCATTCTCATCAGATGACGGTACCCATATGGGGTTTTTCGGATATATACAGAAAATAAAAAGGCACATTTTCAACACTAACTTCGTACATGTTAAAAATCAAATTCAAATTCAAAATATTATTTATTTAAGATAACTTTTAAACAAATGCTTTTGAATCGTTCCTACCGAGAAGATCCACCAAAAAACTCGGCGGTCGCTATTTTCCAAATAATACTTATAAATATTTACATTTACTCATTATTATCTTGTACAGGGTCGAACAGCAGCTATAGCCATGCCTTATTATCATCTGAATAATCCTCAATACTATAATAGGTTTTCAATATCTGTCTTCCTTTAATAGTTTTCGTTTCAGATCCTTTTGCATAAATGATTGTTTTGATATATACATGCCTACACCCTGGTCTTTTACCTTTTTTCCTATCATCAAAAGAGATCAAAGCTGTCAATGCATACATATGATTGAAAACGGTGTTACGTGTCTATCCGTCATTATACTCCCGCCCTTATCCCACTCTAAGTGGGGTCAGCACAACATATTACAAACATGTTGTCACATGATTTGGCTACGTATTTTACGACCGCCTGTCTGACGTCAACTTACCTTAGTCGCCTTTTACGATACCTCGGTAAGAAATGAGGGTGGTCTATTTTACTCAGCCGGATACCACATAAAAATCCCAAAAGGTCTTTAAAGGATACTGGTTCCTGTTTTTTTAAAAAAGAGAATTAAATGCCTTGTGTTCTTTATGACTCCACCATATTCGATATCACTAACCTTTGAGCCTCAAGCGGCGAGCGTGTTTCGCACATCTTCTGTATGATCTCGTCCATGCCTAACTCTTGCACAAAAGGCTGCAGACTCTGGCGCACGTAGTCTATGTTGTTGATGGCCACACACCATTCGGTGGTCACCTCGAAACGCTCCTCATACACCGTACTAACATTGCCGACGGTTTCTACCCGATTCGCCATACGGTCAGAATAAAATACGCAACAACGGCAGATATCCTACAATTTTTTTTACTATTATTTCCTAGGTATTAGCTGTGATAGCCGAACGATGTATGTAGTTTAGTTCTCACACTAAAGTTTTCCGTTAGAAATCGCTATAGTGATAAGACAGTTTAAGCACACTTGTCATGCGTTTGTTTCAAATGTAGCAATGCATATTTTTTGGCGCAATACTGTGATAGCTTAGCGTTGCGGTGGTCACGGGTCCATATCTCGAGCAGGTCGTGGTAAGTAATTCTGATAAAACTTATGTGTATTTATCACAGGTTAAGGTAAACCTTATGTAAAAATCTGCATATCTCTAAAAACATCTGGGGATATGTGCAATCTACCAATCCGTTTTGGAGCAGCAAGGTGGATCTCAACTACCAACACTTCTCTCCAAAAACGGAGAGCGTTGGCCTATTCCCAGCAGTAGGATAATAAGAGGCCGTTAGATTACTTTTTTGCTTTAAGAAAAAAAAAATAAACAATACTATTCTACTAATCTATTGTATTATTTTTGTAATTAAAAATACTTACATCAATAATCTTAGCAACAAATGTGTAGCAGCCCTCAACATCCGGCCATGATAATTGTTGCCAAAATATTTTTATTTGGTAAAAAATCGCCAAAGTGTCAACTCCTGAACTACTGTACTTTACATTGGTGTCTACTGGGACAAGGTTATCAAGTTCTACGGCCTTTTCAATGCGAGTGAGCGCTTTGTAAGCCGCTATGTCAAGCCACTGTGCAACACCGCCGAAGAACCATGAGTGGAATTTCGATATGCTGTATGAATTCCAATCTGTTTCATTAAGCCCCTGTCCTAATCTGTAAAGTAGTGTTAGATAGAATTATCATATCGCGAATTATAAAAAAAACATCACCCAAATAATAGATACTTCCATCTAGTTGTTAAAATTCCATACTCATTCGTAACTTAATACTTTACGGTGTTCAGAATAATAGTAGTTTATGATACTGTTGCATAATAAGGGTTCTTATAACACGAGTGTGGTTTAAAAAAACGAGCCGCAGGCGAGTCTTTTTATAGTATCACACGAGTGTTATAAGACCAAGTTATGTACAGTATCATACACTACTTTATCTCACTACTTACTCTCATACTATAATACGTAAAACAATATTGCAAAAAAAACGCTGAATATAACAACAAATTTATTTTTACTTGTAATAATTATTGATGTTCTGAATATTCATTTTCCATTCCATGAACTCGTGGTAACATTTTATAAAGTTGCTCCTAGATTTCGTCGGCAACAGGTTCACGGTCATGTTTGACGCAGCTTTCAGAATATCTGGTTGTGTACAATCACCACTATCCACGCTCTCAGACATGTTTTTACACAAAAACTTATTTTTTTACAAACAAAACTAAACTTCGTTTAAATATTGAAGGGGTTTTTTAAATGTCATATAGTGGCGCCAAGGCACAAACATCAATTGCGCATGCGTGTTGCGTCGCCGCGGATCCATTCATTGAAACCTTTTTTTTAAGGTAGAGGTTCAACCTCCTTGGTCCAGCTGGAAGTTGTATAGGTGTATCGTTATGATTAAAAAGTTACATTATGATACAGGTGTCCATACAAGACCTGTATCGTAATGAAACTTTTTAATTTTTTATTTTTGTTCTGTACGTAATGTTTGTCATAATAATTTTGTTTTCAGTTTTATAATCTTTGTGTTATAGTATCAGAGTAGATAAAAAATATATTTAACCTACACTTGGTAATAAAACTTTAAAGCTATATGCAAATTGGAAACGAACAAATCGAATTTCTAAAATAGAAGTATCTAATATACGCGACTACATATTGACTTTATGCAAATATAATAATTACTTTACTAAAAAATTTATAAAATTTGTCAATGGATTGAATAAAGCCTAAAAAAGGAATTGAAAATTTAAAGTTGTTGTTATTTTGACATCTCTATTAAATAATAGGGCCTTCTACCCAAGAAGTACGCAACGTAGTAATCAACGTATTAAAAAAGAAGTAATAAATATAATAGCGTATTAAATGAATGAAATACTTACGCCAAAAACCTCTGCAAAGCCAGATACAATTCGAATAGCGTTGTGCCCATCGCTAAAGGCTCGGATCCCACTTCTGGATTGCCGAGACCAGTTTCTCCGTTAAGTCCGCCTGCTAAATACACAGTGCGAGTGGAAACCTCACTATATCGTAACATCTTCATACTCTTACACACTTGAATTACTTCTGGCTCCACTAATGAGGCTATTTTGTCTTCGTATACACCATAAAGCGCTTTTGAATATGGGAAACTCATGACTCTGCAAAAAGAATATAAGTAACTTAATATGGGTTATGGGTAACAGGCAACTGGAAAAATGTTGGCCCACGACGGGAATCAAACTAGCGACCCACAGAGATGAAGGCAAGGTTCCCCTGTGCTAACTGACCATGAAAATACAAACAGTTCGAGATTGCATGAGATTTAAATCGAATATTTAATACGCCACTATAAAACAATCGCGAAGTGATGACGTTCATATTTAAATTATCTTACTAATATTATAATCTTACTAATATCTTACTAATATTATAAATGCGAAAGTTTGTGAGATGGATGGATGTTTGTTACTCTTTCACGACGAATCCGCTAAAACAAAATCGACGAAATTTGGCACAATTACTCTTTATACACCGGGGTAACATATAGGCTATAAAAATCCCGTTAATTCTACAGGAATAGGATGACATTCAATAGCGCCATCTATAATCAACCTACCAAAATCAAAAAACTTTGGTAGGTTGATGATAGATATTCACGATGCGTCAAAAATCAAGTCAAGTAAGTAAGTTAGTAAGTTCTGTAGTATTTTACATGGCAAAACGATTGCCGGCTCAACTAGTATTCAATAAATTAATAACAAAAAACAATTCAAAGTATACTTACTCCACAAAAACTCTATCAAAGTACTCCACAGCTCTTTGTAAATCAGACCTGACTAATTGTATTACTCTGATCAAATGCTGCAATCTCGACTCTTCTGCTTTATCTTTACACTCGTTGTTGTCAAGGATGCATACGAACCAATCCGAAGCACCCTGTATAACTGCCTGATTTAATACTTCATGTAAAGTTAACTTGCTGCCATCGTCTTTATCTCTCAACCAACCGTAAAGGCTAACCGGGAACAGTTCTACGAATTCTGGTAAGTCCAATACTGATAATTTGTAAAGGATCTTTAAAACTTCCCGAAGTGTTTTCATTACTGTTTTATCTCCAGCGGTCTTCTTTCGGAGTTTCCTAATGTGACTGTAACAGGTTGGAAGCAATTTCTTTGCTCCGTCCCAAAAGAGCTTGATATCCTCTTCAATCACAAGACCTGAAATATAACCAGATAACCAACTTTAATCAACTGTAATAGATAAGATAAGGTCGATGTTTGTATTTCTTTTTCAGAAATTTGTATTTTTATTTCTTTGACAATGTAAATTTTACTTCCTTTATAGAAAAGATGGTATGGACATATATGAAGGATGAAAATCATGCGGCCAAATGAGTGATGAAATATGAATGATGATATGTCATAGATATATTAGAGGTAGGCCGAAAAAGAGATTGTGTGGATTGGGTGAAGTATGACATGCATATAAATGAAGAAGCGCCAGAGTTGTCGAATGAAAAACATGTTCTGCGACCCTACTTACGAGAAAGGCAGAATACTGATGTAAATATTACTTCAATTTAACCGGTTTTAGATATGTATTTGTATGGAACTGTGTGTCTTGGTTGTTATACATCAATGTGCGTAGTCGAAATAAACGAAAAAAAACGCCCAAAGCGTCTTTAGGGTTTTTTGACAATAATAATAAGAATAATTTTCGTTTTTGTAACTATATTTATTATGATCGCTACTTCATGATCCATGTACTTCGTGATAAATAAAAAATAGCAAAAGAAACTCACCAGATTGCAAGGGTTTCGTCATCTTGTCTAGAAGGCTGTTGAAGAGGGCGAAGCTGAGTGGGTGGTCGGTTGTAACTGCACAGAAAACTGCCCATTGTGCAAGATTGTTTTCCAGCAATGAGAGCCCACTCTGTGCCGCGTGCTGGGTTAAAATACCATCAGCTGCCGCGCTGAAATTACCGCACCACCAGTACGGAGCTACCTGAAATCATATTGTAAACCGTCACTCAAAAGTGTACCAAGAACAAATTTCAAAACGACAAATAAACAAAGACAGAAAAGACAAATTTCAAGAAAGACAAAGTTCAAATTGAATTTTGTGTAAAAAACAATCTCTCAAACATATTTTACGCATAAGTTATACTATACATTGATAGAACCTCGGTAAGAAAGAAGGCGGCCGATTCTACTACAACGGATACCACACGGTTGGTCAACTTACCTTAGTCGCCTTTTATGACACCTCGGTAAGAAATGAGGGTGGTCTATTCTACTCAATCGGATACCACACTACTGTGTGGTATCCGGTTGACTTACCGACCGACTACTGGTCGACTTACCTTAGTCGCCTTTTACAACAGCTCGGTAAGAAATTAGGGTGGTCTATTCTACTCAGCCGAATACCACACGGCGGGTCGACTTACCTTAGTCGCTTTTCACAACACCTCGGTAAGAAATGAGGGTGGTCTATTCTACTCAGCCGAATACTACACTGCGGGTCGACATACCTTAATCGCCTTTTACGAGACCTCGGTAAGAAATGAGGGTGGTCTATTCTATTCAGCTGAATACCACACGGCAACGGCTTTTGAAACTGTGTTTTGGCTATATTTTACAATACTACTAGTTACTACTTGCGACTTCGTTTGCATCTATTTCTGTAGAAAAAAAAATCATAAAAATGTAGAATTTGTAACTAAACCAGCGCTTAAAAAATCTCCATGCCTATACACTGTCCATTATATTAACCATCTTTTGACAGATTGACGATTTACATATTTAGTGATATCCTAAAGATTCTCGTATGCGATACCATTCCGATTATAGTACCTACTATCATTAATCGAATTACGTACCTAAGTAATTCGATTAATGATAACCTACGTAAACTAATAACAGATATAGAAATCAACATTTTGATTTAATATTGCCTTAGTTTTTTGAAAATAAATGTTAATCCGTGTGTATCTATTATAATCATAAAAAATATATTATACATCAACTGGCAACATCAACAGACCTTCCGCTCGGCCGCCATTTTGACGTGATCTGTCACTCTCAACGAAACGCCCGTGATAGTCACACGCATTTACGTTCGCTGAGTGTTCTCTCGCATCTGTTACACCTTGAGTTAAGTAGCTTTATTCCTCGGAAAAACTTTTGTGAAACTTATATTAATTGATCGTGAAAATGCCGAAAGGACGTGTGTTGAAAGCACAATCGAGACAGTTAGTGTTAAAACTTCATGAGTATTTTGAGCAAGAAAATCAAAATGGCGGACCTCTTATACCTATCACGCAAGTCCGAAACCGTGTTGCAGCCGCGTTGGGGATCAGTCTATCAACTGTGACTAAAATCACTACTGATGCCTACGGCAGGAGCGGCTTGGAGCAAAACAAACCATCTACACCAAAAAGAAAGCGCCGGGCTCATAAGGTGACAGCTGTTGATGACTTTGACGCTGACGCTATTCGTCGTCATGTATATGATTACTACTTGAGAAAAGAAATTCCAACTTTGAGAAAACTTATTGTTTCTTTGAAAAGAAGTGGTCTATTTCATGGTGAAAAATCTTCTTTGGTCAAAGTTTTGAACACAATTGGCTTTTCATATAAAAAGTTAAATAAAAGAAAATTATTAATGGAACGCACAGATATAGCTATAGCACGTTGTGATTTTTTAAGAGAGGCAAAGAAAATACAAGATTGGGCAAATATTGTTTTCACGGATGAAACATGGCTCAACGCTAACCACACATTATCTCGTTTCTGGACTGATGATACTGCTGATTCCACTTCCTCAGTACCAATGGGAAAAGGTGAGCGCCTAATCATTTGCCATGCAGGTACAGCAAAAGGATTTGTACAAGACGCACTGTTGGCATTTAAATCGAAGAAATCAAATGACTACCACGAAGAGATGAATGCAAATGTGTATGAAGAGTGGTTCAAAAAAATGCTCATTTCATTGGAAGAACCATCAATAATTTTTATTGATAATGCGCCCTACCACTCCCGTCAAATTGACAAAATGCCAACACAGGCTAATAAAAAGCATGAAATAATTAATTGGCTTCGGGACAATGGAGAAAATGTGGACGACTCAATGTTAAAAGTTGAATTAATAAAAATATTAAAAACCAAAAAGAGAGCAAAACGCTATGTAATCAATGAAATGGCAGCAGAATATGGCCATACTGTTCTTCGGATTCCTCCATACCACTGCCAGTACAACGCAATAGAACTTATATGGGCACAAGTAAAAGGGCATGCTGCGAGATGCAATACAAGCCCCCCATTCACAGCGAATAAAATGTTGCAATTGCTAAAAAATGCTTGCACCCACGTAACGGCCGAGAACTGGGCAAGTGTGGTGGAAAGAACTAAAAGAGTAATATTCTCTGATTGGGAACGTGATATTGCGTTTGATAATATATTATCTACACAAGAGCTAATAATAACTGCTACTGAAGACTCCTCATCGGAGGAGTCTAGTGTTGATTATCATTCCGACGACTCGTGCTAATAAAGTAAATTAAAATATCCTGATCGTTTTATTTGTATTCATGTATTAACTAAGAAGAAAGTAAAACTTTATATAATGTTATTAAATGTCTTTTAATACTCGTAACATCGATTTCTACCGATTATTTTTAATCTGTGGCATAATCGTAGTAACCATTATGTGTGACATCACTAAGTGGGCGGTACCCATCCATAAAGTACAAATATTATTTGTATGATATTTGTACGTAAGCAATACAAAACTTAATGAGCGTGAGCTGTCAAAAGACTGATAATATGATGGACGCAGTATAAGTCACGTCTATTGCTCCGGTCTGAAGAGAAACGAAAACTGTTACGAATTTATAATATTATTTTGGATATACCTTTGAACTTTCAAGCTCATGAAGCAATAGTATCCTTAATAGATGCCTGTGCTCCTGAGCTGCGACCTGTGAATTCTTCTCGGATGAGAAATTAAACCTTGCTTTCAAAACGCCTTGCCGTCTAAGCTTGCTCTTCTTACTCAAATTGAGCCACATCGTCATACCGCCTGCTGGAATTGACTAAAAGAAATTACAAAATTTAAAAAAGAGAAAGGAAGAAACATTTCTTGTTGCAAATATTTATCTGAAAAATATAAATTTTAAAGTAAACATAACTAACTACAAATACGATATTTTATTTATTTTATTCTTACTACAAATCTAATTGAAATGAATGTCATTAATATTCTTTAATTTTATTTGAAATTCTGTAAATTAGTAGTTTATATATAATAGAATATAGTTTACGATTATATATAGTTATAGCTTAGCCTAATAAAAAAATTCTATATATGACCCCGACTTCATAAATAAAACAACAGCGCGCATGACGCAAATGTAAACAAGAAATGAAATATTATTGTTATGTTAACGGAAACAACTAATTCAAACAAGGCCTAATTTATCCAGAAAAAGGATATTAATGTGGCAACTTTTAAATATGTAATATTAAAGTTAAGGTTTCTTTTAGACAGAATTGCAAATAATCCATACCTATATATGTATGGATTACCTATATATGTACTTCGAAAACATACAACCCTGAGTAAGCAGTACATTAACTAAAATTTAACACTACAACAAATGAGGTATTCTAAGAAATTACTATGACACACCAACAATATTACGACAATAGATAAATACATATACAATAAGACGTTTAGTCCATTCTTAAAATAAAAGTTAAATGACAACAAGCTCAAAAGACTTTTTTTCACCGTTTTTTAGGACCAATATTTTCTTTTTGTAATTGATATTAACCAAACACATGCCATTCTATATCGTACCTTAAAGAACATTTTGAAAAATTTCGAGATGCAGTATTTATAAACAACGGAAACTTTTTCAAACATAATTGTTATTTTGCAGAAAATATAAAAATCGTATATAAATTTAAAGAAAGCTTATTTGACTCTAAGTTTAAATTAAAAGTATAAAGCGATATTCATTCCATTTTTTTCTATCACAATATGTGTCTAACACGATATTTTTTTCTATCACTATCACAAGATAGTAACAGTGTAAATGTTTTATACAGAACACATGTTACACTTCTTAACCCGGTATCACTTCTCGCCCGGTTTCCGTTTGTAGTTTACAAGTAACCATGGCGATGTAAACATCGATTTACTGATCTAGTTCAATATGAACTAGTTTGACTATTACACGAAAAGAAACTAATAATATATTAACCCAGTTTATTAAGTTAACTAAGCTCTCTTAACTCTCTAAAACCGTGCCGTGCATAAACTCGGACGCCGGAATCACACATATCGAAATGTTAATACCTCAAATTGTAGACAAATTATTTCATTTTAATATTTAAATTGTCGGCTTGTACTATTATCAGAAACTCAAGCTTAATCGCTTATAATATAAGATTTATTTTTATTTTTGTGGTTATTTATTTATTTGTGCTTTAGTTATGCGATTCCCAGTTCGTTATTCCGTTGTATTGGCGAAACGGTACTCAACTAAGTTTGTTAAGTCTTCTATTTCTAATGCTTTTTAGGGAAAAATTTAATTCAATGGAATAATTTTTATAGTTACTCCGAACACTGCTTAATTTTGCAAAATGTTTTAACTCAGTTCCATGTTGGAAATCATATTCAAAATTAGTCAAATTACTCTTCATATTCAACAGACATAACAGTGACATCGTACAAAAGTAATAATAATTTTTTTGCTATAATCCGCGCTACATCGAGATAGTATCGCGGATTATAGCAAAATAATATGTTTTATTTCTTTTGTATTATGGATCTCCGCAAAGTAACGTCTAATTCTATAAATTATTTAGTGATATCCTACTTAAAAATGCTATCAATATAATGCATTGTGAGGAATAATTTTCACTGGTGAATCTACATATTCAGAACTAGTTATATTTCTATGTAACGTTATAGAATTAGTTATTTCATAATTTAAATAACAAAGCGGAGTAAACTGTTCAGTATATCAATATATTAACAATTATCATTATTAGTGCTACTTATTAGGGGTTCGATCCCACGAGTCACATCTTAAACACAAGTTAAAAGACACCAAGTAGTCAGTTATTCGGCCAGTTATATTGCTGATTTTTACATTGACGTAATCAGACTTACTTTGAGTGGTATATTGGCAGTGCCGATAAGTTCATTATCGTGTTTCCCAGTTGAAGCCGTTATTGCAATTTCCTTCATAAGCTTACGAAGTCCTTTAACACCTTTTACTTCAAATATCTTAGTCATTTTTTCTTTCACCGTTTCCGCTGGGTCGAAGTCCCTAAAACAATAAAATTTTGATTCAAAAAGAGTTGAGCATCATCTTAGTTAGAGGGTAGAATGATGAGTCGATATAACGCGAAATAATGTGTGTATGATTAACGTGCAATTAATATTTATAATGTAAGTAACCAATTGCAGTTAATGTATTCCAGTGATAATTTACCTTACATATTATGTAGGAAAATGCTTATATATTCTTATAACTTATCTTTTTAATTTATGTAAGTTCGATAGACAAAACTAAAAATTCAATACTATGGGGAATAATTGACTGTTATGAGCAAATAAAATAAAATCAATAAGTGAATGATGTATTAATTCTAATCTAGACTTGCCTTTACACAAGCTTAGAAATTATCTCAAAACGATGCTGCTATTACGTAACAGCCTACTATAAATTTGAGGATTATTGGAGTAATTGTATCATATCTTGACTGCAGTCAGTTACGCACCAAGCTGCAACGATTAACTTGTAAAAAGTAAAGTAAAGTAGCGGCCTGTTACAATCCCACTGCTGGGAATAGGCCTCCTCTCTCTGTTTCTGGAGAGAAGGGTTGGAGCTAATACCTACCACGCTGCTCCAATGCGGATTGGTAGGTTACACATATCTCTCAGAATTCTCTATAGATATGCAGGTTTCCTCACGATTTTTTTTCTTCATCGAAAAACGTGTGATAAATTGCAATTATCAATTAGACACATAAGTTTTAATAGAAAAACTCATTGGTGCCTGCCCGGGCTTGAACTCGTGTTCCTCTCGAAAGAGTCGCACGTTCTCACCACTGGGCTATCACAGCTCTTGTAACTACATATTAACTTGTAACCATCTATCAAATTATAAAAACTTTTATTTGAAAAGATTATCCGCCGAGTTTCTTGCTGGTTCTTCTCGGTAGGAGCAAACTACCGAATTAGTGGTAGCTTCTTTAAAAACATTTGACGATTCAAAAGTACTTGAATAAAGAATATTTTGAATTAGAATTTGAATTATGCAGTACAAACTTACCAAACTTCTAAACATAGTGTATCTTCATGTAAGCTGCCCGGTATAGGTCTGTAAAAAACGTTACAACATTACTTGGTTGAATACCGCATCCTGCATTTAGGGTTTATGGATATTAAAAACACAAATCGAACGTTTAGAGCATGAAACTTTGCCAAAATCAATAGACATTTGTTATTCTGTATAAACGAAATCGCATTAATATGTTGGTAAGACGTTATGCATCAAAGGTGCCTTTGAACTTGTACTATTAACAATTACGTCAATTATATAATGAACTACTGATATGGTTTAAATTGCATGAACGTAATAAAAAATTTAATTGACCTTGGAGGTCTCAATATTATTCCAAGGAGACTATTTCATAGCTATTCTGAATACAACAGTATTTATTAATACGAACCAAGACACTTAATTTCAAGGAACGACTAATACTTCTTTCTTGGGAAAAATTTAACACAACCCTCACGATATTGCTCTGCAAGTGGCTTAGAGATCAATTCTCCACACAATAACAGCATCACTAGAAAAGTATTACTTTTGTATACCAAAAAGTTTTAAAAGCAATCGAATATGAGCATAGATTTTTATGTCAACCCTGGTTTTCAGCAAAGTTATTTAGTGTGTTTTTTAACAAGTTTCGTGATGTTTTCTTACATTTTTTACAACTACAAGAATGTATTTTTATATTTATTCTTCAACTAATTATAAAATTAGATAACAATATTACTCACAGAGAAAAATGTTCTTCCCAGACTGGATTTAATGTACCCGATTTCACCGATGTGTTATATCTATGTGCTGTATTTGACATTAAATATATTGTCACAAAAGGATCACTCAGACCACTAGGGTCTTTCGGAACAAGATCCTTTCCTTCAACAACTTCTACATTCAGCATCAGTTCTGGAGGCTCTTTAGCCTCGGCTTGTGTTAGAAGTTGAGTGTGCTTCTCATTGGATATTTTGAAAGCTTCTTGAACATACGAAAGCATGGCTTGTTGGCCCACCTCGCATCCTACGTCACATCCGCCGACATTGTGTAAGATCTCGTACAATACTTCCAAATATAACTCATCAACCTGAAATCAATGATTACATTTCTAAATCACACTCAAAAGCAGCTCAATATTTCCATTATTAAATATATTAATGCTCTATTTGTAATAAAGTGTCCTTTTAATTATGACCTTAGGGTCCATTCTCACTAACAATGGAAGACGAAGGGCGCTGTGTATAGGGGTAAATAGGTTGACAAGCTATCGTAATCAACAAGAGACGACCTTGAACGAGAAAAAATGCTTTGCGACGAATAGAAACAAAACAACAGTTGAATAATCAAAATATTTGAATTCATCTTCTAGACAAAAAATACAAAAATTCTATGTATTTTAAGCGAGAGTTGCCTTTTTTCTACTGAGTTGCAGTCTATCGTTTAAATATACCAAACTATACAATAAAAGTGCACGGTTACATTGACAACAATTAACACTATCATTTAAAGAGCCTATATTTCAGTGGAGGCCTTGCCCCCCTATACTACCTTATGAAACCAAAAGTTATATAAGGTATATACACTAACACTCACAAATAACCATTACTTCTTTTAAAAGCTTTAAGAGTTGTAATATATAAGAATTAACTACTTAAGCGGTAAACATTTTCCGAAAAGAGTAAACATCGATTGACCTACTTTTATACTTCAAAGCTTCGAATGCTGCTTTTAGCTTATGGCTATTGATAGAACCACAGAAATTAAATAAATTTTTAGTTTTATGGAATGTACATCAAATTTGGTTTGAACATGCCCGCAAAAATGAAGTTAACTTTATAAATAGAATAGACGTGAAGTGAGTCAGAAGGTGAAATCATTCAATGATTTTTTTCTACGTAAGTCTGGTATATACCTTCCACTAATAACAATGGAATCAAATTGATTCAAAGCATTTTATAACAGTATTTCATACCCAAAAGAAGGTGTCTCTAATTGAGACAACAATGTTGAAAATATTTATTTATTTATTTGACTATTTTGAAAACATAACAATTAAAAATTATAAAACATTATGTAAAATGTCATGTTATGTACGATGATTATTTTCCTATTATTAACAATACATTTGTATTACAGAAAATTTTTGCTAGGAAAAATACTTCATCTTTCGGTTTTTTTCTATTCAATAAATAGTAGGAAAAACATTTTTTTATCCGCAACGGGTCTGTTACGATGAAATTGTATGAATGAAGCCGCATAGCAAATAGATAAAATCATATTTCCGGAGTAAAAAGAGAACTATACAGACGTTCGAGTATAGTTTCGAAACCTGTTAGTTTTTTTATTACAATATTTTGCAAATTTCAGAGGATTTGGTATCTTCACTGTGCAGAACATATGATTGGCTTATAATGAATGTCATGAAGGTTTAAATTGATTGTAAGAAAATTGGTATTAATCATATTTTCCGAAGACATATCGACATTAAAAAAATAATGAAATTCAATTATTTTTATTTTATAGAATTAGGCGTGACTTTCAGAGGCCCATAATACAAAAATAAAGATAATATTATTTTGCTGTAATCTGAGATATATCTTATCGAGATTAAAAATATATGAAAATTAATAATTTTACAATTTATAGAATTAGGCATTACTTTACACAGGTCCATAATACGAAAGTAAGGATAATATTATTTTGTTATAATTCGCCTAAAAATACATCGCGGATTATAGACAAATAATAGAATCATTATTTTTAATTAGCTATTTAATATTTTAAACACTTTAATCTTACTATCGACTTTAAACAACAATTACTTTTATAATAAATTATTATCTACAATATGTTAAAAGTTATCTCGAACACATACAAAAGTTTGATTTTAAATAAAATGGTGTCATAGATAGCGTTCTTATAAACAAAACTGTCGTCATCAACATAACATTATATTAACAACATGATATTAAACATCTTTTCAAAAGAATCACATACCGATGAATCGTAATAATATCTCAGATTCATAAACCAGTGATATATTAAGTTGTCGTCACGTTATTTTGCACTGCACTGGGTAAAGCTTTATATTGGCGCATTACGTGCGGGATTCGTTACCAAGGAACCCCAACACATGACAGCAACGTGCTTCCGACTTGAAATGGCATATAAAACTAGTGTCACGATCTATCTATAATTTGTTTGCATCGTGTACGGTTACTGCGCCGCCGTGGGAACGATATTGATCAGATTGAAGGCTTGACGATGTTTCTGATTTACTACTTCGATGAAGAATGATAAACTAAGTCTGTGTTTGTTGGCCGAAGCTACAAATCTCGATCATATTTCGATTTCAAAGAAGGATACAGACATACCATTTACACCATTCGCATTGCGGATCATAGCAAAATCATTCTGTCATAAGTTTTGTACTATGGAATTCCGTAAAGTAACGCCTACTTCTATAAATTATTGGGTTATTAAGACATTGCTATATTTAATTTATAAAAATTGCTCTTTACATTTTAAATAATTTACTATGAAACAATCACATTCAAAAAATAGGTAGTGAAATTGATTTCTAACTAATGCAAGGGCTCAATATTCCTAAATTAAATGATCTATTTTATTTCCTAACCCAGACCGAATTTATTTACCTATTAAATTTAAGCGTTAAGAGGTTTTAAATGCTATAGTAAACTTTTTACACAAAAGTACTATGAGCACTTTCTATACCAAAGTAGTAAGGGCATAAATTAGAGTATATAGTACCTTTGCCAATTTTATCTTTTTCAAACTAAGTTTCTTGAGCGGAATTTAACCAATTTTCTGTATACATTCAATAGAACAAAGGTCCTGAATATACTCAAATGTTTTCAAAGATTCTTTGTTACAAACAAAGGAGAACTAAATAAAGAAAAAAAGAAACGACCAGAAATAATCATTGCGCTTTCTTGAATTTATAAAAAAGTATTAATATCAATAGTATCTAGATCTTATTCTTTGATAAAAATTTAAATGAACAAGTTATAAACAGCGACAAGGATAAAGAAATACGAATGGCGAGACAAACACGTTTTTTGCAACTGCACACCTACTTAATGTCGTATAGATTTTATTTTTAACTCTGAAGTCATTTGCATGTCTTTTAAAAAGTTATGAAGAAACTGCTTTGACAACGGTAAAGTTAAACTTCCGTGATAAAAAATAATACAGATTCAGCTTTCCGTCCACTAGTTACAAAACTTTTTTTTAAAACAATACATAGAACAGAGTTAATTATAATGTACAAATAAGAAATAGGAGGCCTGGAGCCTCAGAGTATCTTGTGGCATCCCTTTTTTAACACCACACTTATGTAGTCATTAATACTTACTAATCACTTTTATGTTATGTCGTTAGCTTTATTAGTCCATATATTATATTATTATCTATGGGCTATTAAATTTATGAAATGCTAACGGTTTCTTTGTTTTTAATTTCGTTTTTTTTTCTTTTATTTTATATTAGGAATAAGTGGTGTTAAAAATAAAGAAAGAAAGAAAAATAGTAAGTAAATATATTCGCAAACCGGCATGTATATCTATGGGCTATTAAATTTATGAAATGTTAACGGTTTATTTGTTTTGAATTTCGTTTTTTTTTTCTTTTGTTTTATATTAGGAATAAGTGGTGTTAAAAATAAAGAAAGAAAAAATATAGTAATAAGTATATTATTCGCAGACGGGTATAAGCCATACATTATATGATAAGCGATCAATTTACTAAATCTTCTACGTTAATTCATCTATAAAAATTTTAAGGATACTTAATAACATTAACGTACAGTCATAGATTGGATGAGCATAGTGGTTTGTCTTTCAAGAAGTTCCTTTTTCACTCCCCTGAATTTAGTCCGCAACGTGCCCATCCCATTCATGATCACTCCACTCTCACTTATTCTAAAACTTAACAATGTACATCGCACATTGCACAGCGAGTAAAACTAGCACTCCACTTCAAACATATGAGAATATGGTTCGGGACGTCACTGCGCTGGCGAGTCCGGCCGGGACTCAGGAATCAAGCCAAACTGCCGCCAGATTCTATTTTCGCTAAGCGCTACCATTGAAGACGTATGTGAACTCAACCATATATATCGAATAAAAGTTTACAGGGGTCAAGAGTGTAAAGAAATTGTATTTCACTTCTTGACTTTTTCCTTCTGTCACTCAAAGGTTGACTGGAAGAGAAGATTTTTTTTAAGTCCGCCTTTATACATGTGCTATTATTTTTCTTTCTCTTTTCTAACTATATGTACGTACAGTAAAGAAATAAATAAATGAAAGAATTTAAATCAGTATACATATATAAAAATGTATCTCTATATCCCTTGGTCATCGTAGACGTGTTGTCGGATGGAACAATTTTACTAGTTCTTTTTTTCTGTTAATTATCAGGAAAAGGTGCTTACGATAGAGAATATTTTAAAAGTTTAGTGGACCATTAGAAAACTTAAAAAAAAACGCGGTTTTCGTCTATAATCTACAAATCCATCTTACTCTTAATGGCGATTATCTTTTCGCTACGAGGCGCAGCTAATATATCATTGAAAAATAAATCAAAGAAACATGCTTGATTGCTAAATAAAAATTCTTCCAAATAATCTATGCTAAAAAAAAAATTATGCAAGACTATATTGAATCCGTACTAGGATGTTCTAAGAAAACTTTTTATTGAATTATTTGTTTGTAGGATATTAAAACATTCAGTTTACAGAAGGAAGTTTCTTGTCTATCATTGATCGATTTTATATTGAAATTCGATCCTTAAGTTTAACATATAAAATTTTTCATATATGTGATAATAATTACATTGATTCAGACAGTCATTTTATAAAGTTTAAATATAACATACTAAATACTACTTTTCTCCATAGAAGTTCAAAGCATGAAAGACTAATAGAGCTACCCCTCAATACCCCTCAATATTAATAATTTTATTTAAAAATATACAGTTACTAGTAACGCGAAGCGAGTAATACAAGATTTACTAGCACATTTACGCAACGATTAATATAATTATTGCATAATGGTTTCGCTAATGGAAAATAAGATTTATGTATCTATTAAATTACAAGGGAAACATAAAGCAGTAGATTTAAAAGAGTATTATAGAAACAGATAGCTACGGATTTCTGGTAATAAAATATGAGCCCACTATAAAGGGCCTATCGTAAAAAATTTATAGGATATCAAAAGCTAAAGAGAGATGCTTTAAGCTAATCTGAGTCTGACCAGATGTATATTTGGGCTTTATAACTATCAAAATTTCTTGGGTTTTTACTTTTTCGAGACTATAACCTACATTCAAAAGATACCAACAAGCCGTGGTTCGCTATATTACATAATTTCAAAGACAACTATTAATTAGTGTATAAAAAAACTTACAAAATATTTTAACGTACACCACGAAAAAGATCATAAGCATTATAATAATGCATACAGTGAAATCGTATCTATACATATTATAAAACAAAGTCTCCAAAAGCTGTTTGTCTGTATGTGATGGATTTTATTAAAATCTACAGAATAGATTTTTGTACGATTTTTACTAAATGATAGTGCATTTCTTGGGAAGGTTTAGGTTAATAGTACATTACATCAAAATTCCCGCGGAGTCGGAATTTAGGCAGTAAAAACTTTGTGACACAATGATTTTCACGCGGGCTGCAGCTAGTAACAACGGATAGTGAGGAGGTTCCTCACTCTGGAACCCTAACCACCGGGAGCTTGGGTCCTCTCTCCGCTCTCCGTGGATGGCAATTTTTTTATATTTTTAAATGTTTTTTTTTTAGAAAATATTTAAAAATGTAATTAAATTTGTATGTAAATAAATGAGTGATATAATATATTAATAATAATACTAATAACACAACGCTGTAATTTGAAAGCTATTAAGACTTAGAATATTTATTTTTATCATCTAAAATTCATTAGTCTTTTCATATTTTAAATGAATATAAATTCATGCGCAAACCTCACACCGATGACGGCACTCGCTGATGCGAACTTAGCAATGAGAAACCGGGGCACTTCACTTGTAACGAATAAATAAATTATTATATCATATAACTTGTTCTTTATTTATTCGACTGCTTTTATTTAAAATGTTTTAAATATATTATTGTCTACTTCACTTAATTGTATACACAATGAATTAGGAATAGTATTGTTATAACCTACAATATCTAACCGGTCTTTAATAGGACCATTGTTGCCTTATTACTGTAATAGACAAGCAAGGTTTTCCCCGCAATGAAAAGGAAATATGTAATGATTGAAATCATTTTCAACCAGTTAAGATTTACTATCTATACTTAAAATAGCTAATAGCAAACGCGCATATTAACAATCTTATTTCCTAAAGCGCTGTTCACAAACGAATCAGTTATCCGATACTATGCAGAGTGACATGAGTATTTCCATCAGTTATTAATATTTTTTTCGACCTAGCATATTCTTATTTCTGTGTCGAGGAGGAGAAGGAGAAACTAACATCTGGAGAGGAAGCCAAAGACAGAGCGAATTGGAAGAAGAAGTGGACGTCAAGACTAAGGGTCTTGGCGTCCTTAAAGGCTGAAGTGCCACAGAAAGTGAGATGTATATTTTCATTATATAACTAGAGTCAGCATATTGTCTGAAGTCTGAATCCACACGCGACATGCGATCAACTTTTATATATGGTGCAACTGGCATCTGGAATCAGTTACAGATAAACTAATATACTAACTCTACCAAAAGAAAAGAAACTTTATACTTTATTTTTATGGACTAGTGAATAATTAGTTAAAAGCATTCACTACAGACCATCACATTATACTAATAGCACTGCACACATTCACTACTACAATCTCAACAATCGTTTTGCTCCGTAACGAAACGCATCATCAGAAGATAGACTCCAAGACAAAATCGTAAAGCATCGACTGTTGTGGTAGCGATGGTCTCTAATCGCAGATTATAGAAAAATAATATTATCATAACTTTTGTATAATAGGAACCCTACATCGTACACAGTATATTATTCGTACAAGTAAATAAAATCTATTACCTTTTCCTGGAATGTTTAACATAACTGAGTAAACCCGTTAGCATATTCAAGGTCCTAGACATTCAGGGAGTCAGCGCAGACCGATTTATTTGTTTTTAATACACCCAACAGTTTACAGTTTCTCAGGAAGTAACTATTGTGTACCTCATTTATTTAGCGTTAGGTTGCCTATAAATATTTTGAATCATAAGAAAAAAAATTTAAAACGAAAACAAATATCATCAAATTCAATTTGTGGTTTCTTCTGGGACGAACCGATAGTTTACCGAAATAAATAAACAGAGTTAAAAAATACTAAAATACGCGGTTTCGATTTAAAAAGTAATAATTACGAAAAATATTACTATTAATATGAAAAGGGCACTCGATGTATATACGAAAAAAAATGGTACAAAGCGCTCCCGAAATGAATTGTTTTGTTATATCTCAAACCGATTCAACAGCGTTTTTGATTTAAACCCACCAGACGGCTTGACTTTTTTCCGATATTTTCCAACAATTATCGCCACGTTTCAATTAACTTACACAAACCTTTAAGAGTTTTTAAATAAAATTAAACATATATGTTAAACACAAAGTTAATAGCACACATTTTCAATAAATATCTTAAAATTTATTGTAAAATTTAAAACCAAGCGCGCCAAAATCATATGTATAGGAAATCGTAGATAGACTGTGGTACAGTAACAGGTGGTCAGGTCTGCTAGTGTGTATATAACACATGTAAAAAATAAAACTTTGCTGAAATTAATAAAATTACCGGGTAAATGTATATAAAGTGCAAATTAAATAAAATAGTAAATTATGGTAACACTACACACTACAACAGATGCCCCAATTCATAGGAGTAGATATAAAAATACTCTGCTAAGTACTTAGCGACTCGTTTATTGTATGTGATGAATGTATTATTGAAGTGAAGGCCGATTCGCTTTTCGCATAACAAAAATGAAATCTACCGCTGTAATTGCTAACTACTCCTAGGTAGGTAAAATTATCCAAGAAGTAAGACTTTAGAGCCATATAGATCACGAATAATTTTAAATTTGGGACATACCTCTAATGAGAAATTTCGGAAATTTATGAGATATTTGCTTAAATAACAATACTCTATAACAATAAACAAAAAAATGTATATAGTTTCGGTTATCTTTTAATGATCTGATAAAGAATAAAATTATATACACATAGGTCTATTTCGGCAAGCGAATCACCAATAAAAAGCTTTATTTTAAAAAGGATCATAGAAGATTATATCTATCAAAGCAGAGATGACTAGCGTGATAAGTTGAGACTTGAATTGCGTAACACAGTATCATGATAACCTATGGATTATGAGATTTGGCCTAAAAATTCCCTTTATAGAGGTATATTCGTATACCAAATTAAAAAGCCATTTAGTTATAATTTAGAGAATATTTAATGTATCTCGTTTACATCAATGTACCACCGAGCGAATTTCACACAAAAATAAATGTTACGTAATATTAACACACATTACGTTGAAATACTCCAGACTATATGATCTAAAGTCTAAACACTTCTGCCAGCTAGTCTTAACAGAATAAAAATATAGGTTTATCTACGCGATCGTATAATTACTAATAATTTTTAATTAACTATTCTTGTAACATTAATGAATTATTGTATTCACAATAAACATGACTTGATTTGATTTGATTTATAAGTTAAATGTGGATTAATAAAAAAGGAAAATATAGGGCGACGGTGACCATATATTTTTTTTAATTATTTATTTTGTATTATTAGTACATTGCTTAATGACTGCTTTGAAACTTTTATATGGATTTTGTAATTAATTAATTAAAGATATATTTCATATTTTTGTGTTTTTTTTAATTTCATCTCAAATTTTTATGATTAGTATTCAAAATTTAACTGAACTAAGAACTTTTTCGGAGTTAAAATTAGCTAACATCAGGCATTATATTTAAAAAAAAATTTTGGGGGTATAGCAATTAGTCAATATAGTCAATATAGGGAAAGGGAAAATTTATAAATCGGTCATAAGACCTGTCGTAATCTATGGATCAGAATGTTGGGCAATGAAAAAGATGGATGAAAGAAGAGTGCATGCAAATGAGATGAGAATGTTAAGATGGATGTGTGGTGTGACAAGATTGGATAAAATAAGAAATGAGTATATAAGGGGAAGTATGAAAGTTGCGCCCATTGTAGAAAAGATGAGAGGTGCAAGATTGGGATGGTATGGACATGTCATTACATGTCCATCCCTCCTCATTAGGAGGGATGAAAATCATGTGACTAAACGAGTGTTGGATATGAATGTGGATGGATATGTGACTAGAGGGAGGCCTAAAAAGAGATGGTTGGAATGTGTGAAGTATGACATGCATATAAAAGGAGTAGCGCCAGAGTTGACGAATGATAGAAGAGAATGGAAGAGGAAAACATGTTGTACCAACCCCACTTAGAGTGGGATAAGGGTAAGAGAAAGAAGAAGCAATTAGTCAATAAGACAAAACACTAACCATAACAATGAAACTGTGTGAATTTGTTAACCGTGTAATTTTGCAAGATTTGGATCTTCCAGTCTCATACGTAGCGATAAAATCGATTCTTTACGTAAACATCTTCAAACAATTTCATTCAAGGCAACCTTGGGATGCATTGTGGTGTGGAAGTTGACAAAATAAACCGTGAATGCCGAGGATAAAAGAATTGGCTGGCTGCCATGATCGGGGCATTGTGCGGCACTCACTTATAAATTTTAGACACTTTAGTTATACGTATAAAGTTGTGAGCTTCTAATTAGAACTCGCTATGTATACCTATCTTTAAATTGGGTATATTACGATATTACAAATTACCTTATATAAGCTCAAATGTAAGATACATGAATTGAATTGAATGAATTGTTTGGTAAAAATTTGATCAAGAAATGATATTCATAGAAAGAAAATAATCAAAGATTTTATGTGACTACATAATGTCTTGTATTTTTGATAGACAAATTTTATAAATTCTTTTTAGTTTATAAACTATATCTACTATTTCCTATTAATTAATCGATCTAAAACAATATCAAATCAGTATATCACAAGGAAAGTAGCATTATTTATTGAATTATTATATGAAATAAATGTATTTATTTTTACAAAGCCAACCAAACCATATAGTACAAATCTTGTAGGCTAGGATTTTAATGAAATTATCGGATAACTTTTAGAATGACCCAGCGGACGATCCTGTAAAGTTTGATAGCGATCGGAGCATTTTTTAACTGTTGAGTACTGTTTCGAGGGTAATTCTAAACTAGACTGAGCCACAGCAATGCTCGGTCGGACAACTGTTTTGTTATAATTAAAAGAATTTAACACTGTATACAGGTATGTAATTATTGATTTACCTAAGATTGTTATTAATAAAGAGTAAAATACTGGAACATCGCCAAGACATTACGCGCCGGTCACTTATGGTGGCATGTATTATAATTTTAAATGAACCACGACCCATATTCCTAAAATAAGTAACCCAATGTCTAGTTCATATCAAAGTTAAACAAATAACGCAGATGACATTTGTTTCTGCAATAATATATGCAAGGATTAAGCATGCACAGGTAATATCATTTCGATGGTATTTATTTAGACTTTATTTAATATAGAATTTCAAGAATTTTTATATAAACTTCTATGTATTGTTGGTTTATGGTACATGACTTTGTAAATAAATACTATGCTTTACTCAGGTTGCTGATCCGAGTAACAAGGAGAGTTATACCGTTGCTCCCTATTTCCGTTTACTAGTATTCTTGCAAGCTGAGTACTTAATCGTCAGTGCCTTGTATGTTTATAATAAAGGTGTACTGCACAGCGTAGTGAAAACTTTCCCAGTTAGAGAACTTTAAAGGATTTCTCCACTCAAGTAAAATACATATAAAGCTTTCAGTAACAGAGTATAGGTCATAATTAGAAAATAACTGGCGAATAAGAGCGAATCGTTCGAAATATTTGTTATTAAGAGTAATGAAAATTAAATTTTGTTTTGTGATATTTCTACACTTTACGTTTAGGTATGTGTATTATCTCGAAACACCCCTCATACAATAGCTAAAATTTTTTGTTTATACAGATGATATAATATAGAGAATGAAATAGGTACATAGGTACAGGTATTAAAGTTTTCAAATATAATATAATTTATTTAATATTATTCACGAAATTTTACCAGACTATTAAGACCTTCGTTATCCCAATACAAGATAAATGTCCGATTAATTTTCAAATAGACCTATTTGAAAATTATAGACCTATTCAACATCTATTAGGCGATCTAGAAAGCAAAGGGCACATTTCGTCGATAGATGTTGGTAACAACATTTAAAATTATAATTACTTTGACTAACTCTCCAAAAAAAAGATTTTTTCCAAACAATAGTCACCCATTTACAGATACTTCTTTTAAATAAGTGCGTCATCTTTTTAATTCAAAACAGTTTGAACAATCCGATTACTTATTCGAAAATAATAGTGATTCCTTTTAATATTGTTTGTCAATGTGTGCGTCATCCTATATATAGACTAAATAGGCAGTGCCGGCGTTTTTTAGTTCTGTGTACTCCCTCTGTTGTTTTTTAATCAGAGGTCTAATTTAAACCCGAGCCTAATCTTGAAATTATTCATAAATGTATCCAAAAATAAGCTGTTAATATATAACAATTAAAACTGAATTTTCTTTGTTTTGGTTCATTAAAATTACCCGAACAGAATGCCATAAAAATGTTTCGTTGGTTGAAAATGCTAAGAGCGAGTAACTCACCACATTCATCCACTTAGTGAGCATGCAAATAAAATTATCAATGGATTATTATATTCGTCTGTTTTTAGGTAAAACAAATAATCATTGTAAAATTTGGACTTATGATGATAAGAATAAATGAACTTATGTTAATAGGAATAAAGGAAACAATTACGACGATCAGTACTGCAATTTTTGGCGTAATAAATAGTAATTTAATACTGTGTGACGTATTATCATAACCGTTGTCACAAGTGGCAATAGCCCTGTCTTCAGCTCCGTGGGTCCGATTCCGGCCGAGAGCCAAAATTTTTTCCTACAAACTATTTGTTATTTCTTCGATTCTGGGTGTTGTATATTCACCAATTGTATGTCACCAATAACACCCCTATAAGCTACCTACTTTGGAGAACGCCAACCGCATGTCCTAGATATTTATCCTATATACCTTTATAATCCTTATTTAATGAAAAACAGCTATCAAAGACATACTCACATTCCAACCAACTGCCTCCACATAGAAGTCAACTTTGTCAGGATCTTCAGGTTCTGAATCAGTATCAAGCAAGGTTTCATTGCCGCTATCAGAATCTCGTGTGACGCTTTGATTTTCCGATACTTCAGTGCCTTTCTGCTCGCCATCCTGTTCTTCTGCTTCCTTTAAAGGTGCTAACGGTGTAGATTCTTCTAGTGCGGCCTTTTGTGATGCTTGTTTTAAAATAGATCCGAACTTCTCAAAAAAACTGTCGTCCACTTCTTGTATTCTGAAACAATGTAGAAAATTCTTTTACTGTTTTCTATTACATAAACACATACTGGCATTTTTTGACTAAGAGTAAACCGTATTTATAAAACTTAAAAACAATAATAATTACTTAAGGAAAGGAACAGAATTTTTATAATAATGTCACTTTGTACTTTAAAATGTGTGTATAGAATAACTATTCAGATAGATGTTATGTATATTAAAATATTAGATGTCCGACTCCGCGTTGTTGTGATTCAGTCTGGTTTCGCATTCCCCTCGAATCAGAACTCAACAGTTTTAAAAAAATGCTCCGATCGCCAACAAACTTTACAGAATTATTAGCTGGGCCATTCTAACAATTGTCTCTAAATAGTCATTAAAATGTATCTAGCAGTTTCGGAATCTATTAAAGACAGAACATTATTTTTATATATAAGGGAGAGAAATGGATTTAAGGAACACATAAACAATTATTATATTAACAATGCTTTATTAATAAAAGGATCTTAATATTATAGTGTAATAAGTAATAATTGTATTATTAACTAATGAAATATTGTAAAATTAGTTCACTTTTATCTCTTTTTTATTCTGTATCACAAATATTACCAAATAGAACAAGTTGTGTAATAAACGTAAATTAATATATCTATCAGCATACTATTACTTTTGACAAGGTCATCATCATGACAAGGTATTGATTTTTTTTTTAATTGTAACTTCAAAACATTACTACGACATATGTGAAGTAATACCATAATCAAATACAGAAATAATTTAAAAAGCCATACATTATTTTCACATCTAATATTAAAACTGTGATAAATGGCAAAAATTAAACAATCATTTCATGATTAATAGAAGATGGCGTCAGTTTGCAGGTTTTTAGCTTCTGCTATAACAGAATTATTTAGTTTCTATAATTCGCGTTAGTTAAAAAATGTATATAATGCTAATTGTATGAAGCAGGCAATATTCACATACCTTACACATGCAGGTACTATGACAAAATCGTAAAAACGATTATTACGATTTTGTCGTGGATCCTCCTGATAATGCTTCGCTTTCGGGGCGAAACAATCGTAGAGATTGTAGTAGTGATAGTGTGTATAGCTTGTGTGCATTGTTGCTGGTGGCGACATTTTTGAATGTGGTGACTCATCCTGTATGTGTAAGATATGTGAATTTTGCACTTAGCATTATATAGATTCACTTAACTTAAGCAGATTATAGTACAGTAATTCTGTTATAGCTTCTATTCATTTGATATTTTCTAATATATTTTGAAATTTTAAATAACAAGCTTGTATTTAGTTTTATTAAAATGGGCAAGTATATTAAAAATTACCTTTATCTCTTGAATACTAATAAAAATTAAAACATTTTATATTCAAAACCATATAAAGCCTTGATTTTAAAACTTGTTTGAATTAAAATATGTATTCACACGATTAATACAAATTGTTTTAATATGATGAAACATAAAATATTAAGTATAACAAGATTCAAACTACAAAGCACATATCTATATCTAATAATAAGATCACATGTAATTGGAAGACTGGAATGATATCATATTTTTATTATTGCCTTATATAATATATACTTACAATTTTCGTATATTAATTCATATATCTAATACTTTGGCTGCCTCCATATTAAATGTACTATAAAATGACGAACCATTTGGCAAGTAAAGAAAATCCTTTAATCATACCGTAACATATGAACAAATTCATGATTATTTACTGTGATACATTAAAATACAAAAGATACAATGTAAAAAACAATAATATCACTCAAACAAATTTCACTTATCTAAACCTGAGAATAAAGTGTATTTTATGTCTGTATACTCCTCAACACCATGCTTGCTGCCCTCTCTACCTATACCTGATTCTTTAACCCCACCAAAGGCAGGTTCAGCAGCTGACAAAATTCCATCATTAATAGCTACCATTCCAAAGTTAAGATGACGAGATAATCTGAATGCTTGACCAAGGTCTTTTGTGAATACATATGATGCAAGTCCACTTCTAGTGTTATTTGCAACTTCTATGGCCTCCTGTTCAGTTACAAACTTGTAACATACAGCTATTGGCCCAAATATCTCTTCTCCATATATTTTCATATCAGGCTTAACTTCTGTTAGAAGTGTGGACTCATAAAATTTGGTTCCCAATTTTACTGCAGGTTTACCACCAATCAACGCTTTGGCTCCTTTTGATATGGCATCATCAACTAACTCAGTCACCTTTTTGGTCTGTTCAACATTTATCAAGGGCCCACAAGTCACACCTTTATTTGAACCTGGACCCAAAATACAACCCTTTGAAATTTTTTCCTTGAAAGCTTCTACAAATGTATTATAGACATCATTATGTATCAAAAATCTGTTTGCCCCAACACATGCTTGTCCATTATTCCTAAATTTAGCAAGCATAGCTTGGTCTACAGCGTGAGAAATATCTGCACTGGGAAAGACTATGAATGGGGCATTTCCACCTAGTTCTAAGCAGACTCTCTTGACTCCTTTTGCTGCCATTCCATACAGAATAACACCAACATTTGTAGAACCAGTAAAGGAAATACATCCCACATTGGGATCTTCACACAACACTTTACCCACTGCTGGAGCATTTTTTCTACTTGAAGTAATGACATTTATTACACCCTTTGGTATACCAGCTTCTTCAGCCAGTTGTACAGCTGCTAATGCAGTCAAAGGTGTATCTTCTGCAGGTTTAATAACACAAGTGCATCCAGCTGCCATTAGGGCTCCAACCTTGCGAGTGATCATGGCAAATGGAAAGTTCCAAGGTGTTATGACAGACACAACTCCTAAAGGTTGCCTTGTCATCATGATCACCTTATTCGGCCATGGGCTTGGCACAACCTCACCATTAATATGCCGAGCAGTATCAGCGAACCATTCTAAAAATGAACTTCCATAAACTATTTCACCTTTAGATTCAGACAAAGGCTTGCCAGCTTCAGCAGTAATAATTTCAGCAAGGTTATCCATATTTTTTGTACACAAATCAAACCATTTTCTAAGCAAATTGGATCTTTCTTTCGCTGTAGTCTCTTTCCAGGTTTTAAAAGCATCTGCTGCTATATCAACGGCTTCTTTAGCATCGGTAGCATCCATATCAGGAATTTCGGTAATAACTTTATCGTCTGCCGGATTTACCACCGGAAACACAGCTTTACTCTTTGCACCAACCCATTGTCCGTTGATATAAGCATTTTTCTTTAATAAATGCATTTGCCGAAATCGATTATAAAGAAAACTTGAGTTTTGTAGCAATCCGGCTCTTAAAAGAACCATCTCTTGAAGCGAGTTTGTTATGTAAGTTCCCGTCACTTGTAAACTGATAAATATGCCTGTTATTATACAATGTCACCCGATAAGACTCGAGAACTTAAAACATTGTACAGTATTAATAGAATATACAATTATTTAATCTAACTTGTAATCAAAATACTGTGATGACAAATGACATCTGACTGATGAAATAAACCCATATGACATAGATTATTTTAGTAAATAGTTTGTGGTCTATGATATAGATAAAGGATGTATATTTGCCGTAGACATAGATATTGACAATCAAACCATAAACCAATCTCTCTCTGAACACCGACTAAAATTTAGTGCAGAGTAGATTTACGAAGTATAATGTATGTTGATATTTTGATAACGTATCATATGTTTTGTAATCATACATTATATTTTTATTATTCACATTTTTTGATGTTACTTCGATTATGATATAATTTCTGAGTTTAACATGAGAACGTAATTATTTTTAATATTTTAATGTAAAATAGGAAAAACAACATTTTTACTAATTTCAATTATATTAAAGACATTACATGATAAAAAAAACACCTTTTAACATAATTTACTATATTTTAAGAATATACTTAAGTATATAATTAGGTTCATATATTGTACCGAATCTGAGTTTCTTTGTAACTGCAAGCTCTGAAGAATTTAACGATCAAATCAAATTCAGTTTACAGATAATCATTAAAATAACAAAAACTTATGATCTATTTCTCATTTCAAATAATAAATTACTTCCTAAAACAACGCAAATAATTTGCCCCGCCATATTTGTCATATTAAAATCTCTCACCGGTAAAACTAACCAATAAAATTATTGTGTCACTACATTCTCCTGCCCTTATCCCACTCTAAGTGGGTCGGCACAACATGTTGTCATTTGGCTACGTTTTTACGATCCGCCGCCTGCCTGACGTCAACTTACCTTAGGCGTCTTTTACGGCACCTCGATAAGAAATGAGGGTGGTCTATTCTATGCAGCCGGATACCACACGGCGTAAAATTATTGTGTCACTACTCACAGCAAATAAGTTTAGATATGATCATAACCAAAATTGTGCAATAATCAATTATAAACTCATTACAATATTCAAACATTAGATGATTCAAGTAATTAAAAACATAGTGCTTACTTACTTGCTGTTTGATTTACCTCTTGATATTTCTATATTTTGCCTACCGATGTGTAAATAAACTATTGATCGATCGCTGTCGTATTGTATATCATTCTCGCAAAGTATTCTATCTAGTATCTGAAGCCTTGCGTGAGTAACCGCGATGTTTACTACATTTCGTTCATTTGGTGCAATTTTTTAAGTGTAACAAAAATTTAAAATCTTTTCGATGTGAGTTGCAGTAATCAGTACCGTATTTTGCTCGATATAATATAGTTTGAACACATAGCATAGTTTAAGTTTCTTCTAATCTTAACCTTCCACTGTTGAACAAAAAACATTTTACTTAATGGTCAAACTCTTTGTAGTTTCTCGAGATTTTTTAAATGTCGTTTTCGCTATAGTTTACTTATTAAACCCACTTAATTTTTTTGTTATATGACAAAAATACATTTTGTGGATGCTGTCAAGTTTCCAAGAAACTTCTTTAGATTTAGCATAGTAAGATTCGGGCACGGATTTTATCAGGTTATAGATATGCATATACAAAAAAATTCATGAGAAATGATTTATGGCATTAATTACAGTTGAGAATTAGATAATTAATTGTTATTTTTTACGATTTGTAACAATAAGACACCAAATAGCTGCAAACCATAACACTCACACTAAAAAAATATCTCGAACATACTACTACAGCCATTGATTTTGTAAACCATTAACCTTATAATATACTTACCGACTATCATGCACTTGTTCCTCCACAGATTTTTGCTGCTGCAATTTTTCATAGAATCCTTTCCACATTGATTCTTCATCCATGTTTTATTTTATTAACACTAACACCAATTTTTATTTAATAATAAATTTACGTGTTCGAAACAAAGTAAATCGCGACCAACTTGTGTCGTATAGTGACGGTTTGACTATAATTTTATGCAAATAAAACTGAATCACCAAAAGGATGGAGTCATATCGCGTACCTAATGACGTAAATATCTCCAGTTAACTTCAGATTATAAGATTGAATAAGTACGTACACTGAGTGGTACACAGTACACACCGGAACTTTTTAATTTTGAGGTCACTGACTGAGACGGCAGCTGTGTATTGATGCCTTGCACTTAAACGTATTCGTTATTAAAGTATAAATAACTTCTTTTGCGATCTCGTTATGGAATAATATCCCCTTTTTAATGTAAACGTGAAACACTAGTTTCCTTGGAATTGTTTTGCGTGACACAAGCGGGCGAATGAAATAAAACTGACGTAATCCAAGGCGTTGAGTCGTCGCTCTGTATACCCGGTGCGGCGCAAACTGATCTGTATTAAAACACGTGCTTTTATACACAATAACGATCACTAATCAGTATTCAAACATAATATCATCACATGAGTAACAATGTCAACCTATAAGACTTCCTTTATAATATTTAAAACATAACAACTAATTATATTCGTAATTATCAAGTAATTAATAATTAGTTTGTTGTTTTTGAAAATTTATTATTTTTAATGTTTAGCTACGCGTTGATGTGACTTAGTCTAGTTTCAAAATAGTTGAGAAAAATTCGCCGATACCGCCACAAAACTACAGAATCATCCACTGCGTCATTTTAAACATTGTCTGAAAATTTAATTAAAATCGGTTCAGCCGTTTCGGACTCTATAAAGGACATATAAACAAACATTCATATTTATATATAACATATTATTTACGTCTCTACGATGACATATAGGTAGATATTGAAATACAATCCTACATAGGATATACATACTTAAATAAAGTTGCGGAGAAAAATTACAAATTTGAAAAATTACAAAAATTACAAACAAAAAAAAAAGACCAGAAAAGTTATAATGATCGTTTTTTATATAAGCTTCTGCCCGCGACTTCGTCCACCTGAAATTCAGTGCCGAAAGCTAGTGTTTTAAATATATTATGTCAATTAAGGTTATTAGAGAATTCATCCAAACATTCACCCTCTATTAATTCACAATTACTAAAGTAAGTAAAAGTAAGTAAAAAATAATATAAATTGAACTGCTAAAACCGCCACTTTTACGTCTTATCAGTAAGTATTGCTCAACACTTAGCTTTTGTAGCGCGTACATTTATTAAATACTATCGATATATCAACACTAAGTGAACGTGACATTGAATGTGTTGACAAAAAATTGAAATCCTTTAAAAACATAATAAATCGGATTTAGCTCGCTTGCTTGTTGCTAGAAAGGTTTTGTGCTTCTCATAGACTTCATATACGAGAATGTGATATATACTTGGCATATACTCGTTATACCTGTATATATTACATATATCAGTGGAAACTACATGCGTGAAAAAGAGATCAGCGATTTCTGCACGTACAGAACAGTTAAACAGAAAAAAACTATTTAAGCTTTGAAACATGCTTTGAGATAGAAACACATTATTTTAATAATTTTACTTAAAAATATTAAATTCACAAATCTCTAAGATTATTTACTATACGATTTAATGTAAATATTAAATATCATATCTCAAAACTGGAGATATTGAACACTCTTTTGGTTACAGTGAAAAAATTAAAGGGTTCGTGAAGAATGTAAAAATTCCATAAGCGTACTTGAATTTTAGCCAAGTGTATACGCGCAGTCGTCTCGCAGGATATTCATATCGATCAATATTTAGAAGCCCTCAGTTTGTTTCGCTGAGAATTGTGAAAAAGGTTTTTAGAACTTTAACTTGCGCTATGAATTTTTTAAAGGACCAACATCTTTGATTCACTCTCATAGAAATCTTGGATAATGTTAAGCCATATACTAAAAAACGTAATGTATAGATAACTCTCAGTAAAGTAGTATGTGATGAAACGGATCCGTCGATGTCGTTCCCACTACTTGTGACTATATCACATTGCTCAAAACAAAGCCACTCAACTAAACTAAGGTAAAATATCAAATAGTCGTTCTAATACCTTGACCCTGAAATAGCTGTACAACATCACATGAAACCAACCTAACCGTCGGTCGGCCTTGATGTCATAAAATAATTACTAGTAGGTACCAATGACAACGTTGCGCACTATTTTTCGCGGTTTTTATCGCGCTCTACACAATCCGTGTTAAGGGCTATCAAACAACTGATAAGAAGGCACCAGACCTTAAGATGACTTTCAAGAATAGTGAAACAATCGAAACATATATTGTGACAATTTTATAATAAGTGATTGCGGCAATTGATTAGGACCGTGATAGCCGTTGGGGTAACGTTTTGTGGATTTAAAACCCGAGCAGGCCCCCTAAAGCTTTTCTTTTAAAACTTATGTGACTGAATAATAAATACAAATTATCACGCTCTTTTCGCCAAAGGCAACAGCGTGAGGATATTTATATATGTTCTTGAGATATGAGTAGCCATCAGTCCTCATTGGAGCAGCGTGGTGTATTTAAGTCAATAGTCTCTTTAAAAAATATAGATAAGCTCTGTGCCCCATAACAGCAGCCAAGATGGTCGTAAACTAAATTACAATAGTGACCAAAAGGTAGTGAAAAAGTAAATAAAGTACTTAACAACTTGTTAATAACTTTGTCTGCGTCAACAGACAATCAATCGGTTAGTCGGTCGTGTCGATGTGGAAGCATGACAAAGAAAGATCAAATATATAACTTAACGGTGAGACCGTGGGACTCTCTCGAGAGGATCCCGGGTTCAATCCTAGCAGGCATCACGGAGTTTTTGTATTAAATTTTATGTGTCTAATTGATAATCGCAATTTATCACACGCTTTTCTTTCAAGGAAAACATCGTGAGGAAACCTGCATATCTCTAGATAATTTCGGAGATATGTGTACCTGTCAATACACATTAGACCACCGTGATGGTTCTTAGCTCCAACCCTTCTCTCCAAAAACGGAGAGAACAGGCCTATTTCCAGCAGTGGGATAGTAGTAACAGGTCGTTTATATTTATATATCCTATGTATATATACAGTATCTTTTTATATGACATATTTAATTAAATATGTAATTAAATATGAATGCCGTGTGGTATCCGGCTGCATAGAATAGACCACCCTCATTTCTTACCGAGATGTCGTAAAAGGCGACTAAGGTAAGTTGACGTCAGGCAGGCGGCCATTCGTAAAATACGTAACCAAATCATATGACAACATGTTATATGATTTGGCTACGTATTTTACATGTACCCCGACTTAAGTAGAGCTTCTGCGCTCTACTCTCTGCATTTCGCAACCTCGGCGATGCTTTTGCGCTCGCCCGTCCCGCCCGGTGACGCTGTAAAAGCCATTAGGGCTAACAGCATACAGTCAGTTCGAAAAAAAAATTATGACAACATGTTTGTAACATTTTGTGCCGACCCCACTTAGAGTGGGATGAGGGCAGGAGGATGATGATGATTTAATTAAATATGTATTATTTGTATATATCTTAGGAGGCACCTCTCTGCTTAAGTTGGTAAGTTCCCTAGCCCGAAAGTTGCTTGAAAACTCGTTAGCGATAAGGACGCCTTACTCTAATGTGCACTTTATATACGAAGTGTTTTTTTGTAAATTAAAGTTCACTTTTGTTAATTCTCTAACGTACGATACACGATCTATCTATAAATGAGAAGAAACTACAATAACGACCATGAATTTAATCTCAGATGAAAGAAGTAGTAGAGTTTCAGATAGATTTACCTTTAATTTCAACTCAACGTTTGTTTATTCAAGTGAAAGCCGAAGATTAAATTTAACGTGTATCTATGAATATTAAAACAAGCAGCTTGTAAAAAAAATTAAAGTATATCTATCTTTTATAATTTCTTCTACCAGTCACTATGATTTAGAAAAGATGTTCATATAGAAACAACTTTACAAATATACATTTGTTGTGTGGGCTTTAAGTGAATAGAACTCTTGAGACGTAAATAGAATTGACTGTAGGTAGACACGTACTGTCATGTCCAACTTACAAAATATATGATTTATAGAAGCAGGCGTTACTTTGCGGAATTCCATATTACAAGCAATACAACAGAACTAACTACTTTGCTATAATCCGCACGGGTTAAGTGAATGCATGCAAAGCCAATGTGTATGAAGCAGGCAAAATCTACGCACCTTATACATGCAGGATCAGTCACCACATGCACCCCAAAGCGCAATTCACCAGCAACAACGCACACAAAAGCAGCACACACACCCACCACCACAATCTCGACGATCGTTTCGCCCCGAAACCGAAGCATCATCAGGAGGATAGGCTCCACGACAAAAATCGTACTGCGCCGCACTACCCATAAAAAAAAAAAAATCTTTATTTTTACACAACAAATGTTGTGTAAAAATAAAGATACATTAGATAAGGGTAAAAAATCTGGGGTTTATAAAATAGATTGTCCTGAGTGCAACGGTACATATGTGGGTCAGACTGGCCGAAGTTTTGCGGTTCGATTCCGGGAACATATGGCTGCGTTTAGGAATAATAAACCACAAAATTCTAATTGCAAAACATTTGCTAGAAAGCGGTCATAAAGTGCCTAATGACCATTCATTTCATATTCTCCACACTTGTGATAAGGGACTCCGTCTCAATACGTTAGAGCATCTTGAGATAATAAAAAATAACAATGGTCACTTAATTAACGAGCAAGTAAATGTATCTAATTCCGTTTTGCTACATGTGTTCGGAGGGGAGGGTATTGGTGGCGGTTAACTATTTAAGACTGCTTGTATGGGTAGTGCGGCGCAGTACGATTTTTGTCGTGGAGCCTATCCTCCTGATGATGCTTCGGTTTCGGGGCGAAACGATCGTCGAGATTGTGGTGGTGGGTGTGTGTGCTGCTTTTGTGTGCGTTGTTGCTGGTGAATTGCGCCTTGGGGTGCATGTGGTGACTGATCCTGCATGTATAAGGTGCGTAGATTTTGCCTGCTTCATACACATTGGCTTTGCATGCATTCACTTAACCCGTGCGGATTATAGCAAAGTAGTTAGTTCTGTTGTATAACAAAATATACTTTATCAATAAACTAGTATTTTAATCAGGGCTCCTACTTAGTAATTCAATATGAAGAATAAACGATTTATCTATTTACCATCGAGCCCTAAGGCAACTAAATTAATGACCGTTGAGGAAAATATATAAGAAAAATTATATAACTTACAATAGATATATTATTCTAGTTACAGAACGCAGGATATAAAGCTTCATAATTACAGTCTAGAAGATTTTTGCGATTGCATTGCGATTTTGTCGTGGAGCCTATCTTTCTGATGATGCTTCGGTTTCGGAGCGAAACGATCGTCGAAATTTTGGTGGTTGTGTGTATTGCTTGTGTGCATTGTTACTGGTGGAATCGTCTTGGGTGATTGGGAGAAATCGTCTTGCATGTGGTGATTTGTCCTGCATGTGTAAGGTACGTGAATTTTGCCTGCTTCATAAACATTATCTTTGCATGCATTTGCTTAACCCGTGCGGATTATAGCAAAGTAGTTCTGTTATAGTGTCTAGAAGATAATTAATTATGTATATGGTATAATATTTATTATGACAATAGTTTATTATGTTATTAAAAACGACGAAGCGTCAGCACGACCGAATAGAGAGATCATACTCAGCTGTACTCATCAAGCATCGTCTAAGATCGCCTAAAACCGGGGAAGTGTCAGTTTTTGGACAAGCGTATGTATTGGACAAGCAAAAGTATGTATCGTATGATAATAGTGACGATGGTGTGAACACTTGCACGATCATTGTGCCAACTATAAACGATCACACGATCAACGTTCATCACTCATAGTGATGAAATGCAGGCATAATATACATCAGCTTACAGCTTTTTATATATGTATTCATGGTAGCACTATCACGGAACCGCACATAATAAAATATTGACATTATCTTATCAGGATTTCATGACAAAATCTACTATTTTAACCATGGACCTAAAATATGGAGTGCTGAATTAAATTACCTTAATTTCATCTAAATAGCATTTGACTTTGTGTCCTACATCGTCTCTAACTACCATATCATTTAATTTTAAAATATTTTATATAATCGTATTATTGTATTAAAATCTAATTGTGTAGCCATTGTCAACAATAAACTATTAGACACATAAATTAAAATTTTCGATTGCGTTAATTACGGAACAGAAAAACCCGCACTATTGTGCAAAATCACGAAAAAAATATAACAATTAATAACAAAAGACCTTCTGTGAATTTTAGATTTCAATCGCAGATACATACAAATGCCAACGGATAAAATAAGCACATTCAGTATAGCGGAATCTAAGGTAATCGTTTAGAAAAGTCCCTTTTCCCTTTGTTTTAAACAATTGGACGTCAACGATGGACTACTTAAGGATCTTAGGACCTCAACGCTAATCAGCTCTTCGTCCTAAAGAAAAGCACGAGTTAGTTAGACCTTTAAATCGCAACAAACTCCTCATTTAAGCACTATAATATTGTCCTTTGGAGCTATGAAAGTACGCAACTAAAAATAATCGTGAATAACTAACTCATTTAGGCGACATTTTAATCCAAAGCTAACATACGCCATTCTGCCAACAAGATTGCAATTCCTGCTAATGCAAACGCAAACAGCATGTTTTTAACGTCTCCAGGAAAATGAATCACTAAAAATTTTATTTGAATGCCAAAACGTTTAGACTTTTTTGTGTATTCTATTTTGTGTATTTTTTGCAAAGTGTATAAAACCCCGTCAGTATTAACAATATTACTAATATTACACTAATAATGCATGTAGCATATACATAGGTATTTTTTATATAAATTGTTAATGGATACCTAATACGTAATTACAACAATTATAATAAGTAACTATACAATAAATACGTACCAAAGCATTAATAACATTCGTAAGAAATGCTAGGTTGCACACGTGAAATATGATTCAATAAAAATGATGCTATGGCTTAGAGAAATGTTAATGAAAAAATATAATGTAAGTTACGGCACATTTTCGCTAGTAGAATTTTATCATTAATTCAAGTTAATGGACATTTAGAACAAAAGTTAATCTAAAGGTAAATATAATAATACAAATATTAGCCGTTACCGTATTAATTATTAAGTTGCTTCAATTTACCGTAATAAAATGCTCACAATACGGTTCAAGATAACTATAGCCTGCAAATTATGTAAAAATTTCTTCCACGCCTTTGTAATATATAAAATCATTGGTAATATAAAATATAGCTCTATTGCACCGCTTGCAATAAGTATACTAACAAAAATGTGGCAAAAACCTTACTTTCGTCGACTTATAATTTCCTTTTCTTGCAACTTTTTATACACAAAACCCCACGGATCTTCGCGAGCTTTTTTCTCCATTTTTTTCAAATCACTAATTCACAAGCAATATAAAATACTGTTTAGAATAACAAGTCACAGTGCACTCATATATCTTTTTTATCACTTCAAATTCTAACAATAAGATTGTACTTGACGCGTAATGAATATTTCTGCTTATTTTCAGGCTTCGCGGTTCGTGGATTGTCAGTGACTGGCGGACAATACAAGCGCTTGTTAGCTTTGTTTGTCAGGGGTTTATAACCTACTCCAATTTTTTAAGACATCCAAGACGTTATAGAAAAACCGTGTATTGTTATGCCTTGAATTACCTTTATGGGAAATGTTTTAATAATACATGTAACGTAACGTATTATGATCATAATAAGGATAATCTCTGACAAATATTATTATGCCAATCAATTTCTATTCCATGAGGAATGGGAAATATCATCATATTAAATCTTAAAAATTATCGTCATAGTATAAACATATTTACAATTTCATTGACTGAGATTGTTTAAATACATACATGGATGTCCATTGTAGAACAATGGACTTTTATGAAATTTTCTAACATGAAGCTGTGGAAACACCTTCACTGTCACCGCCAAAGCTAACCATAGTTAATATAGTAATAACTATGCTCTCGTATATAGTAAACGCAATTGACTGCTATCACTCAACAGTGTTTAAGTTATTTAATATAACTGGTGAGTGGATTAACAATTCATCACTTGGCTTTCGATAGCTTGTTGGCAGGGTGTACTTGGCTGAGGTTGACATGAGAAATAATATTAAAAAATAAAAATATATAAATATACATCGATATATACATCGATAAGTACAGAAGACTGACATTGGAAAGTGCACTTAAGTTTTTATGATACCTTGCATATATATGGGTATGTCCAAACAGAAAAATCTTATTTCATACAGCTATTTGCAGCAAACAAGTAGGCATCGTGCATTACTAACAGACGCAGTAAGTATGACTTATTGTCGTATATTGTTATGCTAATAGCTGCTCATTGTCGACGGGTAGTTCTGTTTTAAGATCCTTATATTTTAAATGATAAAAATTATTACAAAGCCGACCTTCATTTCACAATTCCACTAGACTCTAATAATATCGTAAGCAGAAATACCCAAGATTTTTTCCATTCTAAAATTGGGAGACGAAGAAAAGTGCAAAAGATTTTGTGATCAGAACTTTTCTGAGAGAACAATTAATTGACTTTATAATAACATTGCCATTGAAACGTTTTTGCCGACTATTCTTAGGATAAAAACTTTTCGTTATCAGCGTCTCCTATCCGTGTCTATAGTAGAGATATAATAGTAAAAGTATTATAGTAAAATAATGTAATTCTTTCTATATAATATAAATAATATTATTATTATTCTTTCTAATTACTATTAATTATTTTGTTCATATTATAAGATATGTATCTGTAATGTGTAGTCAGCTACAGGCTCAATCTAAGATTTGCTGTTGTACAGTCTGATATCAAAAAACGCTTGAAAATATCTGGAATTTTCCGATATTTATGCAAATTTAAGCACTATATAGACAGTCCCAACAATCTCTCTTTGCTTTTCAATAAAAAAAAACCTTTCAACCTCTTTCAAAGATTACCCCAAAATAAATCTAGTTATTTTAAAATTATACACATCATCATTCTCCAGCCTTTATCGCACTCTAAGTGGGGTCGGCACAACATGTTACAAACATGTTGTCATATGATTTGGCTACGTATTTTACGACCAGCCGCCTGCCTGACTTCAACTTACCTTAGTCGCCTTTTACAACACCTCGGTAAGAAAGGAGGGTGTTCTATTCTATTCTGCCGGATACCACACGGCTAAATTATACACAATAGACTTAAATTATCTAAATTTTGTATATACTCGTATGTAGAGATTAAGACAAAATAAATAATTTAGAAAAAAACAGTTTTAATACTTTTAATTCTTTATAACAATTTTAATGTATGGTAAAACGAGATAGCATTTATAAAAAAACTAATTTTAAGAAATTTTCCCTTTTTTCCACTCCTTCGTCTACTGACAAAGTAATCTCGTCATAATCTTTCAATAGACTAAAGAAATTAATTTATCAACACATGTGGTAAGTAGTGTGAACTTACATATACTTCACAAATGCAGTCAAGCCGTCTTCGATATGATTCGATTGATAAAAATACCTCAACAAAAACCTGATTAGTATTAGGAATCTAGTACACAAAGATCTCAAAATGAACTCAGCATATTGCTTCAATAGCGGAAGTGGCACAGGATATAACCAATTCCAGTTGTGCTAAAAGATATCTCGTAAATCGTAAATTGATTTAACCAAAGGAAGAAGTATTTATAGAAGTAGTAGTTAGGTTGTCATTCATGGCAGTACGTGAAAATGAAATCTACAAAACGCTAAATGTAAAATACATATGTATAATATCACCTTATAACTTTTATCCTTCAACACGTGATTCAAAAATATACTACTCATTATAAAAACTAATGAAAACAAATCTTTGTTTTTCGTCAACTTTTGTATGGCCTTGTGAGATAAGAATTGCTGAGATTGCCATCAACTACTGCGTGCCTTTTACTCGGAAAATACATAGATATTTAAATATATCAACATGCAAGAATTATTCATATCACTTGGGAGATAGAGTTTCAATTCACTTGACTTTATTATTAAGTAACTTTTGTTTGTTTACCAACTTTCTTGTATCCGTACCACATAATAATTTGATTCGGGATTAATCGAGAAATAGACTTTCTGGTTCGATCAGATTACGGCTATACCGGCGCCGCGAGGATTCAGTATTTGAATAGCGAACCAAGAACTCGACGGTGAAATAAGTTATACTAAAAGTTAACTCGGCTAAGGGAACTACGAAACTACTCTGCGAATGTAAGTTACTAAAGTTTTGTACTGAAAAACTGAAATAAAGTTTCTGAACGATTTACAGGTTTACGATTACAAGTGTATTTCCATTTCGAATCCACGACCCTTTACGTAACAGTATTAATATCTACTTGGCATTTTAATTTATTGCTGCATTTATAATGCTTGTGTAATCAGAGCTGCCCATTTACGAGTATTAGCGAAAAAATCCGTTTACCTCAACACAATACGAGCTTACATTCCTCACTTTCTTAGAAGTTATACGTTATGCGTACTTATGTAAACATGTTTTTCTTTACACGTCATATTCCAAAATAATAGGTTTTGCCCCTATTTACTGAAACAAAATACTTGTAATGTTTGTTTGTTTATTAAAATAAGCTTATACTTCTGACGTTACAACTAGCATATCATTTATAGCCCTTGTCTTTCTCTCTTCGAAGCCAGTTACTCAACCAAGCATTTTTGTTCCCGCTTTAAAATAAGTGTAATTTTTTTGTGTATACAATCCGCTGAAGCTAGTACCTTTTTGTAATAGTTTCACCAATTAAACCGAGATTACCGAGATTAAATTAATTTGAAAAACTAATTAAATGAATTTTGATTTAGAGATAGCTTAAAATTAGAGAAGGATACTATAAAAAAAGTAACTTGTGATTAGGCAAAGTCTTGGCGATTAGACCTGCTAAGCTGTTACACCTATTCCAGGACTTATTTAGGGATATCCAAATTTGATCAAAATGTTATATATCACCTCATGAAGAATTGTTTCTCTTAATTAAGTTTTTGAAGAAAACTCAATAGTTATACGTAAAGAGTACGATAATGATGTCATGCGGTTTCTTTTACCGTTCGGCCATAACGGAGAAGAAAGAAGAAGGAGTTGCGATATCGATCGAAACTATAAATTATACTTCACTAAAATAGTATAAAGTATGTAGGTATGATTTGTATATAGCGTGTAAGTAATTTAGGATAGAATATTTTCAATGTAAAAAAATCAGTTAAGTAAAAAAACCCAGTTAATTATTAAGTAAATGTGAGTAGTAAAAAGCCCCAAAGTGTTTTCTACTGAAAACAAAACTGAAACATTTACTAATTTCTAGAATATTTCGTATTCCAACACCAAACTCACGACAAATATTTAATCGTATCTAAATGTGCCAAAGTAAACAAGTATTAGTCACTTTGGAAACTACTTTTATGAATAAATAAGCTCTACTATATGAAGCTTAATGGATGTATTAGAGGACCTTTGGATTTAAGGCTGAATTTATAATACATATGATAAATAAGTATATAAAAAATGTAAATATAAAATACTAGCAATGCCCCGCGGTTTCACCCGCGTCTATACCGATTTCGTCGTAGTGAAAAATTTACGAAGTCGGACTATAGATTTATTTTGTAGATTATTTAATTATAAAAAATGGGTATTATTAGTATTGTTGGAATAAGAGCTAACTCAGGAAATGCAGGCCCTGCTATAACGATCGCTACAATGAATTTGTCATGGCATTATTTTCTTTCGATTTATATTCTTAAATTCGTAATATCTTTTAATTGGGATGTCGGATTTTAATAATTTAAAAATATTTTATAGGTATTGAAATAATTTTTAATAAAAAATTATTGGGATAAGGAATAATACAGAGATATAAATAAAATGGTTTGATTATTGTCGGCAATTTTATCAACTTTTACAATGTAAAAAAGTAATTATATTGGTATAACGATAATAGTTAGACATATCGTATCGCGGACTAGTTTCCGTAGCGCTCGCGATGAAAGATGTTTACTACTGAATTTTTCACAACTTATTACAATTTTATTACGGATCCCTATTTTTTTGAAAATGACATATAGCCTATGTTGCTCAGTGAAGAAGCAGCTTTCTAATGATGAAAGAATTTTTGAAATCGGTCCAGTAGTTTTTGTGTGAAAACATTACAAACATACACACATACAAACAAACATACAAATCAGTATAGAAATATAACAACCTGTCTTATAATTATCTTAAGTATTTAATAAAATATATCTGACTATATCACGCTCAATTACATTTTAAATTTATTAGAAATAGATAGAACAGATTTATAAATAAATGGATTTTAAATAAATCCCGTAAATACTTCAGCAATTTTATTGTCAGTTTAAAAAATACTAATCAAAATATTTACATAAGAAACACTAGTTAGTATAGTTAGTTATTACGCATTCTCACTTTAATGTAGCTTAATATTCTCGTTAATATGTATATTAACCAGTTTCGATTTACCTCACAGCATTTACTGGTCAAGGAACTAACTACTGATTTATAAATGGTCTTAACTTTATAAAAACATATTTCCTTCTGACTTAATGAGTAGAAATGTAAAAGTATTAGTTTTAAAAATATCATGTCTTTCGTGATGACGATTTTATTTAATGTATTTTATTTGGCTTTGGCGTGCGCCTATTTTAATGTCAAAATACCCTCAATTACATATGTGTTTTATATTTTATTATGATCCTATATGGAAGCTCAGCCAAGATCAAGATTAAGATGGTATGGATATAATATAATGAGTAGGGATGAAAATCATGTGACCAATTGAGTATTAAATATGAATGTGGTTGGATATGTAACAAGAAGGAGGTTGAAAAAGATGGATTATGTGAAGATGACATTCATATAAATAGTGACAGAGCTAAAAAAAGATAGGAGCGAAAGAAGAGAGAAACATGAGAAGCGTGATTTTTTCATGGAGTCTATCTCCGACGATGTGTTTGTGTATTGTTGTGCTATGTGTAGTGGGTAGTGCATGAGTTTTAATAAATTCTATATCTATCAGGCATGAGAACACGCTTAGCATTACATATATTTTGTTATATCCCAGATAATATATTCATTTTTTCCATGCAGATATATTATTCTAACAAGATCCAAATTGTTATGATAAAATGATCTTTGACTTTCAGACAATAGGTTACAGTGATGCAGCAGATATTTATTATAAAAAAATATGCATCTACTTCCTTATTATAGTTGTGAGATATACATAATTTATAAAATTGAATCTTTCAGCAGAAGAAAGAGAAAAACATGTTGTGCCGATCCCACTTAGAGTGGGAAAGGGGTAGAGAATGCTAATGTAAGCCCAGCCCAGTTCCAATTGAAATAAATTTCTAAAAATATTGCACTAGCGAAGTAACACAAACAACCATTTTCGCATTTATTGTCAGTATGGATACCACATATAAACAAACGGATAAAGATTTCTGTAATATAAACTAATCTTACATAAATGTAATCCATTTTGCTTTTACAACAAATATTCGTATTTTATCGTTTGATTTCATCAATGTATACCTACTAGATAAAGGAATTAACGTAATTAAAATAGATGTAGGTATTATCTTAAGATAGTAACGAGATAATAAGTAACGTATGTCTTTCAAGCCTTTCTCTATCTCTATTTCATCGATTCAATGCTCAGTTTGGACGGGAAAAAGGCAAAAAACATAAAAAACTTTCGCATTATAATATTAGTATGGATAACGTTCCTCGATTACGACTTGCGACGTATACTATTTATCAATGGAAATAAATGGGAAATCACACTACTAAAGTCTAAAAATATAGCAGATTTCCCTATTCAACACAATAGGTAATCATTTCTTAATTAGCAGATATCTAGATAAGTAATTGTTTTATTTTACCGATTACGTAAATGGTATAAAGGGAATTACGTTAATTTTTATGGTATTACTAGCATTGCCCGTATGGGAATCATTGTATCACGAAGTTTACCCTGCGTAAAGGCCGACCTCGCAGCGGGTATTCTAAGATAAAAAGTAGCCTACTCGTATGTTGCTCCACAACCTCCACTATCTTCCAGTCAAAGTCCCATCTAAATCGGAAAGCTTTATGGAGAAAATATCTACCTTACCTAAACCTTGCACTCTCACTTTTTAGTACACAATTGCACTTTCCTGTTTTAGAAAAAAAATACGTTTAGTAGATTTTGCATAATTTTATCACATATAGACACAGATTGATTGTTTTAATAATATGTATAGATAACGAATATATTACGATAAGGATACTTAATTTTAAAATTTACCAATTTTATGCATTCATTCATAGTAAAGTGACTAGAAAACTTTACTTTCACGTGTTACATGAAACAAAAAAGGGCACAAATCAGTCAACAATAAGCAAGTAGTATGTTCGTAAATTCTTAGTAAATTTCCCCATGAATCGGTTCTGTGGCTTGTCCACGTTTCACAACCTCATTGAAAATACCCAGGCATTACGGTGACGTGGGAAATCAGTTGAAGAACAAATGTTGTTTTGGTACATATTGCGCTGATATTCTTTATTTCACTGCTTTAATTTCTTCTGTTTTAGTTGCACGATGTAACCCAGCCACGAAATAGAAGTTATACTCCCTATTGACTTCTCGGGGGTTCTTCTCACGGGCCTAGGCTGGCGGACTACGGACCTTGAGACTTCGCTTCTTTATCCGGGCAGGTCCTCTCAGGGTATTTCTATGACTATTTGCGGGTCAGGGGTTACGCTTTTGTAGGGCGGACGCCTTATGGTGGTGTCGGAGTCCCGCTATTAAGAAACCTTGGACATATTAGTCTTATTATCAAGCGTATAGATGACATTTATGGTATCCTTCCATCAAGAACTTAAAAAAAAGTTAACTATTCTACACTGTAGTATTTTTTTTTAAAGTTTAACTTGCCGTGTATGTGGATGTGGAATTTTGTAAGTTAAATTTGACCTACTTCCCGGTGTCCGATTGAGTTGAAATTTTATACATTGGCCAAGTCCCGATAACAATGTATGTTTATGATAACTATAACCTGATGCTGCCGCTATGATTAGCTCTAGACGAGGGAACTCCTCAACGGTTAACAAAAGGGCATGATTTTTTTTAAAACCACTTTTAAATTAACTTGTTCTTTTAATCTCAGTACTCGTGTGACCTTATATGATATGCAATGAATGTGATGGAACTTAAAACGGCATTTAATTTATCACCCAAACAGCGCGTAAACAATTACATATTATAGTTAACTTTTAATAAATAAAAGCGATGGGAGATGATAAATGCGATGCAATGTCTCAAAAAAGAGATTCGCTTCACATTAAAACAAGTGTAGCGATCAAAGACACTCAAGAAGCGTATAAACTGAGTATAATACGTTTTTCGTAGGCACCAGACTCTACTCTTATTTTGTTTCAACCAATAAACCTACACTGTCAACTGGATAGTCTCTTTAATCGATCTTGTGCAGTTTGGCTCAAAGCTGGATAAAGTTATAATCAACAAATTCAGACAGTATTTCAAGAAATGGAACTGTACACAAGGCTCTAAAAAATGACTTCTAATTTATAAGTAAAGTAACGGCCTATTACTATCCCACTGCTATGTATAGGCCTCCAGTCTCCATTTTAAGAGAGAAGGATTGGAGCTAAGACCTACCACGCTGCTCATATGCGGTTTGGTAGGTTACACATATCCCTAGAATTCTCTAAAGATATGCATGATGTTCTCCTCACGATGTTTTCCTTTATCGAAAAGCGTGCGATGAATTGCAATTATCAATTCGACATATAAATTTTAATAGAAAAACTCATCGCTGCCTCTCCGGGGTTTGAACCCATGATCATCTCTAGAGAGTCGAACGATCTCACCGCTGGGCTATCATACTTGTAGCTCTATATTATTATTCTATATTATATATACAATATTTTGTTGTACATTTTGGTAATTTCAAAATGTAATTGTAAGTTAGTAATAACAAAATATTTAGTATATATTTATTTATTTTTTTAACTAGTTGGGCTGACCCGAAAGCGGATAGAATAGAACGTAAGTATAGCCGGTTTTCATACATAAACTGTAATTGTATAATGATTATACTATAGAGAAGCACTATCGTTATAAGATGTATTGTATAACTCTATTAGTCTGCATTAGGTTTTAAATAAATTCTAGAACAATATTTTCACAACAACAACACAACACAACAAATTAATGTTTAGCTTCGATACATTTTTATTATATTAATAAATTATATTTAGGATGTCTTACGTATATGTACTTAACTATACGTAAGAAGTTAGTAACATCGAGACGGGAAAAGCTGTTAATTATTAAAATAATAGAAATGATTACCAAAATAATAAAATAACCAATTAATACAAATATAGCTCCGTACGTCTTTGCAAATTGCATATGTAACTGGCAGTATGAATGAGGGACCTTCTACAAACATTATTGTAAATTACTTATGTCTGTTTACCTGTGTGTTACGCATACGGTAATTGTAGAGAAAAATCGATGAAATGTGGTACACGAGAACGTTATACACCGGTTTAACATATAGTGGAATAAAATAAATTCCAGTTGTTTTCTTTGGAAATAGGAAAGAAATAACATTTAGAGTATTTTTACACTTAAGTTGTCGTGGACGAAGTTGCCGTATAACTTGTACTAAATAAAAATCAGGCGACACTTTTCGATTATTTGATATATTAAGATTGTGTATAACGTGTAATTGACGAAATACCTCATACAACAGTCGGTCCTTGTTCATTTCAAAACATAGATAACAGAAAAATAAACAATGATAAGGCATTATGACACCAAAAACTAAACCTTCATATGGATCTTAATAAATTTTAGTTCAAACTAATCACAAATATTTATTTGTATCATACGGTCACGTTTTAACCAATTAAAATAATAGGAATACGTTAAATTTTATCATACAATCTATTGAACAGTTAGAAATAAAAAGCAATAAGGAATTGAGAACAGCATCTCGCCTATTTTATTTTGCCGTTATACATCAAATAGTTCCTTCCCTTTAATGGTTGAATACCAGTTGCATTTCAAGTAAGTATTGATCGTCTCTAGGGCTTTCTAACACGTAAAACATGTTTTTCACCATCATTACTTCGAACCTGAGTTATCAATCAAGGAATAAAAACCCCATTAGCTAGTAGCTAACTAATATAGTCACTTGAGAACTGTATTAAAAATGTGTTTTTTCTTATTTATTTTACATTGTAATAGATTAATTTAAATCGCAATTTGTGTCTTTGTTAAGGCCATGTTTTGTTCAAATGCAAACAAAGTGACGTACATCTTTTGGGTGAACATACGCTAGATATGCAAAATACTTGACATAATTAGTCACTTACCTACTACGGTGATCAGAAGACTGTTTTTTTCCGCGCCAACGAAGTAAACAATCAAAAGCACCTTTTCGAAAGGGAGGTTTGATCAATTTCCATCGCTTTCGGAAGTCTAGAGTGTTCGTGGATTCCAAGGACTTTCTACTCGGAATATCTGGTTCAGAAGTGCCTTTTTTTAAATCACTGACACTAGAATATTTGGCACACTTTTCAAATTCACACACTGATATAGAACTACCAACGGGGCATGTCTTTCTATTTGATATAGGAGTCGATGTAATAAAGTTTGATTTATGCCTAAAATTCACACCACTATCTTCGAAATCAGAAATATATAAACTATCTTCATCAATAATATTAAGCGTATGTCTCTGTTTTGGGATAGTTTTCGCATTTAATATACTATTTTCTTTAAAATGCTTGCTCTTCATGGTATGGTTGAAGTCAACAAATGCAGTAATATCTTCACAACTCTTCGTATTATATTTAGAAAATTTCAAACGTGGTGGAGCCTTAATATTTTCAGTGGTATCCGGATGAGCATCCATGACACCGATATTGGCAAGATTATCCTCACTTTTGGATAACTTTAACTTATTTAATAACTTTTTATATCTAGCCGGTGGTACGGGCGGTTTCTCGGCACACTTCTCTAATGTGAATCTATGCTCGCCAGTCCTTTTGTTCGATCTTGAGTACTTAGTGATAATTCTGTTTATTTCAGCGCTGTTTTTGCGTCTGTTTGTGTGACGTTTAAAATGAAGTGGCTGTTGATAAGAGTCGGCCACACTCGTACCCGCGACCCGAGCTGACCTTTCGCGCCATTCTGACACTTTGTTTTCGATTAACCGCTGCAATTCGTATGCACGCATCATTGGACCCAATTCGGGCATTATTTATCAGGCACAGTAATGCCGAAATCGTATTGATTTATGACTTGTTAATTTCACTCTTGGACTAACTTTAATTCTGAGCTTGATTCAGAGTTCTTAAAACGCGCTTCTTATAAGTATGAGTAACGTTCTCTTGTAATGTCGCAGTCACTGTAACAAAAGACACGAATGTAAAAATGATAATACAAATTTTTCTTCTTTTAAGAAAGGAACTATTATTTGAAATTTAAGTGGGCCTTAAATAGACGTGATGGGTTAGCGGGGTACAAATCCTGGGCAGAAACCTATGAATGAAAAAAAAATCTTGTGTTTCAACAATTTATACAGCTCCTCGCGTTGTAAGAAAACCAACATATGTAGGTTTTTTCACAATAAGAATCTTTAGAAAAAATTTAGATATCTCGTTCTACAGAGGAGAGGGAGAATTGATCTCCTATGTTTTTGATTTTATATCCTTATATCTAACAATTATTGTCTAACATAATTTTATTTTACTGACGCCGTACAGCTGTTGTGTTGCACAACACACGCGTTACAAGTAAAACATTATAGAAAATCTATTTATCCGCTCCGTTCAGGCAAATCACCTGCAATTTCGGTCTTTTCAAGGAAGTTACAACCGCGATTTCTACAACGACGGACACATCGAGTTTCCTTTAAATCTCTTATCTTCCAACCCTTTCCGGTCATTTTACACGCATTTTTTTCTCTCAATACTTGGTTTTTAATGATAAACTGTTTAAACATATATAACAATAAATCAATAAAAATTTTACTTCATCTTTTGTTGATACGTCTGACGTATCAACAAATTATAAAATGCAGTCAGTAAAGATATAAGGAAAGTTTTGATATTTATTTTTTTTTAAATACAGGTTTTCTTAACCATACGCACTACATATCAAGCTACTCGACTATATTCAGCTAAATAAATAATTCACCCATAGCACATTAAAAGAAAGTGCACCTAGGGAGTTCCAGGCATGTATAATTGCATCATATTATAATCCTCGGTATTGTCGTGGTATATAGACACTACGACCGTTAAAGCAAATATGGCGTATTACTTTATTCACTTAGCAACAATCTCGAGACTTCTCAAAAAGTGATGAACGAATTAATATCCAAAAATATATCCTCGTGAAAATTAGTGTGTCTCTAAGTTTTTTCCCGTTAAATTTATGTTTAAAGCCCGACCTCGCTGGATGGATCTAGGATAAAAAGCTATATGTTGCTGCATAACCTCCTCAATCTTCCAGTAAGAGTCCCATTAAAATCAGGTTAACCATACCTGAGAATATACTTTTAACCTAGACCTTAACCGTTTTAATCTAAACCGTTTTAATCTAAATCTAATCAAATTTCTTAATTACCGAATGAGTTTAAGATTCTTAAATATAAATATGGAGGTACTCACGATTAAAACGTTTGTATATTTTCAAAAGTCACTTATAGTTCTGATGCAAACACATGCTCTTGAACATTTCACTGAAGAATACCTAACACTACTGTTGAAATAGCTTCATAGATAAGTGTTGATAACGGTCTCAGAGCGAGAGCAGATAACTGGTTCAATACTACATCGAGGTAAGATATTTTTTCAGTATTTTATCAAAATCAAAAGCTATAAATGTTTGTAGGGTTTGTCACATCAGTTCACGTACGTAGACTGGGCTATCGCGAAAATAACTACATTTTATCAGAATTTTTTAGTAAAAAATTATTGAATTCCTTATCAAACGTCAAAATATTAAATTGACTTTATCAATTTTTTGCGTAGCGATATTCTTGCAAAGAGATACTACAACTTTTTATATTAATCTATTTAATCTCTGTGTCAGTAAGTCATTTACTTAAATCTAGTCCAGACTATGATTGTTAATGCGAAAGTTTGTCTGTCTGTAACGCTTACACGGCTAATCCGCTGGAGCAATATTCATGATTTTTTTTACGATCAAGCTTATACTATACTGAGCTAATATTAAAATATAAGAAAATCTCGATTTTTTTAGGAAGCAGGAAAAAATCTCAACATAATTGAGAGTACGAAAGAAGTCGCGGATTCAGCTTGTTATTTGTTATATAAGTGACATTATTTTGTCGCTAACTTATTTTACTTTAAGACCCTTGACACTTCAATTATTCTGCTATCTTGGTTGACTTAAAAAGAAACCGGATCCAGATTAAGCCCATCATTGTTTATTCATTACGTCTGGAGATTAATAAATAAATAAATAATAAATATATGGGACACTTCACACACTGTCGTCCCCAAAGTAACTTAATACTTTTGTTATGGGTGATGGACAACTGGTAGATATACTACGTATACAATTTTAAATACATACTTAAATACAAATATACACCCAAATTCGAAGAACCAACAAATTGTTTATAGAAAATGGTGGCCCTTGGCGGGAATCGAACCCGCGACCCGCGGAGCTGAAGGCAGGGTCACTACCCACTGCGCCAACGGGCCAGTCATTTAAATATTGTTTTTTTTAGAGTAGTAATCTCTTAGTAAAGATCTTACTAGTAGAAGTAATAGTAGCTATTGCTCAACATTTCCCTCGGCAATGTAAGATGTGTTGCAAAGTTGCGATTAACGTCTAAAAATGTTTCGAGTAAATTACATTAACTAATTAAAGGTTGACAAAGTGATAGAGTATAACTTATTGCTAAAAAAATTACCTACTGTTTGAATACCAGAAATATTGTAATATTAATAAGAATATTTTGTACACGTTGTAATAACAACAATACTAGTACATAATTAGTTTCGACCATAGCCGCTCACTAACTAGAGACAACTAATAAATATTCAGAGATTAGGTAAATATGCTAACCAAATGTTGATGTTCTATTACATAACTGTACGAATCGGTTGGCTGAATATGTAGGTCTTTCGTGTTTCGGAATTCTAATTTAAGCCATTATTCTTTTTCTCCCGTACTGTCGGAACAGACAATTTGAACGACGATGCAATGTAGACAAAAGTGCGTATCATAATAAAATGCAAAACATTTACCAGCAATTTAATAACACCAAGTACTTGTTGGTAATTGCAAAGCAAAACAGTATAAAACATGAGTATAGGAAACGGTATTTTCTACGCCAGTTATTGCAATATGAATAACATTTTAAATGCTTTGTAGGTAAGTTAGTTGGCACCACATCGACTTGGCTTTATTTGGCTAATCAGTCATAACAAGCAGAATGTCTATAAGATAAAAATTTAATAAAGGAAACACGGGATATATTACGCTTTCACAACGGGCTTTCAACAAATAGATATACTAGAAACGGCTTAAGCCAGAGACAAGGTTGCATAAACCTGTGTTATGGATATAGTTCTCATAGCCACGACCATTCTGAAAAGACTGAACTGTAATTCTAGATAGGAAGTTGGTCAAGGACGGTCATGTAAACCTGGCTATAAGGAATCCAAATTTATCAAATATATCTCTGGAAGACTGGGTCGCGAATATATCAAGGGCTTTAAGGGCTCGACAATGGATCTCTTTATATATTAAGTCTTGATTTTCAATCGCTTGAAATTGTAGCAATAAGAAAATATATTAATTATACTACACTTTTAATATAACGTATTTGAAACACCTGCATGGTACATAATTGCAATTCATTAAATTAACATGGATGCGTAAATGCATATTTTAATCTACGATTGTTAAATATTAACAGCTGCATCTTTGTAAAAAAAGTATGCTATTATTAATACAGAATGTTGTATATGCCAAAATACTAACACCCAGATATTTCGTAAATGAAATAACAATGAAATGAAATGAGCTCTTAAAACAAATATATCAAGTTTATTAAGAACCTCAATAAATTAATATGTAAAAATTAATGAAAACTAGTAATTAAAAAAAATTACAGTAGTGTTTTGGTTAGAACATCAAATAAATCGTAGGGTTTCGTAATCTCTTTTTATAAGACGCATTTATTATATTTCTATATTGCAGAAATAAACAAAATTATTTAAGGTATATGGCCCCAAGTGGACGTGTTATGATGCCGCATCTTGCTTTATTTATATTCAAGGAGTATCAGGAACCAACAACATAGTACTACACAATGAATATAGAAAGTCACTGAGACAGTAAATTCATATTACTCTTCGCCACCGTTACACCTTTAGGAAATCTTAAAGGGTTATGGAAAAAGAAGTCTAATATTTTACAGTTTCCCTCTGACATGTAATTTGTTTTATAGGCTTACGATGTCTAAGAAATACATTACACTCTATTTTTAAACTTCTGTTACATATATGTGTGAAACGCTTTGTTTTAATCAACTGTCTACAATAAAAATTATTATAATATAATATTTGTCTATGCATTATACAGTTGCACCGAAGAAGCCTAAATAACAAGACGCTATACGGGTGGGTTGAAGGCCTGCTTTCTCAATGGTAGAAGGTATATGAATCTTCAACCCACTTACAACAATTCTTAGATATGAGAAATTGTAAGAAATTAGACGATTATAATAAAGTAAATATTTAACTTTATTATAGTTCATTATGGTCAAATATAGAATCGAACCCGGTAATCTTGCGCATACATGCATGCTATAACAACCTAGTATTTAACCATACGTAGATGAATTTTTTATAGAATATATTTATAAATTTGTTTTAGAAAAACAGACTTAATATTAATTCCCAGAATACATTATCTTTTATTTAAATTTCACATCTAACATTTGATTTAAGAATCAGACAACAAATATAACTTACTTATTTACAGTTTATGCCTTATATTTATGTATCCCTTCACGTCAAACACTGCACGACACAAAATAATAAAACACAGGTTCCTTCGAAATCCTGGCGGGCTTTGTATTAGGGCGTCACCACACTTGTCACTTAACACTTGCGTGAAGAGTGCGTCACGTCACGCGTGCTGCGAGGCCACGTGCAGATTCCACAGTGAGCCAACTATCGTTCCAGGCGAACGATCCTGCACTTGACTCATACACCCAACCCATCCTACCTCCACTATTACTACAATGGACTAAATGGAGCATCGGTCAACCAGTTTACACGCAAAATCATTGACCATTACATATATATTTTTTCCACATATAATTTATTATGGAAACCTGTCACTTAGCGATTGAATAAATATTTGTTTAAGCAATCAAAATGCAAATGCGAATGTAATCGACCCTTGCAAGTCACACACACGATTCATTATCACGTTTAGCCCATTGTGTGCCTATTTTACACATACATTTTAAACTTATAGGATTCTTATAACATTCAATCAAATTCATAACAGAATACTTATTGCTGCAATAAGAATACTTTGCAACATGGTATATATATATACATACATTTCGACTGTCTTAATTTTTGGTGATTTGACTTTATTCCCAAATTGTTTACCAAAATATAAAAATTCAAATTCGGGAAAAAATTCTAGTCTTGCTAATGCCAAATAGAAAAAGGAAGCAATATTGCTTGTGTCCCAAACGTGGCTAATTTTAGAGTTACCAAAATATATTCGCCCTAAATTTCCAACATATCCGTGTCCATTTTTGTCGCTAATTTCTTTCTCAAAATTATTGGTAAGGCTAATATTTTCATTTACGTACTTTTATAATCAGTCTCTATTTTCGCATTTCAGGAAAATTCGCATAGAATTGTAAACGACAGTATAATTGAAGAAACTTTTGGAACTACGATATCGAAAGAGCGTTCTTGCCTTTTTTTCTACGAAAATTCTTCAATGATAAAAGAAAGAACATTCTGCTATATTTCATTTCGACCTCAATCGTCCACTTCCGAAGAGTAACACCCGACTAACATTTAATTATCTGTTTGTAAGGGGTATTGTGCGCTGGTGCGGGCGTGACAATGGTTTCCGCAAAGTTCATTGTCATCTGCCCTATAACAACGACTATATACCTACATACTTTCTCTAACAAGGAACTTTAATATAATCCTTCGTTGCATTGTCTGAACAAAAAAAAATGCAAAGCCCCCATACAATATTCAAGTAATTTGCTTATAACTGACCTTTTTTAAATAAAATTTTTAATTTTTGCCTTGGGATACACTTTTCTTCAGAATTTTCTTTTGGTTATTTATAAAGAAATATGTTATAATATTTTTAATGCACAAAACCAGGCGTGGGATAAGTTTTAGAAGTTTTATTTATAAACGACGATTACGACAATGGAATTAATATTTGATAGAAGAGTTTATTTCATACTAGTCGACATCCTTGTATGAGAATTAGTATCATCATAATCTCTTTTTTATTAGAAATCATGATTTGAAATAAGCTCTCTCGAGCTTTCCTTACCATGAGCTTTTTTGCGTCACTATCACAAAGTGCCTAATTGTTCAAACATGCTCTTATAAGTAATCAAGAAATATTCGTTGAGTTGCGATAGTAGAGGTATAATCCAATTAAAAATAACAGTTAAAATGTATTATTCACTAAATTCCCATATAATTGATGAACTTTTTAAATTTTATGTACTTAACGTGCAAAATAATGCCTTTCTCTCCGGCAAACAAAAGAATTTTCGCAATGAGGTTCCTAAGACTTAACAGTATTTTTAAATGACCTAAGTATAATAATCGACTCTAAAATTAAATGAACGTTACTCCAAACTTAAACCTAAATATAGTTTAATTTTATTTAATTTAAATGATTTCATTTACTAAATTTAATTATTTAAAGATTTTAATTTAGATTTTTAAACCTGAAATTAATTTGGTTCATCCTTATTGTCCTTCCTTCCTTATCCACCCTTATTTTTCCAATAAAGGATAACATTGAATCAAATATAGAATAAGTTAAACTTAAATTTACTTACATAGTTTAGTTATCTGTTATCAGTTATTTACAACTGATTTCTCCCAAGTAAATGTAAATGTAAAAACGCGAAATGTGAGTACAAACCCATAGGATCGCAAGTGGCTGTTACTATATACAAAGATAAGCTGCTGGGCAGGAATTATAGGCATTGCATTATTACGGGTAATTGAGTCACTGGTTCGATATTTTTTTTAAAAACTTCATTGAACTGCAGAAATTACGGTTTTCCTATTGCCACTGAAATTGTCACAATTTGATAGAACATTAAAAGTATGAAGTTCGTTGAGAGCCTTATGTATTTCACGCACCTAACAAATTAATATAATATTAAGTGTTTGTTTAAAATGTAAAGAGTATTAAAATAGTCTTCGAAGCGGTTGTTTCCTTTCTCATCTCGCTCCGCACCTTACATAATCTTAACACTAAACATAAGTAGTAAAAAAATGGACGTATTTAATTTTGAATCTTAAAATTTTGTTCTGTAGACGAAAAACTGTCTGAAAATCTTTCTCAAGTGTAAATAATGCATTTTAAAATTACGACTACATTCTAGAAAGGTCATATGATAGTAACTATTTATTATAACATCAGGTCAAAATTTATTTCATAATCAGATCCAAAATCATCGCAGTAATCTCTCTCAATTTACTGGGGTACCAAATTGAGTTGTGCTTCTCTACAGAACCGACTCCCACTTCAATTGTTTAAATTGAGTTAAATTATCCAAAGCATGAACAGACACATGTACTGGCATTTAGATGGCGCTCAATTGATATAAGGATAATTTCCAACAATTAAAGAAACATTCTAGGTATTGTTTACATTTTATTTAATCCTAGATTAAAGAACGCATTAAAATACCCTTTCTATTCAATTGTATTATTGCTCTGGCAAGGTCAAATGAAATAGCAAAGTGGAAATATTAACTGTTAATAGGTACGTTTATAACATTTGTTTTTGTTATTTTTTATTTGTTTAGTAATAGCAACCTGACACTATTCTGGGGACACGGATTCAAATCCTGGACAGACTACATCTGTTAAAAAATGTTATGCATATCTCTAGAGACTTCTAGGGCTACCAATTCGCATTAAGGAGCAGCGTGGTAGGTCTTAGCTACAACCCTGAGAAATTAGTTTATTTTTCCACATAACGGATAACGCATGGGAAATTGTGAATATCTAAAAGCAGGTTTTACTTATTGGTGCCTAACAGGGTAGCCCACAAACTCTTCCCACTCTTCTGGTGCATAAGTTAATTAGCTGCCAACTTACCAAACAATTCCCTGTGGCTAAATAAATTTAACAATGTTTACTATTAGGTTAGTTATTTGAAATACAGACAACAAACCAAAGAAGTTAAAATAATTCTTGTTAATATTTTTTTGTCCTAAACTATATAATCTCATTGTTACTCTTCGATCGTGTATAAGATAATAATGACAAACTGTAACCAGTTATAAAAAATATATTTTGAGCGCAACCGACGAGTTTCCTCCTGGCACTTCTCGGGAGGAACAGCTTCAATTTCAATCACCAAATATTATCAGACAGACAAACTACCATGAAAAAATTTAAACGTTGAATATTTTAAATACATCTGTGCAAAATAAAACGTTTGAAGTCAGGTAGCATACGTGTTTAGTCTCATTTTGTTATTGCGATGCCGGCCGTTTAAGTATCGATGTTCCTTCATTAGTATTCCATAAGAGTCGCTTACGGTATCGTGTGTAGCATTGTTTAGCAACGACCTACGGCCTGTGGACCATAATACCAAAATTAATAAGGGGAAAGTTAATTTCACCAAAACAGAAATGAACAGTGAGCATTGAAACATAATCTATACTTATTATAAAACAAAGTCTCAAAAAGCTGTGTCTGTATGTAATCGTTTTCTCAAAATCTACTGAACGGATTTTTGAACTGTTTTCACCAAAAGATAATGCAATACTTCCCGATGGTTTAGGTATATAGCACATATCGGTATATCGGTAATTGTGTTGAAGAGATCGCGCATTTGTTAAAAACTTGCTTGATGGGAGCTTTAGTCGCGTGCGCTACGTAAACCAGCAGAGATACGCTAAAGTAATGTACTAGAGAATTGTAGATCTATAAAACAACTACAAAAAAGTCCGTAATAGCAAGTCTCTATCAATTCTAGAAAAAAATTGTGACACGCTGATTTCCACGCGGGCGAAGCCGCTGGCACAGCTAGTTAATACATATTTAAGTCGCACCTGTAATAAGAATAAACTTCGACGATTCCTCAATCAATCAGTATAAATAAAAAATGTTAGAAACATCCCCTACCTTGTGTTTTATTTCATTTCAGACAAGAAAATTAATGTACCACTTAAGTTATTGCATTTTAAATTACCAAAAACTTTAAAAAAAATTAAAGGGATTACTTGTTATCAATCAACAACATATATACATATCCGTGGTTAAAAATCTCTATCGCTTAGATATCTTCATAGTTTAGCTATTTGTTTGAATTTCATATGCATTAGACTCTTATCATTAACTGTATAGATATAGATGATATATTTTAAACATATTTGTCACCGATCGACCGATAAAATTATACCGGTGGTGCCGCCACGGCCATTTTATATATTGGTGGTTTTACTTTAAATAATTAATATTTTTTTATTGAAAATATCTTAGTCAGAACAGTCAGTACTGTAAACTGTAGCACATAAGCAAGAAAAAAATAAAATATGAATTATTAGCATTAAATTTTAATGTTACGTATCCAGCTGCATAGAATAGACCACCCTCATTTCTTACCGAGGTGTCGTAAAAGGCGACTAAGGTAAGTTGACGTCAGGCAGGCGGCCGGTCATAAAATACGTTGCCAAATCATATGACAACATGTTTGTAACTTGTTGTGCCGACCCCACTTAGAGTGGGATAAGGGCAGGAGGATGATGATGATGGAATTTTAATGTTACGTAAATTTTATACTCGATTGCAGTATACAAGTTTATATGGATGCTAACATTAATCAATAATATTTGAAAAGAAACTTATTTAAGTAGACCAATGAAAATGCATTTTAGTTGTAGTAATTACGTGCTCGAATGGACAGTAAACATAACCTAACAATTATTTTCACGGTCATCTTTCGGAAACATTAATATCCTCGATGTTCATTAATTACACACAAGTGTTGTGGAAATGGCGTACCTAAATTAAAATGTACTAAAATAGGCTGGGACCTTGTTTAAATATGATACCATTTATGGTATAATATTTATTCATATACATTATGCAATCCTGCATTATAACTCTCCTGCCCTTATCTCACTGAAAGTCGGGTCCACACAACATATTTATTGCTTCCATTCTCTCTATCATTCTTCAACTTCGGCGCTACTCCTTTTATGTGCATCTCCTTCATAAAGTCAAACCACCTTATTCGGCATCCACATTCATATTTAAAACTCCTGTCTCAGGAGGAGCAAACTTCCGACTAGTAGCTTCTTTAAAAACATTTGAAGATTCAAAAGTACTGACAACAGTCTACTTGAATAAAGAATAATTTGAATTTGAATCTATGATTTTCATCTCCTCCACTATATCTTCGTATCTTGCACTTGTCATATTTTCTATAACACTAACAACTACAAAATCGTAATCATTACGATTTTGTCGTGGAGCCTATTTCCTAATGATGCTTGGGTTACGGGCCGAAACGATCGTAGATATTGTCGTAGTGAATGTGTGTAGTGTGTTGACGGTGTCGGTGTTTTGTGGTACGTGTGGTAACTTTTCTGCTTCCTACACTCAGCATTATAAAGATTTTATGAGCAGACGCGGATTGTAGCAAAATAATTTTATCATAATTTCCATACTATATTAACTATCAAAATAAAATCTTATGAAGCACTAGTACAGTAGTAACAAACACAAATAAATATAAACTTTCATGCGACATTATTTATTATAAAATAACTTATTTACACTAAAATAAATAAATAATAATAAGTTTAAATAGTGACTCTGTGAATATTTAAATGCTTTAATGGCACAAGAAGGCCTTTCCCCTCTTCATGTATTCAGATCTTCACGTTTGATATAGCTGACCGTTCCTGAAAAAATAATCAACACAACAAACTTTAAATGCATTGTCATTGACTATTAAATTGTTTTGGAACTATTGGTTGTAATTTATTAAACTATCGCAAATAAATTAATTAATTAATAAAAATCCTATGGCAATAAAATTTTAATATGCTATTTATGACTATAGTAACAGCTATAAAGTTAGCAAACATGCAATAATTGCGTTATGGACTTGTTTAATGTTAAAATTCATAACAAAGAACATATGGTATACTTATACACGTACGAAAATAAACGTTAGCTTACCTCACATAGGGTTCAAAGTCGTAGATATCATCCAGAACTCTACGCACGCGACACGTGATGCCGCAGTTGCTTTGCTGTCGACCGTACACGTATATAGCTCGCTCTAACAATTGCTGTGCCGATGTCAACTCCACTACTATAAAAATATGTAAAAACTTTAATATTAATCGATTCACGATCACGATCGAACACGCAATCTTTAAACGCGGTAACTAATCCTGCATGTATAAGGTAGGAGAACGGTTTTGCTTCCTACACCTAGTATTACATAGATTTTCTTGACAAACGCGTTTTAAAACAAAATAATTCTACCATAACTTTGTACTATGGAAATCCTTAAAATAACGCCTATTTCCATAAATTATGCTATCTTTAAACTTAATTCTATTCTACAATGTAAACTGCAATTATCAGACTAATTTCAATAATAATTTCTGTGATTTTTTTTCGCAATTTTGTACAACAATCTGGCCTTTAACTTCAAACCATTTCTTGTAAAAGTTATTAAATAAAACATACTAAATATAAATAGAAATGTTTTGGTTTCATTCATTGTATAGATGCTAAAACGTTTATACAAATTATATATTATTTCAAATGGGCATCTGACACGTGCTTTGCAAAATTCAGACTTAACTTTAAAACAGAAACACGTTTAATCGAAAGTAATTTCTATATATTCAATACTATTAGATCTTTAAAATAAATCTATGAATATAGAAAGAAATTGAAAATTAAATGGAATAACACACATATACATGTAAATAGACATAAGAATTGTAAGCCAAAAAGCAGAATTTAATATGGTTTTAGTTCATCAGTTCAAAAATATAATCAACGATGTTTAAGCGATCGCACCCGCCAGTTATCAAAAAGAACGGACACGTTCACATGACAAAGTGAACTGAAGCAGTGAAAGTGATTCTAATTCGATTTGATTTTAAAACTGATGGATTCAAAATTACGACGGGTTTATTGCATACTCTTAGCATATCGAACATATTAATATGTTCGGTATGTAAAGATAGGTCCATAATGATTGGAACGGTGTCTATAAGTGTCTATTTGACTATAACCAAACAAATAAAAGAGATATTATTTTATAAGAAAGTAAATTAAAATCAGAAACTCAAATAAACAAATATTTCAATACTTACTGTTACCATCACCAAATTTGCGTTCATCCTCATCTGCTTCACCACCATTTTTATCTTTTTTAAAACTGATAAGCTTAGGAATAACTAGCAACATACATACAACTGCTATCATAGTCACTATTTTCTTAAATATAAGGAATTTCAGCATGAGCTTTGCAATCGTTAAAATGTCTAGTTTCAGCGATATCTTATCCAGGAATCCTAGGCCGGGGGCTGTGTAAGGAACCCCATAGGAAGGTTTGAGTGGAGGTCCATAGACCTGAGGTAAGGGTTTGTGAATTGGTGGCCCGTAAACTGGAGCCGGTGGTCCGTATGAATGAGAAGGAGGTCCGTAACTGGGGGAAGGAGGTCCATAACTCGGTGAAGGTGGTCCATAGTTCTGCGAAGGTGGTCCATACGTATTCGTTGGAGAGTTGTAAGTTATTTCGGGCTCAAATTTCACTGGCGGTCCGTAACTTGTCGGTGGCAAATAGCTGTTCGCTGAACCAGAGTAACTAGAGGACGCCGAAGAACTAAAGCTATCGCTGCTCGGATACGATGGCGTATAATCATATCCTGTATTGTAACTATCATCGCGATTGGAAATCTTCTTTTCCCCATCTTTTGCCGTTACTATTACAACACTTTCCTTCGCCTTTTCAGCGTCTATACGAGATTTGGAATAGGCATTTAGATAACTGTCTTCTTTTGTTACAATCACGAGTTTCGAACTATTACCAGCCGGGCCAACAATGGCTGAAGCACACGCGGCAAGAGTTAAAACTGCGACACAAAACTGATGAAACTCCATTTCGATATTTATAAACTAAAGAACAATGTTAACAGAAGTTCTCTCCATCAATCTCGGCTGACGAATGACATCCGATGTAGAGTCCCATTCAGTTTTCACTTTTGAGTTACCGTAAAAGAACCTAAATATGATAATGGAACACAATTAAATTCTCCAAGTGACCCCGGTGTTCCGCATTGCTCATGGTAAGTAGGCGGTGTGACGTCTCGTGCATGCTAATGCTGCTGCTAGCATTCTTGGATAAACGTATGACTTACAGCCTTTCATTATACGAAGAGTACTTTAACAAACCATAATCTATTTGTGAAAGTTTCGTAGTATATCTTGTTATAGCAACGTAACATCGATCTATGGAGTTTTTGAATAGATGAATTGATTTTTTTATATAAATTATATATATTCTGTGATATTTATCTCCATAATGGTATCATTATGGTATTAGATATCAATCTAATACCATATACCTAATATAATTAACTCTTTGGTTTTTATATATATATATAGTTTGACCCTTATTAAATAAAAAAAAAATGAAGTTTACAGTTTTTTAAAGCTTAGCACGGACGAGTTGTCCGAGTAGTCTGCACGAAAGGGCGTAATTTTTTAATAATCTTTCATTTTAACATATTTAATTTGTATACTTATTGATAACAACGAGAAAGTTTTTATTATAATCAGTACAAACGGACCAATATAAAAGAGAATATAAAAAAATTCAACTTGGAAATGTACCAAAATGAATTTATGCATATTGTATTGTAAGAAACAACATCGGCATACGTTGCATTTAAAAAGCGATTTCTACTGTTTAACGTATTTTCACTTAGTGACTTAATCAAGTCTACATTGTGAGTGTAAGTAACCATACTGACTTTATGTCAAATGTGTAAGATAATCAATGTTTTTTTTGTAGGTACTATATTTTCCTATTGTAGTTGTAGAACTACTATCATGTGTGTGACGAATAAACTTTTGTCATATACACATCCTATGTTTTCTTTAATCTTTAAATGAGTTATTCGTGTATATATCTATACTTATTATAATACAAAGTCCCAAAAAGCTGTCTGTATGTAATCGATTTTCTCAAATCTGCTAAACGGATTTTTGTACGGTTTTCACCAAAAGATAGTGCAAAACTTCCGGATGGTTTAGGTAAATAGTACATATCAGTATTATGTAGATTGTGTTGAATCGAGTAGTTGTTAAAAAACATGCTTGCTGGGAGCTTTAGTCGCGTGCGCTGCGTAAACCAGCAGAGATACGCTAAAGTAATGTAATAGAGAATCAGAGATCTATAAAAATACTGCAAAAAAGTCCACGACATCATGTCTCTATCTCTCACGGTTAACTCACAATAACCACTTTTATGTTTAATATATTTTGGGAAAAGTTTAGTAAATCACTGAAATCCACACGGGGGAAGCCGTTGTTGGCACCGCTAGTATAATATAAAATCGGAATTTGCGAAACGGCTAAAACAATTTTCATGAAACTTAATATGTAGGGAGTTGGTCATCATCCGCCTGCCCTTATCCCACTCTAAGTGGGGTCGGCAAAACATGTTGTCACATAATTCGGCTACGTATTTTACGACCGGCCGCCTGCCTGACGTCAAATTACCTTACTCGCCTTTTACGACACCTCGGTAAGAAATGAGGGTGGTCTATTCTACTCAGCCGGATTCCACATGGCGGTATGTAGGGAGTTGGTATGGTCATGTAATGAGGGATAAAAATCATGTGACCAAATGAATTTTAAATATGAATGTGGATGGATGTATGACTAGAGGGAGGCCGAAAAGAAAATGAATGGATTGTGTGAAGAATGATAAGCATATAAAAGGAGTGCCACCAGAGTTGACGAATGATGAACGCAAATAGAAGACGAAGACATATTGTACCGACCCCACTTATCGTGGGAAAAGGGTAAGACAATGATGATTAGTATGTAAGGAGTTGAAAAACTGCAAAAACATAAAAAAAAACTTAATCTAAAGGTTAATTTTTCTGTCATTAATTGTAAAGTTATAATAGCTCAGTGGGAAACAAACGTTAAAATACCTCAGATAAAGTCTCAGATATAACCGGCCCTTACTTCTTTTATTGAAATTTTTTATACCTTAAAAAAAAATTACCGAGCAAGGTTCGCCACCCAGGTAACTGGGTATTTCTTATCAATACATATAATCGTTGAAATGTCAAATTGATACATTTAATATTTTTAGCTAATATGTAATAGAAAGCCTCCTTTAACATATAGGGTATGCTTTATTTCAATTGGTTAGCAAAAAAAAAAGATATGTCAATTTTAAGTTTAATGGACTTAAACTATGAGGTTTGCATTTTTTCCGTTTAATTATTTACAATAATTTTAACACCATAGTTTAACAGTTTCATCACTTAAATTTGATAAATAAAATCACAAACATTCAAAGGAACTACATGAAATTACTACATTGCAAAGCCTACTTTAACTATTATGATATTCTGTAATATTTAATTTTTCAATTAATCCTTTTACGAAAAATACATAAAATACAATTATATTGGTGAATCAGTTGGTAAGAACAAGGTACTCGCTAAAGAATGGTTGTTCTTGATATGTTGTTCAACTAGTTTAATTTTCTCTGAATGTGCAAGAAGGTGGATGTCTTGTTTCATATAAGCCAGCGCTACTTCATACAGAGAATGTTGCCAGATTTATCATGTAACAAGTAGACCTAGACAAGCTCTATACACTGACTAGTCAAAAACATTCACCGTAGCCAAATGTCTTTCCTCAAAAAACTTATGCCTTTTTCTTTTGGTCTCTGTTTTTGGTGAAAAGAATGTGCTTATGGTCTTTGTCCGTGGAGATTTTTTCTTGCCATCATCATCAATTTCTTCAAATGTACATTTTGCAGCTTTTTCTTGCAGCACCAGTTCAGCTGTTGACCAACTGAATCGAACAAGCAAGGGGTAGCCAAATACATTATCAACTTGATCTCGAATAAACTTTTTAGTTAGTGGATCTGAAATATGTAAAAAATATTAAAGCAAATATTATTGTCATTATATTATTTAAGTACACAATAATTGTAGGTTTTATCTGAACTGAGATATTACACAAAAAAAGGTTACATTATGATTTTTTTGTATCCCAAAACTTACTCTATGGAATACTAAAAATACTTTTATGTTTATTTGTAGAAATTTTTATTGTACTATATTTTAAGTATTCATCAATACAGTAATGGAATATATCAAATCATTAATTCTTCAGACAAATAATAGGAAAGAAAAAATATAATAGCAGATAATATTTTTAATTACAAACATAAATTAAATACAATTAATTATCATTAAAATCCTTTTTTATTAGATCTAATAATGATGATGAAATGTTTACATAGTAATAATTATTCTATATCGATACAGATTATTTTATTCAACAAATAATAGTTTAAAGATACCTCCTGGATAACCACTGCCAAATTCAGTATGATCCATTTCCAAACCTTCACAAAATTGCCAAACTTTGAGTGCATGATCTCTAGTCACCTTAGCTACAATACTGGCTGCAGATACTATGGGATAAAGTGAATCTGCCTTTTTGGCTACCTGTAAAAGATATTAAATTTTATTGCATCTAATATACAATTTTTCTGGCTTATAGCTTATTGCTAGATTCTGCCTGTGCCTATCTCATACTAAAAATCACATCAATTGAAACCTTGTTTCGTTGTGAAAGAAAGAATTATGAACAGATTTTCACATTTATAATCATCATTCATCATTATAATATAAGTTGGAACACCGTGCATTGTTACTACTTGTTACCTAAATTTCTGTCTGCAGTATGAATCTTGAGAAAATTATTCAAAGAAATTCTGTAATTGCTAATCACTTTTATGTCATCATTCTATTTATATATATTACAATATTCTATTTATATATATTATATATATTACAATACAATATTAAATAATCACACCTAATTGTAAAAATTTTCAACAACTATTTTTATTTTTATAAATTGTTACATGTTGTGTCTGAGGTAAACTTAAAACTCACAGTAATTTTGATATCAGGAAAGATTTCACAAAGTTTCATCTGATACTTCTCAGGAGGACCAACTGTATCCACATACACTTCAGCAATCTTAGCTCCTTGGTTGATAGTTTTTTTTATTAAATCGATTGCTGAATTCATAGAAACCTGTAAATATTTTTGGATTGATTAGTGATAATTCTGCAGACACTTTAAAAGCGAATAAATATTTAGCTTCAGAAAAATGTGGAATAAGAAAATCATGAGGAGAATACGACAAAAAAATACCTCATTAAGTGAATGTTTGGCTCTTCTGTACATTGAATTAGAGATAAAATTAGGTGATATCACTTCAGCAATCCATCCAATATTATTAACTGCATCTTCCTCTGATAGCATTTTCTGTAATATTTCATTTCGCTTAACTTCCGTTAATGCTTTTGAATCAGCACATCCTAAAGATAGTAACACATTGCTTTGATCTATTGGGCAATATGCAACACCATACACCATCGGGCCTGAATAATAAAAGATACGTTTATAAAAAATGTTACAGACATCTCTTCACATATCGATTAAAAATAGTGAATATAATTATAGTATTTGCATTCTTCAATCAAATTTCTGCCCTTACCTAGTACTGGACCACGTCCTGCCTCATCAACTCCAAGCATACACGGTTGTAATTTACAAATGTTGGGCACTTCAGAACTATTTACAAAATTAGTAAAATTATTTTTAGACTTAATGCATTCTTCTAAAGATTGGAGAGACTTCATTGCAAATGAATAATAAAATGCAACAGTTCTAATCAAATGTATATTTCGTTACCCAAATAAAATTAAAAGTTGCCTCATGCCTGGCTTTAAGTTTAATTTGTATTTTGTATAAAAAATTTACTCCCTCCAAAAATACGAGGTTCATATGTTATTTGTCTATGACAATACGACAATCGTTCTCTTCTTTGGTTTGAGAAATCTGTACCTACCTATTAGGAAAGGCCTTAAAAACGAGATTCCAGGCCGTAAATAAAATTTCGTTTCGGAAAATCGCTCCTACCGACAAGAAACAAGGAACTATAATAAGTTGGTTGTCGTTAAAAAAAATCTAATAAATAGTTACATTTTGTCATTGCTATCTTGTGTAAGCTTAGAGAGTAATTAAATCAACGTTTAACTAATAAACCAAAATATATTTATTATTCATTTAATTTTTAATATATGTACCAGAAACAATATTTTAATAGGCATTCGTTTTTTGCTTATCAAATTTCACTTTTTTATTGATAGTTCCTTATATTTTGCTCAATTTCATTAGAATAATAGTTTTAATTTGTAAGTTTTTTTTCCTATTGACACAAAAAAATATTTAAGTTATAAATTTTACTAAACTGATGTACATTTGGAATTTTCACCACTTTGTTGATTTATTATTGTCTTGAAATTTTATTTAAGTAAGTAAATATTAATTAAGTTTATTGTTCTTTACTTAATAATTTAGTAATTACCTCATTATTTTGTTTACATCATTCGAGTAATAACATATTCTAAAGGGATAATATGTATGTACGTACCTTGACTACTTACCCAGGGATTAAAGTTAAAGTGACATTTTCATATAAAGCGCTGGAATCGCTTGATGTGCGATTGAGATTTCAATTTAATTTCAAATTCAATGACAAAGACGCATCCATAGCAGTGAAATGCAGTGTACAGCATAATATTTTTAGATGTAGCATAAAAGTGTCATCTGCTTATTTATTCTCAAAATCGTGCACATAACAGGTAAAATAGTATTTTCATACTATAAATTTGTAGCTTAAAATGATTTCTTCTTGTAATATCCCAAACTCGTTTGTAGGTTAGAGTAGTACGATTTAATATGCAGAACAACCCCCAGGAGCTTTCATGGCAGGCGATTCAAGCTATTGTGGGGGTTAAACTCCCATCTAATGTTTTGCGTTTTGATGATATCGGCTTTCACTTAGTAAATAATTCGGTATCGAGTGCTGAAGATTCCGATTCAGATGTGGAAATCGTCGAAAATGGCTGGGAATCTGACAACAACGTATCCTCGAAACCAGAACACTCGGATAACGAAAAGACGTCACCGGACCGAGAACAGAGTGAATCGCCCATTTTACGGCTTGTGGAGCCTGATAATAATAATTCTGGTAATGAATTACTAGACTATAGAGACTTTTTAGTTAAAATGGATACCAAAGATCTTATGGTAAATGATCAAATGCCTCAATCTAATAACGATGATGCGGACAGCTCCAATGGAAATGTTATGTCTATAGAAAATTATCTGGAAGTGACTTTATCAACAGATTCTGAGGCCAGTCATACTTGTAGCCAATGTAACCAAATGTTTACCAGTGAACAACTATTGTCATCACATCAGTGTAGTGCCAAACCAACAGAAGAAAAGAAATATCCATGTCATGTTTGTGCTGAAAAATTTCCAAGCTACTGGGAACTCAGGAAACACATTAACAGCCATTTTCCAGGCATGTTGGACTCAAAATCCAGTTTTTGCCATCTGTGTCAAAAGGATTACACGAAAACTGGTTTTATGAACCATTTAAGGAAGCATACTGGTGAACGCCCTTTTGTATGTGAACTATGTCATAAAGCCTTCTCCCAGTCAAGTTCATTGTCAATACACATGAAGTTCCACTTGAATGTTCGTAAACATGCTTGTACAGTATGTGAAAAAAAGTTTGTAACTAAGAGTGAATTATCTCGGCACATGACTGTACATACCAAGCAAAAGTCTTACTATTGTGGTGTGTGTGACAAAGCTTTTACACGGTCTGATAATATGAAAAAACATGAGAAAACACATGGATAAATATCAGGCAGGGTCTGAACATCTGTGAAAAGCATCTCTGTTATATATATATAGAACAGATTAAGAGTTGAGAATTTAAATGTACGAAGAATTTATATAGAGAAAATATTTGTACAAGAGTATATTATCTTTGATGCTTTTTACACATACTTATTTTCAATTCTCTGATTGCCAAAAATTTTAGTCATATGATTGTTAATTAAAAATATACATTGTTTTATACCAAATTGAAAATTTCAGTTTAGTTTATAATTTAGTCATTATGGTGTGTTAATGTGAGTGTTCATACGCTCTGTGTGCTGCTGTAGTTGCTTTTGAATAAGTTTTTTTAAATATATTATGCAAATTATGCATGATTGGGAAATTTAGTATATTTAAAAATATGCCTTTGCAGGTGCTTTAATATACTGTCACACATATCTTGATCCGAAGTTGCCTTTTTAGATATGATAAAATGATGTTTATTACAAAGTGGATGTGGGACATACATCCAATAAATGAATCTATGATAGCTACACTGTAGTTTGTATAAGATAAAATATTTCATGGTCATTTGAACTTGAGGCCTTCTACACTTGATTTATCACAAAAATAATATTGTTCCTGTTTCACTTGAGAGCTTTAATAAGTAATATATTTTTGTAAACCTTTACTGCAAGGTATTGTATACCTAATTGTAAAGTAATCTTTGCCAAATTTTAGATAAGTATTTGAAGTGATTCTTATTGAACTGTGTTGTAACCAAAGCAATAATATTGTCTAATGTGCCTATTCTATTTTACTATTAAGTGAATTCAAAACCAAATATTTCTTAGATGTTAGGAAATTCATAGGAATAAAAAATACTAGATGTACCAAATTGGAGTTATAGTCAATAATAATAATATATTTTTATAATTAATAATTTAGCATTTTATTGAGGCACTATTTGAATATTTTCCTGTTATAATGGTCTCAGATTCATAATTTAGTTAAGCCATCTTGAACAATTAGTATAGTATAGTTAATTAATAATATATAGTTTAATTGAGAATGTAATTGGAACAAACATCACAAATGTTATACAGTGAAAATATATTTAAATATTCTTTATATTTCTGTAGTGATGACAAAGTCTGTATTATGTATTTTGAAGTCTTATAACTTATTCCAAAGATGTCTAAAATTGGGTACCAAACCAAATAGTTTTCAATTGTGCCACTATTTTTACTGTTTGTCAATACCATTATAATATATTGACATTTTTATATTAGTGTAAGGCAATAATAACATTATAATATATTTATTGTATTTAATAATTATAGTTTTAGTTGCATGAATTGTTCATAGAATTAAGGGTTTAAGATTGAGCCAAAAGAAAAGAAATACACAAAAATCTACAAGACTGACAATAATATTCAGAGTAGATATTAACTCATGCACAAATGTAATGTTTATTTATTAATGCCTTAACAGCAAGTTTAATATATTTATCTAAAATGCACCTTGTTATAAACTCATCATGACAATTAAGTGTAAGATCAGTTTTATTTAATTAAACTGTTTATAGATTATGTAATAATTGTCGATTTTATTAAAGAGTTGTTTGTTGCAAGACATGTTTTATTTACTAACAAAATTAAATATATCATTCCATTTTCCCTTTGTTCTAGGTTACGCGATGTCGGCAAGGTTACGTAATCTTAATCCGTATGAGTTACATAAGTATCTAGTTAACGTTTATTGTTTAAATGCCAAAGGTTCTACACGGTTACTAAAACGGGACACCTCTAGAGATCGCACCGATCTTGACATTATAAGGGAAAACCACAGGTTTTTGTGGGATGAGGATGATATTGCAGACACATGGGAAAAGCAATTGGCAAAAAAATATTATGATAAGCTTTTTAAAGAATATTGTATTTGTGATCTAACCAGATATAAAGAAAATAAAGTAAGTTCCTTTGTGTTTTCTGCTCCAAAAAATGCTCGGTTCCTTTATATATTCATCTTAAGCATATTTTTTAAACTTAGTATAGTGTAAGAGTGACCATAATACTCTTATTTTAGGGGTTAAATAAAACACTTGAATGTTAAAAAATCTCAATACCGCCAAGATTAAAAGAATCGTGGTTACAAGCCTCATATAGGATTGACTAGTAGCCTATTAATTTTCATCGAGAAGTATATGTAGCTTCGACTTCTTAATAATCCTTCCTTGGGAAGGTGATTACGCTTTCAATTTCAAAGAACAAACATAGTTGGTCAAACTAACTTCTCAAAAATATTAAATTTTCGAATATTAAGATTTCATTTCTTTAATTACAGTTGACTGAAGGAAATGATTATATTATTTAATCAGTTCAACAATGATATCTCAGCTGTATTTGCATCCACCAACGGTCGAAAGGGCAACATCAGAGATAATTTATGTTCTATCTCTCCCCCTAAGCGTCAGTGATGAGATGGGGACGGTCCCCTGTGAAATTCAATTGCCTTTTTTGCCCCCGAGACCTTCCTTTGTGCGATGCATCGCCTGCATCGGGGAGAGTAACAATAGACGTACTGCCTTTTTGTAGGCTAAATATAGCACGAGTGTACAACCGTCACGTATCGCACATCTGCTACGCCACTCCCTATTTAACCGACTGCCAAAATGGAGGCTGCGTTTTAAATAGTTTATATGACTTTATTAGATAGCTATCAATCACCCTTTTCAACTGAATTCGTCGTTCTACGAAAAGACGGCTTCACTACTGGAAATTGTTTTCGAAACTATTAAAGACTATATATCTACTATATCACTGATAGAAAATAAATGCCTTAAGATTTTTTTTGTAACTCAGTAATGGTTAAAATTCAGTTATTACTTTTTACTACCTAATTAACTAAAATTATAAAAAAGCGTCAAAAAGAATTTTTTCCCTTTGTGCCTCCAAATTTTACATATTTTTTCTCAACTAGTGGTTACCTTTGACTTTGTTCGCGCCGACTTTAGTGTTAAAATCCTCTTTATTATGCATTGTATATTTTCTTGTTTCATCAATATTGCATCAAATTGCTCAGATTACCCGTTAAAGCGTTACAGACAAACAGATAAAAATGAATGTCGGTGAAATCGGGTAACGAACACTCAAAAAACATACGAGGTACCTACCGGAATTGAAAGCCTAATTATTTAAGATTTAGTCATGGCAAAGACAAGAGTGAAACTGTCACTTTTATACCCTTTTTGTATTATAGACTTTTAGCAGTTTTGCATTATTCCTACGTTGTTTACTCAAACAATTCAATTTTAACTACCTACTTCACTTTGACCGGCCCGTTGGCGCAGGTGCTTTCAAACCCGCGGGTCCCGGGTTCTATTCCCGCCGAGGGCCAACATTTTCTACATCCAATTTTTTCTTTGTTCGATTCTGGTTGTATTTATGTATGTATTTATTATTATTATTAATTATATATTTATATATTTACCTGTTGTCTGACACCCATAACATAAGTATTAAGGTACTTTGGGTACGGATAGCCGTGTGTAATTGTCCCATATATTTATTCATTTACTTCGAAACTGGAAACTGTCAACTCGCAACATATTGACACTATAAAAAGTTTGCATAAGACCTACAATATACCTCACTTCATTACAATTGTGAGCTCCTTATATTTTAAATACCATGATACGAAAAACGAAAAAAAATAGTCTAGATTTTGTGAGACAAATTTGCCCTCCCCTGTATAGAATTCTGGCTACGCCCTTGACTTCGAGCATTATGTATTTAGTCGCTGTAAACAATTGCGGAACTAAGGAATTCAAATATATTTTTGATGTGTGAAGTAAAACTCACAAATGCTACACGTGTATTTTTTGATCAGAAAACGTTTGATTGCGTTCAATATAAGGTCATATTACGATTGGTCATTACGATGTCAGTAGTATTATACTTAATCTTGAAGAATCTTATCTTTATAACAGAAATCAAATATTGTGCAGTCATTCGAATAAACTGCAGTTATAGGTGTGCCTTACGGCTTAATTCTAAGAATCTTCCCATTATTAATAATCTACTACAGTTGTTCCTAATAATATTTGTGATATTTTTTGCTCATGATAACTGACTCTCAAGAAAATGTGACGTGTGTATGTGTGTAATGTGCTATGATAATTTTGAAGAAAAAATCTCATCTCCGATGTCAGACTAATTTAGAAAATATAACTTAATATTGAACGAAAAAAAATAAAGAATTACGTCATCAAATGTTGCAAATAGAACGAACTAAGAAAACTACTGATGACTATGTTTTGAGAATTATTTTAAATTCAAATCTCTAATCAAGCACGCGCATAATTACCCTCGCCCTGAAACTAATTTCAGAGGCCTACGCCATCTGGAAAGTACACAGTTACTGATATTGAATCAGCAAAACTTGTTTTATTTTGCTTACCTACATACTTTATACCTATATTTGCGCAAATACTGAAAACATTTTCAATCATCAATAACATTTATCATGGATCCACATTTCTATTTATAATTTGAAACCGCCAAAAATAAATAGGTGTACCTTGGCTTCAAAATATATGTATATACAGTAAATGGTCATTACATGATCTTTAAAAAAATGTAATGTAATGGCCATTTCGTAATAAATTAATTTACAACAAAATAAAATTAAAATAACATTTTACACAAACACATTTATAATATTCCTATATATAAAGTCTATATTTTTGTGCATAAAATATACAACTTTATTAAAAAATTGACAAAGGAACCGACGTAAGCTTGTGAAGCCACGAGCTTTGCGCCTTACTGAAGTGCGTAAATCGTTTGTGGGTTTTTACTTTACGATACTCTATTCTAAAATTTAAAGTCAATCTTAGCTTTACAATTGCAGCAGGCCAGCTGATACAGAAAACCAGTATGGAAGGTTAAATAAATGATAAAAATGCGTGGATTAAACTATTATCTGCCCTTGTTCAAGAAAGCAATGAAAAAATGTAATTAGTTTTAAGAATTATATCTTGAAAAAAAGGAACCTCCGAGTTTCTGGTTAACTTTTGGATGGGAGCGATTTATTTCGAAAATTCTAAAGAACTTGTTTACAAGCTTATTTGTAAAAAGAATACCTATTTTAAATTTGAATGTACATTTTTTAAAATTCTGAGAACAAATACAAATTACAAAGTTTAGATACAAATATTAATAGTAATATTTTGAAAAAAGACCAGCGTCGATCTTAATGTTTTTTTTTGATAGACCTGTATAAGTAGAATGTTGAGTTTAAAGCAAGATATAGTATACATTTTGAAGGTAGCGTTAAGGTGGCGGGTGGAACAAGAGGTTGTACTGGGAAAAGGACAATTCCAGTGTGGCTCTAAACGATGCAGTAATGACCAGGGTCTCAGGTCATGGGAGGTTAATTTTGCTTATCTTGAGGATAATGAAAAGAAAAATGCACTTGTGAAATTGCGTAAGTAATGTATTTCGTAAAACGTATTAATTACAGTAGACAAGTGATATGTGTGTGTAGTGACATACTGTAAGTGCGTGTTTGAGCCTGTGCTAAACTCGTTCAATGCTACAAGGTCGCATCATTTATTTGTATATAAGAAAATCTACTTTATGTTAGGTGTATTCAAACTTCTAAGGTCAATTGTTTAAAATGCATTTAATTTTCATATTATGACGTGGTAATCCACTAACGAAAATGGTGATTGATATAATTCAAGACTGCATGTTATAAGTATTGGATAACTATTCGGGTTAAATCTCCACTATAAACATGAATGAATTTATGAAAAATTAGGACTCTGTTTAATTCATAACAGAGTGTTGCTATAATATTTGGGAAATATTTTATTGTTTCTTTTAGGTCTCTGTCCAGAATGCTCAGAAAAGTTGAATTATAAATCGAAAAAACGCGAAGTCAAACGGCTTAAAAAGGCACATAAGAAGAAAAAGCGAAGTACGAGAGAAAAAGGGAGCGGTGATAGTGATGACGAAACTGCGACATTAGATCCAGATTCTGAAGTTCAAGATTTGTTGGCCACTAATTCAGCTTCAGAAACCGCGGAGGCCAAGGAAGAGTCTGTATGGAAAAAAGGTAAGGGTTTTATAGGGCGAAATATCCTTAACATTTTTTCTTGTTCTGTGCTCCTCTTCATAATCGGCGAATCGGAATAAGCACGAGCACAATCGTGTAGAGAGCACACTCAGCTGTATTCGCCAATCATCGTCTATGTTCGCCTACCCTACAACCCAGAAATGGTTTTTCGGACACCGTGGTACGTATTTCCTGCTAGTGAAGACACTATCGGCGATGATCAAGCGGTCGTCAATCATCATCGTGCAAGTGTCCACAGGATCGTCCGTATCATACCTAAAAATCATAGGTACCACCCAGCGATTTCCTTGATTCGTTACCGAAAACAATTCCAGGGTCAGACGTTGTTGTAAATTATCATTACTTTTGTATCATGGACCAACAAAGTAATGCCTAATTCTATAAATTATCTAATTTATTATATTATCTGGGAAAAGGACTAAAATTCAGGTTTTTCTAACTTATTTCGGAATTCTCGGAAATAAAATTGTTTCTAACACTATTTGCGCAATATTTCATTTTAAATTAATCAAAAAAATTACAGCTGCACACATTTACTACCACAATCACAGCAGTTGTTTTGCCTCGTAATCAAAGCATAATTCATTAAGAGATAGAATCCAGGAGAAAATCACAGTCGCAAACGCCGGCTCGTGTGTTGTATTATTTAAAAACATTCATTTTTTCAAAGGCAAAATTTTGTTTCTAGGAATTCAAGAAGTCGAAGAAAAATCACGTGAGGAAGAATTCCAAGATTATCTTGAAGATTTACTGTTATAAATAATAAATTTAAGAATTTGTAAAGAAATAAAACAAGTTAATAATATATTACTTTTATTAGATCCTAATTACTGGCTACATTTTTTTTGTGTGATAGAGTAAAAATCGATATAAAATCACTACATTAACAACCACATTACCATTATTTAAACAATTTTAGACACATTCGTGTAAATTATAAACAATACTTTGTACATGCATAAATTTAAGATATCTAGCGATACTCCGCCCTTGTAGTTCAGTCAACACCATGTTATATATTAACGAAACTATTCACTAATATTCTTTTAAATAAAGGCATCTAGGATTTTTTGTAACGAAATGTAAATTCATGATATTTATGTACGACTTATGATCTAACTGGTAAAAAAAAGTAAAAAAACGTTGTAAATTAATGATATTGTGCTGTTCGTTCTAGATAAGTACTTGCTTATGTAATATAACGAAGGTCAGCCTGGATAACTTTAATACCGGAACAATTTTATATGAACCAATCAAATGAAATTCATCAAATCAATATAGAATTATGAATCAATCTAAATTCATCCAACAATCCAAAAATGATGAAGCTATCTTATGATATTTAAATAAATTCTTCCACGACATTTATTCTGAGATCTTTTTCTATTTTTGTCAATGTCGCCAAAATCTTTAAATCATATCCACATAGCGAATGGTAGAGTCAAATTGTATAATTAATATCTATGAACAAATATAACCTTACCAGTTTTCGAACATTCGAAATTCTTGAATATGGTCTGTAAGTGTCTACATAATATCTAAATAAATAGCAACTCAATAGCATTATTTATTTTCTAATTTGATTTAACAAATAAGTTTAATAAAAGAGATATTTTAACATATCGAGCGCGCAAATGGGTTTTCAAATGTTTGTTGTAGGGCACTACATTTTCTTATACAAAATATATTACGATTAATGATCGATTTTTGATATACGTGTACAAAAAACTAACATGGAGCGGCGCTATCAGTCTAAAAATTTAGAATACTATGGCGCAATGACGTAGCTTGAAGGAATTGGTACAGGTCTCAGCCGATTATGCACGTTGTTCAAAGAAAGATATATTTTTTCGCTGACGTAAATAAACATTGTATCAATCAGCGTTTATCAAATTTGACGTATAATAACGTTGCTCCGCTCGAAGTGTTAAGATATCGCTATATAAATTCGTGTATAATAATATTAATAATAGTAACTATCTATATTTTTTTTTCTTTTCTTTCATATATTGTTTGTAGTTTAATATTAAATTTTGTTGAACTTTTTTGTAATAATCATGTTGTGTTCATTTTTAATTAATTATTGCATTCAGTTAAGATTATAGTTATATAAGTTACTTTGTAAATGTATCAGTGTAAATAATTGTAAATGAACCTAAATAAATAAATAAATAAATATGCAAGAATTTAACGTAGTGATATCTACAAAGCAAAAAAATATTTTTATTTAGTTTCAGATCTCTAAATAAAATAAAATTTACTCCAATCATAATATACCTGTACGCACTATATATTTTATTCAAACTATTTCTCAATCTTCATATATTTACGGTTTTTTAAGTAAAATAAAAAAAATAGCGTTGACTGAACCAGAAAACTCGCACGTAATAAGAGGAATATACATTAATCATATAAGTAAATTAAACATATGCAAAGCAATATAATAAACCTATGTATAAAATAACAATCACAATAAAATTACTAAATATTATCACGTTTTTGACCAGCCTCAAAACGACGAAAAAGTACTTAGTTTCAGTTATATAATTGAGAATTCTTTAACATTCATAGATCCATTAATTAGTAATGAATTCAAAATATCAAATATTTATTGTAATCATACAAAATTATAACCAATTTGTAAACTCAATATTCTTTTAATATGTCTTAAATACAAATTAAACATAAGTTTTCTAGATAAAAAAAAGTACATTCAAGTTAAAAGGCATGTAAATATAAAAGCTATTTTTGCATTATCTCTATTTATGACTAGGGTTGATAGTTTTTATTTTTCTCTTTTTAAAGAAAAAGATTGAGAAAACCCATTGTACTTAAAGAATATTGTGCCAGACATAAGAGACAATTTGTAAAAAAACTTAAAAACTATTTGTAAAATGGATATTTTAGTTTGTATGTTGGTAATGATGTAAAATATCTTCGTTGAAAAAACCCTTTAAGAGGCCCTATATTTAAAAAAAACCTATTTTCCTATGATATACCTTAGCCAATAGGGTTACTTGATGAAAATTCATTATTTAAATATTGATAAAAATATTTAATTGACGACAAAACCCAACTATGGAACGTAAATGCTTTGTAATTAACTATCGAAAAAAAATTAGTGGCGCTTCATCGTTCTAAAACCCATAATTATTAAAAATAAAAATATTATAAAATTGAATATACTATAATATTAATGTTTTTTGCATGTTTTGATAATTATTTTTATTAAATGAGCAGATGAAAATTATCTTTTTGCATACGGAAGACTATATTCAAACCACACTAATTTAAATCTATTATAAAATTAAAGCTAGCACACACTTGCGCGGCGGCACCGTAACGTTATATACGAGAACATTATTTTGAAAAAATGGAGATATTCTTCAAAGATTTTTACTTTTTAAAAAAATTACTGTTTGTATTAGACAAGTAATTAGTGGAAATTGCGAGGTTATAAGAATATTTTGTATTTCGTAAATAACATTACATCGATCGCGTTTACGTCCAGTTGCACCTGATGTAACCTCACTCTATTTTTACATTAGTTTTAATTAATTGTAATTTAAATTCTTGAAAAATAAACCTTTTTTTAAATCAATAAATTTATTTTTAACAATCCATTGATTTTTTATTCTTTAGATCAAACGATAATTTAACTTGTGTAGATACATTTCTTATAACTATCTCAGTAACGCATAATATAAGAACAGTTAATTGATCATGTGTGACTAAACAGTCTGGCGAACCCTGTAAACAATAATATTGTTAATAAAATTGATAAATTATAGCCGAATGAATTTAAATAAAAATAAAAGTTTAGTAAATACTGCTGAGTGAATTAAATTACAACTTCTCTCGTTGAGGACAATTAAAGTTAATACGTATCCAATCTTAGATTACTATTTGCTGGAAAATGTATTCTATAATGTAACGTTTACAGTATAATTTTATTTAACGTATCCATCTTAAAATTCTCTGTTATGCATTCAAGGCAAATCGGCTAGAGCGATGTTGATGAAATTTATTATTGAACATACGGGTCACATCGCGATGAAATAAATTTACCCTTATATTACGTCAGTTAGTTAGTGACTAAAGTTGATGTGACAGAATATATACAGATAACTCGATTTTATCGCGATGTGTCCCGTATAATTATATAATAATTATAGGTAAAAATCGTGAAATTTTTAAATTTACTATTGATGAAATTTAGTACTATTGACGCTTAAATCCGTTATATAAGGTATTAAGCTTATACAGGGTGGTTTCTTGCTACGGGAACAGAAAAAAACATAGCACATAAAGGAGTGTATTTCTATACATATTATAAAACAAAGTCATCAAAAATTGTCCGTCTGTACGTGATCGATTTTCTCAAAATCCGCCACAATTCCGCCGGAAGGTTTACGTTAATAGTACATTACGGTTTTATGTTAATTGCGTTAAAGAGGTCGCGCAGTTTAAAAAACACTCGCCTACTGGGAGCTATAGTCGAAACACAGCCGCGTAAACAGAACGTAGATCTACTGAAATTCAACAAAAAAATCCGCATCAGTATGTTACTATCTCTTATGGTTGACTCACAATAACTTTTATGTTCAAAATATCAATTAAATACACTGATTTCCGCAGGCACAGCTAGTAAATACTGAAATCGACGGAAATGAAGAACGAATCGACGACTGGTATGTATATAATAATTCTATAAGTATATGATGCTACCTGTTTTTATTTATGTGCCTTAGAGACATCTTCGTCATCTGAGCAGTCTTCGTCGTGTGTGTGAGTAAGACGCTGAGGCGTTTCGGGCCTTACGTGCGGCACGGACGCGCCCGGAGCTCCACCCTGCGAGCAAACATCCTAACTATAGGCTAATCGTTTAGCTGAGTCCTTGCCTGCAAGGTACAAGGACGCGGAGGTAGGTGCGTGCGGCCGCTCTTTTTTTTTTTCGAATGTGTCTAATGCTGTTAGCCCTAATGGCTTTTACAGCGTCACCGGTGGGATGGGCGAGCGCAGAAGCTTCGCCGGGTAAAATTGATAAGTAAACGAGTGTTTTTGGGCACTCGCAACTCATTGGGAGCGTCGCCTTAAGGGTGTCTTCTGCGAGACCGAACCTCGGCTTAAAGCGGCGCGTTTTGGAGGACTGTATCTAACACATTGACTTTGAAGAAGTCTGCATCACGGCTGCCGCGGCAGAGGGCTGCGGCCGCTTGACACAAGCAAGCGGGGACCTCGTCTTCGCCGGTGAAGACACTGTTTGTGTGTGTATTGTGTGTATATCTTGTTGGATGCTGTAATAGCATCGTCGGGGTCGTTGAGGACGCTCTTAGGGCGCCTGTGAAATCGGTTGGGGAAGTTAATCACCTTATAGTTGGACGCGGCCGCTATAAGGGGGTTTGGATGTGTGGACGCTTTCTCGAAGTAAGTCTTCGAGAATCGTTTGAAAAGATCGGCTATCGTGGGAAGGTCGAGATCTCTATGGAGATTCACGTTGCGCACGAACCACGGACAGCCAGTGGCTGTACGCATGAATTGATTTTGAAGTGTCTGCAACGGACACAGTCGTGACTTAGGAACGTGCGCGAACGCGACGCTCGCATAGGTCATTATGGGTCTGATGCAAGTCTTGTAAAGCATCACTTTGTTGCGAAGTGACAGTTTACTAGTCTTGCACAATATCGGATAGGTGCGGCCGCTCGTAGCGTTATTATATACAAGAAGTGACGGACCGCACCTCCCCCGATCCCCGTTCTGGTCCTACGTCCGCGGTCTTCTACCTCGCATGTGAGGACTCAATGTTAGCCTATAGAGGAAAGCAAACCTTCTAATGTATAACGAACAAACTTAAACTATTCAGATTCACCTACGAGTATTTTTTTTTAAATAAATATATGGGAAATTTACACACACGGTCGTCCATCCCCAAAGTAAGTAACTTAATACTTGTGTTATGGGTGAGAGACAACTGGTAAATATATACATATATAGTTTTCAATACACAATTATATACATATATACACCCCGACTCGAAAAACCAACAAATTCTAAATAGAAAATGTTGGTTCTCGGCGGGAATTGAACCCGTGACCAACGGAGCCGAAGACAAGGTCACTCCCAACTGCGCCAACATTTACATTCATCTTGGAAAATATTTCTATATGCCATTAGTTTAAGTTCAGTATCACTACATAGTATAAAACAAAGTCGCTTTCTGTGTCTGTCCCTATGTCCCTATTTCCCTATGTATGCTTCAATCTTTAAAACTACGCAACAGATTTTGATGCGGTTTTTTTTAATTTCTTTAATTTTTTAATTTTTCATATTTTCTGATAGTATCACAATATATTTAACTAATACTGTGATCCTTACCTTTCCATCGGCACTATCTGATGCAATATCGACCTCTTCAGAGGCTTCCGAGACACACGCAGCTGTAAATGCTCGCTCAGTGAACATTCGTTGGCTGCTTGAGTGTCTAGAACTGTATTAACATATTTTTAAAGCTTACACCTTACAAAAGTAATAATAAAATTATTTTGCTATAATCCGCGATACAGTAAATAGCAGACAAAATCGCAAAGCGATTGCAAAAGCAAAGCTTTGCGATTTTGTCGTGGAGTCTTACACCTTAATCTTGAATTTAGAAAACGGTCCAACTATTTTCATGAAATTCAATATGTATGGCGATTCGGGGGCAACAAATAGATCTAGCTAGGTTTTATTAAAAAAAATCGTTTTATCCTTGTTTTTAACAAAGAGAAAGCATTAAATGTAATTTCTTTTATCGTCGACTATAGCAAAATAATATCGCCCTATCCGAAGAAACAAAGTCACATCTCCCATATATAAGCATAGGAAATGTGACTTTGTTTTCATTACCTTTTCTTAGTATAGTGTTTAAGTTGAAAGATTAGGTTCTAAGTAACTCGTAAATAGTGAGTGAATATGATAGTGAGTGATGCGAAAGTGAAAACTGGGAAACTGGCAACCCGCAATATAGTGACACTTTATAAGGCTTGCATGAAACCTATTATATACCTCAACAATTATATATTCAAAATTTTGGCAGTATCAAAATTAATACAGTTATTTCTGGTTATTATTTCCACTTTTTAATAATACTTATAAGACATACTCATACGTTAAAACCCCTAATTAAAACCTGAAAAATCTACTGAAATTAATATAGTCTAGGATTTTTTGATGGATAGAATTCTGGCTACGCCTTTGTGTGAATGTGATCGTAAATAGTGATCGCAAGAGCGAAAAGGCATCTTCTAGGCAAGCGCGCTCCATTTTAAGACTGTATCACACACAAACACACACACACACACACAAACATCAGTCAAACATATATACTAATGATTGATCTCACATATCATTTTACGTAATGTTACGGAATAACACCTATATCTATTTCTTTATATTATATATAAAGAATATATATATTTCTTTTTATATTTATTATAATATATATAAAAATACTGATACAACAAAAAATAATATAATTACGTTAGCTTTGGCGTTATGGAAGAGACATTCTTCTGACACAGGCTTTAATAAGCTTAAAAGAAGCCCTCCACGATATATCTTGTAACATGTAAAATTATTACTGTCAATAAATTTTACTTTATATTATTTTACAGAATTAGGCGTTACTTTGCGGAGATCCATAATACAAAAGTAATAATAAAATTATTTTGCTATAATCTGATCGCGGATTATAGCAAAATAATTTTATTATTACTTTTTTATTTTATTTTATCATTGCTTACAATCAGGCATGGTTCAAATCAAATCAAATCAAAATAATCTTTATTCAAATAAACCATTTCAGGCACTTTTGAATCGTCAAGCATCAATATGATTAATGAAGCTACAACTGGATGTTGCTCTTACCGAGAAGAACCAGCAAGAAACTCGGCGGTCAATCTTTTAAATATTTTCAATTATACATTATTAAACCGCTGTCTTGTATGAAGCTGAAAGGATTTTCAAATCCAACAGTTACAGTCAAGCGCTCGCCTATTATGCAATAAAAAAAGATCGTAGATGATTAAAGTTAGACTTAAATATGCAAGTGTCCTAAAATGCTCCTCACTGACTTACTCGAGATCATTTAGCTTTCAAGGTGTAAAGCTGTGGAATGATTTACCTGTATCAATCCGCAAATCTCCTTCCCTATCAGCATTTAAGTCACAGACTAAAAAATATTTGTCTCAAGTAATTTAAATTAAATTTAGCTCATTATCAATATTAAATTACATTTTAATCAAATAATCACTATTATGTATTATTTTATTCATTTATTTTTCAACTTTAATCTATGTATAGTGTTTCGTTATTTTTATTTTTCTTCCTTCCTTTTTTTTCCATCATCAATTTTTTTTTTTTCATTTTCTTTCTGTTACTCATAGGTTGGCTGGTAGAGATCCCTTTTAGGGATAAGTCCGCCTTTTGTTTATACAATAAAGATAAATAAATAAATAAAAATAAAGGGATGATGACTCACCGGTCAATAGTGGGCGTGTCCACAGTGAACCGCTGCTCGTGCGCTACGGTAGACTCGTGCGGCATGAGCATTGCGGGCGCGCGGAACATGTAGCAGAACGGATAGTACATTAGGTTGAGGAATGACGCAGCGTACAGGTCCGCGTACCTTACCACCTGGAAAGCACGTTTACAAACTCAAATTCAAAATATGTTTTTTTAAGTTAAAATATTTAAAAAACTTTTAACAAAATTTCAAATCCCTACTGTTAAGGCGCTGAACAGAGCTGGCGTAAATTCAGATTTCAGCATATAAGCCACGCCCACAATGTCTGCGACGGCGTAGCGATACACTTAATTTTTTAACACCCATTGTAGGTGTACACTATTTTATCCAAACTTTTTTTGTATTTATTTACAAAACTTATGTCTAATTAATCTTATAAAACTAAGTATGCTGAAACTATAACTAAACACCTAAAATAAGACATATTATCAACAAGGAATAGTCACAAAAGGCGGCAGCTAGCGACACACGTCCGTATAGCAGCGCGCCTCAGCGATCACTGTCTAATGTCTATATTCGTAGATGTAAAAGAGAAGCGAGACGATGACTCGTTTCAGTTTTGCTATTTTCTAAAAAATATTTAATTTGAATAAAATATCTTAATTAATTCAAAATTTAAATCTTACATTCTCTTTATATTATATCTTTCTATTCTATTCTATTCTATTCTATTCTATTCTATATTATAATGATTTATTAGTCTTATTAATTTTATCAATTTTTGTTGATAAATATTAGAGATATTTACGATAAAAGTAAAAATCAGAGGTCTATTTACCAATTTTTTTTATCGAAAAAAAGTATCGTAATCATGTTTTGAAATCTTACATTCTCTCTGAGATATGATGTATATTAACATATATTTTTCTTTTAATCGTCATCCCTATAGCTTTTGTTAAAAACGTGTTTAAAGTCAGCCTATTTGGCTCTGTTCAGCGCCTTAACTGTTGAGGAGTTCCTTCGTCCGGATCCAATCATGTCAGTAGTATCAGGTCATGCTTATAATAAACATGACTGACCCGTTGCCGCAGTGGGTAGTGACCCTACCTTCAGCTCCGCGGGTCGCGGGTTCGATTCCCACTGAGGGCCAACATTTTCTATAAATAATTTGTTGGCTCTTCGAACCTGGGTGTGTATTTGTATTTAAGTATGTATTTTGTATGTAAGTATTTAAGTACATATATAATTTAAAGTACATACTTAAATAGAAATATACACCAAGGCTCGAAGAATCAACAAACTGTTAATAGAAAATATTCGAATCGGAATCGAACCCGCGACCCACGGAGCTGAAGGCAAGGGTCACTACCCACTGCGCCAACGGGCCAGTCATTTATTTATAGTGTAGTATTTACATAAGAAATTTTATGTGCTATCATAGCATATATGCTGTGCATTTAATGGGACACAAAAATAAAGTTACATATAAATGAAGTAGCATACCTGTGAAGAAAAGAAAGTTTGTCTGGAGCCTGAACGGAACAAGGACCCGAGCATGCCATAAGCAAGGTCCATCTTATGGGTCACATCGCGAATCGATATACGCAACTTTGATATATCGGGCTTCTCCTTTGTACTAGAATCTAGATCTCTGTAAGCAGAGAAAAACGAATCTCAGTATAAGTTATCGTTTTATTTCAATAACAAATTCGCCCTGTCTAAATGAAAAACCTTTGTAACCTTTTCAAAGCCTTTTCGAAATGTCGTAAGAGATTACTCATAGCAATAAGGTCGCGTATCCTCATTTTAAATAAAGTAATAAAAAATTGTTATTATTTTTCATTTTTATTTTGTATTATAGTGAAATTTTTGTGAAATGTGCAAGTTGTATTCAGTATTATTAATAAAAAGTTACAAATTGTTTAAAAACATATTTTCATAGAAAACGGAAGTGTTATCCGAAAATTTTCAGGTTAATTAAATATTCACAATTCATTTGCGCTTTACGGGAAACATCTTACATTTAGTGAAAATAATGTTTTGTTTAATATAAAATACCCACGACTTGGTTCGCGACAACTTAAGGGTGTAAGTACCACCAATAATGCAATTTTTTTTCTTGAAATCGGGAATTTTTTAAATTCTATAATTTATCCAGGTCTATATGCTTTAATTGTGCCAAATTTCGTCAAAGTCCACGGGATAAGCCGTAAAAACGTAAAAACTACTTTTGCGTTTATAAGATTAGAGATGTTGATAGTTTAATTTCAGTTAATATGTAAATTATTTCACATTGAGAGTTTACGTTAACGTTTACTTCTATAAATATAATTTATAGAAGTAATAATAGATAATAGAAGTAAACGTTACTTTGCGGAATTCCATAGTACAAAAATTATGATGGAATTATAGGGCTATAATCCGCGTTTTTTAATAAAATCTGTGTAAGAAGCAACAAACGTTCTCATACCTTACTACATTATATACAAAATAAATTATACAGTTACAGGGCGAAGCGACCGTTGAGATTGTCGTAGTGAATTTGTGTAGTGCTTGTGTAGTGTGTTGTTATTGGCAGCATTTTGTGACACGTGCTGTCCCTAATCCTGCATATATAAGGTATGAGAACGGTTGTTGCTTCCTAAATAAGTTTAGGAAGTAAAGTAAAAAAGTCTATGTAATGCCTTAGCATTTTATTAACAAACGCGGATTATAGCAAAATAAGTCTATTATAACCATTGGTAAACAATATACTTTATACAATAGTCAAACTAATAATATGTAATAATCCTATCAAGTCGATATAATAAGATATGAAAAAACATGGAGTTTTTTTTAAAGCGATTTATAATATAAAATAATAACTCACTTGTACATATCTCCAAGTTGTATATCGAGATTTTGAAGCTGTGCAAACAATTGACATTTATCTGTCCACACATGAAGCTCCTGTACCAACTCTGGGACGATTAAAAAAGTACGCCAGCCGCCAATTTTCTTCGACTTCAGTATATCACCGAAAATATGATCGCCGATGTAGAGGACATCCTTTCCTTTTGCACTAATTAACTCGGTGAAAACATCACACGAACCTGTAATGAAACGCATCAAATCAATAAATAAATACCTTCAAATTGAATTCAAAATATTATTTATTCAAGTGAACTTGTAAACAAGTGCTTTTGAATCGTCTAATTTTCAGAAAATAACCTCTATCCAAAAACTCAGCGGTTGTTCTATTGAAAATATAATTTTTATAACTAGTTACATATCGTTATTTCTACCTTTTGTGAGATCGCAAAATAGTTAAACCCACTCATTTTAAGCAAGAGTGAATGGCAGTTTGCATTTATATATAATATATTTATATATAATAATAACTATATTTTCCGCAACAACGCGCTTAACATACATGATAAGTACAAAACATAGTAAATAGAATCATCATTCTCCTGACCTTATCCCACTCTAAGTGGGGTCGGCACAACATGTTACAAACGTGTTGTCACATGATTTGGCTACGTATTTTACGACCGGCCGCCTGCCTGACGCCAACTTACCTTAGTCGCCTCTTACGACACCTCGGTAAGAAATGAGGGTGGTCTATTCTATGCAGCCGGATACCACACGGCACATACCTTAGTCGCCTCTTACGACACCTCGGTAAGAAAGGAGGGTGGTCTATTCTATGCAGCCGGATACCACACGGCACATACCTTAGTCGCCTCTTACGACACCTCGGTAAGAAAGGAGGGTGGTCTATTCTATGCAGCCGGATACCACACGGCACATACCTTAGTCGCCTCTTACGACACCTCGGTAAGAAATGAGGGTGGTCTATTCTATGCAGCCGGATACCACACGGCACATACCTTAGTCGCCTCTTACGACACCTCGGTAAGAAATGAGGGTGGTCTATTCTATGCAGCCGGATACCACACGGCACATACCTTAGTCGCCTCTTACGACACCTCGGTAAGAAATGAGGGTGGTCTATTCTATGCAGCCGGATACCACACGGCACATACCTTAGTCGCCTCTAACGTCACCTCGGTAAGAAATGAGGGTGGTCTATTCTATGCAGCCGGATACCACACGGCACATACCTTAGTCGCCTCTTACGTCACCTCGGTAAGAAATGAGGGTGGTCTATTCTATGCAGCCGGATACCACACGGCACATACCTTAGTCGCCTCTTACGACACCTCGGTAAGAAAGGAGGGTGGTCTATTCTATGCAGCCGGATACCACACGGCACATACCTTAGTCGCCTCTTACAACACCTCGGTAAGAAATGAGGGTGGTCTATTCTATGCAGCCGGATACCACACGGCACATACCTTAGTCGCCTCTTACGACACCTCGGTAAGAAAGGAGGGTGGTCTATTCTATGCAGCCGGATACCACACGGCACATACCTTAGTCGCCTCTTACGACACCTCGGTAAGAAATGAGGGTGGTCTATTCTATGCAGCCGGATACCACACGGCACATACCTTAGTCGCCTCTTACGACACCTCGGTAAGAAAGGAGGGTGGTCTATTCTATTCTGCCGGATACCACACGGCGGAAAAAATAGTAAATATAATCGATCTGCGTAAATACTACGCGTTATAGCTCTTTGTGAATTACATTCATGAATAATGATTACAATTTCTTGAAATTGATAAGTCGTTATAACTATAACGCTATATTGTAAACTAGTATTATAATTATCAGATGTTTTACTTAAAAATCCGATAAATGTAATTTGTACATACATAGAAAAAAATCGATAATATTTCTTATAGAAACACGTATAATATTGTATAATAATTGATAAAACATTTCTATGAAGATAAAATATAATCTTTACGAATCACGATATGATATAAGATTCAATCACGGTACAAGGATAAAATTAGTTAAATAAGAACGAAAAAAAACGTCTCGAAAAACGGCTCTACTCTCGACGACGATACCAGAAAACGGTAATCTCCAAAAGCGTGAAGAGACTATTTTGATGTAAAAATTCAAAATTCAAATAAGTCTTTATTCAAATTGGCCTATTACAAGCACTTTTGAATCGTCAAATTAAAATTAAATTGAAGCTACAACTGGTTCGGAAAGGTGCTCTAACCGAGAAGAACCAGCAAGAAACTCGGCGGTCACTCTTTTAAAAAATAAATATTACAGTTTTGTATTAACTATTGTTAACAAACTTAGATTATAATATCGTCTAGTACATAGCTGGTCGCAATTTAGTTCCAAGCTTTCTTATCATTGACATAGTCTACAACATTATAGTGAGCTTTATTAATGAGAGTCTTTTTAATTGCTTTTTTGAACTTGTGTAAAGGCAAGTCCAAAATTGAGTGCGGAATTTTATTATAAAAAAGGAATCCGAAGCCCACAAACGATCTACGTACTTTCTCTACCATAAGCATATATAGAGTAATACCGACAATTAAATGAATCCGACCTGATCACTAAACGTATAACATAACTTGGTATAATACAATCTTCTTAAATATCGTTTAAAAAAGGTGTACAAATTGAAAATTGATGCCTTGTCCTTGTGCCTTGGTGTATTATCCAAACCTGATTCGGAGGGACAATGCAATCTGTTCAAACTCTTCTTCATAATGTTTTTAGGATAGTTTATTAGATTAGTTTGATTAGTTAAGTTTCAGCTTATAATGGGGCTGGCATATACAGGCATACATACGCAAAAGTACGTAAATCGTTTGTGGGTTTGGGTATAAGATTCTATAATAAAATTCCGAAATCAATTTTGGCCATGCCATTACAGCAGTTTAAAAACACTGTTATAAAGAGGCTGATACAGAAAACCTAATATACTGTTGAAGATTACTTAGATGATAAGGATGTGTGGATATAGGTGCACTTCTACCCTGTACAAGACAGTAATAACTAAATGTAACTAGTTTTAAGATTTATATTTTAAAAAGAGCAACCGCCGAGTTTCTTGCTGGTTCTTCTCAGTAGGAACAGCTTTCCGAACCAGCAGTTGACGATTCAAAATCACTTGTTTACAAGTTTACTTGAATAAAGAATATTTTTAATTTGAATTTGAATTTGAATTCAAGTAGTGTAAAAGCCCTTTAATTACAGATTTAAAAAAAGTGTATTTTCTAATAAAATAATTATAATTTCGTTGACATCTGGTTTTATTAGCAATGGTTTATTGACCTGGCGGCGGCATGCTTGTTAAAAAAAACAATAACATTATTGTTTTATTTCACTCGCACCCATACTATAATATTAAGTTTTTAGGCCAAGGTTGGAATGACGTGTTAGGGTACGGTCTTTGATCTCTATAAATAATGTTTTTTTTTAAACGTATAAATAATTCCTGTATCTACAATACTTTATTAAAGTAATTTTCTTACATTCGGTGCTAAGGTGTGTAGGTAGCTAAAATTAAAATTAATATCGTATGGTTGTTTCCACGATGACTACAGAACTGAGTGAAGGAGATAAGTAAATTTTAATATTATTTGCTTAAGAACAAAAAAGAATCATCACTATGAAACCTTCTATGTTTACGTAATATATTATCTTGTAAGACATTATAATCATCATGAGATGAAAAAAAGCTAACGCTCTACGAAAACAACAATTTTTGAGATTCCAATTTAAGTCATGAAAACCAATTAGAAACTTTGCCCTTCTTTTGAAGTTACAGAAATAACGCAAAACGATAATTATTACAGAAAAAAAATTACCTCCCGAATATACAAGGCCTTCATGTAAAGGTCCGACGTGATGGCCCATTTTCAAAGCGCCAGTGCGCGTGTCCACTTGACGTAAAGTGGTACCCTCTCCGAAGAACAGCGGCTTCTTTGCATCAACTACGATCCAGTCAAAGTAAGTCTTCCAATTTCTGTGCGGCTCGCCAGGCTATAAGAATTACTTATTAACACATACTTCTTCAATGAGGATTGACGGCTACTTCTGTTCGAGTACGATACTCTAGGAGGACTGCCCTCTGGTACAAAAGGTGGTTCCTGAGAGTCAAGATAAGGATGTCTCAATCGTCCTAATCGATCAAACCTAGGAAAACCCATTTCGTCTTCATCAGCAGACGAACCAAAGCCTTGAAATTGTACCGGATTGATATTCACAGGAAACTTTTGCGCTTCATATGAAGCACTTTTGTACTTGCTATAAGCTACTTGTTCATCATCTTCAGAATAACTAACAGGTTCTTGGATGTCGACATTTTTAGAGTCTGCTTTAGACATTTCTGATGAGCCTGATTCTACTTCCGGAATGTAGCTATCAGAAAATTCGGAACTCTCCATTCGGCGCATAGAATCATCTACTGCTAAATATTTTGTTCCCTTAAATTTATCACTTTCAGAGGAACATTGGCTTTTTGTTGAGTCTTCCTCCAGCACATCTTGGTGACATGTGATGTTAATAATTTTAATATTTTATAATTATCATCCTCCTGACCTTATCGCACTCGAAGAAGGGTCGGCATATCATGTTATAAAACATGTTGTCACATGATTTGGCTATTTTACGATCTGACACCTGCCTGACGTCAACCTTAGTAGTATTTTGCGACCACTCGGCAAGAAACAGGGTGGTCTACTCTACACAACCGGATACCACACGGTGGGTCAGCTTAGTCGCCTTTTGCGACACCTCGGTAAGAAATGAGGGTCGTCTATTCTACTCAGCCAGATACCACACGGCGGGTCGACTTACCTTAGTCGCCTTTTACGACACCTCGGTAAGAAATGATGGTGGTCTATTCTACTCAGCCAGATACCACACGGCGGGTCGACTTACCTTAGTCGCCTTTTACGACACCTCGGTAAGAAATGATGGTGGTCTATTCTACTCAGCCAGATACCACACGGCGGGTCGACTTACCTTAGTCGCCTTTTACGACACCTCGGTAACAAATGAGGGTCGTCTATTCTACTCAGCCAGATACCACACGGCGGGTCGACTTACCTTAGTCGCCTTTTACGGCACCTCGGTAAGAAATGAGGGTGGTCTATTTTACTCAGTCGTATACCACACGGCATAATAATTTTAAAAATTAATAAATCCAAATAGCGAAAAATAATTGTGCATTGATGGTTCGGTATACAATGGTTAGATAACAAAGGTTGACTAGGAAACAACCATAGCGTTTTCCAAACAGAATAACAAATAGCCTTCAAAAAATTGTGCACACGACTTTGTTTCAAATATGATCACAATTGTTTACCGATAGCCTTGTATATAACAAAGATACTGTTCAGCATTGACAAATAGAACGATATAATACAATGTTCTAAATGATTCTTATGTATAATAATTATAACCCTGCATTGAATTAAAATATTGCAAAACAAAATATTTAAAAGCATTTAATTAAAGCAAGGACGCATGATATGCATAATTTAAATGATATACAAGATTTTAATAACTTAATCGTATTAACTCCGAGGTTAATTACTGGCGAAATAATTCTGTAACTTATTGGCTTAACTGTAATTTCAATTTAGCAAAATTAAAACTTGGCATATTGTTTATCGAATGATTCAATTTATTTTTTAGCTAAGGATTCTAGCAGGATGACCATTACGCGCATATCTAGGTTTAACAGATCAAAAAGGTTTTAGCACCGAGTTATCCAGAAACGTTAAAACAGAAAGAAGGTCATTAACAATTTAAATGTAATAATAGTAGGTAACAGTAGTAAATACCATAATTTCAAAAAAATGCACGCTTAATATAACAAAAATATCATCATCCTCCTGCCCTTATCCCACTCTACGTGGGGTCGGCACAACATGTTACAAACACGTTGTCATATGATTTGGCTACGTATTTTACGACCGGCCGCCTGCCTGACGTCAACTTACCTTAGTCGCCTTTTACGACACCTCGGTAAGAAATGAGGGTGGTCTATTCTACTCAGCCGGTTACCACACGGCATGCTTAATATAACAAAAATATCGTATAATAAATTTCATTTTGCATAAATGTATGCAAAAATGCCAAATGAAAAAAGGGCCAACCTAAATATTAGAATGTTCGCGCGTTAATGAGTACAAAATAAAACTTGAGAGAAGTTTGATTTTGCAAGGAGTATATTAAATGTTTTATGTTAAATTAAATAATAAGTATCAATACAATGTGACTATATGAAATATATACACTGTGAATTAAAACTAATTTTATAATATAACTTATTTGTATAATGAAAACAATCTATACTCAAATTTTATCAGTATCACTTTGTCAAGGTTATATTGGAAATAGAGGAATATAAATAATAAATAACAGATTCAGGGTCATATTAAAACGTACATTTAAAAAATATAACATGCTACATTAATTAATTCACATACACGAGTAGAATAAACATTGTGACGAGCAAAGACTTGATTTTGAATTTGCCAATGTCATATATTAGATAGAATAATTAACATTATATAAAGGGAAATCTAAAAGGCATCAATTATAGAAAATACGAGTAGTGCAAGATTGAGATGGTACGGACATATAATGAGAAGGGATGAAAATCATGTGACCCAACGAGTGTTACATATGAATGTGGATGAATATGTGACTAAAGGGAGGTCAAAAAAGAGATGGTTGGACTGTGTGGAAGATAGAGTTGAGTAGCTCGCGAGCTAAAGACAAGAAAGATATATATCTCTCCAGAAGATATAATCACTCTCTAGCTCGCATGTGTTTCAATTATATCTCTATATCTTTAATCTTAAGAGTCAATTTTCGTGATGAGTTACGGCTTGTTCAGAGTTAGAGTGAAAGAGATGAGCTTATATAGCAATTTACATGTCAAAGAGAGATACGAATAACTCTATTGCATATTTGTATTAAAAATGTAAACTACGGATTTTCGGAACGACAACACGCGCCGGCGTTCAGCTTTTTTGTGCTTTATGTCAAAGACATAAAATGTTTAATTGGATGCAAATGTACCAAAAAAAAATCACTAATTCGAGAACGATTATTTATTTACATTCCATTCTTAGTGGGAATAAGTCATCCTTACCTGTACATATCAGAAAAGTGTAAATAATACTGTACATAATAAATAGAAAATAAAAAATAAAAAAAATATGTAGCATAATTTATATAATAAATAAAAAAGTACAATACCGCCTTACTGAGTTCTAAGTCCGGGCTAAAAGAGCCGAAGATATATCGGATATATTTTTAGTCTTAGTTGCTTTATACTCTCAAGCCGTACTGAGCTAAAAGAGTTAAAGATATAAAAGAGTGATATATATCCCAAGAGCGAAAAGATATATATCAACACTCTTTTCTTGTCAGGGATACATTTCGCCCATGTCTAGTGGAAGACATATAAAAAAAGCGCCAAAGTTGTTGAAAAACAAGTTGTGCCGAACTACTTTTAGTGGGATACGGGCAGAATAATGATGAATTAACATTATCTGATAAATCTTTAAAAATTTGAAATTTTCCGCAAAAGTCAGATCTCTGTTAAAGCGACTCATTAAAAAAAATCCTGAACGTGATTTTTTTTTCAGTACGATAAACCTGACACGTTGCTACGATCTCCCCCGAAGGAAAGCGAATGATGTAGCCTACGGTTGACGGCGTTTGCCAATGCAGTGCATATGCACCTTTTTTAATTTTGCAAATCATAGAACTCCGGTGAAATAGATGCAGAAAGGGAATTCCACGATTAATTAATGACGTTTATGAATTAATTTTAGTTTAGTACATTCAGCAACGTAAACAGAATTTAATAATCACTAGCAATCATTTATATTCATCATCTCACTGTAAATAGTCATTATCCTGGAATATAAATATTTCCAGTTAGAAATAGTATTGTATATGACTAATCCGTTAAATTATTTGAAAAGAGTTATATTTATGACTTGTTAGACACGGCTATATAAGTACGCATATCTTAATTATATTTCGATTTTAGCTTTCCTATTGTTGTATACTATATCTATAGTGATTGTATATGTTATATTTAAACTCAAATAAATATATACATTGATATTATTTTTTACATCGAAATACTTAAATTTATAAAGATACATACCTACTCGAAGTTAATAAAATAATGATATAAGTCTTAGATGTATGACAAACTTTTAAATAACTACGTTGATGTGACATTGTCTATTTATATTATAAAATATTTTATTACATTACCTAGTATTATAATTTCTTTTAAAAACAAAAAAAACAACCAGAATAAGAAACCGAATAAAAATAAATAAATAAATAAATATAATGGGACATTTACAAACACGGTCGTCCATCCCCAAACTAAGTAACCCATAACACAAGTATTTAACTTGTGTTATGGGTGATGGACAACTAGTAGATATACTACACATATAAGTTTAAATACATACTTAAATACAAATACACACCCAGGCTCGAAGAACCAACAATTTATTATATAGAAAATGTTGGCCCTCGGCGGGAATCGAAACCGCGATCCGCAGAGCTGAAGGCAGGATCACTACCCACAGCGCCAACGGGCCAGTATTATATTACTTAGAAAAATAATGACAACACAAGCATGGAAATTAAGTTACAAAAACCGGTCAATTGTGTTAACCCTAATTATTTTACTGTGACACCAGTACTAGACATATAAGAAACAGGCATGGGATAGTAAGCAAATTTAAATTTAGCATGTCGGTAAATTAGTAACATACCTTTGCACCGTAAGGAAAATCGAAGAGATAATTCATTATTTTATCTGTGAAGTTATAATCACTATTGGTTAAGATGAACAGCTTTGCACCACTTTCTCGTATCCTCGACAAAAACATCGGCAGCCTGTCGTCTTTTTTCAAGTACAAATCTAAATTTTCTGTTGTTTTCTTCTTCAAATCCCCGTGTATATGAACGTAATCAACTGCGTTTCTTACGTCTTGAAATATAGATTTGAAAGACATTGCTAAGTCCCCGCATCTTACGCCAGATTTTACCCTAAAATATGTACATAGTATTTTGAGTAAACAACAATATATCTAAGAAATCAATGGATTTACAAAGAATTTTTATTTAGATTTCAATCTAAAATATTGTTCAATACTTTTTATATTACTTAACTAGCTGTGTTACCGGTTTCGCCCGCGTGGAAATAATGTCAGATAGTTATTGTGAGTTGACCATAAGAGGTAGACACATGCTGTCACTTTTGTAAGACGAGTAAAGTTCCCACCAAGCGAGTTTTTTGCAACCGCGCGATCTCTTAAACACAATTTACATAAAACCGTAATGTACTATTAACCTGTACCTTCCGCAAGAATTGCACTACCGTTCAGTAAAAACCGTATAAAAATCCGTACAGTCTACCTTTGAGAAACTCGTTCACATTCAGACGGAAAACTTTATAATAATTACTTTATAAACTTGTGAGCATGATCCTTTGTATTGTCCTGAAAATTGCTAGACAATACATTTACTTAAACACATAACTGCAGTAGATTGGTTCCGCGTTATAGCAAAACGCGTTGTAGGAGTATAGTTACCGCGCTCGTATAAGATAGTTTAAATGTAATTTAGATAAAACCACGTTATGAACGAAATATGTGCGTTTTATTAAAACAAGGCAGGAAAATATTTTTTTATTAAAAAAAAAATATTGAAATAAAATTTCTACACCCTCAGTTTATTTGTACAACCAATGTTCTTATGATTTCTTACGAAAACAAGGCTCTATAATTTAGTAAAATAATTTAAATTTAAAATTCGTGGAATGTGAGAAATTTCCGAGTTTTATGGAGAAAACACGCATTTTACGAAGGAATGAAATCGCGTAATGCGAAAACGCGTAATAGGGGAGATTGCTAGTAAAGTTGTAATATTATATAGTAAAATAAGTAACTATTTTTTTCTTATTTAGCTTTATCGAAGCTTTTGTAGTAGGTAATCAAATAAATAAATTTTTTTTTGAACCGACATAGATTTAAAAAGTCATCAGTGGAGCGGAATGTTGCTCTTACCAAGAAGAACCAGTAAAAAACTCGGCAATCTATCTTTTGGGCCTTTTGAATTTACATAATTATGGTGCAGTGTTTACAAAGCTGGAAGAATTCACAAATCCAAGCGGTTTTTATCATTAATTAATCTTAAAAATGTGCTTTACGTATATTCTTTACACTTTATTTAAAGGCAAGAAAAATAAGTTTCGTGAGATCTATTATTATTATTGAGAGATATTGTAGAGGTTTTACACATTGCATCTCCGAATGTATCGAAACACTTTGTGTAACGACATTCCTATAGAAATGAATTTTCCGAACTGATTCAAACTGGAATTTTATAATGGAAATACTCGAAACTATCAATACAGAGAAATATCTCTTGCTTGAATGGCTTGCTCCATACAAACAAAGTGTTGCAACAGACGATGAAGTGACGTAACCAATCAGTATATACATACTATAAAACACAGTCCCTAAAAGTTGTCTGTCTGTATTATGTGTTCACTTTTCTCATAATCTACACTGAAAGCATTTTTTTACAGTTTTCACTAAACGATTTTTGAGGAAAGTTAATAGTACTTACTACGGAACGGCTAAGCCGATTTTGAAGGGACATTCACAAGAAGGCTACAAAAGGTTGTGGAGCAACATATAGGCTACTTTTTATCCTAATATTTTCGCAGATCAGGATTTACGCGGGAAACACTTTGTGACACACTGATTTCCACGAGGGCAAAGCCGCGGGCTCAGTTAGTGTATAATATAAAACTTTAATATATAGTTTATATATAATAATAATAATATGTCGGTTGTATTTTTAATGCCACTCCACGTGGACATGATCTATTGGGTGAGTAATAATAGATCTTAATTGCGACATCATTTACGATCATTTATTTGTTTAAGTTAATCAATAGGTAGCAGCCGCGTTGTTATTATCTCATACAATTGTAAAATATTACTAGGAAAGATAAAAAGGAACGTAATTTTAAAATAACTGTAGGAAATTTTAAATTGCTAAGATTTTCAAATTTATTTTTAAAAAGCCGAAACGTACAACCTTATACAAAGGTTAGTTGATTTTATCAATGTTTTTTTAATAAGTATGAATCGCAAAAGTTTAAAATAAAATGTACTATTTTAAACATGTCAGGAATATTTTAGTGTTCAAAAATTTATTTTAAATTCTTTTTAAGTCTAAGTAAGTACAGTAAAAACGTGAGAACCGGTAAAATAATTGCTAGTTCGCGATTAAGCTCCCGAAATAAAAGAAGGTAGCTGCTGCAAGTATATACCGAATTATATATTTCATATCAAACACATATTATAATTTAATTATAAGTTAAGTATTAATTATATTGCCTAACGATACGAAATTTAAATTATGAACTCTTTATTATTAATTTATGTATGAGTAAATCAACAGTTTTTATTTATTCTAATTCACTTTGCTAATAAAAAATAATTCCGAAAAAAGACCTCGAACTTTATCTTTTACTGATTCTGACTTCCATTTAACGAGCTTAGTAAAAAAAAAGCAATAATTATTGATACTCACCTCGTGTATTGCGGTGAATTTGTAAAAAAGTCTATGAGACATGCTATGAGATAAGTCTCTGGCAAATTAAATAATGTGTTCAAAACGTACACTCTGGACTCGTCAAGAGTTAAAAATTTGTTCGGATACAACTCGTACACTTGAGAGCTGGAAAAAATAAATAAAATTACCAAAATTGATACAACATAATGAGAGAGAAGACAAAAGTAATAATAAAATTGACAAAGTAATGATAAAATCGCAAAAGCTTTGCGACTTTTTCGTGGAATCTATGTCCTGTTGATGCTTCGGTTGCGGGCCGAAACGATTGTTGAGTTTGTGATAGTGAACTTGTGTAGTGCTTGTGTATTGTGGTGGCGGTGGTGGAGGTTTTTACATGTGTTTTTACGAATCCTGCATGTACCGGGTATGAAAAATCGTATATTCCACTATACTTTTAGCATTATATATATTTTCTTTATACTTTATCGCCGATTATAGCAAAATAATTTAATTATTACTTTTGTCTTATGGATCTCCACAAAGTAACGCCTAATTCTATTTATTATTACGAGAGAGAAGACTTGAAAACTTCTAATTATATGATAAGACAGTCATAGAATATGAAATATTTATTGTACAAGAATATTCTTACAATATTAGTATTAGTCTATCATAGACCACAAATTGAAGTTAGACAATAAATAGCATAAACTACAAAGCAGAATCCACTAAGGATTCCAAAGATGAAAAGTATTAGCGAATAAAATAATGATTTTTAATTAAAAACAACTAAATCGATGTTTAATGATAAAACTCTCCTAGTTTCTTACCTATTGTTAAAATTTATTGCACGTGGTTTACCCATAGAGTTATTATATTTAGAGTAGGGAAGCCAGCCCAAAATGTACCATATTGGAATAAAGAGAAAGCAAATAAGGGTGATCTACCTGTCTCTCTTTTTTATATGTGATTAGACAAAGATGAAGTATACGAGTTTTATCATTATTTATTGTGTCACTATTACTTACAGGCCTGCCAATGGCTCCTCTACTCTAGTATTAATAACTCTATGGGTTTGCCCGGCCGACGAACTGTCAATGAATAAAATATTACTTACTGCTTCAAAAATTCAAATCCATGCACACAGACTAGAATATTTCCATAAGCGTCTACTTTTAATAAATTGCCATATAATGTGTCGAACCAAAGACCTCTGAAACAAATAACAATATTAAAGAAGTGAGCACACATATGGCACGCTGAGTATTTAAGTGACCTAATTCAAAATTACACTTAATTGAGTTAGATACATTGTAATCCTTATTTCAATGCCACCTATAACATCACGCTGTGAAATATTTGAAAAAACTAGTGTTTTCTTGCTCTTCCAATTTTTTTTTTATGGCAAATCGCAATATACCTTATATTGTAATTTGCCATAAAAAAATTGAGTTAGGTCACTTTAATATTAAACGTGCGATATATTTGTCAAGTAGTACATAAACGTAAACAAATATATAACAGTTGCGTACATATAATATTAACCCCATTATTTCATCAAGGTTTATTGAAAGGCAAGATCGGATATGTTTGCTAATTCTTCCTTTAATTTATTTTCCGTGAGTTATATTCATGTATTATCATTTAGTTTGTTTACTTATTATTCAAATGTTAACAGTTATGGTTAAGTAAATTATTATTATCACTATCTTACTTTAACCCAGACGTTAAAATTAATTTGCAACATTATTGCAGTTAAGCAGGGCTAGCAAAAACACCTAACGGATGTATAATATTTCAAAGTGTTTACAGTCAGGAGCTAGCTATCTAAACATTTATTGTTTATGGGTAGTGCTATACCAGTTTCTATTTGTCGATATGGTTGTAGATATATTAAAGTATTAAAGCTCTCTCCGAGGTACCTACTGTTGCTGACTAGAATAGAGGCAAAGTGCACTACATTAGCCTGGCTCGGTACCAGTAGCGCAGTGGAGGACTGACAGGTTTTTAATCGGTGATACTAAACCCATATAATTTTGATGGATGACATTACCTTCGTGTATCATAGTCATTATACACGAAGGGTACGCGTTTTGAAAAGCGAAAATAATTGATACCTTCTTGGAATCGTGCATGACCGTATCAACGGAGCGATAGTAATGTCCCTACGTCAGGGTTTTTGGAATAAAAACCCATTTGCTTTCAGTTCAACACATATTAAAGTACATTCAACAGTGACATGTTTAATTTAAATATACAAAAGTCGCACACGTAACGTAAAAATTATATATATCATTGAGCTAAATTGTTCTCCGTATTATCTTTAGTCAAAATTATTAGATTCGATTCAATAATATTCGATAGATATAATTATATTGGTTGAAATTAAATTCAAAGAATTAATTTATGCCTCTTTTATAAAGGCATAACTTTGTCTGTACCGCAAAGTTCAAACATTAATGGGTACGAAATTATGCATCAAAGTAGGAATTAACCTAAAGTAAAACATATACGCTATTTTTCCGGGTACTAGAAGCAAAATTTCTTCTATGTCTAATTTATTAGGTCTAAAGCTAACGCGAGTGTAGTCGGGAGGCACTGTTAGTGAAATAATAAACGTTTGAATTAACTTCTGTTGATTACTTCTGTTCTGTTACGTAAACATTATGTTCGTTGTGTTTTGGACTGACTGTCTGTCACCGCTAATAAATAAATAAATAAATACGACTCACCTAACAGGAAAAGAAGGATCGTACTCAAATTCTAATATTTCCTGTGGATAACCTTTGTGAACCAGTCTTTCTTTGGTTAAATTGAATCCTAACGTTTCATACTGCGGGGACTTATATTCTGAAAAGAAAATTAATAATATAGACGCTTGAAAAACATGTTTAAATTTTTTTTATATATTTCTGTCATTTTTACCTTATTACAAAATAGTTTAAGTAATACTTATCGTGAAACATTAAGGCCGCTCTTAGCACGCCTATCTTTATAAGTTTGATAAAAAAAATAATCAATCTTAATTCGGTACATTACTTTTAGATAAGAAAACAGTCGGACGTATTGTCGCTGATTGCTTTATAAATGAGATTATTTAACTGTAATAACTTCCGTATTGTTTTAAAATTAGGACCGATTTACAAACTTTGTAATTAGAAGGAAGAAATATTAGCAAGAATTCAGCAGAAAAATGATAAGATTATCAAAACCCAATACTTACCTGCCAATGTGTAATCCATATCAAATCCATAAAATTTTACATTTTCTAAGTGTAGAGATCTGTTCACGAATATTCTGCAACAAAGTTACATTTTATGATCGATCTTATCTCAATCGATTATCGACATATCATTAATTGAAAATAGTAACTGTAGCTATTTTCATCTTAGAAAATATATAATCCATGATAACATATAATAAATATAAGGGACATTTCATTTGCTATGTCCAGTAATTTATTATGTGCAAAAAAATAATAAATGGAACTATTATTGGCGTTGTTGGCTATAAGGACCGCAATGAGTCTTTGAGTCAAAGCTGTAAAAATCGTGTATTTAAGAATCACGCTTCTTTTTAAAGAATCACGCAGTGAACATCCATCGGTTAAAAAAACTATTATTATAATATTTTTTGTAACATATAAATTTAATATATGTATAACTTATATGTACAATGCAATGCAGTATATTCTATGAGTTCATAATCCTGGTTTTCTTTCATAATGGTTAGGAACCGAATTATAAAATCCCATAAAAAAAATATCTTATTTTCTGTTTTACGACGCAAATATAAAAAAATTAAATATTTTACGTTTGTGGCGAATGGCATCAGCGTATGTAGCCTCTGTCGACAAAAATAGAAAAAATTACGCATGGAATAGCGTAACGCCTACATCAAAAAAGCTCGAATCACTCATAAAACCAAAAATTATATCATGATATCACAAACATGAAACTGCGGTATAATTCGCGAAAGAAATATAAAATACATCGGCAAAGCATTGATGTCATACGGGAGATCGCAATTTTATTGGGGCTTCTTGTAATATCTTCTAGAATTAGTAATGGACTGATGGCAGAGATCATAATCCTCGCCAAGAATTCGTGGTTGCAAGTTTCCGACAGACACTCTTGATTGGATGAAATATGTTGACTGGTACACGCTATATATACTCCAAAGAGAAAGTTGGCATTTCCCCGGCTATGCTGTTAGTTGTTACTTTACTTTTACTTTAACTTTAATACTATTAGCACCCTTGCTGTTTTTAGCAAACACTCTATGAAATACATCAACAATTGTTTTCGCAAAATCAAATTATTTTCTAAAATTAATTTTAATATAGTTTTTATACGAGTTTCTATCACAGAATATTATCACCTAAATACATAGAGACAATATTTCTAAACAATTTCAGTACGGCGTGTCTATAGAATCAATTTCTCAAAATTAGGTTACATTTATCCGAACATCAATTATCATCATCATTACTATTCATGAATGTCTGGATGACCATGTAAGCTATCAGATGAATTAATAGTTTAGCGTCAGTTTAAAGTTTATTTCAGCCAACACCAAAAACAACAACACAAACTATGTAAGAGAGAAAAAAAAAGAATTAAACGGAACATCAATAGTAATATTAGGTCCTTACATATGAAATTGGCGTTTTCTATGGGAGGAACATAAAGTCGTTTTTTTTAATGAAATATATTTAATTAATCAAAGTATGTACCATTGCTATGTATGCACTTTTGCCATCTCATAGGTAGTTCATTGATCCCCTTACTAAAAAAACCATTCGGTCGGGAATCAATAAAATCTTTGAAGGCGGTATGGACTGCCCCATCGGAGTTGAATTGTTTTTCCTTGCAAGTAGTTATCCAAATTGCGAAAAAAATGGTAATCTGTTGGAGCAAGGTCCGGAGAGTACGGTGGATGTCTAAGACATTCTAATTGAAGCTCCTCTGATTTGGTAGCCGTCTGTTGTGCAGTGTGTGGTCTAGCGTTGTCCTGAAGCAGCAGAGGCCTAGAGCGATTGACCAGTCTCGGTTGTTTAGCAGCTAGCTTTTCCATCATGGTTTGCAGTTGCTGACAATAGATATCTGCCGTAATCGTCTGGCCAGTTTTAAGAAAGCTGTAGTGAACGACACCGGCACTAGTCCACCAAACACTTACAAGCAACTTTTTTTTAGTCAGTTTTCGCTTAGGGCAGGATTTGGCTGGTTCGCCAGGGGTCAGCCATTGCGATGAGCGCTTCCGATTATCGTGGAGGATCCACTTTTCATCACAGATAATGATTCGGTTTGTCGGTTTGCTTCACTCAATTCATGAGGTACCCACCTTTCAAGCTTTTTCACCTTCCCAATTTGCTTCAAGTGAATTAGAATAGTTTTATCACTAACACCAGAGCCTGCAGCTAACTCGGACGTGGTTTGCGATGGATCCGCTTCCACAATAGCCTTCAATTCTTCATTATCAACTTTGGTCTCCGGCCGTCCACGAGGCTTGTTCTGCAGGTCAAAATTTCCAGAACGAAAACGTTGGAACCAAAAACGCACTGTGTTTTCTTTTGCGACACCGTCACCATACACATCATTAGTCCTTCGAGCCGTTTCTGCAGCACTGGTGCCACGGTGGAACTCATACTCGTAAATAACGCGATATTTCATGTTTTCCATTTTGTAAACAGAGTGACACAAAGAAAAAAACAAAAGAAGAAAAAACAAATGAATTAGGGGATTTGAAACACAAATGCATGAGTAAATAGCTGTATGAATTTGAATTTGGAATTCCTAACCATAAAGGTAATATTTGAGATCAAAGTGGCCAGTACGACAAAACGCCAATTTCATATGTAAGGACCTAATATTAAAAAGTTACAAAATATTAAAAAAATTCGTCTCTTATCACCAGGATATTATGAATTTGAATCGGCATTTTAACTTCTATCGCACATAATATTCCAAACCGGTCTGTCAACCATTTACTTTTATTACACAATATATGGCACATAGAGTTGAATTCGTAGTATTATATTATGTTTATAAGATTTCTGTTTATATTTTACAAGTTCATTTCCTGCTAGAAGCTGATTTGTTTAAGAATACTAGCACAACATATTGCAAGGTTGTTTTCTTACTGTTAGACTTGATTAAACATATTTTGATTCCTATATACATATAATATTATGATCACACGTGTTAGTTGGTAATAAAAAAGTTTGTAAGCATCCTCCCTTGAATTCTAAGAATGTATAAGTGTGCAAATTGTATTACATACTATACTACAGCTATTTAAGCTATGTATGCAAAAATAAAATTACGCAGAACATAAAAAGGAAGTCTACTATTGAGACGTGTGTATTTGGCAAATTGGTAATTTTGTGCAAATCCTTGTAATGTCGCTACAAGTTCTCTTTTTGAGATAATTTGGTATACAAATATGTGTCTATAATAAATGACTTATAGCAAAGAAATATATATACTTAGATAAATACTTATATAGACTTATAGCAGATAAATATATTGATAGATTGAACGACAATTTTGGTCCACTAAACTACAATATTCTTTGAACAATTCACATTGTTATTAACGTTCGAGTGAGTTGCGAATTATCATATATTATTTATTATTATTATAGTATGATATTATTCATTTCATTCTTTTGATCGACAACAGCTACAAGCATAATTAAACATGAAGGTCAATATCAAAATCACGTTTACACGAAATTAATTACCACGGTAATTATTTTTATCAATTGATCATAATATTGTCTAACCTCGAACATATCTTTTATTTAAGTATTATCGGTCAAGCGGTGATTTTTTGTTAAAATTAAGCATTTGGAAAACATTTTGCTTTTTTTTTGTTTGAGCCTAATTTTCTGTATACTGGTAACTATTCATTTGGGACATATGTTTTGAAAAATTACTTAATTATGTCATTTAATCGACGTAATGTTTGGCCCAGATTAATTTTGGGTTCTTTGTATTTACATTATTTTCTTTTTAGTCCATGTTGGTCCATTCTAATTCAACGTGGTTTTATAAATTTCTATACTAATTTGATTTAATTTTTTCTTTTTTGTCATAAAAAAACAATAAAACAATATCTATCTTTTGACAGGTCTTCCTGTATGTGGATCCTATTTCTCATAGTAAGCCCAATCAGAATCTTTTATGACTGTTTAGAAGCGTAGTATCGTATTCTGATCTCATATTTTTCAGCTTTTTATTTTGTGCATAATACTTTAATATTCTCTGAAGTAAACACAACGCACATTGTAATCACCGCATCCAAATAAAAAATAAGACGAGGGTTGATGCATTAAATTCAGTTTCCAGTTTAAAACATGATTTCACTTATATGTTCCGTAGAGGGCGTAATCATTTTTCAGACAATCTATCTGTGCTTTAAGCAATCTCATTATGGTACCTCGTATACCGATTTCTATACTGTCTCATCATTCACTCATGTGATGAGTTCGAATGGTTCAATTGGCTCCATATTTGGATTGTTTTGTATAAATCAATAATTCAAATATACGTTATTCAAATTCTATTTTTTTTTCTGTAGTGCTACGGTTTTTTATTTCAATGGTATTAAAAACATCGGACAATTTAAAATCAATTTTAATTCCAATGATAATCAAAAAGTGTCATGATGATAAATGTATTGTCTACTTCTCAAACATTCAAACCTTGGGAATGGGCTGATTACGTTTGCGATTAAATATTACATATATAAGATAATTGCCCGTCTCCAAATAACGACCGTTCTCAAGGACATGTTAGATAGAATTATGCTTACTGATATGCAGAACTACGAGCTTAGAATTGTCGCAGATAAATGACCAACTCGATTTAACACCATTTGAAATAATTGACAATTTAAAAGTGTATTAAAAAATTATATATAATTTATATATTTCGAGTATAATTTATTTCGGGCTTTGCGATTTTGTCCTGGAGTCTATCTTCCGATGATGCTTCGGTTGCGGGGCGAAACGATTGTTGAGTTTTTGATAGTGAACGTGTGTAGTGCTTGATTTGTGGTGGCGGTAGTGGAGGTTTGTGCATGTGTTTTTACGAATTCTGCATGTATCGGGTATGAAAAAACGGATATTCCACTACACTTTACACTTTAGCACTATACTACATATATATTTTCTATTTACTTTATCGCGGATTATAGCAAAATAATTTTATTATTTCTTTTGTATTATGGATCCCCGCAAAGTAAAGCCTAATCCTATAAATCATTTATTTCGTCATAAATACTGTATTTTCATTTGGTAACATTTGTAAAAAATAGTAACACGCATAACGTGCGCAGAACATTTCGAAATCAGTTAACATTCAATTAAGTCTCTAGAGAGCAATCGCCACGTCCGCATCGCATTGAAACTGTTATCATGGGTTGTTTCTACCACTAGAATTGTGACCGAGTTGATAAGCACGTACTGGAAACTAAAGGATAGTGTAATATACCAGTCAATAATGAACATAACCAATTGTCGAATAAACAATATGCTTTTGAATTACTTCGCTACAATTTTTGTTATTAAAACAAAATCACGTTTACATTATCACTTACTATATACATAAAGTCAGCAATGTCTATAATTTATATAAATTATTATTTTCTGTAAATAAATTAAAAAGTTTAAAGGAAACATAACTGATTCATACTTAAACACTAGCGCCCATTAGACTATGTGCCTCTAAGAAAGCTGTTTGGACTCGGACGATGGAACTAGCTACACTTGGAATATATCTACCTGATGTAATGAAATAAATGATAAAGATTAGTAGAAGAACTTAAACTACCGACACCATATAATACAAATACTGATAGACTAGAGTCCTAAGGTGTTGGAGTGACGATTCCATAGCGGAAAACCATCACTGGCACACCTCATACTGAGTGGGCAGCCGACCTCAAGCGAGCAAAGAAAGCAAGATCATCTGACCTAGAAATGTTTGACTGATAGACCAGCAGTGAATATCCATTGGTTGAAAGAAGAAACAAGAAGTTAGTTATTATCTGTCTTTAACTTTTAGCTTTAAAAATAATGAAATGTTACGTGTAATAATTTGTCAAAGAAAAAATACCCAATATTCTAATAAGCTGTATATAGACTGATAAAAGTAAAGATGAACAGAAACAATCTCACGAATGATATAGAAACAAAATAGAAACTTATGTAAATACACTAGAATTTGACCTTATTACATAGCACCATAATCGTATAGAGCGCAGTGCGTACTTTTTACCATTAGAATAGCCAACAGTAGAATATAAGCTTAATAATATGAATTCAATATTCATTGGTTATTTTTTATTAATAATTAATTTAAACATACATTGTTTATAAACATATAATATAAATATTCATAAAATTAGAAACATTATATTTTATTGGCACTTTAAATTTTATTTGGTTTTAACAGCTACTCATACGAGTTCTTGGTAATAATTTCAAAATAAAAGTTATCCTACGTATTTTAAATACAATTATTTAATTAGTTATTGCATATGTTAATTAGCGTACATTTAAATACAATTACGAATGATAAAAAATGTATCAGACTGTATAAATATATAAAGTAACGTGAATGTTAAAAAGATCTGACAAATTTTGCAATACACATTGAATACTAAATGTAATGTAAATGTAATAATATTGTGTGTGGACTTAAGATGAAAATTTATTTAAATTTTTTAAATATAATTATGTCATTGAAACTACGCATCAAACCAGGTGATAATCCGGATTTAAACATTGGCGCCAGCGAGTATAGCATCCGATTAATAACGTGCAAAGATGACAGCGCAAAACTATATCCTCGTTACTAATATTGGTTCACTATATTTAGTAATTGCCGAAATATGTTTTTATTTGTAAAATTGACCAATCTTGCTATTACCTACCTAAATAATTAACGGTAAACTCGTAGGTTTTACACTCGTATCTATAAGAACCGGTAAGGTAACATAAAGTAGGGTTAAAACATCGTGAACTAACGTTTAAAAGATGAATCGAGTATTTTGCCTAATGATCACAACATTCCAGAGGTTATAAGCCCAAAGAATCTCCGCATGTCTAGATGCTTGCAAATTTTTCGTCATATAGAAATAATTTTAATATCAGTGTCAACTGTCCGGCCGAATATTACATATAAATTTACCTCTTGCAATATGCTATTTTTACATTGTTTACTCTGCGTCATAAAATATTTGATAAATATAAAATTGACTATTTCTGGATTGTCATTTACTTTCTTAAATCTACACCACACATATAGCTTTCAAACTGAGGAAATTATTACCTGACATTACCGTCACTTGCCTATTTATTATAAATTGTAGTTTCAACAATAAACGTTCTACGCACTTGTAAAACATAGGAATTCAAACGTGAGTCGCGCTAGAACTATGTTAATGAGTAATGCTAGAATGTTTCATATTCAGTTTCACGCTCGTTAGGCTCCACTTAACGTGCAAAATACATATATGTTCATCACGAAAAAATACCCTTGGAGTTAATATAAACATAACTCACTCATTAGGTGCCGCCGTGTATCTGTCTCCTTTGCCATAAGATGACCCGTTTGTGAGGGTAGAAGAACTATGAGGCAAATTTTTTGTTCCATTCGCCATGATCTCTTGGTACCTCATGTCATTACACACTTCAAACTTGGTATAATTAATTAAATTGATCAATTATAACACTCTCAGAGATTCAGTTTTTGTTTGTACTTCAAAGGAAGTGAAAATGCTTCAATGTGAAGTAATTTTACACTAGAATTAAGCTATTGCTATGATTTTATGCTTGAGAGTAACAAAGTTAAAACTCTACCAACTCATACTGATACCACCTTCTTAGATCCTACTGTGCGGGGTAATGAGTGCTAATAATCTACACTTATCTATACTTATTATAAAACAAAGTCTCAAAAAAGCTAAGTCTGTATGTAATCGATTTTCTCAAAATCTACTGAACGGATATTTACACGGTTTTCACCAAAAGATAGTGCAATAATTTCGGATGGTTTAGGTAAATAGTACATATCGGTATTATGTAAATTGTGTTGCTGGGAGCTTTAGCCGCGTGCGCTGCGGAAACCAGTTATGTAAACGCTTAAGTAATGTAATAGAGAATTGTAGATCTATAAAACTGATACAAAAAGTCCGCGATAGCATGCCTCTATCTCTTATGGTTAAGTCACAATAACTACTTTTATGTTTAAAATTTTAATTTTAGAAAAAAATTGTGACACATAGATTTCCACGCGGGCGAAGCCGCCGGCACTAGATACTTATAAGAAGAAATTATTTTAAATGTTTAAATTATTTCAAACAATTAAACGATAATACTGACACCGATGTACAAATTAAGATCATCCCATAAACATAAGTGGGTATGATGTATTGTTATAGGCAATAAAATAAACTGGGGAGTGTATGCAAGGCGGATGGGGGAGACTATAAGGAGTCTAACTAATCGATACAGATATGCCAGACTCTATTCTCTCTTAGATTAAATTGTCCTGTAAATTTGGCGAGGAAAATTTTATTAAATATTAAAACGGAAAAACCTATATCACAAATCGCTCCTTGAAATGCTATAACAGATAAGCCCAATGAATAAACTACCTGGTAAACGAATAAGTGATTATATATTTATTTGTTTCCTGTTATATGTGTACATGTATAATTTTTAATATTAATTTATTCATCAGTAACTAGTAAGAATCATAACATATCAAAGACTGAATGGCATGTATTGTTGTGTGAGTCATGAACGAAATTAATAATATCTTTGTTTAAGTGGTGTCAAGAAACTTAGTCCTTTATTAAGGTGAAAAAGTACTTCAATTACTTCTTATATAGTTTTATAAGGTATAGCAATTATATTATCTTGAAATAAAAAAGGACATCGTATACTTCACTAGTAGTAAGGACTAAAAAGCTTAATTACTATTTTGATAAACTAAAAAACTGGTATGACTCGTAGTCCTTGCACAATAAATAAATGCCAAAGTATTTCGCGTATCAGATTAGATGAATGTGTGAAACATTAAAGCCTAGCGTTGTTACATTCAAATATTCAAACACTTCACTTCAGAGTTTCGGTATACACGTTTCGTGAGTCTCAAGCAGTTATACAATCCAAATTAATCAATAAACCGGAAGTAAGAACTTTAATCTCGTTTATCTATGAGCACATTGAATACAAAGCAAGCATACAACTAACGTAGATGATCGCGATAACGATGTCCTGTGATAATAAACTCGTTACACTAAACCGACGTCGTCAAACGGCAAGCGCGTTTGCGTATACTGACGCCATTCACAACGTGTGACGATTCCCCAACACCAATGTTTCCCCCGCGACCGCACTGTGTTGAACAGCTGATTCACTTCCTTACAGAAGGCTATAGGAACTTTATTTATATATTATATTCAATATATTTTTTTTAAATATATTAGCATTAACAATACAATATACAAAATTTGTATCTATATTAAACTGCATACACGCTAGTATCTACTATAAAAATCAAGCAAACGTCGAATGGTCCATTGGACCATTGGACCCTTTCCATTGGACCATTCCATACAAACATTGTTTCTCTGGTATGATGATAAATAGTGCATGTAAATAAAGTGCACGTTCTCATAACCCCTTTCATTTTACAAGCAATATAACAGAACTAACTACTTTGCTATAATCCGCACGGGTTAGGTGAATGCATGCAAAGCCAATGTGTATGAAGCAGGCAAAAATCGTACTGCAAGTACGATTTTTGTCGTGGAGCCTATCCTCCTGATGATGCTTCGGTTTCGGGGCGAAACGATCGTCGAGATTGTGGTAGTGGGTGTGTGTGCTGCTTTTGTGTGCGTTGTTGCTGGTGAATTGTGCCTTGGGGTGCATGTGGTGGCTTGTCCTGCATGTATAAGGTACGTAGATTTTGCCTGCTTCATACACATTGGCTTTGCATGCATTCACCTAACCCGTGCGGATTATAGCAAAGTAGTTAGTTCTGTTATATTGCTTGAAATATGGAATTCCGCAAAGTAACGCCTGCTTCTATAAACCCTTTCATTTTTTCAATTCCTATTTTCACTTTTAAAATTCAGAGATGTCGAGATCACCATATACAATTAGTTTATTATGCAAACAATTTTAGCTGTTTACTCAGTGTATCGCTGCTGATTATCAGTAATGTCATCCCTTCTAAGAATTGTTATTAAGTGATACCGTGTTTCAATCGTATGCATATTCAATGGCTTATATTATAGTGTATTATCTATGATGGCAACGTTTTCATGAGGGCACACCGGCCCATCAATATGCGAATATATTTGCTTTTCAGATATATTATTTATTTAGAAGATTTAGATTTTCTTATTTATAAGATATATTAGATCGCTTGCATGACGAAAATAAATTGTTTTTTATAATTTTATATATTAGGTAAGGATTAAAGAACTTCCTAGATTTCTTATTTATTGTAGACCATACATTCACAAAGTTATCATGAATAAATATTTTAAATATAATAATAGCTGCTAAATTATGGATAATGACACATAAGTTGCATGGTAAATAAATATCTGTGGTTATTCATAAATCACATAACTGGACAATCGGTCAAGCAAATATTGCTCTGAAACTTACTATCATTATTGAATTATTCGTTGTTGCTGCGTATTGCGTAATTCAAAAGTGTACTTTTAAAAATCTTCAATTTATTTACTTGAAGTAGTATCAATTGAATAAAGCTGATATGTAACCAATTAAATTAAACATTTTTTTGGAGCAAGGCATCTGGATTTCTGGATTTCAACAAGACTAATCTAAATATAAGCAACATTTAACATGTACACTTTTAAAATTTATTATTAGCAAAGAGTATACAAGGAGGTTTATTCCTGATTACTAAAAATATTGTTGAATTCGGGATTGCTAATGCATCTTATATTTGTAGACAAATTGTTTCGAACTAATGATATAAAATAAAGTGAAAAGCTACTACTAGCATTTTTTTAAATCTTCTCAAACATTTCAATATGTACTAGCTTCTGCTCGTGGCTTTTTTTTTCCAATCCTCTGACAATGTGAGTTTTCTTGCGTGGACTCTAGTGCCGATTGACTAAAGCCCGTCACCCAGCCCTTCAACTACATCTAAGCCAAAATCAGAGGACAAATACAGAAAAGGGAAAGGGAAAAGTTATTGCATTATTGATAACTTTGGATAGTTTTTCAATTCGTTGCTTATAGTTTCCTATGCGCTATCTTTACGTACCTATGCTGTAAATCTCTTTTATCGAACCATGTGCTGTGTATAGTACTAAGGGATTCTGCGAAGCTGTCTAACTCCGTGTCCGTCTTGTCGCTCCTAGTTAATGGTTTATCAATGCCAGCAACAGATTTATCTGGTATTTCCACAGCAACATCACCGGCAACAAATGTCAACACCGGTTTACGCTTCGTTGCAGAATTGGCACGCGCCCGTATTTCTTGCGGACTTAATGACGGCGACAGCGGATAAGCGATTTCAAATGCATCCGGCATTTTAAATATAAAACTCAAAATCGTTCGTACGTCGCTAGTATCAAGTAACTACTGGAGTACAACATACTTAAACGAATGCTCTTTAGCTGTTTATCTTATAGTGATAACATTTTGACTGGTCACAGTTCGACTCTGATGTAAATTATTTTCAATAATGGCAATTATCTCTATACAACTCGTGAATGGTAAATAATATAAATTAATCACAAACAATTAATTTTTTAAATGAAGTCACGCTTAGATCTTTTTGTCAAAAATCTTTCAATGCCGAATATTGCGTGCTAGTGATATGGATCCGGATCTACGAGTAGGTCGCTACCTATGTGCCTCATTAGAAATTTCATTGAGCGATTGAACAATCCTTGAGTATCTCCACATGGTCAAAGAAATGAGGTCTGCAAAACAGCTAACTAAGGAACTAATTACCAATATTGATTATCACGTCGCGTGGCGAAAGTATGACACATATTGCTAAGAACAGATGGAGATTTGGCTCCTAAGGTGTTGGCGTAGTGAATCTGGATTGGAAAATGCAGCATTGGTAGTTGTTTTTAGTGGGCACAAGAAGGTCTCTGAGAGATGTTGGATCTAAACGACTCAAAAAAATATGTGATGTGGAAATCCCTTGACAAGAACTATTTCCAGCAGTGGAAATCTATAAGTTGATAGAGAAGCAGAGACAAGATTTTCTCTTTGATCTCATAGTTCTTAAAATCATTTGAGCACCAATGAAATGATAATTAAAGTCTCTAGATTAGTTATGATTCCCCTTAAAATATCTATATAAAGTAAGTGACTTTTATCGGAACCTGAACCACAAGGGCCACATAGACTATCTTTGAAAAATTTTCTATAAATTCTACAGACAACAATCATTCTATCATTGTGTACAGAAATTTCCATATGTCAATACACCTTAATTTAAATGCTATTCCACACAAATTTTTATTGAAATAATTTATGTCAGGTAAGTATACCTTTGGAGCAAATGGTTCTCCAATAATTCATAACAGTAGATGCTACTTCGTGGAAATCAATTGTACAAAAGTAAATAGGTAGATTTATTTTGCTGTGAGGTATTCATGTGAGGTGAGGAGGTGAGTGAGGTGTGTGTGTATTTCATGTTTATACCCTGATTATAACAAAATAATTCTACGATTACTTTTTGTAAGATGGTTATATGAATTAAAATATCAAGTTTTTGGTCATACAAAAATAAAGTGTACATCACAGTGCACACTCATAAGAAAATCTTTAAGTAACTTACCTGTGTTCAGCTCGCCGATAATACTTCTTTGAAACTAATTGATCTTGATTTGGCAAACTTTCCCTAGGAGTAGTGCCATCCATATTGCTGTGTTTAAATATATTATCTTTAACACTTAATTTAGGAAATTTTGTACTAATTTTTTTTTTATACTTTAAAATAATTTGACACCAGTTCACCATTCACATCTGGTAATTACTATCTGTAATAAAAAATGTAATATTATTATTACTGATTTATATTAATTCACTTAGCTTACTGTATTTTACGGCTATATATAACCACTAAAATTACATATAACTATTTTAAATGGTAAGCAAAGACTATAATTGCCAAATTTCTTTTGTGAGTAAAAAGACAAAAAAAGCTCCTTTAATAAAACGAAACTAATAAAACGATAAATATACGATATAGTATACGATTAAATGAAGTTTTAAATTTTTACTAAATAAATCATTTTTGAACACAAAAAAATATTTTTCTCTAATACTCACTAAATAAATCCTTACATAAAAATTGAATTAAAACAGATAATAAAATTTAAACAAATATCTATCTAAATCAACGATAATTTATAAAAAATACGTAATTCACTATATATTTTAATCAATATATCAGTAGTATCAATTATTTAAACCATTTACAATTTCGTACGTTACTTAACCTCTGAAGTCTGAAACTCTGTAAAATGACAAACAAAATAAAAATCAACCTAAGATTTGCTGAATTCTACAGACTGAAACGGATTGCTGAAAAAAAATAAACAGGCTGAAGTGAAAACCGAAATATTAAGGTTATTATACACGAGGCGATAATAGTAATCAGTCGCAACAACTTTAATTACCTGTATAAAAAGTTGTTTTTTGCATAACTCCTTTACAGTAATTCACAGCATTCCAATTCATAAAATTTCTTATTCAAATAAACTTTTACTAGTTCGTCATTCGTTAATTCTCGTTCGTTCATTCTACAGATGACTCGGAAAATTGCTCGTGCCGAGAAGAGCCAATTAGAAACAGCAGTGTTTCTTATTCGCTTTATTTGCTTCTTCAAAATATAATTCTTATTACAAGTTACATTTCGTCATACTTTACTTGTGCGATGGAATACATTTAATTTATTTTCTTCTTAAATGATAAATTTACTTTTTAAGATTCGAAAGCAAAAACAAATGAACGCTTTGTTGACATTACCTGATCACTATTGGGACTCAAATAGTTCTAAAATAATAAGCAGTATTTTTACAAAATAAAAAATTCTTTTGACTATATAGAAATACGAAAAATAGCGCAAAAGTATTCGGACGCATAGCACGACTTTCATTATTTGATTTTTAAAGGTCAATATGCTTTTTTGCGATGTTGTGTACTACAAAATGTAATCTAACTACCTAAGACATTTTATTATATTTCCTATATTTTGTAGTTATTTTATGCATAACGCAGTCTATACACTATGGTAAAACGTATCTTAGTACTTAGTAGGTATCTACTCGGTGTTTTGACTTTCGTTTATAGTATTTTAGTTAGTAATCTATGACTATTAGAGTAATGTATTAGTCTATGGTAATGTATGCTCAAGAATAATAAGGTGAAACAGTTTAATGTAAATTAGTAATATTTATTGATATATATTGTGCAAATTTATTTAATTATTAAATGATTAAATTGTAGTATCTAATGGCCTACACAGAGAAGGTGTCCCTCAATGGCACCGCACTCTCATTTTTATTATACGAATGTATGAATTCTGTTAATAGTCAGGTACGTATATGAAAAATACCTTTATATTTTTTTTAACATACTATACTTCATATATTTTAGCAACTGTGGTAATTTTTTAAACTCCTAATTCTCACTATTTAAATTTTAAACATTATACGCCTAGACTCCAAAGTCTCTGATCGGCACAGATCTTTTGTCATTTTCTTCTTCTACATTTGCACTTTAATATCTTGATGACTTCTATTTGCACTTTGTTCCTTTGATATAAACAGGCATTATCTGAAGAGAAATTTTAATCTGGAGGACATTCTTAGTTTCTATATAAAACATAACCTAATTGCCAGATATTTATTGATTTTAAAACTGCTTGAATAATGTGTTTTATTTATTTTAGGAAGGTTTCCTTATAGGCGATGTAACTTCACAAATAACTAATCATATATCAGACTCCCAGAATGACAATGCACGATTGGACACCCAAATTATGATTCGGACTGTTTTACCGCTGCCATCAGTGTCATTATTTTATTTACCTACAGGTATACTAAAAGAGGATATTTTAAAAGATTTACTTTCAAATACTGCAACAGAAGTTGTAGGTTGGTATAAGTATAGGAAACACAACAGCATCAAGCCCACATATCGAGACAAACTAATATCTAAAGGATTACAAAAATATTTTGAAAAATATCATGGCAAGAAAACATTTGTTTCCTGTAATTTATCAAGTAAAACATCTTCTGCCAGCTCAACACATACATTCATCTATCGTTTTGGAAAAATTAATTGCTTTGATATGTATGAATATGTTGAAGATGTTACAGCAAACTTGGGGGAAAAATTAAGTGGATATAAAAAAGTCAATAGGGTATCACCACATTGTATATTTAATAAAATAGTAAAAGAAAGCAATGTTCAAAGTAACAACACTGATGAAGCGATACTGAAGATTCAGGAAGCTGTGGATGTAAGACTTATTAAAGAAGCTAAGTTAGCAGCAAAGAACGAATTTTCTATTAGAGAAATTGAAGCTGAAATCAAATTAATGAGTAGTATTTTAGCTGACAATCAAGTAGTCGATCTTCAAGCTGCTTATGCAAGAATTGTTGAAGAGAAAATTATGAATAGGGAAATTGAAATGGCTAAAGCTTGTGTAGAAGCATTAAAAACTCCTGCAACTGTGGACATTCTTAGTGTCCCCAATATTTTGATAACAAGAAATACTAATAATTTATTAGACAGTGAAAGTTCTTTACAAGTAATTGAAAATGATATTACAGAAAGAAGCTTAAGTCCAGTACAAATCATTTCAACTGCTGTAAAACCACCAACATTAAATTATGCTGCTGTGCTTAAGAAAAGTTCTGATGTAGCTTCTACTAGTGTGAGTTTTATTTACTTTTTTTTTAGAAAAAAATTCTTAGGAAAGATATTTTGTTTTTATTTTTTATTAACACAATGTAAAGTGGTATTCTAAATGCAGAAAAGGTTATTGCCACATCCTGCCAATAATTGTGTCACAAATAATGTAATCATGTCCTAGTATTTGTTTAATTATAAATTAATCATATAAATATATTATGATTGTGGATTTTTGAGTTATTACATTACCTGCATTTTGATCTTAGTCAATTTAGGTTATCTTATATATAAAACTCTTGTGTCACAATGTTAGTTACCATACTCCTCTAAAACAGTTTGACCAATTTTTGCACATTCTGTAGGTACGAGAATCTGCTTTTATTTTTCATACCTTGAAGTGATAAGGGTTGTCCATCCATTAGCAATGTATTGTACGCGGCAAATAATAATGCACAGCGAGACTTAGAGAGAAATCAGCTAGATTCTGCTTCATTGAGCTGTGTCTCTGTCGCACAGACTTACTAACCGGTGTGAAGCATCACATAAAAACTGAGGGACAGGGACAGCAATCTATGAAACCAAACTCATCAGCTGTTTCTAAACATTGATGTGCTTTATATTTCACTAGAATTTCCTTAGAAATAATTTATACAGTAAACCAATGCACCCTGTCAGCTAGTATTTTATAATATAAAATATTGTATCTTTTCTCAAAAATGGTTTAATTTCATTTTACAGAAAACCAACAATTACTCTGAAGATTTAATTACCTTTGACGTTGAAGAAAATCATCAGAAACCAATCATCATTAATGATAACCCCGGTGGTGATTGCAGTTCCCCAGAATATTAAAAATAATGTGCCTTACCTATGTGTAAAAACTAAGTAAGTTACCATAGACATAGCAACTAACATATTAATTGTATAATTGTTTGTGTAATTTAAGAAAAACCCAAAGTCTTTATGTAATATCATTTTCTTGATGTTGTTCTGTTGTCACTATATCATACTTCGTTTTTTACTGCTGTATAATATTTACTTTTGCATATCATCTACCTTATATATTTTTTGATAGATAGTATTGTTATTGTAACTAATTTACAAGGATGTTCTTTAATTTCAGATTCTACTTAATTTTTATATAATTTATAAGTACTACAAAACCATATGTATTTGATATGTTTTATCATCAAATATTTGATATTTTATACCATAAACCATTTTGTAAATAATTTCATGAATTGAATGAGATTTGGGTATCAGAAGATACTAATTTATGGGAGTTGTAGAAAGTGTATTTTTGTAAAAAAAAATAACCTGACATCACAAAATGTAATTAAATGTGATTTGATTCTGATACAATGTTTTGTTTGTATTATTGCAAACCTTAAATAACCATTATCTATTAATTACCTATATGTGATAAATGGTTCCAGCAAATCTTTCATTGTACACTTATTATCCTCTGTGCACCCTGTCAACTGAGTATTGGCGATATGAACTTCTTAATAGGTTACCTTAATAAAATAGATAATTGCTATTAGTAAGCAATGTAATCACCAACCTATTTGCCAAACATTAATCTTTATGAAAATTTTGATGAAACTATTATTCAATAGAATAAAAAAAAAATAGAAGTTGGATTTTATTTAATTTAGATAAAGAGGAGTAAATTCAAACCCATTTTCGATTACGTCATGACGCAATATAATTTTATAAAAAATCTTAGAACTTTCATCATAATTATTACAAAAAGGAAATGGCAAATCGTCGCTCCATAAACTTATTTTTATTTTTCATTAATTTTAAAATTAATAGATTATGGAAATAAAAAATAATAACAATCAAAATAAATATTTTTGGAAGAAATTTGATCAAGAAGACAAGTCATTAAAATATATGTGCTTTGTATTTCATACTTAAAACAAAAAGTTTACCTGTATTACGAAAACCAATAACATTAAATAATAATAATACTTTAATAAGAATGAGACTATATTGAGAATTATATTTTAAAGGATGTAATTGTTAATACAAACATTGTTAACCACTACTGAAAATGGAACATACTAACTAGTTGCACTAATGGAATGTAATTAAGAATATCTTTAAAGACCTTAATAAACTAATGAAGTTGGTTACTATGAAAAATTACCATATATCCAGAAAAAAGCTATACTTTTAATAACGACTAGATAGTTAAATTCATACGTTTCAATTTCTGTTATTCAGTATGTAAGTTAAATGAAGGTGTGATAAACAGGGACATGGTCCTTCAAGTCGGATATTTTATACAAATAAAGACAAATGTAACACCTACTTCTATATATTACTGATACATTTGTTTTGGACTATACATTCATTCCTTATTACAATAAATCGGAGGCGACCGCAGGGTTCTCTCCGGTCAGCTCGTACACAGAATGGGCAAGTCTCCTTGCCTGTTGCACGGCGGTAGATGCAGGTAGTAGGCCCAAATGTATACAGATCAACTCTTTAACGCTAACTCCTTGGGTGTCATTGGGGAACGTCAGTTCTATTAGTTGCCTGTAAATATAATATTCCAGATGTAAGAACCCACAACGGAACCAATAATATATTGTTAATACAAAATATTACTGTTGAAAATTACTTTAAGTTGGCACATGGCCATAGTGTAGAAAGAATATTTCTAGAAAACCAAATAATAATTCTTAGCGCAAATTATGAAATTTGTTTTGACGCTGACGCCGGTGACGCTGTAAAAGCCATTAGGGCTAACAGCATACAGTCAGTTCGAAAAAAAAAATATTTCACTAACAGTGCGTCCCGACTACACTCGCGTTAGCTTTAGACCTAATAAATTAGACATAGAAGAGATTTTGCTTCTAGTTCCCGGAAAAATAGCGTATATGTTTTACTTCAGGTTAATTCCTACTTTGAAGCATAATTTCGTACCCATTAATGTTTGAACTTTGCGGTACAGACAAAGTTTTGCCTTTATAAAAGAGGCATAAATTAATTCTTTGAATTTAATTTCAACCAATATAATTATATCTATCGAATATTATTGAATCGAATCTAATAATTTTGACTAAAGATAATACGGAGAACAATTTTGCATTTCGCAACCTCGACGATGCTTCTGCGCTCGCCCGTCCCGCCCGGTGACGCTGTAAAAGCCATTAGGGCTAACAGCATACAGTCAGTTCGGAAAAAAATAAATGAGAGTGTTTGCACCGAGCTTTACTCTATTTAAATCCTTGCCTGTGGTGAGCCCCGAGGATGTCGGCGGGGGGCGGCAGGGCGCGCACGGCGGCTGGGTGCGGCGGGGCGGAGGGCCGCGCGGGCACCCCGCGCCGCTCGAACCATCGCACGGCGCACACGTGCAGCGCGCCACGACGCCACACTGCCGCGCCGTAACCCTCGCGAAGCGCACGCATCGCCGTACTCAACGTGTTGCGGACCTACAGTGCAAATTCTTATCTATACTTATTATAAAAGATAAAGATAAGATCTTTAAATACATTAGATCTTGCCTTCCCTAAATGCTCCTCACTGACTTACTCGAGATCATTTAGCTTTCAAGGTGTAAAGCTGTGGAACGATTTACCTGTATCAATCCGCAAATCTCCTTCCCTATCAGCATTTAAGTCACAGACTAAAAAATAGTTGTCCCAAGTCATTTAAATTAAATTTAGCTTATTATCAATATTAAATTACATTTTAATCAATTCAAATAATCACTATTATCTATTATTTTATTCATTTATTTTTCAACTTTAGTCTATGTATAGTGTTTCGTTATTTTTATTTTTCTTCCTTCCTTTTTTTTCCATCATCAATTTTTTTTTTTTTCATTTTCTTTCTGTTACTCATAGGTTGGCTGGTAGAGATCCCTTTTAGGGATAAGTCCGCCTTTTGTTTATACAATAAAGATAAATAAATAAAAAATAAATAAAAATAAAACAAAGTCCCAAAAAGCTGTCTGTCTGTATGTAATCGATTTTCTCAAAATCTACTGAACGGATTTCTGTACAGTTTTCGCCAAAAGTGCAATACTTCCGGATAAAGTAAAAAGTAATAGCCTGTTACTATGCCCACTGCTGGGCTAAGGCCTCCTCTCTCCGTTATTGGAGAGGATTGGAGCTAAGACCTACCACGCTGCTCCAATGCGGATTGATAGGTTACACATATCAACAGAATACTCTAGAGATATGCAGGTTTCCTCACGATGTTTTCCTTCACCGAAAAGCGTGTGATAAATTGCAATTTTCAATTAGACAGATAAGTTTTAATAGAAAAACTCATTGGTGCCTGCCCGGGGTTTGAACCTATGTCGTCTCTAGAGAGTCGCACGGTCTCACCGCTAGGCTATCACAGCTTACTCCTTCCGGATGGTTTAGGTAAATAGTATATATCGGTATTGTGTAAATTGTATTGAAGAGTTCGCGCATTTTTTTAAAGACTTGCTGCGTGCGCTGCTTAAACCAGCAGGGATACGCTTAAGTAATGTACTAGAGTATTGTAGATCTATAAAAATACCACAAAAAGTTCGCGATAGCATGTCTCTATCTCTTATGGTTAAATCGCAATAACTACTTTTTGTTTAAAATTTGAATTCTAGAAAAAAATTGTGACACGCTAATTTCCACGCGAACGAAGCCGCTAGCTAGTCCATAATAAAAACATGAAATTTATTTATAGAAGCTGGCATTACTTTGCGGAATTCCGTATTATAGAAGCTATAACAGAACTACTTTGCTGAAGAGAATGTATGTAATGCCAAGTATACACTTGGCATTACATACATTCTCTTCAGCAATAATTTTATAGCAGATAATTTTGCCTGCTTCATACGAAGCAGGCAAAATTATCATATCTTACACATGCAGCACACACCACACGTATCCAAGATGCCTCCACCAGCAACAATGCAAACAAGTAATACATACAACCACCACCAAAATCTCTACGATCGTTTCGCCCCAAAACCGAAGCATCATCTGGAGGATAGGCTTCTCGACAAAATCGTAATACAATCGGCAGAAGCATCTTGGGATGCATGTGGTGACTTATCCTGCATGTGTATGTACGTGAATTTTGCCTGCTTCATACACATTCGCTTAACCCGCGCGGATTATAGCAAAGTAGTTCTGTTATAGTTTCTGTAATGTGGAATTCCGCAAAGGAACGCCTGCTTCTATATATCATTTAAAAACTGATCTAAGTAATTTAATTTGTTATATACCTTAATAATATTGGTCATATCAAGTAAAATAATGTATATATAATATAATAAATTTCAAATCCAGGCATTCTTATCATCCAAATAATCTTCAATTCTGTAATATGCTTTACGTATAAGCATATTTTTTACACTTAGTTTGAATCTTTCTGTAGACTGGTCTAGAATGGATTAATTATAAACACATAAGGAAATAATTTGTTTTGAAAATAATTGTTTGAACGCACTAATCTCAGGAATTACTGAACCGAAATGAAAAAGTTGAGTCTTTGAGTATACGAAAGACCATTTATGGAGAAAGGCTATAGAGAACATCACGCTAAGATGAATAGGAGAGGAGCAGCAATAAAAAATATTGCGAAAAGGGCGAATTTTAAAGCTTCTCTTGAGTGCGCTAAGTATACGGTGAAACAAAAGTAATAATAAGATTATTTTGCTATAATCCGCGATACAGTAAATAGAAAATATATATAGTGTTTAATGTATAGTGGACTATCAGTATTTTCATACCCGATACGTGCAGGGTTCGTAAAAACACATGCACAAACCTCCACCACTTCCACCACAATACACAAGCACTACACAGGTTCACTATCACAAACTCAACAATCGTTTCGCCCCGCAACCGAAGCAACGTAATGGGTATGAAAATACTGATAGTCCACTATACATTAAACACTATATATATTTTCTATTTACTGTATCGCGGATTATAGCAAAATAATCTTATTATTACTTTTGTATTATGGATCTCCGCAAAGTAACGCCTAATTCTATAAATTATTTATACGGTGAAAGTTATTCAAAAATCATGTATTATAAAATTGTTCCCCTCTAAACGTACTAAATAAAAGTCCGCGACACTATATATCTAACTTTTAAGGTTAACCCACTTTAACCACAGTTTATATAAGTATTACGGTTTACTCAAAAATAAGATTGAATACAGAGTGTTCCGCACAAACGTGCGGGCGGATGAAACACCCTCCGAAACCTGGGCCCGCCGTTTCGGCGTCTCAACCTACCTTATGCGGCCGTCAGCTGTATGCGGTCCGGCCTCATGAATAACTGCGTGTATATGTGTACGTGTGTGTGCGCTTGTATGTACTTGGCCGATTCCCGAACCCGTTGGCTCGCCTCAGCAATCTTCCACGAACACGTACTGTCTATTTCTCCCGGCGTATACACTTCACTAACGCGGTTAAATAACACAAATAACACCCGGTGTGCACACAACCTTCGTAAGGTCACACGTTATTGAATCGTCCCATATCGGCGAACATTAATCCCAACGCGTACTCAAACCGCGTCGCGGTCGCGTCTTATCTTTATAGTAATCGAAACGCTTCAGTAATTGAACGCGTCACTAAATGTAAAACCCACACCCTTCACTGGTTAAAACGCGTCACTAAATACTTATATCAATATCAAAAGTCAATACAGTTGTGGTACTATCTAAAACCACACCCAAACGCATAATTACGCGTGTGCGTCTTCAATAAGATCGTATACAGGCGCGTCCTGTCTTATCGTAATACAAAACGTTACTAAAAATACTACGAATTGACCGTCAAGTCACCCTCGACGCGAGTTTACCGATAAGCTCGCTGGCCAGGCGCGCGCCGGTTGTTAGCGCGCGTGAATTTATACAAAACACAGAGTGTTAGAATAATCTCACCGTGAGAGGCGTCAGCATATCGATACAATCGGCCATGTCAGGAGCGAGGAAGCGGCCAGTAGTACGGTCGATATACACAAAGTGAATCAAGCCGGGGAATTCCTCAACATACTTGTGTAGCGTTATGGAACTACCCGTGTCCGTCTCGCCAGTGATAAACGCTAAGTGAAATTGTTCATTACCATGTAGACTCGTAATTTTTTCAAAATTATTTTAATCAAACGAGATTTTACGCCATAAGAAAGGTGTGATGGCCCGGAGCCCGTGCGACTCTCTATAGATTCAAATTCAAATTCAAAATATTCTTTATTCAAATAAACTTGTAAACAAGTGCTTTTGAATCGTCAACTCTATTGCTGGTTCGGAAAGCCGTCCTACCGAGAAGAGCCAGCAAGAAACTCGGTGGACTTTTAAAAAAGAAGATTCTTAATACTAATTACATTTTGTCATAGCTATCCTGCACAAGGTCAAAGAGCAGCTATATCCACGCATTCTTATCAGCAATGTAAGCCTCCACGGTATAATAGGCTTTCTGTATCAGCCTCTTTTTAACAGTATTTTTAAATTGCCGTAATGGCAAAGTTAAAATTGATTGTGGAATTTTGTTATAGAATCTTATACCCAAACCCACAAACGACTTACGTACTCTTACAAGGCGCAAAGCAGGAGCCGCAAGCTTATGTCGGTTCCTACTTTGTCTATTATATACATCGCCAATCTTTTTCTTTTTATGATTATGTAGAAGATTATAGGTCCAAATCCCGGGAGATTATCCGGGAGAGAATAAAAAAGTATAATTTAATTCACACTCGGCAGTAGTTAGCATAAGATAGGTAGGTATTATTAATCCAATATTTATTAACTCCTACGAAACAGGTAATGATGAGTAAGTAATAAATATTTACCGAATAGAAGTTGCACTTTTAGTGTAGACGTTTAGAAGTAGCTAACTAAATTAAGCCTAATTTTTATTAAGATAAACTGTGATAACCCCCCCGGTGAAACCGTGCGACTCTTACATGGTGGTCACGAGTTCAAACCCCGGGTAGACACCAATGAGTTTTTCTGTTAAAACTTGTTTCTATTTTATATCTAAAAATTCATCACACACTTTTCGGTGAAGGAAAACATCGTGAGGAAATCTGCATATCTTAAAATTCTAGGGATATGTGTAACCTACCAATCCGCAGTGGAGCAGTGTGGTAGGTTTTAGCTCCAATTCTCTCCTATGCTCAGCACTGGGATTGTAACGGGCTGTTACTTTATTTTTTTATAAACTAACAGAACATATCGAGGGCTTTACCAAAGAAAAACTCAAAGCTTAACGAGATAAAAAGTATGTTTATAAAAAGGATATGATCCCAAACTGAAGTATCTGGTTGCTTTAACGCGTAGAAACTCAATATAAGGCGCTAATAGTCCTTTAAGCTCTTTCATGGGATTTTCTAATTTTAGACTTGGTATATCCGGTTTGAGTTGCTCTATAACAGCGTCTAGGGCCGTGTGCATTGCCGTGGCTGTCGTTTCCGGTGTGAGCGGAGTGGTTGTAGTGCAAGATTTTCGCAATTCCAACATTCGGCTCGTAACACGGGCGCATAGTGTGGAGTTGGCTTTATTTTTGCGGAGCGCTTCAGTTGTCTGTAAGTAAATAATTTTTACAACATGTTTTAAATACAACCTCAATTTATACGTTCATCATTTTCCTACATTTATCCCACTCTAAGTATAGTCGGTACAACATGTTGAAAACATGTTGTTACTTGTTTTGGCTTATTATATGACCGGTCGCCTGCCTAACGACAACTGCCTTAGTCGTATTTTACAACACCTTGGCAACAAATCAGGGTGGTCTATTCTACTCAGCCGGATATCACACGATGGGTCAGCTTACCTTAGTCGCCTTTTACGACACCTCGCTAACAAATCAGGGTGGTCTATTCTACTCAGCCGCATACCACACAATGGGTCAACTTACCTTAGTCGCCTTTTACGACACCTCGCTAAGAAATGAGGGTGGTCTATTCTACTCAGCCGGATACCACACGGTGGGTCAACTAACCTTAGTCGCCTTTTACGACACCTCGCTAAGAAATGAGGGTGGTCTATTCTACTCAGCCGGATACCACACGATGGGTCAACTTACCTTAGTCGCCTTTTACGACACCTCGCTAAGAAATGAGGGTGGTCTATTCTACTCAGTCGGATACCACATGAAGGGTCAACTTACGTTAGTCGCCTTTTACGACACTTCGGTAAGAAATGAGGGTGGTCTATTCGACTGAGCCGCATACCACACGGCATACAGTGCATTAAAATATATATAATAATGAACATATTTGATGATACTTCAAAACTTAAGATAACTAAACGACGGGGCGGATATAATTAATATATGATGTTTCCGATATACCTTCTTAAAGGTCGCCTCCAGCGAGTCAAGCGTGTTCGGTAGTAATTCTAAATTCCTTTGCAATAAAATCCGTCGCAAATTTGACAATATCTGACTGGACATTTGAACAGCAATACCGAGGTCTCTGTAAAGAACATTATGAAAAAAAAGTTTTCAAATTCAAATTCAAAATATTATTTATTCAAGTATAACGTATTATATAAACAAGTGCTTTTGAATCGTCAAAATCTACTGCTGGTTCGGAAAGCTGTTCCTACCGACAAGAGCCAGCAAGAAACTCGGTGGTTGCATTTGGTACATTTGGTAATTACTATCTAATCTTTACTTTTACTTTACTATCTTTGGTAATTATGATTATGTATATTCTTATACACAAAACTTAGATTGCTAAAAATATACTGTGAAGCCAAAGTAAGAATACCCATTTCCTTAAACTTCTCTCACAGGAAATCACGCGGCCTTATGCCACGTATGGCTCTTTTTTGTAATATAAAAGTTCTATCAATTTCCGCGCATTTACCCCATAACAATATTCCATAAGACATAATGCTATGGAAGTAAGCAAAATAAAATACATATTACAAAACAAATTCCTCCGCTCCCTTCTGTTTTTCATTATTTGTTTAACATAAACTTATCAGTAGACATCAAGGTTTAGGTTCATGAAAGTCTTGATAAGGTTTTGTGTGAATTAGTCGAAATATGACGATAATAGTTAAAAAAGTCATAAAAGTCAAACCCGTGATGTAATTTAAAATAAACTTAAATCGATTTATATTACGGAATAGATTAATCAACAACAAATATGCCGTTGGTATCAGGCTTAGTAGAATAGATCACCCTCATTTCTTACCGAGGTGTCGTGAAAAGCGACTAAGGTAAGATGACCCAACGTGTGGTATCCGGCTAAGTAGAATAGACCACCCTAATTTCTTACCGAGGTGTCGTAAAAGGCGACTAAGGTAAGATGACCCACCGTGTGGTATCCGGTTGAGTAGAATAGACCACCCTCTTTCTTACCGAAGGGTTGTAAAATACGACTAAGGTATGTTAACGTCAGGCAAGCGGCCGGTCGTAAAATACGTAGCCAAATCATGTGACAACATTGTTGTAAAATGTTGTGGAGACTCCACTTAGATGGGGATAAGGGCAGGAGGATAAAAAATTAATCAACAACAAATCCAGTTTATGATTTATGTATGTCAAATACTTTTACCTCAATTCCATGTCAGTAAGGAGAGCAAATACGATACGAGGTGCCACTTCCACAAGATGCAATGAATGTGGAGCACACGGGCTGCCGGTGGTACCAGCGCATAAATTCACTATGGCACTATTTTCTTCTGACAACCCTAAATAACTATATCGGTTAAAATATATGCTTGCCTTGATATTAAACATAGTTTAAAATAAAACAGAAAATACTGTAAAAAAAACTTAATATGGGTAGTATAAAAATTATGAACGAAAAATGATAATATTAATGTGAAGCAAGCTTGGGGTGTTTTGCCTTCAAATCAAATCAAATCAAAATATTCTTTATTCAAGTAAACTTGTAAACAAGTGCTTTTGAATCGTCAACTTTACTGCTGGTTCGGAAAGCTGTTCCTGCCGAGAAGAGCCAGTAAGAAACTCGGCGGTTGCTCTTTTTAAAATATAAATCTTAGAACTAGTTACATTTATTTATTACTGTCTTGTACAGGGTAGAAGTGCACCTATATCCACACATCCTTATCATCTAAGTAATCTTCAACAGTATAGTGGGCTTTCTGTATCAGCCTCTTTTTAACAGTGTTTTTAAACTGCTGTAATGGCATGACCAAAATTGATTTCGGAATTTTATTATAGAATCTTATACCCAAACCCACAAACGATTTACGTACTTTTGCTAGGCGCAAAGCAGGAGTCGCAAGCTTATACAAAAGTAATAATAAAATTATTTTGCTATAATCCGCGATACAGTAAATAGAAAATATATATAGTGTTTAATGTATAGTGGATTATCAGTATTTTCATACCCGATACGTGCAGGATTCGTAAAAGCACATGCACAAACCTCCACCACTTCCACCAAAATACACAAGCACTACACAGTTTCACTATCACAAACTCAACAATCGTTTCGCCCCGCAACCGAGGCATCATCAGGAGATAGACTCCACGACAAAATCGCAAAGCAAATTTTCAAATCGCAAATTTTGTCGTGGAGTCTATCTCCTGATGATGCCTCGGTTGCGGGGCGAAACGATTGTTGAGTTTGTGATAGTGAAACTGTGTAGTGCTTGTGTATTTTGGTGGAAGTGGTGGAGGTTTGTGCATGTGCTTTTACGAATCCTGCACGTATCGGGTATGAAAATACTGATAATCCACTATACATTAAACACTATATATATTTTCTATTTACTGTATCGCGGATTATAGCAAAATAATTTTATTATTACTTTTGTATTATGGATCTCCGCAAAGTAACGCCTAATTCTATAAATTATCGCAAGCTTATGTCGGTTCCTACTTTGTCTATTATATACATCACCCATCGTTTTATAATTCTTTATACTTTTATGTACAAAAATTACGTTATTTAAATATACTGTGACTTCCTTTTCATATATATCAGGGATGAGCAACCATTTTAATCCACGGGCCAATTTAAATTTTTAAACTTTTTGCCGGGCTGCTCACTTATCAATAATAACCTAAAAACTTTATCTTTTAATTTTACTTCTCTATAAACTTGTGTTGTAATCCCGGCTGAGTAGAACAGACCACCCTCATTTCTTACCGAGGTGTCGTAAAAGGCGACTAGGTAAGTCGATCAACCGTGTGGTATCCGTCTGAGTAGAATAGACCACCCTCTTTCTTACTGAGGGGTCGTAAAAGGCGACCTGGGGTACGTTGAGCCACCGTGTGGTATACGGTTGAGTAGAATAGACCACCCTCTTTCTTACCGAGGGGTCGTAAAATGCGACCAAGGTAAGTTAACGTGAGGCAGGCGGCCGGTCGTAAAGTACGTAGCCATATCATGTGACAACATGTTTGTAACATGTTGTGCCAACCCCACTTAGAGTGGGATATAAAATAAATCGGTTGAACACGATAGTTTAATGTAGCACATAAAAGGAAGCTACTTAAAAAAAATACTTATTTTACATTTTTATTGCAATTACCTCATTAATTATTAAATCTGTATGTGCAAAGTGGGTAAATTTTGCCTTCAAAGAAGTAGGTTAAATACCAACAAGCATATAAAAATAATAACAAATAAAAAATTAAGTTACCTATGAATTATATTTAAAAATCAAACATTGCAGAATAAAACATAACAATGGTTTCTTAATATAAAGTGACATTTTCTATCACAAAATCTATGCATCACCAAAAAATGGCTTTGCCCTATTACAGGCTTAAGAGTCCATATTGTTGACTAATAAGTCCACAACTTTGTAGATTGCATAGATTCGCAGTTAGCTGTGATTTTTTCATTGAGTTTATGTCCTAACAATGCTTCGGTTACGAAGTAAAACAATTGTTGAGATTGTGGTAGTGCATGTGTGCACTGCTTATGTATGTTGTGTTTTTGGTGGTACTGCATGAATGTATGCAGTTAAATAGAATTTTACGAATTCTGCATGTATCAGATATGAAAATGGATAGTATACTCTTCATTTACCATTACATATATTATCTTTTAACGCGGAATATTTCGAAATAATATTTTCATTATTTTTTCACAATTACTTATGTAAATAAGTTTAAAACTATCAAAACAAGATTACACTAATCGTATTTTGGTTATATTAAACACTAGCTTTAAGCGCAACTTCGTTCGCGTGGACTGCAGTCTTATTATTTGAGTAAACCACAAAACATATTAATTATTTTTGTTATTTGCTGTTAAAATTTGCAAAACGAACGCATATAAACGTGCTCCATTACAACGGATATGCCAGTCATATAACAATGATTTTGAAAATCTTGATATATTATTTTTATCGTCTGTTCAATATAGAAACAGAGTTATCGAAATTATTAAATCAATGAAATGAGGCAGTTAAAACATAACTCTTATATACATAATAACCTCATTATCTAAGAAAACACTCTCTAACACAATAATTAATACGTGGGTAACGGTGCGGGTTACACACCAACATAATTATAAATTTTTCATTTAAATTTAAATATGTAATCCTAGTGTGTAATTGTTTGTTATCCCAATAAAGAGAAAAAAAAAAAAATATGGTTTAAGTGGGTTAATCTTAAAAGCTAGACATATGCTGTCGCGGACTTTTATTAAGAACTTTTAGAGGGGAACAATTTTGTAATACACGATTTTTTTAATAACTTTTACTGTTTACTTAGCGCATACAAGGAAGGCTTTAAATTTTGTCGTTTTTGCAATATTTTTTATTGCTGCTCCTCTCCTATACATCTTAGCGTGATGGTATATAGCCTATAGCCTTCCTCGATAAATGGACTATGTTACACTCAAAGAATTTTTCAAATCAGTCCAGTAGTTCCTGAGATTAGTGCGTTCAAACAAACAAACTCTTCAGCTTTATATATATTTATAGCTGTATATATATTTTAAAATAGCTTTATAAATCTTAAAATTGATACGATTGGCCTACACTAGAAAAACTGTGGTAGAAATTTAGTACAAAAGATGTAGGAAAGGCTTACATGGCAAATGGTGATTTTCACATTCCGTATTATCTCTCTCTCTGAGTTCTCTCCAATATTCTTGCGCTGCCACACACTGCAGACTGAGCAATAGCAAATCCGGTGGTAAAAGGTCTTCACATCCTCGGCTGGGAATTACAATGTTGAGACTAACTATGTGTGTTAAAGGCGCAACTCGACACACACATTTAGTGTGCTTTATGCCCTAGGGCGAGGATAGCAAATCAATGGCACGTCTAGAGGTGATATTAGGATTATTATTGAATATTCCTATAATTCGAAATATGAGCTTTAATTAATAGTTTAATATCTATATTAGGCTAACGTCATTCGTACATTCAGCACTAATCGCAAATACAACCCCTTTCCATCGTTTAACCTACTGTGTACTACAAATGCGTTGCTAACCCGACGTGGATGTGTAACAAAATATAATTTCTTAGGTGTATATTAGCCGAGTATAATAAATTATCGTAGTAAATACTTGTCCATTGCTTGCTTACTTTGTAACCATCTCGAGGCGCATTGATACAAAGAATGATATGCATTTAGCAAATCAAACGTAAAAGTAAAAAAAGCAAAGTGACGATCCGTTACAATCCCACTGCTGGGCTTAGTAGATTATAATAGTACGTTCTTACCGCTGCGACTATAATCTACTGGTATTATAATCTATATACCTATTACGAATATTTTTATAATACCTCTAGGCACGTCACACGATATTTTGGGTACTTCACTGATCTGGTAATTGAAACATTGCAACTGTAAACTTTGATATTGAAAAGAGTTTTGAGTTGATTGATGACACTATTTATTATTTTCCCGATAATCAACAAATCAAAATTTTTGATGGCATGTCTATGACAAAAACCTTTTGTTTTGAAAGTATAGCATGTTCATTAAAACATGTTTATGTTCATGTAAAAGTGTTCACGAGTAAAGAGAATGGGAAATACTTTACCTTGAATATAAAGCCAACAACTTATCGCCAACAAACAACACTATATGGTAATGGTGAGGATGGCATTTGATCTCTTTTGAAATAGTCTTCAAAGCATTAAGAGCTGCACCTGTAGCTCCACTTTCACCTATTAATCCACTAGCGCCTGGGATTGAATCGCCTTTATTGCGACTGTCTAGTAAAATAGATAACCAATCTTGGTATGTGGAAGAATGTAATCTGAAAAGAAAGGTTAATAAATAAAGAACTTGACTGAATATTGAAAAACTTAAACCTAAAAAAAAGCAAAACAACAGCCTGTTGCTAACCCCCAGCGAATACCCACCCTGCTGCTCATATGCGGGTTAGTAGGTTACACATATTCATATAGTTATCTAGAGATAGGTTTCCTCACAATGTTTTCTTTCACAAAAGCATGTGATAAATTGTAATTACCAATTAAACACATAAGATAAACACACTCACCTCTGGACTCTCACAATAAACAATATAGTTTGTAATTTTTTTAACTATGTGAGGAAATCTTATTTATCTGAGTAAAATTAAGTGTTAATTATTTTTTTACTACTATATATATATATATATGCTATTTCATTTAAATATTTTTTTTTTTTCAATAGTGGGAAATAATAAAAACAAAGTTCAATATAGTATAAATTGTTGTTCAATATAAAACACTTTTATTTAATTGTTACAATTCATCAAGAGCTTTATCATCAATCCACATTATAGGAGCATGGTGAGTCTAAGTTCCAATTTAATCTTGAAGACAATAGTCAGCCTATACCTATTATTAGCAGGCTTTACTTCATTCCAGCATATATATTTTATCCAATATTTTTACCTAGTTTATGTTACACTTAAATGCATAAATAAAAAATAATTACAATTGTGATCAACTTACAAGTTTATATTTTGCCCACATAAGTGTTGCACAAGAGTTTTACAGTCAAGGAGTTCACGGTGAGCATCATCTACATCATCCTCGCTGATTATCATAAACACATGATCAAGCCACTGAAATTAATTTTCTATATAGTAATAAATCTTGCTCATCGTAATTCCTTATCTATACCTTTTTAGTATTTAATACATTTTGAGAACACTTAATAAATAGCAAGAAGCAATCCTCTTTTATTTTGATTCAAAATTATCAATGCCATTTATGACATTGACATAGATCCATCATGCTAAAAAATATTAAAAAAGCTGGTGTGTTCTTGTTCTTCCAAGTTGTTGGTCTCTTCACTACTCACAAGTTCTATAGATGCTACACTATGCTTTATTGCAAATTACCACAAAACTTTTTTGAATTAGGTCACTTTAATACTAACTGTGCAATATAATGGTTTACTTACCTCATCAAAAACTATGTTTGTATTGTCTTTACATTGCATGGAAGTATATGTATTACTGAACTGTGCTGCCATGATACGTTGGGATGTAATAATTGGAGACAACAATTGTGATATATGATTACTATCTGTGAGGTTTCCATCATTTTCCTGAAACATTTTATATTAAATTGAAATTTTTTTAATTTCGTGTTACATGTACATACACATTCAAAAGCACAAGCATTTACTAGAACTATATCCTAAAAAATACGAAAAATAAAATATGGGAATAAACTGATGACATTTTTTTTAACAATCTTAGTTAATTACTTTAAATATTTCTTGACATAAAGGAATAAAAAACTTTGGGTATGTATTATATCAAAGTTAAACAAGCGGGACAAGTGGAAGGATAATATAATAATAATAATTCAAATATATTCATATTTTTAAATAAGTAATTAAAAAGGATTCTTATAAAAAGGTAATATTATGGTGTAGATGATATTAAAAATTTGCTCTGACGCTATTTTAATTTAGTTATAATCAATGAGTTTCTCTAAAATACTTACGTGTCCATTAAAAGATTTTAAACGACGTAAAAAAGTTTCATCCCATTTTGAAAATAATAAATCATTTACATTATCAAATATCAAAACAGCTTTCATTTTATCACTTATAGTAAAGTAACTAAGAGCTTATGATTTAATTTGATTCCAAGTGGATATATCTTCTTGTACCAGCAGAATTCTTACTATATTGTTATTAATTAGATTAATTCATATTACTATACGTATTCTATAAGATGGAGGAAATAGGAATAACATTAAGAATACGCTAAGTTTAATAATCTACTTTTATGATTATCTTACTTAATGGTCTATTCAGCAAATTAGGAGCATAACATTCTGAAATGTATAAATTAAATATTTACAAAATTCAAAAATTGCAAAACAATTTCTTTGTATTCTTTTCAAATGAATATTGGCATAGACTACTAACTTTCATTATGTACACTGTAATCTTTGCTATTTTAGTTAATAATCTATGATCTTTTCTAAATTGCTACTAACTAAAATAAATATTGGTTAGTACTTAGTAATCTATATGATTTTTAAAGATCATCTAGAACTTTAGTAGTAGGTAACTGTATACAAATCCACGTTTACAATATTTTGTTAATAGTCTATGCTATTATATTCCCGTTATTTATCTGCTGTACACATTTTTTTTTAATTTGTAATTTAAAATCTTATGAATCTTATAATTTGCCTGCAATAGAAACGTTTTTAGACTTGTTATTGATTTATGATGAGTAGAAAACAGAATAACTTGGTTTGTATTATAAAAAAAAACATTAAAGTTCTGTTTTATATTCTAACAATTTTTTTAATGCTTTCAGAAAAAGATTAAATCGTTGTGTTTATTGACATTAGGCGGGTCTCTTTCATACCAGCTGATATATTTTAAAAAGGATTTCAGTGGGTATTACGATACTTTTTTACAACCATTGAGTCAACATCTTAACCCTGAATGGGCACATAAAATTGGGGTGAATGCTATTAAATATGGTTTTTTTCCTCCAGAATGTTACAATGATCCACAAGTACTTGTGAGTTGGTGTTTCAATATTTAAGCTAGTTTATCATTCAAATGTACACATAATTGTGTTCTATGCAAGTTTCCCTGTTTGTGGCTTATGAAAGAATTGGGGATATTGCTCCATTGAAAGAACAGTATATCCTATTAATCTTCAAATTTCAGAAAACTAAGTTTTTCAAACATGAATTAAGTAATCCAATTGGAATAGCTGCTGGGTTTGATAAAGATGGTGATGCTGTCATAGGATTAAGAAATATAGGGTTTTCAATGATTGAAATAGGTTCTGTGACACCAGAACCACAGCCTGGCAATCCAAAACCTCGGGTATTTAGATTACCTGAAGACAGTGCAGTTATTAATAGATATGGTTTTAATAGTAAAGGACATGAAAATGTATTGAAAAAAATTAAAAACATAGACAAGGCTCTGCTGAAAAATGGATTATTAGGAATAAACTTAGGTAAAAATAAAAATTCAAATAATGCTGCTCAAGATTATACTTCAGGAATAAACAAATTTTATGACATAGCTGACTACTTTGTTATTAATATAAGCAGGTAAAAATTATATAAATAGAATGAAAAAATGAAATTTATCATATTCTTGCATTCTTTTCTATTTTTATTGGTCTCTATCTTATTCCCAACTCTATTCTATAAATTTCATTAATAATAAAGATAATTTTTTCTAGTCCTAATACACCAGGATTGAGATTATTACAAAACAAAGAAGAGTTGCAACACCTTTTAACTTCAGTCAACAAAACATTAAACTCCTTACAAAAAGAAAAGAGACTACCACTACTGTTGAAACTTGCACCAGATTTAAGCTTAGAAGAATTAAAAGATATAGTGTCTGTTATATCAAAAAAAGAGACTAAAGTTGATGGTCTTATTATCAGCAATACAACAATTGAGAGACCTTTACTAATAAATCAAGAATATTCTAAAGAATCTGGTGGCCTTAGTGGAAAACCATTAACTGATAAATCAACAAATATGATAAAAACTGTATATAAATTAACAAAGGGTAAGTTTTTATAACAATACTTTTTAATTTAAATTGAATAAAATAGTAGATGTAAATAATTTTTATGCCAATTCATTTTTCATATTTTACCCTCATAAATTACATCAGCTTTTTTATCCTTACTAAAAAACCTATTTAAATAGCAAACTTAACAATGAATTGTTATTAATCTGTTAAATAGTATTTAAATGTTGTAATAAATTAATTATAGGCATTTGAGCAATAGCACAAAAATTATAATTTAAAGTCTGTATTAACAAATGAGTCATTTCATACTAAACAGAAAACACCTAAAATCTGTATTATATATTTCCATTTAATAGTTTTCTTCTGGTTGCTATTTCCTATTTATGTGTATCAACTGAAAATTGATATTTTAGGTAAAATACCTATCATTGGTGTTGGTGGAGTGTTTTCTGGTCAAGATGCATATGAAAAGATATTAGCTGGAGCTAGTGCAATTCAAATATATACAGCTCTGATTTACCATGGACCTCCAGTTGTAACTAAAATAAAAACTGAACTTGCAGAATTGTTAGTTAAAGATGGGTATAGTAATGTAAATGAAGCTGTTGGGAAGGGTTTGAGATAATTTATATGTTGTGCTAGAACTGAATTATTAATAAAGTTATTTTTATTTAAGGTTATTTCATTTTCTTTTTTTTTAGGAATCATTTGTACACTACTAATTACTTAATTTATCTTCTTGCCCTGCAAAAAAAATAGACATTATCTTAATTATAATATTATTATTACAATTGAACATAATCAATATGATATATAAATACTATCACTACTGCTATCAATACATAATATCACCTAGTATTTTGCAATTTGGCAGTTGTAACTGAAGGTACTCTTTACATTCTTCGAGATTTGATACACTAGATAATTGAAAAAGAACTAAAGTTTGCAGGTGTTTTAAAACTTTAAGTTCGTTTAGGCCCTTGTCTGTCACATTTACACATTCCGAAACTTGAACATATGATAAAGTGTCTAATCCATATGCCAGTCCTTTCATTGCCCTGTCATCTATGTATTTGTTGTTGTGGAGAATTATCTTTTCTAACTTTGTACAACCAACTAAAAGAATTTTAAATATAAATCATTATTATAAAAGTATTGAGGAAGTATGTATTATAGGCAAACTTTAGTGTAGACTTAATATTTATTTTAAAGTGTGTTTGAAACGGAAATTTAGTTAAATTATAATAACTGAATTAAATTATTATTAAGTTATGTATTTAGCAAATGAAGTTCAATCAGAAGTTAGTGTAAACATACTTAAATGAGAAAAGCCATAATGAGATATGGATGATTCAGATCCATCAATAACAGCGATTTTTGGCACACTTTTTGTTTCTGGTGGGAGCAAATTATAGTCGTCTAGTTTTTTTCCATCTGTCCAAATGATTGTGCCTCCATTGCGGAGCACCCACTCTGCACAAGCTCTATCCGGGCCTAATGACTGTATGCGTTCTGGATCGGGTTTGTTAAACATCATATTAACGTACTCCCAAAAAAATCTGGCTGGCTGTATGCTTTTGTGAACATTTTGTTGGATATTCAGAAGAGCCTACAAATATAAAAATTCCTGTTAAAAAAGGATTATTTAAATAGAAAGATATGCTGGAAATAAATATTTTACTACTGGTTGCCGTAACGATAACATTTCTTCACTTTAATATATTCAATTATAAGATATAAATAGATATTAATTATTAAAAACAATCAAATACATAAATAATTTTGACATGAATTTCCATAGAGAAAAACAAGGAATGTCAAAAAGAGTTAGATAAAGATAAAGATAAGAATTGAAAAAATATAGATATATTGCGTACCGTTATTCTATTCGGCCATGCATCATTGTGGTTTGGTATGTGTTAATTTACTGATAACTTCTAAGATATACAATTAAATTATATGAGGTATAAGAACGCAATGTTGAGCATAAAAACTTAAAGGTAAATAACGTATTTAAGTTTGGGATTAATACTGTATCTCTCTTGTATGGCTTTCCAAATACCGCGTTATAACGTCACCATTATAGTTAGCCTGAATTCCATAATTCCTTGCCTTACAGTGAAATCAATAATTCATTCCATATTGTCGATGACCGGAATTAATGACATGATAGTCACATATGCAATTTGTATTTGAAATCTTTGTTTGCATTTTTGCAATAGACCCATATTATTATTTTAGTTAGTAGTCTATGCATATTATACTCATACCATAGACTATAACATGAGATATAATATAAGAACATATGAGAATTGAGAACCGATAAGAACTCAAATTATTAGTTTGTGGTCGTTGTAGTGGTTGGTATTAAAGAGAAATGTCAGAAAAAAACATTTAGTTAATGAGTTATAAAAAGGCGTATAATTAGATTTATACTCTGCTTATATTTTTTTCATACTTAAGTATTTTTGTATAACTACTCCCAACCGAAATATAGTAATGTCAGAATCTTACGGTAAATAATGAATACTATTTTGTATTAAAATTGCCTAAAATTAATGTTTATTTACAAAGCGTATTGTATTTTCAGAATATTTGTTTAAATTCTTAGTTATTGGTAGTGCAGGGACGGGAAAATCGAGTCTCTTGAACAATTTTATAGGAAATAAATGTAAGTATCCCATGTTAAACTACGATAGTTTTTGGTATAAGGATAATTTACGCTTACGTGTTATTTACGTGTTATTTTTCAGTTAAAGAAGATAGATGTCACACTATCGGTGTTGAATTTGGTTCTAAAATTATTAACATTGGAGGGAAATCTACGAAGTTACAAATATGGGACACAGCTGGACAAGAAAGGTTTCGTTCTGTAACGCGGTCTTATTATCGAGGTGCTGCTGGAGCTCTTCTTGTCTACGATGTCACTTCGCGTGATTCTTTTAATGCTCTGGCAAACTGGCTTCGAGATGCCCGCACACTAGCTAGTCCTAATATTGTCATATTGCTTGTGGGAAACAAAAAAGATTTAGAGGTGTCCAGAGAAGTAACATTTACTGAGGCTAGCCAGTTTGCTCAAGATAACGGTAAGTTTCGTATGTTAATATCTGATTGAGTTAGATTTTATTGAGTTAAGATTAAATTATTCTATTTGTAGAGATCATGTTCCTTGAAACTAGTGCTAAAACTGGAGAAAATGTAGAGGAAGCATTCTTAAAGTGTTCAAAGACAATTCTTGCAAAAATAGAAACAGGTGAACTGGACCCTGAAAGAATAGGATCCGGTATACAGTATGGCACAGCAACATCAAAAAGATTGACTACACCAAAGAAGCCTGTAAGAAATCCATCTGATTGTGCTTGTCATGTTTAAAATTAGTATAGAAGTTAGATATAAGTTAACTGAAAATGTTTGATTAATATTAATTGAACACTATCTCTCTCAATTGTGATTTAATTTTTATTTTATTTTAAACATAGATTATAATATTTTGGAAAGATGAAATTATTTAGTTACAATAATCTTTAAAAGAAAATAAATCACCTGAATCTCACATTTTCTTCGTCACTTCTTACTTAGGTATATAAAGTATTTGGTTATGCACATCAAGCTAATCATTTGTTAGCTGCATAAATATCATATTTTACTATTTGGTTTGTTTATGCAACCATAATTAATATAAAAATTGTTCTGAATTAAACATGTCAAAGGTAAAGAAGTATATATTGTCATTCTTAGTAAAATCATATTACAATACTATTAGCACAGCTAGTATAAGTCATCATAATTGGTAGTAATATTTACAATTATGATCTTATTTAATAAGCTTTATCTTTATTAGTTTTATATGAGGCTTGCACATATATGTAGATGTTTATAAATATATAATCTAAAAGATTATCATTAAACATGTCATCTCTTGGCCCAAAAAATAAATTTTGTTTGATTTGACTGTCTATGTATCAATATGACAATAAAAATTCAATGGAATAGTTGTTTTACTTTTATTACTTTTACTAGCTGTTAAAGTCACCAATTCTTGTTTGAGAGGTATCAAATAACACTAGTCAATCTTACCTAAATATGAAATGGAATTCTTAGTGAGTATGAACACTTTCAACAATATTTGTTGTGCCCCTGTCAATATTTAGTTTTTAGTAGGAATATTAAAAAATTCTTGTTAAAATATATTTCGAATTTTGATTCAAATTTACAAAAGTAATAATAAATTATTTTGCTATAATCCGCGATAAATTTAAAAAATATATATATAGTGCTAAATGTATAGTGGACTATCCGTGTTTTCATACATGCAGGATACGTAAAAACATGCACAATCCCGTGGAGGTTTGTGCATGTTTTTATCGGTAGTAGTACCGCCACCACAATACACAAGCACTACACACTTTCACTATTACAAACTCAACAATCGTTTCGCCCCGCAACCGAAGCATCATCAGGAGATAGACTCCACGACAAAATCGCCTTGCATTATTATGGATCTCCACAAAGTAACACCTAATTCTATAAAAATTCAAAACTAAGTAAAACATTAAATCAAATTGAGAAACATTCAAATAGAGTTGTAACAAGTTTGCAAAAAAAGTTTATGTATATAAGGTCTTCTGTGCAGGTTTTAACCTCTATTAACACAGTATCCCGTCACACATGCGCCATTCAACGTTAACGGATTTGTTAAACTATGTTGCTACGCACTAACTAAAAGAAGTTAGTTATTGCTAAGCTGATAGCCTCCTAAGGCTATCAAACGTTAAAAGACTTGCCGAGACTCTAAATAGGTACTATGCAAACTTTATCGAATATTGGAAATTTTGGAAATTTCGATAAATAAAAAAAATAATTCATTAAAAGTTTTATTTCGCAATAGTTAACATAAGGATAGCTCTTGATTTGGAGCTAAGTATAAATAATATTTTGTGAATATCAGTTTGTTTATAACTTAATTAAACATTTATAAAATATTTCTATAAGACTGATCAAAAGAATGTTGTAAAAATAATATAAATATAATATAAGTATTACACCGGTATTAAAAATGTAAACCCACTTATTAATTAAAACTTAAATATGTGGCGATATGTAGTTTCGGCTGTTTCAAAAAAAATATTGTGAATAACCATCGTGTGAATGAGTGATTCATGTCCATGTGGAATGTAGGAACATCCAATTTAAGTAGAAAGTTTATGACATTCTTTTCAATCACCCTAACATATTTACTATACACTAATTAAATAAATAGGTGAAACCAATAACACCGTAGAGCCTTTGAGCAATATGTGGAGGGAAATAATAAAAATTAAATTAACTAAGTACAACACTTTGTACCATTAAGTTTGAGTTCACAGACTGGTTTTTATAGTCTGTGAACGTTTACGTCAAAATAAACTACAAAAGTCCAAGGTGAACTACAAATTGATTCCGATTGAAATTCAGCATGTTACGTGTGTACGAATCGATTTATATTTACAATATCCTTTACACATGTAAATTGCAAATTTAAAAATCGATCGAGTGTATATGGATTTTTGTTAATGTTATTATGATTACTAGATGTCAAAGTAATATTAAATAAACCGTAACAAAAAATAGACAAATACAAACCTTAACATAAAATGCACCTATATTAACTAGGAACTATATGTGGTGTAATTTAATATATGATGTAAGATATTTGCCAAATACCTATATGAAATTATTTAATATGATATAATAGCAAAATGAGAAAGCAGCCTCACTAATGTGATGTATTTTCCTGTATAAATCGAATCAAATAGTTTATGTCGTAATTTTACTAATATACATATACTTATGTTATACTAATCACAAAATGAAAATGTAAACATTTTATAGTATCCTAGTTCTATCACAGTAAAATTTAGAAACAAACTCGTCTAAATATAAAAAATATAAATTCAATCATTGATTTTTATTAGAAATATAATGATTGAACTAAATATAAAATAAGATTGAAACTAAAGCTAAATTTATAACATAGAATGAAACTAGATAAATGTACCTAAAATTATTTATATGAAACAATTTTGTAAAATTTCATATCCATCTTACCATAATACAAATCAGTGTTAAGAATTTTCACTATCATGGAATGATCTAAATGATTCTAATTTAGCATATTGCCAGCAATATTAAAGAGATTCTTATATTTATTGCTACGTTTAATTAAAAGGTATTCAAGTTAGCTATCCAATGGTTTCCTCAATAACTAACAATATTAATACACTGCTTCTATAATTCTGATATATCTACACGTAATATTTTATATATAAAATAAACTTTCAATATTGTTACTCTGACAGACTTATCAATATCATTTGAACTATTTTATCAATACAGCCAGCTTTATACCAATTTTTGGTAAAAATTAGATTCAATAGGCAGAATATTGAATTTACATAAAATAATTAATATAATTGAACTTCAACAAATTTTTTTTTTTTTTATTATATAATTTTTAATCAAGTTTACAACTAGCTAATTTATAAGCTAATAACGCACACAATTCGTTGATATCTGATAGTTTTGTGGAGGTGTTTTATTTATGCTGATTGTACTGGTAAAGTAGGGTTCAGAATAAAACCTATACAAAATTTCAATTATACAATTTGAAATAATTACATGTTCTGGCTTAACCAAATGCAAACAATGCCCCGCTGAGATGACACTAAGATGTTCAGGATGGTTAACTTTTATTGACTCTTAAAAATAATGATACAATCCTAAAATTTTAATAGTGGACCATAAAGCCATTAGCGGCAAAAAATGTTAAACGGCCTTTATTTCATCTTTCAGTCCTTTCCATGTTTTTTATAATTTAGAATATCGGCCTATGACTAGATATAAGCTAAAGTAATAATTTAGTAAGTACAAATTTCACATATCTTAGTGTCTACTCATATATTTAATTTTTTTTAATGTAAAGATATCGCAACGAGTAGTAAATGAGCCTTCGAATTCCTCATATTGCTCATTGGTTCCAATAGCGGCACAACTCGAACAATCATGTCTTGAGATAAATAGGGTTTAAAGTTTTCATTGCTAAGGAAAATGCTTTAGTTTGCTTAACCAAACGGCCTATTATTAAATTCCGCCGGTATTGCGGCCGATTAGAATGTGTATTTTAACATTTATATACAACATTCTGAGTCCAAAACACGTGTTTTTGAGTTGTGCAACTATTGCAGCCCTTGAACGATTTTTGTATCTTCCCGTTGGGGTAAATGATATTACGATATTTTACATTCAAATCAAACAGAGAGCTCGCAGTTAAACTGTCTGTACAAAGCATTGGGAACGCAAGCGCAATAATTGCTTAATTTCACCATTTTAATACTAAATCGACGGGCCGTTTGTAACATTCACGGTCACCTAATTCAAATGCTACTAAATTATAACGCATTTTTAAGTTTTATTAACATAACTGGCAATAATTTACGGCAATTCCGGTATATGAGAACCCTCACAGGATAAGATTCGACTAAATGCAATTGTTTTCAACTGCGTTATGCAAATGTGCCACTCGTTCTACTATCGCCATACCGTCCCAAAAAGCATCAAACGCCTAAAACTGGCGTATAACAGATCCGCAAAGCACTTTTAAAAGTTACCCGCTCAGTAAAAAAAAAACCTCACTATATCCCAGCTACATTTTTGTTTATAAAAATACAAATTTATTTTACGCGACATTCAGTTCGCTCATGGGCTGCAATAGTGGCAGAACTCAAAAAATCATGTTTCAATATAAATATTAAAGGCAATAAAAGCACCATCTACAGAGATAAGGGACCAAAACATCAAAATGGCAATAAAAGACAAAAATATGAAGGTGGCCGAAAAACTATTGAAAATATTAAAATAATATAAACAAAATAACAAAAAAAATAAAAGAAAAAAAAAGAAATAAAAAAAAAATTAATTAATGATGCATTAGAGTAAGTTCGTTTTAAGTACAATAACATAAAAAAAAGAATACAAATGAACTAACTAAAAAAGGGCACGGACATAAAGTCTGTGGTAAGTAATGTCACTATTAAAAAAAAATATATAAATATTAAACTTATTTTGTTTAATTACTTTGCATTGCTGAGGAAAGTGGATAAAAAATGCTTTATTTTTCTTAAATGAACGGCCTAATATTGAATTACTTTGGCTTACTGCTGAAAAGAATGTGTATTTTATCATTTACACCTATTGTTAGTCAAAAACACGTGTTTTTTTGAGTTGTGCTACTATTGCAGCGCATGAGCGAATTGTTTTGAGTGTAAAAATTGATCTAAATATAGTCCATCGTTTTTACAATGGAATATAAAACCTAACAATTTTTTACAACTTGTACTTGGTGTAATAATCAACTGTGCCTGTGCGAAATGACAGCTTATGGAAACTTACTTTCATTGATATTTAAACTATATTAGGCACATACAGTTACAATAACTAATACTTTTAATAACTGTTATTACCTAAAAACACGCATATGAGCAATTTTTTAAGGCATTTTATCATAACTTACTTGATTTCATGTACTTGGTCATATAGACCATATTGTTCAAATATGTTATGAAATATGATTTATCGTATTTCTATTAATATTTGGGTAAATATTAACAGCACATCTGAAAACTTGAATTGAATTAATTACTTTTATATTATGAAACAAACCAATTGATGAACAAAAATTGTATCATACATTTCTTTCAATGTGCAACAAAAATGTGCTCTAAAGTACAAAAATATGATTATTTATATCAAAAATACTACTTGCACATCTTAAATTCATTACACAATAATAATTCTTCAACCTATCCGGTTCCGGTGTGTTCCAAGGATTTGTTTTCAACAATATCGATGTACCCAAATTGGAATCGATGTTTGAATTGGTATCTTTTTTTTTAATTGGGGGAATAAGTTGATTTATTTTGGATTCGAGATCGTAATGTAACTAATATTTTAAAATTTGAATTCACTTAATGCAAAGATTCTAATGTCACAAGTAATATCTTTTTTTAATATGTTTATTACCGATTATATCTGTGGTCTTCATGCAGGCACAGTTGATCTAAGATGATTATATATAGAGGTATCTTCGATTCGGGTTCAGGTAGTGCAGTGCAATCTATCTACGCCAGCATCTCTCTCTCGCGGCAAGCAACGGCCGCTACTAGCGCCGCACCACGACCGCTGCCGTCTTCCGAAAGCATCAAGTCAAACTGCAACAAAATAATCAACCCCTATAATACAATTAGAATCTACCGTGTTTTCGTACAAGTTATCGACTGTGAATCGGCAATATGTCCTATCTCAATTTTAAGCCAAAACACTTTTTAACGGCATTGGGTACTACTGCCCATCATTTACCGTATCAACATGTATTATCTACTAGAAATTTTGTAAATAAATAAACATATTTAAAGCCAACTGTTTTTTTATTTCTTTAAAATTATTGCGAATGTATTAATAATCACGTTTTTTCTTCGTACTGATAAGTTGACAAAAATAAGATAGGACAATTTGCCAGTTCACAGTCGTTATAGTGATCCTTACTTAGGCATTTAGTTCAAATATACAGAGTTAAAAAGACTCAAAAACACGCTTTTCAACGATAAGTGAAAAATGACGTAAATAATATACCTAAATAAAACCGTCGGATTATAAAAATATATACGAAAAAGATGGTAAAAACGCCCCACGCTTTATTTTCAAATTTTTAATGCGACTGACTGCTAAAAGAATAATTATTATTTTATTCAAATTCACTTAATTTTTTTCAATTTATTTATTTCTTTAATTGTAATATCACCGGTTCAGTTAAATCTGTCCTCTCCAAGTTGGTCAAGTTTAGTTCAAAGGAGTCGGTTATATAGATATAGTCGAAACTAATATAAAGCGTGTAGGAAGACTGTACAACTATTCTTTTTAAAGATATCGTCAAAATTATAACAAATTCACAAAAAATATAAAACATACTATTGTAACAATATCTATATAGTGTTAACAAAAAAGATTAAATACAAACAATTTTTTTGTTATTACATTGAAAAGTTTAATAAATTTTCGAGGAATAAATTTACTTAGGTCATTGATATTAAAACGCGTCATAATGGGTGTGTTGTTGTATTACAGATAATGATTATCTGCGTATGTAATATTGTTTTTTAAAGAGATATGGATTGTCACGAATTTCGTCGAATTGATAATTTTATCTTTTAGATACCCATTAACCGCGAAATGTATAAATATTTTTGATAATTCACTTAGGGTTCATAATATTTATAAAAAAAATTGTCTTTCATTTCTCGTCTGTTTATTATATTAAATCAGTTACAGTTACTGCAATTTGACCTATGCAATCCATATGGATGAATCAGTAGATCGAAAATTGAATAAACTGAATCTCATATATTTTGTTATAGTTAGTTGATTTTTCAGGCATGCCGAGATAAAGGGCCAAACTTTTGGGAACAAGAACCTTCAAGTAGCAATCATCTTACACTCATCGTTGCAATTAGTTTTGGGTAATCTTATTTTTTAATAACGTTATCATTCTCCTGCCATTAATCTATTCTAAGTGGGGTCGACTCAATATGTTTTTCGCTTCCATTCTGTCCTATCATTCGTCAACTCTTGCGCTACTCTCTTTATATTATCATGTCATTCTTCACACAATCCAACCATCTCTTTTTAGATCTTCCTCTGGTCACATATCCGTCCACATTAATACACGTAAAACTGTTCCCGAAAGAAAATGGGGCTTTGTTATCCCAGCGCTAGATTTTGCTAAATTGTGCTAAATGTCATGATATTAAAAGCGTAACAGACAAGAGTTTCGCATTTATAATATTACTATGGATTAGGTAACATTTTAAAAATAAAGTATCGAAAAAAAACGTCTAGGGCTATAAAACAAAATACATTTCTAAATACTTATTTCTATTTAATGAAGATGAAATTCGTAAATTTCTTTGCAAAAGTTAGACTTCCATAACATCCATGCCGCGTTGCCCTGAATTATATAAAATAACATAACGGAAAGTTACTAATTAAGGCATTATATTATTTCAATTGAATAACCTTCATCATGCATTTTAATGTCAGTTAACGATTTTTGTAAATTCTTTAAAACAATTTCCGACCAAGGTCTGTGTTTGTGGTTACCAACGATTATAGAATTCGGTAGAACATCAGAGAAACGACTTTAAAAGATCACATCATTTTAAAAACTCTTTTCAGCAACTGTCTGTTGCTACCTATTATGCATTTTTTTGCAAGGCGAATCGAATATACATAGTTAGTTAATATTCGAAACATACATAACTTACAACGTATAATTGGCGTTATACCTACTTACATAAGGTCGACGCCCAAAATTCGTTAAATATATTAAGTTTCGTCTTTTGTTTATCTATTTTTGTGATATGTGCAATTCAATGTCGAAATAAAATTAGAGCTTTCTATTAGTTTTTTTAAATGTTCAAAAAAAAAAGGTCCAACACTACAAATATATCACAGTATTAAATATATTACCTATTTTTAAATTTAAACTATCGTGAGTAATATTCATAGTTAATATATAGACAACGGCTATACTCACGTCTAATTTTATCGGATTAACCCGACTAGTTTAGAACCCGTCCGGGGCACTCATGAGCTCTTTACACGACGTTATCGCGGCGGGAACGTCGTGTAAAGGGCTCGTGAATAAGTGCCCCGGTCGTGAGTATAGCCGGTATCTATATATTAACTATATATTACCTATGTTTGAATGTTTGAAAGATGTTTAAAAAATATCTTTCATAATAACATTCGATAATATTCGCATATCAATCCATATTGTTTAGCAAATGAAATTATGAATAATTTGCAATTATACATAAAAACAATACTACCCGTGAACTACTCGTATTTTTAAACGCTCTATAAATTATGTAATTAACGTGACGTTTAGACGTATCCTTCTAACGCAAGGGTAATCTACTAGGGGTAACCTTCAATAACCTTTATAATCAACGGGTCAATTTAAATTTATAACATTTTCAAAGTAACAAATATTAATAATTTATAATAAACACTAAAATCAAAACAAAATAAAATTAAGAAAGTGAATAATTCAGTTTATTTTTTTTAAATTTATACATAGAATTAGACGTTACTCTGCGGAGGCCCTCATAATACAGAAATAATTCTACGTGTATAAGGTATTGGAACGGATAGTACATTCTACATTTAGTATTACATATATTTTCGTTTATTTCGCATTATAGCAAAATTATATTTTCATTACTTTTTGCATTTTACTATAATTAATTTTATAACGAAATATTGATGGGAGAAAGTTGACAGGCTGCCTAAACATGTTTAACGGACCGCGATAGAATAACAGAATTTCGGTTACTTGCATTTATGACGTTCATAGGAAAATTACTTTCGTACTCTAGACTATTCTCATAAGCATGTTACTACGCAAGTACTCTACGTTTATCACGCTGATATTTAAGAGATAATGTAATCAAACATGATAAACTGTTAAGCGGTTCTTGCAGTGATTTGTCATCCTGTATGCTTAAACCGTTTAAACATTTAGCCAGTCTGACATTAATTATATAGTTTGCATGTCTGGTTCCTTTGGTGATTGATGCCAGAGTGCGGGGGGGGGGGGTATTCGTTAAAATATTAGTTTCTCTAAAGTATCTATCTATACTTATTATAAAATAAAGTCCCCAAAGCCGAAAGTCGATTTTCTCAAAATCTACTGAACTGATTTTAGTACGGATTTTACTAAAAGGTAGTGCAATTCCTCCGAAAGGTTTAGATTAATAGCAAATAACCGTTTCATGTAAATTGAGTTGAAGAGGTCGTTTTACAACAATTTTTAGTGAGGGTAGTAACAAACCGGTGCCGATTGTAGTTTAGAGGGTTATATGCGTATCATAGACTGGCGCAGTGGGTAGTGACCTCCCCTTCAGCTCCGCGGGTCGCAGGTTCGATTCCCGCCGAGGGCCAACATTTTCTATAAACAATTTGTAGGGTCTTCGAGGCTGGGGTGTGTATTTGTATTTAAGTATGTACTTAAAATTATATATGTAGTATATTTACCAGTTGTCCGTCACCCATAACACAAGTATTAAGTTACTTACTTTGGGGACGGATTACCGTGTGTAAGTTATATTTTATTTATTTACTACAACTTTAGTAGTAATCTCCCTTATTACGCGTTTTTGCATTACCATTTGTCGGTCACCCATAACACAAGTAATAAATTACTTTGGGGATGGACGACCGTGTGTGTAAGTGTCCCATATATTTATATTTATTTATTATCATTGTAGTGTATGTGAATAAGAATAGAAGTTTTGATGGAAGGTAGATTTATAATAAAGGAGGTTCTGTCGTCTCATGCCTGCACACCGCGCGTCATAGTAGTGGGGCGAGGGAAGAGAATTACTCACTTTCACTACGACCACGGGTGAGGACGGACGCGCGTGCGGTGTGTGAAGCAGAGAGCCGATATAACGCTGTCGGGTGGAAGTACGAACAGTACATTGGCGATGAGTCTGTGAGTACTGTTGTAAATTTATTTCAATTGTGATACTATGGAAAAACTGTCACGTTTAGTAGTAGCTAAACGCGAAAAAAAAGGAAGATGACGGTAACAGTAAAATGGAAATATTATACTTGGAAATTAAATAATAAGTAACTTACATAACGGTGTAGAAAAATTTGAAATATTTTATATATATTCAGAGCAGGTTGAACGTGTTGAATTTGTTATGTTAATGTCGTAGGGGTTCAATTTTGTTATTGTTATTTGAACGCGGTAACGACAATCGCTGGGACATTTTTTACTGTAGTGTTTGTGTGCGGAGTGTTCTATAAGATATGCTCATAAAAATAATAAAATTGTTAAATTAGTTTCGTAAACTATAAATAAGTGCATATACTTTTTGTAATATTACTAGCTGACTAGGCAAGCGTTGTTTTGCCGTGTGAGTTGTTTCTGGGAGATTTCTAGTGTACATTATATATATACTAAGAGTGAGATTTGATTACTGAGAGTGCAAATTGAGTTTCATGAAAATCGGTTTTTATATATACGAAAATGTCACTTTAATTATATTCAGTGATATGTCAGTCGTGTATAAATAAATATGCACGTATATACATATATAAATACATAATTAATGTGTCGATACGATAATTATATATGATTAATAAATAATTGTAGAAATAGTGGATGATAGATTAATAGAAAATCTTGAGATGAATGATGCTTATCTCTAGATGAATTGTTTGATAAATTCGGGGAAGTTGGTCAGGAACGGATGATGCCGTTACTTGATGTAAAGTTAAATGATTGAAAAGTAGTTCAAGAACGGATGATGCCGTTACTTGATGTAAAGTTTGATGATTGAGTAGTTTGATAAATTCGGGGAAGTTGATCAGGAACGGATGATGCCGTTACTTGATGTAAAGTTAAATGATTGAAAAAGTTGTTCAAGAACGGATGATGCCGTTACTTGATGTAAAGTTTGATGATTGAGGAAGTAAGTCAAGAACGGGTGATGCCGTTACTTGATATTAAGTTTGATGATTGAACAAGTTGTTCAAGAACGGATGATGCCGTTACTTGATGTAAAGTTTGATGATTGAGAGAGTAAGTCAAGAACGGGTGATGCCGTTACATGATATTAAGTTTGATGACTGAAGAAGTTGTTCAAGAACGGATAATACCGTTACTTGATGTAAAGTTTGGTGACTGAAGAAGTTGTTCAAGAACGGATGATGCCGTTACTTGACATAAGGTCGTAATACTCTTAATTTATGTGAAGTTTGATGATTAAATAAGCTGTTTAATAACGGATAATAAACGGATAATTATTAATAATGTTCATATAGTAATAATTATTAGTAATAATTATTAATAATGTGACGGTAGATTTAGATTTAGGTAGATTTATGTGAAGAAGTTGTTAAAGGACGGTTCACGAACGTTTCTTGATGGGAAGTTGGATGGAAGTTTGATGATGTAGGAAGCATGTCAAGGACGAATGACGACCGTCTCTTGATGGAAGTTGAATGGTGATTGAGGAAGCATGTCAAGAAAAATAACGATCGATTCTTGAAATAACATAGTTTGCTGTCCTTGGTAAATTTGGCAAATCTTACAGTGGAAAAAGTCGGATGCGAAGGAAATTTTAATTTGTTATGTACGACATTGAATATGGAAAAGGAGTGAGGATATTTACTTAGAAGCTGCCACCACACCTGCTCAAAAGAGAGTGCATATTTTGCATTGGGGTAGGTCGGAATAACAAGTATTTTACAATATTCCCGATACGCACTAAACTAACAATTCCGAAGCTGAAACTCTCATCTTCATGATTAGAATGATGTGTTGATGACTAAGAAATAAGATGAAGACTTAATGAACCAGTATATTTGAATGAAATAGTAAAACATTTGAAAGACACGCATTTCGACAAGAGAAACAGGAAGAAAAGCAGAAATTTCAGAAATTCATTGTTCGGTCATGACAATAAGTTGTTAAATATTTAACTTCTAGACCAAATTGCTGAAAATGTAGCTCAGACAGTAGAAAAAATAATAAATTAAAATCAAATGAGATACCGACGATTGAAGACCTCATTAATGGCCGAAGCTTATTCATTGGAGGTTATAAACAAATAACTTTGGTTTTAAAGATAAAATAACCAGGATATGAGCCTCTGCTCAGAAGAAGAAGAGACAACCGGAAATGTAAATCAGAAAATAATAAAAAGACATTTCAATTGTAGTAGTTGCAAAAAACTTAACATTTGATGAGAAATGACCATGATAAAATCTATGCGAAATGAAGAAAATCAGACACTTTAAACTGCAGTATAATCGCCTATAGAAAAAGATAGATGACACGGTGCAAGCACAGAAGACTCATTCCAATTCCCTTATAGGAAAAGATGAATACTATAATCAATTAAGTCCTTCAGAAAGATAACAGTGTAAAAGTAGATGGCCTTTTAGACTGGATCTCACTTACAGTGCCTATCTTAAAAGAGAACTGTGGTATCCGATTTTGTGTTAATATGAGATGGGCAAATTCAACAATTCGGAACGAAAATCACTCTGCCTACGATAGAAGAATTAGACTAAGATTAGAAAGGTTGCTAAAATTCGAGATCCGTAACGACCTTTAAATCCACCACAGGACTTTATGAATAAAAACGAATGTTGTCTGGTAGAATCCTCTGAATTTGAGAAAGTGAAGACGACAATTTATTGAAGACATTCTTATGTTCAGAAAAGACCAAATAGAACATGACGCTAAACTGAAAAAGGTCATTGAAGTTTTACAGGTAATTAAGGTTGTGTTGAGAAAAGGAAGATGTATCAGGAGGTTCCTAGACCACAAACTTGCAAAACAGAAAATAAAATCATTAGAAAATATCTGAATACTGAATATCTATTCAAAAGCTGAAAGCCTCGATAAGCATCACAGATTTATTAACCTTCCTGGGATTAATAAATTAAGTGGGTTAATGAATTCCTGACTTAGCCATGAAAACAGATCCCTTAAAAGAAGTGATCTGTCAGAAAATTGGAATACAAAATTGGACTTAGAAATCAAAGTTTTTAGCGGTAGAGCGATAGTAGATTTTACAATACAATTCCGCAATCTATATTAGACTTATCTACAGAAAAGTTTAAATTAATTGTATATGTTTACACGTAAGGCATATTACACAATTGAAGATTATTTGAATGATAAAAATCCTTTCAGCTTCAAACAAGACTGAAAATAATTAAAGTAAATTTAAATGTTTAAAAGATTGACTGCCGTGTTTCGTGCTGGTTTTTCTCGGTAAGAGCAACATTTCGAACAAGTGTAGCTTAATAAATCTAATTGATCCTTGACGATTCAAAAGTGCTTGTAAAAAAGCCTACTTGAATAAAGATTATTTAGACTTAATTTTATAAATTACAAATGAACTTTCTAATATGAAGGAAACTTTTTAAGAGAGACTAAAATAGTTATATCTAAGGGATTGTGAGACAGAGAATTATTGACAGCACATGAGGGCCATCCCGGTATTGTGGCCATGAATGAAAAGTTTGGCGGCTCGAGGATGTTACCCATAAAACTGATGACATGGGTATTCGTGATAACAGGGAACTAAAAGAAAAAGGAAACAGTACGCAAACGGGAAAAAAAAGCGAATAATAGAAATTTAGGATCAAGAGATAAGTGTTTATTTGGGATACAAATAAGGAAAATAAACTAGGTGCAATCTTTGAATACATCGAATAGACAGCTAAACTACGATTGGGAGGTGACATAGAGATTGAAAGTGACGAAACTGGACAATAGTTGAGACGAAATATTTTACACGAAAAAAGGAAGAGGAAGAATGGAAGGTAATAAATTGCCAAGAGATGCAGGCAACGACAACAAGGAACAATAAGGAGGAATGAAGGACGAATGGAATGCAGGAGTGCCGTAAGATGTATGAGGCAACCGAAGTGTGGGAAAAAGGAGAATACAGATGAGTGAGGCATTTAGTGATATCTAATATTAAAATAGATGTGAAAGAAGCAATTAGAAAATGAGGTCCAGATAAATATAATACTTAGCTAAAAGAAGTATAAGTGAAAGGAATATATTTAGTTAGTGAGAAGCGAAGGAAGAATGGAGTTAGGAAAATGAGTGAACTACATAGTTGTAGGATTCGTGATTTTTAGACTTCAGAAACGAAGATGTGTTATGGTGATTGATCAATGATGTAATAAAATGTTTTAAATGATAACCACTGATCTACTGAAAATAAACTTATTTTAATTAAAATAAAGGAGAGATGTAGTGTATGTGAATAAGAATAGAAGTTTTGATGGAAGGTAGATTTATAATAAAGGAGGTTCTGTCGTCTCATGCCTGCACACCGCGCGTCATAGTAGTGGGGCGAGGGAAGAGAATTACTCACTTTCACTACGACCACGGGTGAGGACGGACGCGCGTGCGGTGTGTGAAGCAGAGAGCCGATATAACGCTGTCGGGTGGAAGTACGAACAGTACAATCATAATTCACACAATATATCCATCTTTTTCTCGACCTCCCTCTATTTATATATTCATCTACAATTATATTCAAAACGCTTTTGATGACATCATAAGCAATGTGTTAAAACATTAAGTATTATAAAAAAGTTCATAAACATAAAGCCTAGACTAACGGTTTGTTTAACAAAAATAGGAAGGTATAAAAAAATATATGAATGTCATTAAGACAATGTTATATCTCTCACTAAATTAATTAATAACACATTTCTTACTATAATTTTTTTTTAAATCAAAAATAAAAGTATTAAAGATGAGAATATTCAATTTGTGACTTCAGAAAGGTCTATATAAAATTTGACCTTGGGTCGGTTTGTCATTCCACATCTGAGCACACATTTAAATAAATTATACGGAGGTGAAAGGAAATTAATTCGTTACAGTAGTGGTTTTTTGCGATTCTAAATACCATCGTCTTTTATATCGTGTTTTATAATTGTATATTTCTAATTCATGAGGTTTATTGATAGATGGAAAGAAACACCGGGTTATTACACATAAATCTATTATGATCATCTTAAATATCGTGTTGTTATGCCAATTTTAATATAATGTCCATAAGCCAATATGTGTAGCGCAGCTGAATCTCGTACTATGATAGGAATGATGAAATTATAATATAACTTTCTTGTTTTGTCTTACACCTTACTCTTTAGTTTTTAGGTCAAGGTTATGTTTCGTATTACATTAATTTGGAATGGCACCTTAGCGCTCCTTCATCATCCTCCTGCCTTATCCCACTCTAAGTGGGGTCGGCACAACATGTTACAAACACGTTGTCACATGATTTGGCTACGTATTTTACGACCGGCCGCCTGCCTGACGTCAACTTACCTTAGTCGCCTTTTACGACACCTCGATAAGAAATGAGGGTGGTCTATTCTATTCTGCCGGTTACCACACGGCGTGGCACCTTAGCGCTCCTTGTTCTTTATAAATAGTGTCTTTTGTCAAAACGTTAAATAATTTCTGTATCTAAAATACTTCACTGAATTAACAGATTTTTTATATACGGTACTGAGGTATGTAGGTACGTAAAATTAATAGTTATGTCGTAAGGTTGGTAAGATGTCTGTTACCCATAACACAAGTTACTAGCAACTTTGACCGGACGTGCAATTGTCTCATATATTTATTTAAAAAAATAATTAAATATTATTATTTAATTTAACCTTCCCTATTATTTAATTTTACTCTTGGTTGTATTATTAAAGTTGCCAGGAAGAGATCACTAGCTTAGCAATAACCGCCATTTGTGCAACTAAATTGACTTTTCTGTTCAATGTACTTGTCTTATTCTCAACGTCATATCGTATCCGGCAGAGTAGAATAGATCCTCGATCCTCATTTCTTACCGAGGTGTCGTAAAGGCAGCCGGTCGTAATACAACAAGTGTGTGTAAGTGTCCTTTATATTTACTAGTATATTTACAAAAAAATAATGTTATCTTTTATGTATTTCTGTACAATAAAGAGTATTTGTATTCAATTCTATTCGAAATTCTTAAGATATAAAGGCGGGTAAAGCTGTGATAGCCTAGCGGTGAGACCGTGCGACTCTCTTGAGACGACATAGGTTCAAACCCCGGGCAGACACCAATGAGTTTTTCTATTAAAAACTTATGTCTAATTGATAATTGCAATTTATCACACGCTTTTCGGTGAAGGAAAACATCGTGAGGAAACCTGCATATCTCTAGAGAATTCTAGAGATATGTGTAACCTACCAATCCGCATTGGAGCAGCGTGGTAGGTCTAAGCTCCAATCCTTCTCTCCAATAACGGAGAGAGCCTTAGCCCAGCAGTGGGCATAGTAACAGGCTGTTACTTTTAAAGGCGGGTTAACAGTTGTTTTGTATAAATTGACGCGCGCCAAGCGACGCGACCGGCCGGATCAAGGATCTTTGTGCATTCTATCGTTGACGCGAGCGCCGATAGTTAGTAACGTTATGGATCACGATAAGACAGGACGCGCGCGCACCTGTATACGACCTTATTGTAGAACGCACACGCTTAATTATGCGTTTTGGGTGTGGTTTCTAGATAGTGCCACGACTGTATTGACTTTTGATATTGATATAAGTATTTAGTGACGCGTTTTAACCAGTGAAACGTGTGAGAAGACGCGACCGTCTGCGGTTTTAGTACGCGTTTTTAATTGTACGATTAATGTTCCCGATATGGGACGATTCAATAACGTGTGACCTTACGAAGGTTGTGTGCACACCGCGTGTTATTTGTGTTAGTTAACCGCGTTGGTGAAGTGTATACTCCGGGAGAAATAGACAGTACGTGTCCGTGGAAGATTGCTGAAGCGAGCCAACGGGTTCGGGAATCGGCCAAGTACATACAAGCGCACACACACACGTACACATATACACGCAGTTATTCATGAGGCCGGACCGCATACAGCCGACGGCCGCATAAGGTAGGTTGAGACGCCGAGACGGCGGGCCCAGGTCTCGGAGGTTGTTTCATCCGCATCATTCATTTCATCAAATTTGTGGTCAAAAGTAGACTAAGTGTACCTGTATGCCTGGTTGGACTAGTTGCGCGATCTTCTCGCACATGAGCGCGTGGAAGTGCGGGTGGAACCGGTAGACGGAGCCGTCGATGCCGACGGTGACGCGCGGCTCGTTCATCTTGTTCAGCAGCGTCGCTATACCCGCTGACACGAGGTGCGCCGCGCGCCGCGACACGCACTCGCACACGTGCCGCACGCCCGCCATGTCCGCTTCCGTTGCGTGCGATAGACCTGCATGACATATCGACTGTGAACCGGCAATATGTCCTATCTCAATTTTAAGCCAAATCTCTTTTTAACGGCATTGACTACTACTGCCCATCATTTACCGTATCAACATGTATTATTTAGTATAAATAGACCTACATGACATATCGACTGTGAACCGGCAATATGTTCTATCTCAATTTTAAGCCAAATCTCTTTTTAACGGCATTGACTACTACTGCCCATCATTTACCGTATCAACATGTATTATTTAGTATAAATAGACCTACATGACATATCGACTGTAAACCGGCAATATGTTCTATCTCAATTTTAAGCCAAATCTCTTTTTAACGGCATTGACTACTACTGCCCATCATTTACCGTATCAACATGTATTATATTTTAATGTATTTAGTATAAAAATTTATAATAAATAAACATATTTGAAGTCGACTGTTTATTTATCTCATAAACATTATTGCGAATGTATTAATAATCACGTTTTTTCTTCTTCCTGAAAAATTGACCAAAATAAGATCGAAGAGTTCACATTCGATATGTATATCATACTAATTGGTAGGGATAAATGTGGAACAATAATTGATTATTCTATTCTTAGAGTAACGCGTGCTAATATCCAACAATTTGGATGTAAAGGAGAGGCTCGTCCCATTCAGTCTCTTCAAGTGTCAACCTCACCTACTAGTGGCCTCGCCGAAGTTCGTCGTATGCCGGAGACCTCTGGGCGTTCTAAATAAGATTTATTAGACGCCCATCTGGAAAGGTCCCCGAGGCGGTCGGTGCATCTGGTGCTTCCGAACATCGACCGTCGGAGGATCGGATCGAGCGGAGGGAGGGGCCAATTTTAGAGCGGCCCCGACCCAGAGGTGGCGTACTCTGGGGTTAAGAGTTGCTGCTGGCGGGTATGGGGGCAATGTGCCCTGGCACCGTTGGACACATTGCCCCCATCTGACACCATCTGGTACCTGCACCCACTGGTGGTGGGTACCTGTACCCACCACCAGTGGGTGCAGGTGGAGCACTGTCAGATTTTTAGTCCATGGGAGTCCGACATACTCGCCGCGTACGGAACGGAACGGTAACGACCCATAAAGGGTTTGCCTGACATAAAAAACCTGCATATACACCAACGGCGCTCTGGCGGCCGATTAATAGCAGTATAACCATTCCTGCGACTGACCCAAATACTACCAGACCAACAGTGAGCAGCAGCACTGTCGTTGCAACATGATCAACTTTGAGATCACCAACCCGCGTGCCAAGCGTGGTTATTATTTGCCCCTATACATCCCATTATAGACAAACACGAAAAACCACAAGCAGGATCCGAGCGGCGCAAGATCGTGAAGTGTGGAGATCTCTTAAAGAGACTTATGTCCAGCAGTGGACATTCATCGGTTGAAGAAGAAGAAGAATATCCCACAGCTGGGCTTAGGCCTCCTTTCTCCGATTTTGGAGAGAAAGATCTGAATACCATGCTACTCCAAAGCGCATTGGCAATTCTCTAGAGATATGCAGGTTTCCTCATAATGTTTTTCATTCACCGAAAAGCATGTGATAAATAGTTATTATACATTAGACATATAAATTTTAACAAAAAAACTTATTGGTGCCTGCCAGGGGTTTGAAACCGGGACCTCGAAAGAGTCGTATGGTCTCATCGCTTAGCTGATAACTTTTCAGTAAATTCCTATAATTGTTTTTTAATTACCTAAATATTAAAAATCGGTTTAAGAAATTTATTACATTAATCACCCTCAATTTTCTTTTCACTCTCTTATTTCTTTCTTGTTTTAGAGATATGCGTTGTTGGATTTATTATTTTTGTTACTCTACTTTAATTTTACTTTTTTCAATTTAATTATTGATATCGCCTATAATTAATTATACTATTATATACAACGACCAAGCTTAGCAATAGATCATAAAGAGTTTGTATAAATAACTTAAAGTAGCCCAGATCAGTCACAGTTATGGCAGTGCCTTAAGGTTCAATCTTGGGTTCTTTCGTGTTTTTGGTTTATATTAATGATTTGCCATATTTTGTGCACAGTATTTGTATTGTATTGTTCGCTGATGATCTTTAATTTTTAAGGTTGACCGACATAAGGAAAATCTTTACTAATCTCTAATAATAAAGTAAGGAGTAAAGTTCCGAAGCTCTACTAGCGTCAGTAATCGTTTTTATAAAATCTTACTTACCGAGTTCTTCAAGGACCTCCATACAGCTTGTATAGTCGCCAGGTTTATCAGATTCAATTTCGGACACGTATTTGGTGTAGAAGCTCCCCCTCTCAAAAAGCAAGTCTGAACCGCGACCTCCAAAGAGCAAGCCCATCCGCGTGTACTTAACTAACGCCAATCGAACTAACTCGCCCATGTACATTCCAGATATCATCTTCTCTTGGCTGTAAAGAAGTAAATATATCATATTTTTCTGGACATCATTTGATATTGATTCAAATTGAAATTCAAAATATTCTTTATTGAAGTAAACTTGTTAACAAGTGCTTTTGAATCGTCAACATCTGCTGGTTCGGAAAGCTGCTCCTACCGAGAAGAACCAGCAAGAAACTCGGCGGTTGCTCTTTTCAAACAATAATTCTTATCACATATAGTTATTAATGTCTTGTACAGGGGTAAAGAGAAGCTATATCCACGCATTCTTATCTTCTAGGTAATCTTCAATAGTATAATATAAGCTTTCTGAATTAGCCTTTTTTTAATAGTATTTTTAAACTACTGTAAAAGTAAAGTTAATTTAGATTGTGGAATTTTATTATAGAATCTTATACCCAAACCCACAAACGAATTACGAACTTTTGCAAGGCGCAAAGCAGGAACCGCAAGCTTATGTCGGTTCCTACTTTGTCTATTATATACATCGCCTTTTTGTTTGATTTTTGCCGATTGATGTTCTACACGATGTATCTATCTATACTTATTATTCACAGAATATCTTCAGTGACCAAGTTATTACACGTAACTTTTAAATAAATAACAAAGAACCAGTATACATTTTGTTGTATTAATTTTAAGTGGTTATGGTGTCCATAATAATTACAGCGGGGTTACTATATACTAACTGGGAGTCAATTGAGAGCCTAAATAGACCTATTTCATATTAGGATGATACATGAAGTTCATGCATATATAAATGTAATGTTTTATATTATTATTTCGGAGTAATTATTCAAAAAATAATTATTAAGAAACCCTATTACATACAGTAAAACTGTGAGTGATATATTTATGATATTCATTAGAAGTCGTCTAAAGTCGTTATATATTTAACTTATTTAAACTCTTCAGTTATGATATCCATGTAATGCATTAACTTACTATAATAAAATTATAGACTTGGAGCAAACCAGAATTAAACCGCACTTGTTCATTGGCACACGATTAGCAATTCTAATGTAAGTTGACGCGCTAAGACGCTTCGATTTATGTAAACAATTTAATATGTATATTGTATACCAATTAGCACTTAAAAGTGCATTTAATAAAGGCATCACAGATAATTTAAATACATAGAAATGTATTTTTTTATGATCGAGAAACCTGTTGATCAATTATCATTGAAATTTAAACGCTCCTCTTCATATTTGGCGAGTACAAACGATTAAGCGCGAACACGATCTTACAGAGGGCACACTCTGCCTGCCATGATTGTACTCGCCAATTATCGTCTATGATCGCCTACGATCGCACTATCGGACGATCGTGTGACGCTTGCACTGTGATCGTGGTGATTATAGACGATTATAGGATCAACAATCATCGCCAATAGTAAAGAGCTGGCATAATATAAGTAACTAATTGTGTTGATAAGGGCGCAATGAAAATACGTTAAGGCGCTGAACAGAGCTGGCGTAAATTCAGATTTCGGCATATAAGCCACGCCCACAATGTCTGCGACGGCGTAGCGACAAACTTAATTTTTTAACACCCATTGTAGGTGTACACTATTTTATCCAAACTTTTTTTGTACAATTTATTTAAAAAACTTATGTCTAATTAATCTTATAAAACTAAGTATGCTGAAACTATAACTAAACACCTAAAAAAGGACATATTATCAACAAGGAATAGTCACAAAAGGCGGCAGCTAGCGACACACGTCCGTATAGCAGCGCGCCTCAGCGATCACTGTCTATATTCGTAGATGTAAAAGAGAAGCGAGACGATGACTCGTTTCAGTTTTGCTATTTTCTAAAAAATATTGAATTTGAATGAAATATCTTAATTAATTCAAAATTTAAATCTTACATTCTCTTTATATTATAATGATTTATTAGTCTTATTAATTTTACCAATTTTTGTTGATAAATATTAGAGATATTTACGATCAAAGTAAAAATCAGAGGTCTATTTACCAATTTTTTTTATCGAAAAAAAGTATCGTAATCATGTTTTGAAATCTTACATTCTCTCTGAGATATGATGTATGTTAACATATATTTTTCTTTTAATCGTCATCCCTGTAGCTTTTGTTAAAAACGTGTTTAAAGTCAGCCTATTTGGCTCTGTTCAGCGCCTTAATTTGAAAGAAGAAATCTTACATAGCTAAGCTACGGTAAGCTACCGTAAACCTAAATACCAGTATTAATTTTCCGGTATGAAGGTTACTGAAATTAAACCTCATTAGAATCTGGGTTTATATATTTCACGTTATCTTATGAAAGTTTTTAAAGTAGGCATCACATATCTTCCCTAAACAAGGCGGTTGTTATAGACAAAAGCAGGATAATTAATTAATACGTTAACATTGCAATATGTAATGAATTTCGTAATTTTAAGCAACCTGAATTGCTTATTGTCAAACCGGCAATCAAAAATTTGCACACGGAACCAGTTAATTATGTATAAATGTTTGTATATATGACGTTTATTAAATTATCAGTCAGACCAATACTCGTGCCAATAACATTGAGTTTGAACTTTGCATCCATAACAATCACCTTCCATACATTTCAACGACATTTGCTAGTAGCAGTGATCCGTAATAAGTGATAACGTTTTGTAATTTTATTGTTTACTTCCTTTTTACTACATTCATAATAAATAATGCTTACGTGACTGTCGACCTTATCCCCATATTACATCTTTTTGTATAAAAAATTACGACGGAACTCAATTTCCGCTTTATTACTTCAGAAGAGGTAATCTATACAAAAGGAGGTTAACCAAAATATAAATATTAGGAATAGTTCAGGACAAAATTGCATAATCGCTAAAATAAAACTTTGGATATTGTATAGTTTCGTTCAATTGGTGGAGAAATATATAACATCTTTTTGAATTTGAATTCAAAAGTTACTCGGATATTAATAACTAAATTAAAAAAAACTCAAAACTATAAATAGTCAAAGTTTACTCATAGGTATAGTATATATATAAGATTACGAAGACTACGTTACTGAGTTAGTACGGAGTCTACGAAATAACCTTGACTATTTCATCAGCTATCAACTTATCGGGAAATTATGGTGAAAGACAATGTATGGTTCATTCTGGCTTTTATATTAATTAATTGCATTATGATTAATATGATCCATAATACTAACTTTATATAAATATATCTGTCTTCCGGTTACGCTTTTACAGCTGATACTGAAGTTTAAATTTGGTACAATTAAAACTTAATATCGGCCTACTATATAAGACAAAAAATCGGTTTTTCGTACGGGAATAAGAAATAACTAATATAATATATATTTGTGGGTGTTCGACGCGAACAAATCCGCGGATAAAACTGGTTTATGATATTAATAACATACGACACTGCAAATTAAATCGATATCTTTTTGCATGAGAGCAAATTCTTACGTATATGACTAGTAAAAGTAAAAAGTTAAGGAAGTTAATTAGAGGTCGTTTGCAGTTCCGTCATTTGTAACATGAATGATTAGGATTTTATTCTGATTTTTTTTTTACATATTGACGTAGTAGCAGTAATTGTATGATTTTTATAGTAGTGTATGTATGTTTACATTATTCTTTTCCTTTGAATATGGCAATATTAACACCAAAGGAATAAGTGTAATACTAAAAACCAAATAATAATTACAAAACCTTTTAGGCAAAGATCAGTCTCCTTGAAGGATAAAAGGAGTTAACCTACCATGCTTTCGAATGCGGATTCGCAAGTTAGGCATATCCTAACCATAGATATCTTCACGATATTTTCATTCACTGTAAAGCGTATGGCAATTCGTAAATACTGACAAAACCGTGAGACTAACCGTTTAATTGATTCTTCGCGCTCTTTTACCCCACAGGTGAGGACTCAGTTAAACGGTTAGCCTATAGTCATGTATTATCCACTCCAACCGTTCTCGTATCGTATTAATATTCCCCTCATATACAGTTTCTTCATCACACTCCCAATGGTGTGACGACTCATTATAGTCTTACCACCAACCCTCCACTACACTTCGCCCTTAGTCGTGCTACAGCCTTACAGGCAGTACCCTTGGGACCATGTTCTACGACGGTAGTAAAACTTCTGCGCTCTACTCTCCGCATTTCGCAACCTCGAAGATGATTCTGCGCTTGCCCGTCCCAGCAAGTCAGGCTGTAAAAGCTGTTAGGGCTTACAACCGTACTTAAAGTGGGATAAGGGCAAGAGAATGTTGTTAGCTTTTCCAAAAAAAATCATTTGGAATGTTCTGAAAGCGCGTTAATCAAGCGACCTCTAGATACGACGAACTCTGCTTATCGGTTTGGTATCCGTGAAGTTTTAAACATAAGCAATACTTGAAGACTACTAATTTAAAAGTTACAGTTATTAAACTGTTTCCAAGAGGTCATTGTGCTGATCGCAACACTTACGTATTTGGTTGAATTATAACTAAAGACTGATTCATAGCTATAAAGTTCTTAGTCATAGCTCATAGCGTAAAATTTTAACAATACTAGCACGTCTTTCTATCCTTACATTTTTCGTAGTTTGTAGCGTAAGAGACTTTTAATGACGGATACGGATTATATATATATATATATATATATATATATATATATATATATATATATATATATATATATATATAATCCGTATATATATATACGCATTAATAGCTAATTAGTAATTAATGATGATATATTACAATAATTATTTAAAAATGATTAAAATAATTGATGTTCTTTGCTCTTTTTCAATTTCACCAAATTATAATTGGTTTAGCGATTAAGAGCTTGAAAATCAGTTTCCTTCCAGTTCTTATATACTGACTAGGTAATTAAGTGTCATTTGTATTTTAAACGATATATAAGTTATTTTGTAAATCGATACTTAATATTATAAACTCGAAAGTCTGTCTGTCTGCGACGCTTTCACGTCTCTCGATCAAACGACCCCTCGGTAAGGAATGAGGGTGGTCTATTCTACTCAGCTGGATACCACACGGCGGACCGGGGTAAAATATAGGACAGAAATCAAATCGGTTAAGCGGTTATTCAGTTAATCAGCGTATGATCTTTTAGAAACAACATAATTATAGTAACTACTGAGCTTCTTTATTTGAGAACAGATAATATGAAATAACTAGCTGACCGGGAAAAAGTTGTTTTGCCATATAAACTATTTTCAGGGTATTTCTAGTGTACATTATAAAACAATGAAACACTTTGAAAAAAAAAATGTTAGGGGTGGAAATACCTTATCACTTGGGGATATGCAAAATAGATAGTGCCGATTCTCAGAATATGCTTATAATATTTCGTAAAAAGCGTTCAGGCCGTTTCGGTATGGTACTAATATTGTGATTAGCTGATTAGCCGTGAAAGCGCTATAGACAGACATACGTTCTTATATAAGTATGGATAGGAGCAAACTTCCGAATTAGTGGTAGCTTCTTGAAAACATTTGACGATTCAAAAGTACTGTAAACAGTCTACTTGAGTAAAGAATATTTTGAGTTTTGATAAATAAATAATAATAAATAAATATATGTACACTTACACGGTCGTCCGCCCCCAAAGTAACTTATTACTTGTGTTATGGGTGACGGACAACTGGTAAATATATACATATAGAATTCTAAATACATAATTTTAAATGATTTATAGAAGCAGGCGTTACTTTGCGGAATTCCATATTACAAGCAATATAACAGAACTAACTACTTTGCTATAATCCGCACGGGTTAAGTGAATGCATGCAAAGCCAATGTGTATGAAGTGTGTATGAATGTGTATGTGTATGAAAATCGTAATGCGCGTTACGATTTTTGTTGTGGAGCCTATCCTCCTGATGATGATTCGGTTTCGGGCGAAACGATCGTCGAGATTGTGGTGGTGGGTGTGTGTGCTGCTTTTGTGTGCGTTGTTGCTGGTGAATTGCGCCTTGGGGTGCATGTGGTGGCTAGTCCTGCATGTATAAGGTACGTAGATTTTGCCTGCTTCATACACATTGGCTTTGCATGCATTCACTTAACCCGTGCGGATTATAGCAAAGTAGTTAGTTCTGTTATATTGCTTCTAAATACATACTTAAATACAAATATACACCCAGCAATATATAACAACATGTTTACAGAAAATGTTGGCCCTCGGCGGAAATCGAACACGTGACCCGCGGAGCTGAAGGCAGGATCACTGCCAACGAGCCAGTCATATATAGATAGATGGATGAATGATTTGTCACTTACATCTGTTTGCCGCGGTTTATGGAATTGTTGTCCACTTCTCGGTCAAACTCTGTCCGTACAAAGTCCAAGGTGCCGTCGTCGCCGAAGGCTCCCCATTCCGTATTAATCAACAATTCCGGCTTTCCTGGCTCGCCGTCGAACATGTCACAGTTTTCCGTCTTCTCGACGTAACAAGCGTTGCTGCCTGTACCTGTTTCGCCATACTACATTTAACATGTTTAGATACGAGTACGTCCATAAAATTTGCATTAAATACAAGATCATTACAACACACAAAAGATCATTACAACAATACAAATAAATTATTATTTAAGTTTAATTCTGTACCAGGCGTGCATAGCTTAACAAGTCCAATACGTACATTTTTCAGTTTAATACTCCAACATAGATCCGTACCATGCGTGAATATCTGAACAAGTTCAAATTTTTCACGCACAACAAGCACACTTCAGAGAAACAATATATAGGTTTACGTTTAAGTAGAGTAATTTAAATATTCATAAGTTTGTAAGTGCGATATAAGACTTATCGACTTCACTGCAATATTCACCATATAAATAACGCAATCTATATCAATATTATGACTAAACATATAAAAGGTCGTAAGTCAACTTATCAACATATTCATGCCTGGTACGGAATTATCGTGTGTTATCGTAGCGTCATTCAATTAGTCTACAAAAGTTTTTCATTATTATATAAACATACGAACCACATAACGCGATTTTATCGCGATGTGGCTCGTATGTTTATATGTAAATTTCCTTCAGTAAATTTCCTTTATGTAAAATTCGAGGTTTCGGCATTGAGGAGGTGCATCCACCGTGGTACTTTCTGCCGAAACATCGAATCTTATACCCGTACCCAGCGTAAACATACTTAAAACACACTCATTTCAAGGCAATCATATATAGGTTTACGTTTAGTAAACGGTTAAGTAGAGTTATTTAAATATTCACAAGTTTGTATGTGCGATATAAACGACTAATCGCCTTCTCTGAAATAATCACCATATAAATTGGGCAATTCTAATGGCTAATAATAGATAAATATGATTAAACATATAAAAGGACGTAAGTCGACTTATCAACATATTCACACATGGTACGCAATTATCGTGTGTTATTTTAGTCTCATTCAATTAATAAATGAAAGTGTACGTTTATTATATTAATATAGAGGTCACATCTCGATAAATCGAGCTTCGACGTTTTGTCAGACTTGTATCCACCGTAGTTCTCGTTGCCAAAACATTGAACCTTATATAAATGTTCGATTTAATTGCGATATGACCCGTATGTAAAACAATAAATTTCAAAAATAGGGAAATAAATTGGAAGCATATTTACAATTAACCAAAGAAAAAATTTCTTCAAATAAATGATTCTCCCACATAAATATACAACCACGGTGAAGATGAATGATAATTTTGATATGTTTCAAAGTAATATATATAGTCTTTTAGTTATACTCATATTTTATTGATGTCTGGTACATTTTTTGTCCAACTTTATGTTCCGTGTACGAGCATTTTAATTAATCATTTATTTATTTCTAATAAGGAAATATGTTACATAAACATAAGTGGTTACTGTTTCGTCTCGGTACATGTACTCGCACGTTGTGGTTTAAATATCTAACTGTCGTAATGTTTTTAACGCTTATTTCATATTATAGGAAATGGGTGTTGCCCAAATATCAATACGATAGTCATATCTTATCAGCGTGCTTAGTTAGTGAAATTCTATTAAATCAGTGATAGCAATTGCGTTAATGTTAATGCCACGATATCCAAAGCTAGGGTTGCCAACTTTTTAAATTTATAGCGTACCGTTATTGTCAGTTTGGAATTTTGGAAGTTTGTATTTTTTGGTAAAGTATTTTCTTAGTAAAATATAGATTCTTTTAAACATTTTTATGGTTATTTATAATAGCACTAGCAATATTATATTGTTTCTGATAGTTCCAGTATTGGTTAGCTAAATTGTAATAACTCTTTAGTAATGCAGATTCTCTTTTAACTTATGTGTATCAATAAATAATTCAAAATAAATTATCCATCTTTCATCATCAATCATCCAACGAACCACATTCATCATTAATTAACGCATATGTTTGGTGAAAAATAATAAGTATATTTATCTAATGTTATAATAATGTTATAAGGTTGGCAGCCCTATCCACAATAAAGCAAGCGACATGATATCATACCATAAACAAGGTAAACCTACCAACGATGAGTCCTATTTTGCAGTTGTGGTTTTTCCATGCGCAAGACATCAATGTGCCCGTTGTGTCATTCAATATAGCGCATATATCAATTTGTACGTCCTACAAATGGAAAAAACATGCGTTTTAGCAAACATATTAGTATCGATGCCCTCCCTCATTACCGGCAAAAAGTTGAAGATGATTAATATAGAGGCTTTCGTTTGCCATGATGGAAACTCAGTCAAGAAACGTATGATTTATATGTATCTTAATTGTCTGTGAACATTATCTAAAATATTGTTTATCTGTGTATATAGATTGCACGAATTATACTAAATATGACTTAAATACGTGTATTATGATGCATAAAAATCATCACTAATGCATATTGGTGAGTACCCGTTGTAATAGTCGCATACCTTAACAGTAATTTAAGACAATTACAATCCATTTCTTATCTAGGAAAAAATAATAGATAAATGTTTTAAAATAAAATTAACAACCAATAAACTGATAAGCATGCAGCCGTGCACATATGGATATTGTGTGATAAAAAAATTAAAATAAATTCAAGCAATGTTCGCTTTTCGAAATTGTTAATATAAAATTTAACTTCCTATAGAGACAAATTAAAATGCTTGATGTTAACCGTTTAAATAAACTTTGCTTTGACAATTTTTTTACCGTAATGGTAATTTTATGTATCATATTTTTATCAAAATAAATTATGAAACATTTACACTACATAATAGGGTGTTGGGTGTGGATGAAAATTTACCCATGATTAATAATGATCTATTGTTCTTTAGCGAAGAGTTCCCGTTTCATTGTAATTAGTTCGAAACTTGAGCTGAGATTCCACTATAAGAAAACCTCTATTCGGCTCTCGTTGGCTTTGTAGCATGCCTTATTTACTAGAGAGAGCTGGTACCATCTGCAACTCACCGATAATAATTCCTATACGGCAATGGGAATTCTTATGGGCACAGGACATAAGGGTCCCGGTAGCATCATTTAATATCCCCATTACTGATAAAGCAAGGTCCTGTAAATTTTTTTCTATACAATTTGGTAATCTAATGATAACTTTAATCAACAAGTAATTTAGTCAATTTGTAAGGGTTCGTACAGTAACATTTTAAGAAGCCCCAGCACGGCCGATAGTGGCGTGCGTCATAGATTACAGAGTTATATAGATGCAATATAAAAGACACGGCATGGCAAGAGACATGTCGTTGCTTTGATTCGATTTAAGTTCATGTTAAGTTTTTAATATTTGTACAACAAATTAAGTTAATATATCGTTGTAAAGTTGTAGACAACGTGATAATATAATATATTATTGTTATTTCGATATTATTCAATTATTTTTTCTTACTATTGTACTATTGTAATTTCTATAAAAATTTAAATGATTTATTGATATTTAAGAACTACACATTAAGTTTAAAGAAAACGTCCTGATAAAGCCGGTATGTATATTCCTAGTATACTTTCGGGTATTGGCAATTTTGCAAAAAAGAAATAGGAACAGCGCGGCAAATTAGAGCTCTGATACATATCTTTAGCAATGAGACAATAACAAGCTGTTTCTCATCATATTCTTTATTGAGATTTTAATATCGTCATCAACATGCTTCTACTCGTATCCCACGATACGTAGGATCGGCAAAATATGTTTGTGTCTTCCATCCTCTTCTATCTTTCAACTATAGCGCAATCCTTTATGCATATCATACTTCACCCATTCCATCCATTTTTTATCGGAGTCCGTCTAGTCATAAATCCACATTCATATTTACACGTCTTTTGGTCCATTAATATTCATAGGGCTATTATACACAGAATAGGTGAGCCATAGGCAGGCAGGAGTCCGAGTGTCCAACAAATGACCCATACTTATCTATGTCTAAGCACAGATACGCAAAGAAATATTCATTTTGTAAATTTAAATATTTTGAACATGTTTTAGCACAAATTCAAAATTTTTATGCGCAATTTTTTAAAAAGGAAAATTTGAAAGAATCCAACATTAAATTTGAAATCCAATTTTTAGATCTATAGTTATTATAAAACTAAGTCTCAAAAAGCTGTCTCAAAATCTACTCAACGGATTTTTGTACGGTTTTCAGCAAAAGATAGTGAATACTTCCGGATGGTTTAAGCAAATAGTACATATGTAAATTATGTTGAAGAGATCGCGCAGTTGTTAAAAAACTTGCTTGCTGAGAGCTTTAGACGCGTGCGCTACCAAAACCAGCAGAGATACGCTAAAGTAATGTACTCAAGAATTGTAGATCTATAAAAATACTATAAAGAAGTCTGCAATAGCATGTCTCTATCTCTTTTAGTTAGCACACAATAACTACTTTAATGTAAAAAATGGGAATCCTAGAAAAAAATTGTGACACGCTGACTTGCAGTTAGTGATATATAAGAAATATTACGCACGTGCAATAAAAAAAAAGACAAATACAATCATTTGTTTCTCGTTTTTTCGATAGCCATATTTTAGGCTAACTCATCTACTCTAGTGTAATAACTGTATGGCGATATTGCAGTACATATTTTCCAAAATTAATCTTACCCCGCGTCTAGCAATAGCATCTTTAAGTTCTTGTACAACGTCTTCACCGACGACCCCCGAGCAAGAGAAGCCCTTAGTCCACCGCTGCAAGATTCCCTTCGTAAGGCCAAGTTGTTTTAACGGGAAACTGAATGTGAAGCCAAGAGCGAGACGCTCTTCGTACACATCATGTTCCTGAAAAATTAAAAGCATAAAATAATGGTTCAAAATAGCTCTAGTTTCAAGTTTAGTTTAAGCTACTTTATTACACAAACCTAGGTGGATTAGGAAAAAAGTGTTGATAGTATAAACACTCTATACCATTAATATATATTTCACATATCATTTTTGTGCAAAACATAAAGTAGGAATTCCTACTAGTGGAATTCGCGACTTATTTCGCGTTAACATAATCGTTTGAGTATATTTAATAATGCTATTGGTTTTTCCCTGTTAGGTTTTCCTACAGGAAGAAGAGATCTTTTATTCTTCTTATATGTTAACTCGGTGTATAAGCTTTGATTATGACAAATTTCATCAAGACTGATCCAGCGAACTGCGTAACAGACAGACTTTCGTGCTTAGAATATTTATAGTTGTTAAGAAAATACTAGACTTTTAGATTACTATTGCCGATTATGCTTCTTTTTATTCGAATTTTAACAGTTAATTGTACTCTCTAGAAGAATAACGTATTGTCCAAAAGAATAGTAATTTTTTAAACTTTTTTTGCGATATAATACTTCATATATTAGTAATATTTAAATAAAATAATAATTAAGTACCTTCATAAAATTTGCTAAGCACTCTGCTATGTGATCGAATAGAGCTATTCCTGTGCCTGTCATGATGTGATTTGGTATGGCATAAATTTTTGACTGCATGTCAAAATGATTTTCGCCTAAATTTATAATTAATACCCTAAAGTTTGTTCCGCCTAAATCTAAAGCCAAGAACTTTCCGCGTTCTGAAACAATGAGGTTGAAAGAATAGTATAAAGTTTATTGAATGAAGAATATATAAGCAGATGAAAATAGTGTAGAATTTAATATACCTTTTCCATTAGGTAAATCTTGTATATAAGTGATCCAGCACTTGACAATGGCATTCGCGTGAGTATCCTTTCCCAGACCCTTGACTAGGTCATTATGAAGTCTTTTCATAATCTCCCGGCACTGATTTTCTGATAAATGAAAGACTTCGCATTCCTCGCGAATCTGCACAAAAAAGATATTTAAATTCATACAATCTTGCCGGCATGTTTCTAAACATGCTATGCAAAAGGTGACAGTCTCCTTGAAAAGAATTGGCAGGATATACTTTTTAGATCACGGTGTTTTATGTTATAATAAATCGTTTGATCCACTGGAGATATAAATTAAGGACAAGAATTTTTTTTAAATCCATAACGTCCTAATACGCTTGACACGGTCTCACCGTTCGGGAGTCAAGGCTTTATAAATGATAAGAGCAAATACTTGCAAGCAATTCGATTCGCAGGTGTTGCTAAAGAAACTTTAACATAAAACTGACATCAAGGTTTTTTGTTTTAAAAATTAACATATTAATGAGAGTTATCAATATGTTAAAAATATAATAAATTTATCATCTTGAGAAATATATTGTATGCTAATCAGCTAAATTTTAGAGTAGTTTCTGTCAATTATAAATTTATTTATTAAGATTACTAAAATAGTGTCATTCAATGCGTCTGGTGGTATTTAGCTGAAGACTGACACAAATTATATCAAACCCCAACATTACTCGTATATTATACATAATTAGAACATTGCAATAAAGTGGTTTCAAAAAGGATTTCTCCTTATATATTCAAAAAGTAATTTTTTAAATATGAGCGGGATAGAAAAGAAGGATAGGATAAAAAATAAGGTGTTAACAGGGACAGAAACGAAAAAAATACAAAGCTATAATGATCAAATAACAAGTCACTAATAAATAATGTTGCCTATGATAAACTTAAAAAGAAAATATATGAATGCTTCAAAATAAGTCTTTTTTTAAATAATTTAATAAATAAAGCTTGCGTATGTTTACAATGGAAATGGTGGTGGACGGGACGTCCATCGGAATCTCAGGTACTTTGCAGTACCTGGGATTGATTCTCGACAGCCGATGGACGTTCGAGGCCCACTTCCGGCGGCTCGCCCCAAGATTGAAGGCGACCGCCGGAGCCCTGAGCAGGCTCCTCCCGAATGTGGGGGGGCCTAATGCAGGCTGCCGGCGCCTTTACGCTGGAGTGGTCCGGTCAATGGCCTTGTACGGCGCTCCCATCTGGGCGGAGCGGCTGACCGCCAAATCCCTGCTCCTTTTGCGCGGGGCGCAGAGGATTATGGCGATCAGGCTAGTGCGAGGCTACCGGACTATCTCTGGTGAGGCGGCCTGCGCCTTGGCCGGTTCCCCTCCGTGGGATTTAGAGGCCAAGGTGCTTGCTCAGGCCTACCGCCGTAAAGTTGAAGCCCGTCTTTCGGGGGGAAACTCTACGGCGGTGGAGGTGGATTGGCGGAGGACAGCTCAGATGGGGCTTCTCCGCCAATGGAGGCGGCGGCTGGAATCGCCCAGCGCAGGATTCAGGACGATTTCAGCCATCCAGCCCATTCTCCAGGGCTGGGTCGCCAGGAGGCACGGGGTCCTCACCTTCCGCCTTACGCAGGTACTTTCTGGACATGGTTGTTTCGGGAGGTATCTGTGGAGGGTGGCCCAGCGCGAAGCGTCTGGTGAGTGCCACGAGTGCGGCGCCGAGTTCGATACGGCGCAGCACACGCTCGCGGACTGCCCTGCTTGGGCGGTTCAGCGGGCGAAGCTCGTGGCAGAGGTGGGGCGCGATCTCTCCCTGCCCACCGTGGCTCGTGCCATGGTGGACAGGGAGGCATCGTGGGCAGCGATGGCCTCCTTCTGCGAGGATGTTATCTTGCGGAAGGAGGCGGCGGGACGGATCCGGGAAGTCGAGTCTTTGGATCCGATCCGCCGCAGGCGAGCGGGGCGCAGGCGACTCGCCGAAGTCCGTCGCATGCCGCCCTAACGGGGACCTGCGAGCGTTCCGAACGGGGTTCATCGGACGCTCGCTGAAATTAGGTCCCCGAGGCGGTCGATGCATCTGGTGCTCCCGATGCATCGATTAGCGGTGGGAGGGGCCACTGCTTAGAGAGGCCCCGACCCGGAGGTGGCGCTCTCCGGGGCACAGAGCCGCTGCTGGCGGGGATGGGGGCAATGTGTACAACGTTACCCTGTCCCCGCCACCAGCAGCGTGGTGGAGCACTGTCAGGTTTTTAGTCGGTGAGAGTCCGACATACCCACCGCTCGTCCCCGTCGGGCGGTGACGACCCATAATGGGTTTTCCTGACAAGAAAAAAAAAAAAAAAAAAAAAAAAAAAAAAAATGTTTACAATGGAAAACCTCGAAAGTTGTCTATCAATTTAACTTGGAATTTGTACACAAATTCCAACTTTTAATAACTTCATATAAGAGTGTTTTTATATTATACTTTTCATTACAATTCCCACAGGAATAGCGACAAATACCGACACCACCCGGTTAACTATGAACATACGGTAAATGATATACCTAATGGTTTTCCCCCCAATATTTTTAACGTTATGATCATTATAATAAAGACAAAAAATTTATAGACATGCGTGTAATTTCTCTAAATGCAACTTATGGCGGTTAAAATAATCGTCCATTTTATCGCAAACGAGTTTCACAAGGTCAAAGCGGTCATTACAATACTACTGTCGTCTATGGTGGCTTTCCAATAAAACTAACCCGGCTTAAACCAATAGCCGCTAGATCTATTTTTATACAAAAAATAAAAATAGAAAACAAATGACAAGCACTTACTCGAGGTACATGATTGACAGCCATACCCATTTTTTCAAATAAATATAACTTCACTTCTCAAAAAATAAAACACTACGCCAGCTAAGCGACTACACGACTTCTGAACCAACTAAGAAATATTGAATTGAATTGCGCTAACGCCGTGTCTACTGATTGTGAGTGTTCCCTGCAGAGTGCACTGCAGACTGACGCGTTCTTATTCATTCATGATAATAAACTACTGTTATCTCGCTCATGTGCATAAATATTTGGCGAGTCAGAGTAGTGCGACATTATGTTGTGCAATACAATAAGAGAAAAATGAAAAATACCCTGTACACGTACTTTATTCTGTTTTCGAGTTGTCTCTATTAAAACGAATTATTATTTTTGTAATTTGACTCCTAGGAATATATTTTTTTATTCGGGATACTATTAAATGTTTATCTTAATTCTTCGGACGCGCCTCTAGTTGTATGATTGTGATTGGACGATGCGTGGGCTCGCTCATGACGTCATATAAATTCCTCGAGTCGACGTCTTTCTATATTTACAATTATTGTAACAGTGTGGGTGCCAATGGTAGCGATCAACGTTGTTTTTTATGTGTATGTAGCGGCACATCGAATAAAGTTTTAGAGTCACTTACCACAAATAAAAATAGCGTATATTATGTACATGCAAATAATATTTTTTAAAGGTACGAAAGTGCCAACATTTAATTAATTCCTGGAAATGCATAAGCTGTGTCGTTATTAGCACAATTTTTTTGCATTAAATTTAGTTTTTTATCCTGCCATTTTATTGTCATAACTATAGAATTTTGATGAAATAACCAATAGGAGAAAAAGTTGTAATTACTTAGGAAATTATTATCTATAAAAACTTAAACACTCCAAAGTTTAGCTGAAGAAATAAATATTTATCATAAAAAAGTACTAGCTATTTTGGCAATAGCTGAAACAATAATCTGAAAAAGAAAATCATATTTATGTGCCATTTGAAAATAAGTCTAGAAATAAAAAAATCTACTAACGAGAAGATTAATATAGGCATTGATATTACAAAAATTGGGAAAAGAAGCCGCCATTGTATTATATAGAGATAGTATATAGTTTTTTATCGCAACTTTTGAGCATTTCAGCAATTGCTTTATAAAAACTGGATAATGACACTATTTAAAAGTAGGATTCAATGGCCCCACGCAATGGAAAAAACGCCAATTCTTGGCAATTTAGTTTCCCTGCTACTTACAACATTTACTTATTTAACTCTAAGCTCAAAACTACCTCGCTGATTTAACAGAGTCAAAGCGTTATTTATCATATATTATTTTCTTAGCTCAAAATTAAAATAAGAGCGAATACAGAAATTATTATGAGTTTTTTTTTTTAAGTATTGTTTGATTATACTTGAATGACATCCATCTCTTGTAACTCAATTCATCAAATTGATGAGTGTGTAAATGGGTTACTGGGCTAGTAAATAGGTTTTCATTCTTGGTACATATTAATTAGCTATGCCCCCGGCATAGCCCGCGTGGAAATTAGTGTACACACTAAAAGTTTTTCCAGCGTAACTCCCGACCTTGCGGGAGTTCTAAGATTAAAAGCATATGTTTCCTAAATGTATAAAACCAATAAGTTGCACATCAACCTCCGCTATCTCCCAGTGAAAGTTTTCACAAAATCGGTTAAGCCGTTCCTGAGAATTTAATTTTTTAGCAAAAACCATAATTCCATTCAGTGGTTTTGGGAAAATCGATCAGATATAGCTTTGTTTTATAATAAGTATAGATACAAATTAAATATTTCAATAGCGATTCCTGAAAAAAACGGATTTTATATCATTGTCTAAAGTAATAGGTATACACTATATTATAGTGTTTGTGTGGTGACGATTGTATAAGAAGTATAAGAGTTTTGGCAACTGAACTTATATTGGTTGTTTGTTTTTGAGTGTCTCGTGATTGCTAATGATAGCTCTGGTAACGTATGTTCATAAATAACATATACAATTTTTCTAATTACGTACGTGCTATCTTCAAAATAAGGTAGCATAAATTTTATTCATATTATATTTTATAAAAAAAAAATCTTGATTGAGCCCTTATTTCACGCTTTGACCGGCGCATATGGGTTTTCAAATGTTTGTTGTGGGGTATTATATTTTCTCAAATAAAATAAACAACGATTAATGACGTTCTGATTTTGATACACGCCTACAAAAACACTAACGTTAAGCAACTCAATTTATTAGTAAAAAAAAGAAATAGGACACAATGATGTAGCTTAAAGGAATATTAGCTTGAACCTTCGATGTACGTTATTTAAAAAAAGACATATTCTTTGCCGACGTGTCTAAACGTTGTGACAAATAGCGTTAAAAAAAATTTGACGTGTAATGACGTTGCTCCGCCCAAGTGTTAAATAAAGTCTATCAATTAAAAATACTTCTTACGTACAGTATGGATATAGCTTACGATATACAACTATAAGGTATATAATATAAGACATACTATGTTTATGAACAGCCTTTTTTGTAGCCATGTTTCCCTTGTAAGATATCCTATATGTAAATAAAGCATATAGAATATCTTACAAACGATTTGTCTAGTCCCTAGAGGTGGTGAATGTAAAATGCTGTAGAAAAAGGCATACAATCATCATAAGCAGATGAAAATATTAAATTACAGGCACTAAAGACAATAGACGATTTATAATTTATTTACTACAACAAAAACCGACAACATAGCCAATACATACTTTATGGTTTATGTAGCAAAGCTATTTAAAATATAACATACGACCAACACAAGCTTGACGTGTAACAGGAAAATTAAACACATCCAAAATTCTGTGTCTTGGAATTTCCTCCATAATAACAACTAACATGCAATTTAGCAATCAGGTAGAGGATCAAAATTATTTTTATTAACAAAATATATATACTCAGATTTCAGAATTCAAAAAAAAACAACAGAGGTTTTTTTTTATTTAAGCAAAGCGTTTGATCTTGTTAATCATACTTATAGTATACAATTGATAAATGAAATAGAAAAATATAGCATTAGAGGATTAGCATTTAAGTGAGGTCAAATATCAATTAAAATCGGGAGCAAAAGTTTATAAATCAAATATATTAATAACGGTGTACCATAAAATTTTTTTTGGGCCCTTTATAATTTTTACGATCTATAAACGATTTTCCCCAAATAACTAAAAATAAATTGTATATCATACGTAGATGACATAACAATTGTTAGTCTTAAAAGGATTATATTACATAATTAAAAATAATCCTTACGATGTTAGTAATTTTATATGCATGTTATAACACGCATATAAAATTGTTCAGTAGAAGATAATATGAACAGCTTAGTATAAAAAAGATGTTTCGAATGAATTTGAATATAACATTTTCAATCCTGCCATGATTCATATCTGAAACGGGGCTGCGTATATCATGGGCAGAATCTGTCTGATGATATACAAGAAAACTAAGATGTCACTTAGCACCTGAGTGAGATTGGAGCGTCGCGTTTGTGTTCCAAGGACTACAGGATCTTTCATGGTGATTCATGTAAACGTCAATTTTCAGAGACCTAAAACTTTCCACCGTAACTTATCCCTTTAAGCGCTTCTAGAAGATACAGTGGTATATCCAAATTCACTTATAGCAGTAGCTTCCCTCTAAAATTAATCGACAACAACTTTCAGAAATTGCTGAAGTTCTAAAAGTGTCCTTCATGACCATGACCGTCAACTCACAATCGCAAATACTCTACTGCTGCAACATTGTCAAAGCCCTTAGTGCTGACAGTATATTGTCAGTAAAAAAGGCATAATAACGAGAATATTATAATAGTATTATTTCTTTCTTCTAGTAAATTATTTCTTTCTCAGGCCATGCCCTATAGATAAAAGCAGTACAGACTGCATTGTCACGGTACTCAAGTAAGAAGTATATCGATAATGCCTTATCATTTTTGCGATAGCGATTGATTTAAAAGTAATGTATACATCGTTGTTTAAAGTGTATGTATTAACTATACAAATATATTTAAAAGTTTCCGCAGTGCTAATAATACACACCCAAATATATTATATAAACTTAAAATTAATTAATTGACAAAACTTTTACGTTTATGATAATAATCATAAACGTAAAAGTTTTGTGTGTTTTCTTTCTTTCCTTTTGTACATTTATATTTTGATTTATTATTTCATGGTATGTATTACATAAATTAAAGTTTTGTTATTTGTTCTTTTGACTTTATTTGTTTCCTGTGTTTTTTTAATATTATTTAAACTAATTAAAATTATTATCTTTACCTACGGGGATTCACCAGTCTGTCTCCCAATATCAACCTTATCGGGCCACACCAATTGAGTCTCGTTGAACCATGATAGCGTTGTTTAACTAACTCAAGTCGATAAATTGAAAAATGGATGAGAAATTTTAGAGATTTTGTTTTTTCGAAAGATGCTAATAGGTCTTTAAGATGATATTTATTTTCCAGTTTTTAGTTAAAAGAATTACATAGATGATTAACTAAATTAGATAATATTCTTGTAATTTAATGACTAACATTTAATATAATATATTTAATTAATAATAATAATGATTGTGTTAATGTTTATTTTATGACTTCGAATAGAAATTGACATTGTATATATTATTGACATTATTACATTACTGTGTACGGTAGCTTTAATTATTTTTACGAATGACGAGATAACCTATAATTAATAAAACATTTATAAATGAATTCAGAATAAGTAATTTTAAGTAAATAATGAAATGTAACTATTGTTGGTTATCCATTGAATAAATAAATAAATAAATAAATATAGAAACGGACTAAAACTAAATCTCAAGGGTTATCTTGAATGGGTAACACAGTCGATCCTTGTAAAGAATGATTCTCAGTAAAATAAGCAAGTCATCTAAATAAATTTTATCGCATCTACAAGCTGAGAGTAGGTTACGTCGACTATAATCCTTCCAATTTAATACATTTTATTATGGATTATAAAAACTTACTCCTGATACATTATAATCATGGATTAATTAAATTCAATATTAAAAAATAGTAAGTAAAATTTTGGGAACGTTTACTTTTCTGTTGGAAATAGAAAATTCTAGAAAATTAAGATGTCACGTTTGCAAATCAAGCATTGCGGTACGCACATAGTAGTAAAACTAATAAGGAAGGTAGTGTGAACTAGTTACATTGTATAAGCTTATCTCAAACGTGGCTCACCACTTATCATAATCTTCCATTTGAAATAGGTATACACGATAACTAGTTTTAACCGGTCTTATGTTATTGTGGTTGAACTATAATTATTGTTTGAACATATCATAAATTCATATATTATGGCGAGATATATATGAAATTGACAATCCATAATAGATTCAAAATTCCAGAATAGTTCTAACAAAGAAATTATTAGAGAAGAAACTTTTTTGCATAAGAATTTATTTCTTTTCTACGTATGTTTAAATAGAAGGTGTAGTTTGTGGAATGAAACCGAGATAATACTTATTAGAAAGAGATAGATTTTGATAGATAGATTGTTTAAGAACAATTTTTTTTAATGTGAAAAAAAAGGATGAAGGTGAAGGAATATGAGAACTTTTGATTTGACAATTTATGATTTATAGAGTATTTAAAATTGACGTTACTTCATACCTAATTATAATATATTTAATTTAACAATAGTTTCAGGTAAGCGTATTAACAGGGTAAATTTAGGAAGCCTTAAGTGAGATCCAATTTAAACTTATTTAAGTTTTCCTGAGGTATGATATACAATATACGAAATGCTATAGGTAACTAAGTTATCTCACCATACTTGGTTTGTTATATCTCAAAGAGATCAGACAAAGTTTTTGGAAAAGCACGTTTTTTCTATTTTAAAAAATTATCGTCATATTTCAACCAGTTTACACAAAACCTTAACAAAATATAATCACTTTGTTTATCGCTGAAAACTGTATGAAAAACAATTCAATATTTTTTGTGTTTGTCAGAAAGAGAAAAGTTAAAATATTCAGCGTTAATATTTTGGTAATGATAATAATGAACGTTATTTCCAAAACGCTGGAAATACGTAACGTGAATATATTTACCTCAAACCGAATTTTACCTGGTCTGAAATAGTGCGATACTTTTTGTTATCAAGGAAAAACAAGATTTAACCATTTTCCCGCCTAAAACTATGTACTTATACTTAGGAGCTATACAAATTGAACAGTCACGATGATTCGCCTATTGTGAATAAAGTATAAATCGTAACGTCAGGAAGATACGTATGTTGAAAGTTTACAAAGTAGTTATTTGGCCGTACCACTAGGAATGACGAATCTGTTGTCCCGTATATTTTCTATTGAAAGTCGAAATGATCATCCACGATCATCATGATCATATTTCCAATTCATAATTTTATTAACAGTAAATTCTTCCTGATTATATATATGCAAAATTGAATCTGTCTGTCTGTACAGACCTATGTAATTTTTTAATGTTGGACATAACGTTGGACATACTTTTTCCTCGTTACGGAAGGACTTCCGTAAAGACCAAACCACGGTTAAAAACTAGTAAGGTCTCTTTAAACATTGTTATTCTAGAAAGTGCACCTTTGTCTAGTGTACAACGCAAGTAACAATCGGTGTTGAAATTACCAAAATTTTCATTTATGTTCTTTATTCCGTTCTAGAGTCAAAAAAGAGAATGTTGGTATGGATTACGTATTCGGACGAGAATACAAGGCAACATAGTTAATAATACAGGAATTTAAAAAACCTAATAAAAGAATATAATTTAATTTATGGGTACTCAGTTTATAAATGCATTTTAAGGAAAAAACTAATCGTAAGATTCTATTTGACCTTGTGTTCAGACCTTGTCATTCACATATCAGTTTCTGCACCAACCGCAAGGATCCTTCGCACCACGAGAAAATTTCATTTATATATCATGTTATAATATAACTCTTAATTTGTCGGGTTATTATATTGACAGAATTATAATAATTGTATACGGAAGGTACTCTGTTAAGGTTAATTACTTGAACACCACGCTGCCGGATTGATGATTGTAGTGTTTAAGATATAACCGTTTACTGTTGTCTGTTTGTTTTTTCTAAACACAATCTCTATGACATATAATAAATACATTGAAACACCTTTCGAAAACCACGCAGGTTAGTGTGGCATTTCATTGGCATTTGAGGTAAATGTAACCAATGTTAACCCGCGATAAGTTAGATAATAGAGCTTCGGCAGTTTTTTTTATAGTGAATCGTATACACCTAAGATTGATTTGGGAAACAAACTGGGAAGAGCCTTACATGTCTACCTAACAATAAGTATCAATATTTCATGCAAGATTGTAGAAGAACAATAAACTTTTTAGAAATAAACGACTAATAAAACTTGTTATCGCATTGTGCAACGTCCTGTATATAGATGAGTATTGGAATTTTTTACATCTTTGGTAAATATTTAGCACTCTAATACTCACTATATCCCGAGCTTGACGCATATCGATTCGTCTTGTCAGTCGTGCTGACTGAGATAAAAGGTGATGAACGAGTAGCGTTGGCGTCCACAGGGTGCTGTCATAAATTCCACTGGCCGCAAAGAAATCGTGATGATATCCGCGTTCAAGCGAATACCGGTTGTCAAAACCTTTTGACTCGTGCAGAAGTGAAAGGAACGGCTTATGCGTGACGCAACGCGATCGCTTGTTCAGTAAACCGGGGGTCACCTTGAGACGAAGTGATCGGCGCATGTGCACCACACCCTCGGCCTCGGGCCCCCGCCCGTTCCCCTGCCCGGCCCCCGACTGTGTGACGTCACGCCCGGCCCCCGATAGCGTCGCGCCGCGCGCTCTCTGTGCCACGTGACGCCCTTCACGCGATTTAACATTAAAATAACGCAACTTTTCGAGTTTATATGAAACAATAGTTATTATTATCTTCTATTGAAAAACAGTGGAAGCATTAAGAGTTCATGATTCAATATTTTTATATTTAATAATAATATATATTAAATAATAATTTATATTTTAAATAGATACATATTTAATACAATGAATAAAAACAATATGACAATCAGAGCTAGTTAATAAATTAATTTTTGTATTTTATATAAAGGCTCACGTCTTAATACATATAAAACAAAAAAGCTTTACAAATTTTAAACTTCTAGAATTAACATTATTAGGAATAACATGTATGTATGTATAATAAATAATAAATAAATATATGCGACATTTACACACACGGTCGTCCATCCCCAAAGTAAGTAACTTAATACTTGTGTTATGGGTGACGGACAACTGGTAAATATACTACATATATAGTTTTAAATACATACTTAAATACACCCAGACTCGAAGAACCAACAAATCCTAAATAGAAAATGTTTGTTCTCGGCGGGAATCGAACCCGCGACCCACGGAGCCGAAGACAGGGTCACTGCTAACTGCGCCAACGGGCCAGTATGTCCACAAATAAGTTTTTACCGAGTATTATTCGAAATTTTATACAATTTTTTTTTATTAAAATATCCTCATCCTCATATTTTATAAAGTGTTAGATTACAATTTCTGTGAATCTCGACCATCTCGTATAATTTGTTAGTCTGGCCTAGGCATAGAAGCACTTTAGAATGTTTGAATAAAAAGTTGTCTATACAGTTTTCTACGTTACAAATAAAAAATCGAATTCTTACATTAGATGAGTACACCTATAAATTTAAATTAAAAATTCTTTTTGAGTACAGTAAAAGGATTATGCAGCGTTTGTCAGTATTGTGGGTGTGGCGACGGCGCGACGCGACTCGACGTGCCTGCGCAGGTTGGCGTAAGAGCGCGATCCGTGATATCGCGCACGTGTTCGTCTAAAGCCTAGAATCCATATAGCCTTATTTACCTGGTGAATTTTTTATGCTTTTAAAACTTCATTTTTGTTTATAGATAGGTGTCATATACTAAGGTAATTTGGTGTTAAAGGATAATGCAATCAATATTGTCTGAATATAAGACTATTTGAATCGGACGCTTCAAGGATGACAAAAAGTAGCGATCGAAACTTATCATCAATTTAGAATGTTCGAGTTTTTCTTTTTGAACAATAATAAAAATTAATGCTCAAGTTTAACTGGTCTATCTGTGGGTTAAGTCTTAATATTTTACTACATATTAAGCGCATATAATTTTTTTTTACTTAAAAATAAAGAAAAATGTATTTATTTTTTATATTATTAAAATATTAATATGCAGACTGTACGTCAGTCGATGACAGTACTGATCTTTTAATTAACGGTAAACAGTCAAAATTTAGTTATTGAAACTAAATGGATAATTTAATATAAACTTAAAATAGTATATCGTAACTCATGGCTTTCGCCTGCGCGATTTAGTTTAACTTTAATGTCGTGTAACTAAAACTTCATAGCTGATTAGTCTTGGCCTAAACTCTAAACTTATAATAAGACTACTTTAGAGAATTATATTATTATAGCCAACATGTTTAACTAGCATACTTATTGGGTGCATTGGGATTTTACATCCCATTTTAACTGATCTGTATTATTCCATTTGTATTTGTATTTTTAGACCATTCCACGTGGGCATGATTTGTACAGTTCTTAAATAAATGACAAAACGCCAATATAAATAGAATGGGAAATCTCATCTGATGCAATAAAAATGCCTTCATTGATCCCACGTGGCGGAAGGTTGACTTTTAAAGACACTATCTTTTTTTATCAAGGTCATACAAGTTTTTTCTGACTTGACTTAACATACCTTCCTTATTTATAATTCTTTTACCCTTATTTTATTTGTGTATTACTTTGCGGATATAGTTTTACGTATGCTATAAATAGTTAGCATTATATTCGTTTCACCATATAACTTAAACATTTTATTTAAAATAACGTAAAATATCAGAATAAAAAAATATATTCTCACTAGTGCTAGTACAGTAACGTATTTTAGTCTCCTTTTTGTAACAAAGAGAAATAAGAATCTTCAAATTTCACGCCGGTCCACCGATTTGTTTAACGGTAAAGCCAACTTCTAGTAACTAACTTGGGTCACCGTTACAACAAAACAAATATCATATTATGCCTCCATTTCACCACCGACGAACCGTAAATCGTGTGATCGTCTATAATAGGCACGATCATCGTGTAAGTACCTACACGATAGTTCGTATACGATAAATACGGTCAACGTATCACCCAGCGTGTTCAAAAATAAGACAATTCCAGGGATATATGACATATCATAGACGATGAATGCCAAGTGTATCTGAGTATGCCCTCTACACGGTCGTGGTCGCGCTTAATTGTTTGTAATCGCAGATTATGAACAGCAGCAGGCCTACCATGAACTTCTATTGCGACTCAATTAAAGACGTAAACGACGTCCTAAGAATATGTGAATAAAAGAGAGAGTTATCTGTAGTTCATATAGCGTTATTCCTTTTCAAACATTACGACCCCAATGCAATTCACTTCATGGTACGAAAAGAAAGCGGTTCGCGGTCGTCGTTTATGTCTTCAATTAAGTCGCAATAAGAGTTCATGGTAGGCCTGCAGGATTTAGTGATTGTAGTCGTGGAGAAGTGGAGAAAATGGTGTAGACTCTATATTATGGTAAATAAAAATAAACAATATAAATCCACGTGGGCATGATTTGTATAGTACTAGCGTGTAAGTAATTTAAGATCTATATTTGACATATCTTGTACATTTTTATATGATATTACTTATTAATAAAAATAATGTTAGGTTACATATTAAGAATCTAAGACAATATTTTTTAAATGAGAACACGTCATTGTTATTACTTTATATTATACCTACTCATTGTTAACGGTATGTGTCATTCTTGTAAAGAGGGAATGTCCCTGTCAACAGATTATAGAGGATTAAAAGAGTTAATATATAGGAACGGTAAATAGTTAACACTTGATTCGTTGTATCACGAGTCTTTATTGATCGAGTATATAAATCCATTAAAAATCTGTTAAATGTTATATTATAGGAAAATAAAAACACGATCAAAGATGACTTCGTGCTCGCATAGAAACGAGAAAGTATGTAGATTGACTGAGCGGATAATCCTGTAAAGTATAATATGTATAATACAATAAACTCGTCCATAGCTTATCACCCGTCAATGAGCGGGTGGGCGAACGCATAGATATCCTAATAACCGAATCATATAATAACAACAGAGATTTGGCTTTTACAACAGACAGACGACCTCGGAAGTATTGTCAATGTCGTAAAATGCGGAGAGTGGAACGTAGAATGCATTTCGACTTTCTAGCAACGTCAAGTGTGAGTAGGAGATTTGGATGGAGTGGTGGTGACGAGGCTGCGTGCCCAACAGTCTACATAGATTTCATCAGTAGAGTGTTAAGAGCACTTGGGTTTTCTTTAAAAATTTTTAAATTCTCGCGTATCACCCGGTAATTCTTGAGGATTGCAGTCATCGGGAATTTCCCAGGAGCAATCCGTGAGAGTACCAATCAAATAAGTGGGCTGTGACATGTGCGCTGTTTTTGCTAAAATGGCCGACCTTAAATGACTGGCCTTCAGCTCCGCGTTTCGCGGGTTTGATTCCCGCCGTGGGCCAAAATTTTCTATAAACAATTTCTTCGAGCCTAGGTGTATATTTGTATTTAAGTATGTTGTTAAAATTATAAATGTATAAATTTACCAGTTGTCTGTGACCCATAACACATGTATTAAGTTACTTACATTAGGGACGGACGACCGTGTATGAATATGTCCCATTATATATTTATATTTGTTTATATTTTTTCTATGTCAGCTATCTTATCGCTATCGCTGTATTTTCCTTCTTTTGTCTGTCTCACCTTGAGCGATTATGAATTAGTTCTATTGTTCAGTTTGATAATTTTCTTTTATACCTAGCGCATACCGATTTTGCTACTTAATTTTATCTTATCATTACTCGTCTGGGCCTTTATACCTATTAAAAATAATCATTTTAAGCACAATATTTGTTGCAAAAAAACAAAAATCAAAATGACTTTTTATGGTTTCGACCTCAAAATTTGTTCTGAATATGAGAATTATGCGTGTTAAACTGCAGCAATAAGCACTGTACATTGATAAGATTTCAGCTTAACCAACACGACCTTTAATGATAACATATTAGTATAAGTAGATAACAAACTTTCGCAGTTTGTCAGGAATATAACCTTTAACTATACCTATTTATATTATACGCTAGTGGCCACAACACGCTGTAACAACTACTCGATCGCGTCAATTAAAGTTTTGGCCGGAAGAAATTTAATTGGATTGAAGTGGACTGTCCCTAAAAACAATTCAGATTTTTTAATTCTATATGTTAGCCCTGAATTTAAAAAGTGTTAACATAAACATTAAACCGTTTCTCAGTCGTATTAGTCGTGGTAGTGCAACAGCCAGATTATGGCATTTATATGTATTATAGGCTAACCGTTTAACTCAAACCTCGCCTGCAGGGTACAAGGCCGCGGCGGTAGGACAAGAACAGGGACCGAGGAAGGTGCGGCGGTCACCTCCTACATATCACGCTGCGGGCGCTCGGCGTTCTTCCTCCGCGCCTTTGTACCCCACAGTTGAAGTGTAAGTTAAACGGTTAACATATAGTTCGGGCCGTCATCATTCTCCTTTTTTATAAACCTTTATTGGTTATCACCGCAATCGTCGAAATCGCACCGACTAAAAAACCTGAATGCTCTACCACGCTGCTGCTGGGTAGGTCAGGGTACTGTTATCAATCTCCTACCCTTACCCCATTCTAAGTAGGGTCGGCACAATATTTTTTATCTTCGATACTCTTCTATCACTCGTCAAGTAAAAAACTAAAGTAACGGCCTGTCATTATCCCACTGCTGGGTATAGGCCTCCTCTATCCATATTTGGAGAGAAGGATTGGAGCTAAAACCTACCACGCTGCTGATAAATTGCAATTATCGATTATACATAATTTTTTTAATGAAGCTGTGATAGCCCAGCGTTGAGACCGTGCGACTTTCTAGTGAAGACCATGGGTTCAAACCCCGAGCAGGCACCAATGAGTTTATCTATTAAAAACTTATGTGTCTAATTGATAATTGCAATACACACGCTTTTTTGTGAGTGGAGAGCATCGTGAGGAAACCTGCATATCTCTAGAGAATTCTGGGGATATGTGTAACCTACCAATCCGTATTGGAGCAGCGTGGTAGGTCTTAGCTCCAAAAATTAAATGGTGCCTACCCGAACCCGTGACTTACTCGAAAGAGTCGCACGGTGTCACCTTTGGGCTACCACAGCTTACTGTCCACACCCACAGCTTACTGTCGCTTGGCGACGGCGATATTCCTTTTATATGCACAGCCATACTCTACACAATCCATGCATCTTTTTTTCAACCTCCTGCTAGTTATTTATCCACTACACATTTATATTTAAAACTCTTTTTCAAGTCAAATGATAGGCATCCCTCAATACAAATATAAATAACAGCTTTATCCCGCACTTCACATCTTTTCTATATTGTTATATATATTTGTGTAAATATGAATGTGATAAGCAAACTTGTGAGAAACACATAATTCAAGATAAAGCGTTTATATAATTGTTTAATGGGATTTGAAGGCTTAACATATGCTTGAGTAAATCACTTGATTATGTTGAAGCGGCGTGATAAAGCATGTCACACAAATAGTTCGACGAGACCTCATTTAATTAAAGGTAATTATGATAAATTTTACATTTGGTATTCTTGTTTTCTATTGTGTTAATTAGAAAATTAAAAGATTATATCTCTTATTTCAGTAAATGTTTGGACAGATAAATATTTCTAGTAGGTAACCATGATGATTATACAGTCCATATTCTCGGTAGGAACTGCTTTCCGAACCAGCAGTAGATGTTGACGATTCAAAAGCACTTGTTTACAAGTTTACTTAAATAAAGAATATTTGGAATTTGAATTTGAATATAAGTACATATAGTGTTATAGGTATACAGTTTTATATTCATAATCTTCGTATATTATCATTGTTCTGCTATGATGCACTTCTATAATTTTTTTATTACATCACGTTTAGTGGTAGAGATTTTTAAAGTAAAAACATATGTTTAGTTTTTTTTGCGCTATAAAGCTGGATAAAACGTAGTTTCAAAACAATTAGGCAGTTTTTTTTACCATATTTTAAAGCAGGGACTATATATAATGTAAACTGAATATCTTAAGTAATTTGAAGTCGAATTAATAACTATATTTATAAACTTAAGGTTTGATAGTGATGTGAGACATGAGAGTGATAGATCAGAGTGACAGCTTTAAAACAACTAGAAGCAAAATAGTTCAAAATATACCTTTCCAATTTTTATGTACTTACTATAAAACATCTGTAATGCGTAATGTATGTAGGAAAGTATGATATTCATAAAATATATGAAAGGGCCGTGTCTTTACCGTAGACTTATTGTTGTCAAATAGAGTGTTTAGCGAGATGATGAGAGTTCTAGTATCAATAAAATGTCTTTAATAATTGATATATACTGAATATTTAATTACAGTGTACTTTATTTATGATATGTATCAGTTTTATTTACTCACCTTGAAATCCACTAGATCATTAGTCATTTTCCGTTCTAAGGTCTCGAACACTCGCTGCTTCAATAGACAGTGTAATGAGCAGAATAATTTCCACACGTTTATCTTCGCAGTTGCCACAATAACATTCTTTATCTAAATTGAAACCGTGAATTGCCGTTATTATATGAGCGCGATATATGAACAAATAAAGCGACAATTTTTATATTGAATATTCTAAGGGGGCCAATATAACACTTCTTAGTAAACAATAAATTAATTCATTTTACGAGAGCCACTAAGATATTGTATTTATGACAGATGCGCCTTTGGAAAATAATTTATAGGAAGCACTGTAGTAAGGTGCAAGAGGGCAAGCTCTTTGGCACGAATTGATACGTTACTTGGATCAGTCCCAACTGCAAATGGACTATTGACTTTGAAGACGCAGATATATCCTATATGTTACATAAATATGTTTACATTTAGTTTATTGACTTATTTGCAATTGCGTTGATAACTATCTCCCTTTATTACCAACTAGCTGACCCGACGAACTTCGCTGCGTAACATTTAATAATTAGCTATATAACATCTTTAGTTTTAGTAACGTTCCATTATAATCGGAAAAATAGAAGTATTGATTTTCATATTTAATTTTCCAAGATTTACTTCAGGAACTCCGTAGGACATCACTGAATATAATAAAAAAAATTGCCAAATTATTCGAGCTGCTGTAGATAATAATACACAAGAAAAAAACAATTAGCGATTCTTCTTTTAATATTTTAACATTATTATTTATTTTAATTATTGAGATAAATAATGAACGCATAATTATAACCATTGGTTGCAGAATTTTTTTTATAGCTACCAAACATTACATAGACATTGTTGGTATTTCTGGAGATGATCTCAATAGGCGATTTTGAGTTAAATATATATTTATTTTTTTATTCTGTTACATTGTTCTTATTTATAGTATCTTCGTATATATGCAAGTTCATCAAACATCTTGGTACCTACATATAAGCATATGTAGGTACCGAGATGTTTGATGAACTTGTAGTATAGGCAAGCGCCTATACTTCAGCTTGAGTGAAAAACATGCTATTACGTCACCTTAGGACTACGTCATAACTTGAAATTGAGTGGGTTTCAGTTAAGCATTTAATTTAAGCGAATTAGGAATTTATTTGTGAATAAATTAAAAAATATTGTTTTTTTTCTATTCCCCTCACATATTTTCGCTTACGTATACTTATCTTAATTGTGACAATAATTAATTGCAAAACCTAATATACAATGAATCTAATTACATTACTAATTCGCACGTATTCCAATAAATATTGCACAAGAAACATTACACGTTAGTAAGTAGTACTACGCCGCAGCTATTGCAATTTGTAATTACAGATAAGTATTAAGTTTACTTATTCGATTAATTGATATTGTATTTTAATGCTGAAGTGAACTTCAGTTTTTATGGCTATTTTGTCAGAAGACAATTATTGTAATAATTATTACCTATTACATATAAGTTGTGATAGCCTAAAAATGCGAGCGTTCGTCTCTTGGAGGTTGAAACGTATGTCTTATTCATAATTACAATTTATCAAACACTTCTTGGTGTAAGGAAACATCATGAGGGTACTTGGATATCTCTAGAGAATTCTGGGGATAAGTGTAACCTATCAACCCGTATTGGGGCATGCGTCTTAACTCCAACCCTTCTCTCCAGAAACAGAGAGAAGAGGCCTATGTCCGCCTGCGGGATAGCAAGTCCTTTGCTTTAGTACTTTTACTGATATTATTTAAGTTAGCACGCTGTCAACGTCAATGAATTGTAAGCATTTGTCATTTTGTATACAAAAGTTTAAAAGTATTTATTATAATAAATACTCAATATTTATAATTATGCATTACTAGCATTCGCCCGCGGCTTCGCTCGCGTGGAATTTGGTCTGCCACATGAAGTTTCGTTACAGATTACTTTAGATAAAAAATTTTTTTTACTTAATATTGAAAAACATATTTAATTTAACATATATAATTTCTCGTACATCCAAAATTTAAGACCTTCAAAACTGACGAATTCCAAACAATCTTCGTGCGCCGCGCATAGTTACTTACTCAGTACTTTGTAAGGTTGATGATAGATAGCGTTTTAAAATGTCAACCTGTAGAAATCCTGTAGAAATGTATTCCTGTAGAATTATCAGGATTTCTATAGCCTATGTGTTATTCCGGTATAAAAGGAATAATTGTGCCAAATTACATCCATATTGATTCAGCGGATTAGCCGTGAAAGAGTAACAAACATCCATCCATACTCACAAACATTCGCATTTATAATATTAAAATGGTATAGTATGAGTATGATATTATATGATATGATATGATATAATATGATGATGATATGATGATTAGTATGACGTCTAAAAAAACTTTATCGGCGTAAGCTAAACAACATGACAAAGAACCTCCTTTTAATGACAGATTTGACTCGGTCTTGATACATAATGAATTTAAAAAACTTTGTAAGGTTGATAAGAGATGGCATTTTAAATGTCAACCTGTAGAAATCCTGTAGAAATGTATTCTATAGCCTATGTGTTATTCCGGTATAAAAGGAATAGTTGTGCCAAATTACATCCATATTGATTCAGCGGATTAGCCGTGAAAGAGTAACAAACATCCATCCATACTCACAAACGTTCGCATTTATAATATTAGTATGATATAATATGATTATAGGGATATATTTAATAATAAAAGCATTGAAATTTGGCGGTATAGCTACCGATTGAAACTCGATAGATCAAGCGAACAATTATCATACGCTACTGATTAGAACTGGACCAAACCACGCTAATATGACACGCATTCTTTGTGTTTTAGAACTACTTTCCTTTAACTTTTGACAACTTAAACCCGCAACTACGTTCGCGTTATTTTAGATACTAAACTATCCACAATCTTTTTCTGCAGGCCTACCATGAACTCTTATTGCGACTCAAATGAAGACTTAACGACGACCGCGAACCGCTTTCTTTTCGTACCATACAGTGTGAATTGTATTGGGGTCATAAGGTTTGAAAAGGGTAACGTTATATGAACTATAAATAACTCACATGTTCTTAGGACGAATTCCGAACGCTCATTCGGCAACGACTTTAAGTGCGCGTCTTTGAGACGTCATGGTGTAAAAAAGCAAAATTTCGTTTACGTCTTCAATTGAGTCGCAATAACAGGTCGTAATAGGCCTGCTGTTCCCAGGAAACAAAGGGCATTTGACGTACAATATAAATTCAAGCTCATATACAGGACTAATATTTAGTCCGGTATATGAGCTTGAATTTTGACAAATTTTCTTAATTAGATTTTCTTAGTCAGATAAGCGCTGATAGCGTAATAGACAGATTTTTATATTTTTTTTATAGGCCGCTGCAAATTCCTCTACCTCGTACGTTCATACCGCTTGAAGCTGTCTAGACGCTTTCAACGCTGACGACCATAATACGAACTAGGCGTTGGATACAAACAAGGGCAACAACACCTCATAGTAAAGTAAAGTAGCGGTCTGTTACAATCCCATTGCTGGGAATAGGCCTCCTCTCTCCGTTTCTAGAGAGAAGGGTTGGAGCTAAGACGTACCACGCTGCTCCAATGCGGATTGGTAGGTTACACATATCTCCAGAATTCTCTAGAGATATGCAGGTTTCCTCACGATGTTTTCCTTCACCGAAAAGCGTGTGATAAATTGCAATTATCAATTAGACACATGAGTTTTAACAGAAAAACTCATTGGTGCCTGCCCGGGTTTGAACTCGTGTTCCCCTCGAAAGAGTCGCACGGTCTCACCGCTGGGCTATCACAACACCTCATATTACCACCTAATAAACTGAACTCAAAGAAACGAAAACAAAATGTATTTTATTTGCATTACCTAATGCTGCAAAAACAGCAAATAGTCTTTCCATAAATACTGTACCACTGAAAACAGTAAGTACAACTTTATTTTTGGGAGTGATCTTGAATTCAAAACTCCAATGGAGCACACACATAACAACTCTTGCAGGGAAACTTAGTTCAGCAGCCTACGCTGTTCGAAAATAAGACAATTTACAGATGTCAAAACAGCAAAACTTGTTTATTTTGCTTATTGGAATATTGCTGTGGGGTAAATTCGCGGATAGTGAAAAATTTTTGTATTACAAAAAAGCGCCATACGTGGCATCTACAATTTAAGTCCGCGTGATTCCCTGCGAGAGAAGTTTAAGGAAATAGGTATTCTTACATTTGCTTCACAGTATATTTTAAACAATGTAATTTAAAAATATAAAGAATTATACAACGATAGGTGATGTATATAATAGACAAAGTAGGAATAAGCTTGCGACTACTGCTTTGTGCCTAGCAAAAGTACGTAAATCGTTTGTAGGTTTGGGTATAAGATTCTATAATAAAATTCCGAAATCAATTTTGACCATGCCAAATTTTAAATAGAGGCTGATACAGAAAGCCTACTATAATGTTAAAGATTACTTAGATGATAAGGATCTGTGGATATAGGTCCACTTATACCCTGTACAAGACAGTAATAACTAAATGTAACTAGTTTTAAGATTTTTTTTTTAAAAGAGCAACCTCCGAGATTCTTGCTGGCTCTTCTCGGTAGGAATAGCTTTCCGAACCAGCAGTAAAGTTGACGATTCAAAAGCACTTGTTTACAAGTTTACTTGAATAAAGAATATTTTGAATTTAATAAAACGGACCGAATTTTTCCCAATTTCTCGTTGTTCTTGCCACAATGCTACCTACGGTTCGGTGCTTTAAAACTCGAGCGCTTGACTGGGATCAATAGACTTACAGTATATACGTATACAAAAACGACACCAGTGGGACTTGTCTAAAGATTATGAATTTCTGAACATTTAAATAGGTGATGATTTTATGATTATGACTAATTAACACCACTTGATTTCCATCTCACTTATAAATGAGCTGAAATGCTGAAAGGCTTAAAGGAGTCTTTTACAGCAAATTCAAATTCAAATAATTCTTTATTCAAATTGGCCTTTACAAGCACTTTTGAATCGTCAAATTAAAATAAAAATGAAGCTACGACTGATTCGGAAAGGTGCTCTAACCGAGAAGAACCAGCAAGAAACTCGGCAGTCACTCTTTTTAAAAATAAATATTGCAATATTGTATTTGTACTTCAGCATAAATCAAACAGCGAAATCAGGAGGACCACTATCTAAATAAGGCCATTTAACTTAGAATATCCAATTTTTACATGTACACTGTATGCTTAGTAAAGTAGGTAGGTAACATTTAAAATGTAAAATAATTATATCAGCATTTATTTATAATTTACACAGCATGATGATATTACATATTTTTCACTGTAATTAGTGTGCTGTAATAACAACAAGCCGTTAATAAGAAACGATATAAGCACTCGTATTGTTACTAGGTGATAGAATACGGTAGCGCTGAATAATATAATAATATAAATAATATAATGGAGTAGCAGAAAACACGTGGAAATGGGCATTTATATCAACATCATCTTTTATGTAGGTAAAGTAAGTTGACTGTATTTGAACTAAATTTGTTTGCTCCCATCCAAAAACATAATACAGATCAAAGTGCGATTTTTGATCAAATCAAATTTTTTTTGTCCGTTTTAACGCCTTGATTAATTGCTTCATCCAGTGCAAGAAAGCTGGCTTCTTTTTCGCACAAAGAATCAGATTAGCGATTCAACGCGGAAAAACTGCCAGCATTCTTGGGATCTTTCTACGTGTGCATGATTTATATTACTAGCATGTAAGTGATTTAAGATAGACATAACTTGTACATTTTTTGTTGCAAATAAATAATTTTATTACAGTTGTTTAAGCTAATTTTTTTGAAATTGAAAAATTGGTTTGGGAAAATTTTAATGTAAAAATTCGCATTTTTACCTGTGACACATATTTTTAATGAGAACTAATAAACACCAAAGCTTCAACTAAATTATATTATGACAATATTACAACCGCTATAAGCTTTATCTTAATCTCGTGATAATTTTTATTGATGCGATTCATAGTCATTTAGTCATATTTAGATTTGTTCTATGGATATTATTGAGACACTGCTTTATCATAAATAAGGAAAATAGGTGGTCAATGAAACTGGATGAGTCCGCAAAATAAAATTGAACGGTCGATAAAAAAACTGATTTGTTTTTATCGTATAAATTTCTTATTGAACACAGTTTGCTTGAAAACACATCTTTCAAAACAATTTTATTCTATCCACCTTTTTTTCATTTTTTTTAACCATTAAAGTATGTATTAAAAGAGATTGATGAAATTTATAAAATTCGACAATTTGAAAATAAATCAATATCAAATGTAATAACAACGAGCATAATCATTTCATAGTCATTTTCCTTTTACCTAATTACATTTGAGACTCTTAAGTTATAATTTGCGTTGTAAAGAATACTACATGCTAATATCATATAGTTATTATATTAGAGTAGGGAAGCCAGCCTAAAATGTGTCCTATTGAAAAGAAAGCAAATGAGACTATATCTATCTATCTTTCTTTTTTACGTGTGATTAGACGAAGATAAGTATGCAAGTTTCATCTTCCCTCTCATAATTTTTCATCAAACTCTTCTTTATAGGCTTGCCTATGGCTACCTACTTTGGTATAATAACTCTATGGTTAATACGGACGGACGGAAGACGGCCGCTCTGCTCACCAGTCGCTCCGTGCCGCTACGCCAACTCACTCTGCGAGGCCAGGACGTAAAGTGAAAGACCACAGTGAGGTTCCTAGGATGTGAACTGGACCACAGTTTGCGCATGGTCCCCATGGTGAATTACACCGTGGGCCAAGCTGCTGCTGCCAGGTCCAAGCTCCACGCCCTGTTCACATCCCACCTGCCCGTCAACACCAAACTGTGAGTCTACGATGCCTACGTGCGCTCGCGCTTGATGTATGCGGCACCCCTCTGGTTCGCGCTCTGTTTGGCGTATCAGAGGCTACAAGTCCAGCAGAACCGTTGCCTGCGACTGATCGTAGGAGCCCCGAGGTATGTGCGAAACGACGTCGTGCACAGAGATACGAAGAAGTCGACCGTGGAGGAGTTCTTTCGTCGCTTGGCGCGCCGACTGTTCGCGTGAGCGGACAACAGCGCCCTACTCTATGCACGACCGCCGGAGGGACGCTCCCTGCCTCACGAGCTCCTGCGATCACCATCACCGCGGCCCGACGCGGACGACGATAGCGACGACGAGGACGGCGCGATGAGCGAGAGGGCGACACCACCGGATACGACAACACCACCGATCATGATACCACCACCGGATATGACACCATCTGATTACGATTTCGCGGTCTGGGAGCTACCACTCCCAGGCCCCCCCCCCACCGAACTAGACATCCCTCAGGTCACCTAGGTGACCTGGGACAACCGGCCCGAACGCCCGCAGGCCTGTGAGGATAAGCCCGGGTAGAGATGTCCGCCTCGAGGCCCGTACCCTGCTACCCTAAGGGGTAACGAGAAGACCCTGCTCTGTATGGTTAATACACCTCCTTATTATATTTCATTCTTTTCTTCTACTGGTGTGTCTCATATAAAACATAGAACATTATATAAAAAGTACTATGTGTTATATGTATTCCACAATCGATTTTAAATTTGTTATTACAGCAGTTTAAAAAAAGGCTAATACAGAAAGCCTACTATACTACTATACTATTGAAATATTGAGAATTGCTTAGACGATAAGAATGCTTGGACAGTGCTATTCTTCGATCCTTTAAATGTAACTAGTAATAAGAATTGTACTTTGAAAGGAACAATCGCCGAGTTTTTTCCTAGCTCTTCTCGGTATAAGCAGCTTTCCGAACCAGCAGTAGAGTTGACGATTCAAAAGCACTTGTTTACAAGTCTACTTGAATAAAGAATATATTGAATTTGAATGTGAATATGTAGATATATTGAAATTGCTTGATTTTTTAACCGTAGGGTCTATTAGAAACTGGTAAGCAATTTTAAAGTATTGCAATAGCGCCATCTAGCAACAACTGTAAGAACTATTATAATATTTTGGTGGACTGAAGATACTAAAAGTTTCCAATAGATGGAACTACATCACTAAAATAGAATTAAACATTTAACCATAATAAAAAACGTAAACTTTCTTTAAAATCGTGTTTTAAAAAAAAAAGATTAATTTTATTAATAAAATGTTCACACGTTATGAATATTTACACGTTGCCTGATGAACCTTGGCTTGTAGTTGAGTTTAGATCGTGTTTTGTTGATCTGAGATTGAAACAAATTATTATTTAATTTTAATATGTACATTAAGAAATGGATTGTTAGGAGTTGTGAGCCTCATATACCGACGACGTATAATTTGGTAAAGTAAAAGTAAAAAAATATTTCGTCTTTGCTCACAAGATAATTAATAAGTATCTGTATATTATTAAGCAATAATACAATATAACAATAACTAAAAAAAACTCCTATAGAACGCTAAATTTTCTGAAAAAACTTTCAGTACTGTGTATTTTTTAACCAAGTTACTTAAAAGAGAAATTTAATTTCTTAGAGTTTCATTACTCCAGACTTGTACGCCCCTCAAATATGCTGTTTTTGAAAATGCTTCCACGCAATATCATATTCTATAATAAATTGTTTACAGTTCAGGCAATCAAGGAATTTATTACCTCGTTGACTCGATCGATTGACTTCTATTGCTATTATGAGGATTATAAGGATATGTATGTTTGTTTTATATATTTATTTATGTATGTATATGTTATATTTTATATGTGTATGTGTAAATATTATATTATTTCTTCATTGCATACACCACACCTACTTTGTATCCATTCTTTTTTTTCGATCTCACTGTATGCTGTTAGCCCTAATGGCTTTTACAGCGTCACCGGGCGGGACGGGCGAGCGCAGAAGCATCGCCGAAGTTGCGAAATGCAGGGAGTAGAGCGCAGAAGCTCTACTTAAGTCGGGGAACGTCGTCCTAAGGGTGCCTCCTGTGAGGCCGGACCACGGCTTAGGGCGACGCGTAGTGGAGGGTTCATGGTATGACTTAGATTAGTCATTGCGGCGTCGGAAGTGTGGCGAGAAGCCACGACCGACCGACGTCAGAAAACTGGGACCTCGTCTTCGCCGGCGAAGACGCTGTGTGAGTGTATTACGTGTTTCTGTGTTGGCGATCGTTATTTGATCGTCGGGGTCATACAGGACGCTTTTTGGACGCCTATATTTTCGATGGTCGGACCTAAGTGGGATGTAGGTAGAAGCAACTGAAATCAGGGGGTTCGGGTGTACCTCAGATTTCTCAAAGTAAGATTTCGAAAAGTTTTAAAGAGGTGAGTAATGGTAGGGAGAACTTTGTATCCATAGATATGTCCTCTTACCTAGCTGGTTGTCTGGAAGAGATCGCTATGTAACAATAAGATCGCCAGATTAATAAATAATAATAAATATTATCATTCATTCATTCATTCCTTCATTCATAAAAGTTATCGAAATAATAAAAAGTAAGTAGCGTTAAGAGAATAAAATTCAAATTCGGAGTTGAAGTGCTAAAAAAAAGTTTCATTGATTCTTCAAGTAACAAGCGGGCTGGCTTTTCTTCCGCACCAAGATTCAGTTGAGCTATTGAACAAGGATGCTGCTGCTAGCATTTTTGAAACCAATTCCCGTGTGCTTTATTTGTATTGAACTAGTGTTTACGTAATTGTAGTCAGATATCATTTGTAGGGATTACAATAAATACTTGCGATTAGAGTTGCCATTAGGCGCCTTATAGTTATTTAAAAGCAATTATAAGATAAATAGTAAATGATTTATAGAAAAAGGCGTCACTTTGCGGAACTCTATAGTACAGAAGCTGTAACATAATTTTTTGCAATAATCCGCGTTTGTTAAGAGAACCTATGTAATGCTAAGTGTATGAAGCAGTCACCACACGTATTCCAAAATGCCGCCTCCAGCAACAATTCTTACAAGCAATACACACAATCACTACTACAATCTCTACGATCGTTTTGCCCCGAAATCAATCATCAGAAGGATAGGCTGCACGATAAAATTGTACTTAATTGGATTTATGATTTTGTTGTGGCGGCATTTTGGGATACCTGTGGAGACTTGTCCTGCATGTGTAAGGTATGTGAATGTTGCCTGCTTGATACACTTACCATTAGGTAGATTCTCTTAACAAACGTGGATTAAAACAATATAATTCTGTTATAGATTCAGTTAAATAATACTCTTTAAAATTTCTATGTGGGGAACCGTTATATTATTTCGTTGAATTAAAAATCGATTTTCCGGTGGGTTTATATTTTAGCTGATTACCAGCGTAATCGCTTACATCAGTATTAAAATGAATTATAAAAGTGCGTTGCATCATAGTTTTCGCCCACCATATTTTACACGGACATCAGTACTGAGATAATATCAGCAAATTTCACGATACAGCCCTGTATTCTGTATTTCTATTTTCAGCCCTGATCTTAAAAATTACACGAACACAATTAATACAGTGGTGGGGTTTACAAATCTCTAAGGTATAAGCTGCTAGGTTTTTGCCGCCCTCACCTCTAAGTAAAAGTTCTTAGATTTTTTTTACAATTCAACTATTTCGCCGAAGCTATAAGGGAAATAGTTTTTTGGTAAACGTTTGAGCTGCAATAAAGATTGGATCATGTACGATTTGAAATTCTAAACAATCATGTTAAAATTTAAATAAAATTGATAAATTCTGAAATTTGCTCCAAAAACGGCTGGTCTAGGCTCAGCTCGCTGATAAATCCGCCACTGTGTAACATATATCTGTAATTTAATTCGAAAGTGAAAAAAAAAACAATAAAACTTTCGCAGTTGTAACGTTAGTATAGATTCAGGTATCGAATAGATGACAAGTGTAGCTATTAATAATAAAAGCAAACAGAATATCGTCATGAGCTTAGAAACGACATGAAATGAGCGCGTGGAATGCAGTTAAAGCGTGGGAAGTCTGGTTGTTAACTAATTGAACGCGGTATTACTACTGCTCTGGACCGATACAGTAGCCTTGCTTTGAACCACGGCATCGTAAACTATTGTGTTAAGATCAACGAGGTTAAACTTATTAAAATTTATAAATCTTAGCGATGAATCTCTCTACAATGTCAATTATTTTTAGTATTCGTTAATTTTGAAACTTAACTATCCTTCTATTTATTTCATCAAGTTAATGTATTCTATTTATCTATCAATTTATAGAAGTAGGCGCTACTTTTCATAATTCCATACAAATGTTATGATAGAATTATTTTGCTATAATCCGCGTTTGCTACAAAGATCTATGTAATGCTAAGTGTAGGAACCTTATTTATGCAGGATTAGTTATCGCAAGTATAACAAAACAATGCCAACAACAAAACACTACACAAGCACTACACACATTCATTACGACAATCTCAAGGATCGTTTCGCCCCCGTAACCGAAGTATCATCAGGAGATAGGCTCCATGACAAATATTTATCTAAGTCACAAATATCAGATAGATATAATATTAAAAAAAAATGAAATCGAAAGTTCGCTCGCATTTATTTCTGTTTTGCCGTTCGAGAGATTCTAAACATTATACCACACCTTAAATTTTATACTTAATCTACTTGAATGCACATACATAGATAAAATATCCAGTTACGTAACTGTTACATTGACAACATCTTCATCTTCCATTGTAGCTGAGTTTTCTATGATTCTGGCACATCTATAGCGAGAAATTAACAAAATTATTGCAAAAATACAGCGTATCACAATAGAGAAAACTTCATACACAATATTAGGAAAACTTAGGTAATGGCACAATTTACATTAGGATCAATAGCGAATCTTCAGTTAAAGTTCAGCACTGAATTGAGCTGTCAGAAAGCTAATCATTAATAGAATTAGATTTTTAAAGTTTAAGAGTAATAATAAAATTATTTTGCTATAATCTACGATTATACTTTTGTATGGATCTCCGTAAAGAAACTCCAAATTTTATAAATTATATTTTGAAAGTTGGCTTGCAATCCCGTACCTCAATTGACCCCTGGGATAGCAGCCAACTTCATATATGTATATTCATATGGGTACATATGTCAGGGACCAATATTTGATTTGATGGATGGATAGTTACTAATATTTGGAGGTCGTATATTATTTTTTTTTAATTTTAGTTATACTAAGTTTCCGTTTCTTATATGCATAAAGTATTATATTCTCGTGAGCATCTAGATCAGACGACAGTCGCTACGATAACCCTGTGAGCATTCATATTTATTACATATGCTTACTTACATAAACGCTCGTAAAATCTGAAATCTACTACCTTTTGGAACAATTATTTATATATTTTTATTTTAAAGCATTGATTTAACAGATTACTTCTGTATAATTTAAACGCCTCATACTAAATAATTAGATACACTGGTATTTTTTTTTTTAAACAAAACCAGACTGATTTTTTTCACTTTATTCTTGGAACCAAAACTTGACAGTATAAAATTATCGGGGATTTTCACTTGAAATAATGAGTGCAATTGATCGTATTAACGGTAGAAAGCAATTAAATATTGTATATTCAATATTTCTTTAAAAATATTGAACAGCTGGTATGAAAAATTGGTCTTATCGAGAAGACTCGTGACAAGCTAATCTCGGTGGTTGCTTGACAAAATATAATTCATTTAATAAGTAAAATGTTGTTTTAATGACAAAGCTGTATATCAAATCAATCAAAATAGTTAAAATAAAATTTTCGAGCACTTTTGTATTGTCAAAAGATAGATTTTAAAAAGCTACCACCAATTTGGAATATTGGTTTTAAACAGAAGATCTCGCTTAAAACTTGACAGTTATTTTGAAGGAAGAATCAGTTAATTAGTAATGGATTTTTTTACTCCAAGCCACATCCCTAATGGATATCAATGTGACAAGTACAATAAGACAGGTAAAGGATAATATGCGTAGCGCCCAACCGTAGCGGCCTCGTAGCGAGCACGGGCGGCGACGTCCGTGCACTCAGTACAACAGTAGCTTTCGTTGCGTACGCGCACGTGAATACTACCGGTCTTTCAAATTACGATCGTTATCCCGACGCGCGTATTGCACCCATATTATATTTGTCAATTCCAGACATATGATCTCGCAGTGTTTAGCTAAAAAATTATAAAAATCATGATAAAGATGTTAAGATATAAAATGATATAAACAAGTTATGTTTGATGTGTTTGTGTAATCGTAAGCGGGAATGGCGGCCACAATGAATCCGCCGCAGAATTGGCACAAATGGCTTGTGTTGTCGCTGTTCGGATTGGCTTTGTCCGCTCGCACAATTGGCTGCGATTACGGCTCCATCACCGAGAAATTTGGAGCGGAAGCTGTGGTGCGGTGCAACGAGAAATGCCCTTTTCAGGTCGATTATATGTTTGTTGATTTGAATATTGTATACCATTTATTTATATTGAAGTGATTTAAAAATTCACACTTATTATAAAAACTTAATCGGTACCCATATTTATATTAAAAAGGCAAAGGTATGTCTGTTTGTTATACAGGTAATCCGCTGTATCAATGAAAATTGAAAGTTAAAACTTTTATACCAGTGTAACATCCTATATGTTAAATAAAAAAATCCCGTTTTCCCCCAAGAGCAAAGAAAAAAGAAAAACAACAAACGAAGTTCTATAATATACAGATAGTCTATAATATTACGTAAATTTTATTCCGTGTCAAATAAAGGTTGGGAGTGTTATTATGACTAATAAATACATATTGTGAATATATTATATCTTGTTCCTATTTCTCCTCGAAACAAAACTGTCATTGACAGTCTAAAAAATGCTCCTATCGCCACCAAACATTACCGGATTTTCCGCAGAGTCATTCTAGAGATTGTCTAAAAATTTCATTACCCTCGGTCTAGTCTCTTCAGAGACTATAAGGAACATAAATACATTCTCTTTTATATTTAAACGCACCAAAATAATGCACACACAGTTCAAGTAGCGAAGGCTTCATTTCAATTCCAAGTTGATAAGAATGAACAAACTTCAGACTAAACTGTTTGCAACTGTCGGGGCTTGTGCAAGTTCAACGCTCAACTAATTGTTGACAATTATCCGCTCATCAACAAGATCGTGCTAAATATAGAGGAGCGTGTTACAACTCTATTGTAGTTTTCATAACAGTTGGAACAGCCTTGGACTATAGTGTCAAATAAGGACAATGGGGCTTACGAAGAAATGCGAATATATGGGATAAAGCAAACTCAAAATACATTCTCAATTATGTATAAAAGTTAAATAAAAACACTAATAATCGCCATTGCGAGCAATGTCAGTGAGAATAGATTGTAGTACAATTTATAAGTTCTTGTAATAAAGTAAAATATATATAAATTCTGAAATCAGTTTTCCAATTCATATTTTCCGTATAATTTGCGATAATGTATGTTTTCACAATCCCTCCTTTTTCGCTTTTAGATTATGATTTTTTTTAAGGCACCGATGTATTTATGCCGGGTTCAACTAGCAATTAGTCTTTTTTAAAGTACTTTAACGTATATGTGTAATTAGGCGGTCCAGGCGAGCATAGAAACACTGTTGAGAATCTGAAATATTCTTTACCCTCTTTAATATAGTCTTAATGGCGCTCCCTATAAGATCAGAAAATGGCTTAAGTCTATGTGTATAGATAATACTTTGAAAGCTGTTGGGACTGTAAGTGGCCATCAAATCATCGGTGTGTTGTATAAAGGCACGGCATAGTGAATAAACTGTCCTTGTTAAATCTGAGTGATAAACTTTTATCTTTAACTATTTCTTTAGTACAGTATATTGTATTTTTTTTTATTTCAGAAAGAGCTTTACCATCGAAACTACTCTAAATAATAAACTCTTTTTAATACTCTTATAACATAAAAAATATATTAATAACTAGATATTAAAACAAAGTTTTTACAAAGTCAAGTGAAATTAATAAATGTCCTCGATTATAAATAACGATGGAATTCTACAGTACTTATATATTTTTTTTTAAGTTTAAGTTGCATCAGGTAGGTTGGTGTGCAGTGTTTTTAAAAAATACAGATCAGCTCAGTGACATTCAAACAAAAAATAATAAAAACCTTCAAAAATTATTTATTGTTTGATTAACTGTAGCTGATGTGAAGATTTTCTATTATTTATTAAATATGCAAAAACAAACAATTACATAATTAAGAAGGGAATAGATGATATTTTATTTTAACGGTTTTATCATGTTTTTTTCTAGGCAACAGATTCATTATTTGATAATTTAAGTAGAAAAAGATTCTAACAAATTTAACGTCCCTTCTGTTAACCGTTCAGGAGCTCCTTCGTCTGGAACCAATCCTTTTTTTTTGTTTTTTATCGCGAGGAGGAAAAATCCCTGACGGACGCCTACTAGCCCGTATTAGTAGGTACTGTCCGACTCGCACGGACTAAACAACCTCCTCATTGACTTCCGATCAACATGGGACCGCATATGCACTTCTTCATCCTGATCGTTTCCTTAATTTTCTCCTCTGTCCTTTTTTCTTCTTTTTCCTTTTGCTCCCTTTTAAGCAGAATTTTTCTGAGAATCACCTTATGCTTACGCCACTCCTTCTCATTTGCGAGCATGCGTGAAACCAAGTTTTTCGCGCTTAAGGCCACCCTCGTTCCCTGTACTGCACTTCTTAGCCCTGCAAATTCTGCACACTCAAACACGTCTTGGAGTGTCTTCCTCACCACAAAAGTAACAACTCTCAACTGGCGCTTTCCCTATAGCAAATAGGGCGGTATTAAAAACCCCGTGTCCGCTAAGCGCAGTGCATTTAGGTCCATGATTAGCTCTCTTGTCCACGTTCCTTTTCCCCTCTCTGACCATTCTTTCATCCACTCTGTAAGGGTTTCCTATCGTGCATCTGATGGCTTCAGCTCCTTGTTGGTGAAAATTTTTGCTCGTTGTCTGAATAGCTTGGCGATGGGATACTAGTCCGGCTAACACCAATCTGAAGCCAATCCTGTCATCAGCATAAAGTCATGCTTATTATAAACATGTATTGTCATCGGTTGCACCAGTATCTAAAATTTTAGCTTAATCGGACACCGGAAGTGGGTCAAATATAACTTGCAAGATTCCACCTTCACATACATACAAAGCAAGCCTTTAAGAAGTTTTTTCAAGTGCTTTGAATTGGGAAAATAATTAACACAAGACGCACTCAGGGGTAGCATAACAAGTCATCTGTTTCTGCAATCGAAAATCGTTTGGAAACTTTTTTTAACGGGCGTGCGAGCGGAACTGTTGTGGTTCTCCTGCACTTATATGGGCTTCATATGTAATGTGATAGCTTCAGGTTAACTTTTTTGGGATTTCTTAACTCTGTATTATATTATTAGTAAAACTATATTGGCGCGCTTAAAATATTGGGCATTGTTATTTCTACTAATATTTATAAAGTTTGTATTTTATATTGTATAATATATTTTATGCGAATATACGACGTTGTGGGTAGCTAAAAATTAGGTTATATTTGTGTCTTATATTTTATATTTTATTATATTGGATATTTTAGAGTGCTAAGCGTTACTTAGTCATTATGACGTTAGCGTTGTTTTATTACTAACATAGTATTTACCACAATTTTTTTAAAAATAGAATATTTTCGACCTCTACCTGATCGATGACATGATGCGACGTTACGCTATATACTAAGAGAAATTTTTTAGCACAAATTTTAAACAAAATCTTTATTATCTTAGTCACATGTCACACTTGTCTATCTCTAGGTTTTTCCTCGTTTACGAGTTCAATTTTCTAGGAACTCACGTTATCACATAATTGATCTTTTTAAAGTTATTTATTAATTTCAATAAATAACTTTATTTGATTTGATTATCTAATAATATGAAAATGTACTAGAAACCCATAAAAACTACTAATTATGTTATGTATCATGTAATGACTATATTATAAAAAAATATAATTAAAATATTCTTTATTAAGCTGTGATGGCCCACCGGCGAAACCGTGTAACTCTTTCGAGTAGGTCACGAGTTCGAACCCCGGGCAGACAACAATGAGTTCTTTTGTTAAAACTTATGTGTCTAATTGACATCTGCATTTTATCACACGCCTTTCGGTGAAAACACCGTGAAGAAACCTATATCTCTAGAGAATTCTGGGGAACTTACCAATCCGCATTGGAGCAGCGTTTTAGGTCTTAGTTCCAAGCCTTCTCTCATAAAACGGAGAGAGACCTATGCCCAGCATTGGAATACTATTAACAGGCCGTTAAACGTTATCGTTATCTATGTTCAGTGGATAGTAAAAATCACGAAAATTGACCTAAAAAATGTTTATTATTTTTAACAAGCTGTGTCCGGGGCTTCACCCACATTGAAATCAATGTATAACAAAGTTTTTCCCGCGTAAATCTCGACCCCGCGGGAATTCTAACGTAACTTGAACCTTCTTCAAAAATTGTATTATCTTTAAGTAAAAACCGTACAAAAATCAGTTTCGTAGATTTTGAGAAAATCGATCACGACTGTTTTATAATATGTATAGATATCAACCATGGAAATGCCTGCTACATAGACTTTATAAACATTCACGTAGTATCAGTACAGTACGAATATTCGGGATATTCCTTATTAATATAACGGATATATATTCGTTCCCTGCAATGTATCTCAGTTAAACCTTCCTGCTGTAATGTCACATTGACACGCTTCGATGCGCACGCGCAGTCAGAGCGGAAGCGATCACGCTGGTGTCCGGTGGATGTTCAAGTTGATTATTATCAAAAATGGCTATCAAAAAACTTGCCGCATTTTTTGTGCTCACATCACTGATTACATCGGAGATATTTTTTTTCCAGAATCGAACGGGTGCCGGTCATTTTGATGTTAGCTGCGGATCTGACTGCAGTGTACAACAAGTAAGTTGTTAGTGTGATAAAATAAATTTGGACGATAATTGTTTCATCATCATCATTCTCCAGCCCTTATTCCACTCTAAGTGGGGTCAGCACATGTTATAAACATGTTGTCATATGATTTGGCTACGTATTTTAAGACCGGCCGCCTGCCTGACATCAACTTACCTTAGTCGCCTTTTACGACACCCCGGTAAGAAATGAGGGTGGTCTATTCTATGCAGCCGGATACCACACAGCTTTTGCCTTAGTCGCCTCTTACGACACCTCGGTAACAAAGGAGGGTGATCTATTCCATTCAGCAGGATACCACACTATGCACTACACAGGCTACGGACGATAATTATTTGTAAATTACTTATAATGTAATTTTAAATTTAAATAGTTGTTTGTTTGATAATATATAAATTTTCCCATTTGAATGAATTACAAGAAGATTATGAAGAATTTCTATGACTTCTTTTATTGTTTAAAATGTTTCTTTAAACACATACCAGATATGCCGATTGTGGATTTATTTGTTATGAAATAACAATGAATTGCTTGAAATGCCTTAAAATTACAATTAGTATGCAACAAGGTGGTCAAAAGACTTAATAAAATCGAACCTGATTTTATATTACATTCATTATGGAACGATTCTGATCTGCTTTAAAAAACATAATTGATTTGTAATATTTTTGTACTGTTAATACAGTTATATATACAATTTTCTTATTTAGTAAAATTCAATTACAAACGCGCCTATCAATTTTATTGATCCATAAAATACATAAAATATATCAGAATAACTAAAAATATATTATTGTTGTTGATAGTACGCAAGCAAATCGTAAAATTCTATGTGAAGCCGATAAGTTGCGTTTTATTATCGTATTTTATATTAGTGTTTTTTTTTAGTTGTTTTGCCTACAAGCCATATCAGAATGGCCTGGACATATGTGAACTTAACAACCCCAATAATATGAAGTTATTATTTAAATAAATATTCTTTTTGTACACGATAACCAATAATGTTTGGGTATACTGAACAACAAATAATTTTTTAATACGTTGCCCGGTACCGCCGCTAAAAACTGATTAGTTTTTAAGTAGAATATAGTATTGTGTACCTGACAATCACTATATATTTTATTGTATTAATTTTACTTTATCTGATTATAAATATTATATTATTATTATTATTCTATTATTATAAATATTCTAGCTTAATGGTCAATTGTCAGTGTTTTTATATAATTAGTTAATTTATAACAATTATTGTTGATAGATGTTAGCATAGCTATTATTCGCATAAATCTAATTGTTATTACAAGACAAAATTCATGAAAATCGTTGTAAATAGTTAAAATATTTTCGGCTAGCTTATCAAATGGTTACATTTTTTTTCACCGTTATAAGTATCATAAGAGAAAGGGAAATAAAAAGTAAAGTAGCGGCCTGTTACAATCCCACTGCTGGGAATAGGCCTCTTCTCTCCGTTTCTGGAGAGAAGGTTTGGAGCTAAGACCTACCAAGCTGCTCCAATGCGGATTGGTAGGTAACACATATCTCCAGAAGTCTCTAGAGATTCCTCACGATGATTTCTCTCACCTAAAAGCGTGTGATAAATTGCAATTATCAGTAAGATATATGAGTTTTAATAGAAAAACTTATTGGAGCCTGCCCGGGTTTGAACTTGTGTTCCCCACGAAGGAGGTGCACGGTCTCACCGCTGGGCTATCACAGCTAATAAGGGAAATAATTACACACGAATTAGATGTTTAAAGTAATACCTATATAGATTTATTAAAATAATCATTTAAAACTTTGTAGCAACATCTATGAAATTCAATATTATGTAAGGAGGCGCCAGAAGGTGACGCACATGCCGTTACCATACAAAAATAATTACTTCTCGTACTTTTATAATTACAAGCAGATATAATAAATATTATCTATCAACCTTTCACCTTTTTTGCGCGATATAATACGTTAAATGAATAACGGTCGAAAATATGTGATGATATTGCCGATTATGACGAATGATTTATATTTTTGTGTTATTAGATCCCCTTAATTGTCTTATGTCTTGGTAAATAAACACTTTGGTTAATAAACACACGACAAAAATAAGATGCAAAAGTAATAATAAAATTATTTATCTATAATCCGCGATAACTTTTTCGCGGATTTTATCGCGGATTATAGCAAAATAATTTTATTATTACTTTTGTATCATGGATCTCCGCAGAGTAACGCCTAATTCTATAAATTATCAAAAATATGATGTTTGAGATAAAAACATACGGTCTTGAAAACACAAGTTGGATCGCGTTATTTGTAAATCCTTAAAAATCGACTAAAGACAAAATATTTACTTTTTTATATAGTACTAGTACTAGTAGCAGCCTGTTACAATCCCACTGCTGGGAATAGGCCTCCTCTCTCCGTTTCTGGAGAGAAGGGTTGGAGCTAAGACCTACCACGCTGCTCCAATGCGGATTGGTAGGTTTCACATATCTCCAGAATTCTCTAGAAATATGCAGGTTTCCTCACGATGTTTTCCTTCACCGAAAAGCGTGTGATAAATTGCAATTATCAATAAGACACATGAGTTTTAATAGAAAAACTCATTGGTGCCTGCCCGGGTTTGAACTCGTGTTCCCCTCGAAAGAGTCACACGGTCTCACCGCTGGGCTATCACAGCTCACTTTTTTATATATTTAACTATAATATGTTTACCCCTCTTTCCAAAGTGAAAGAGGACGCATTTGGTCATTACTGAAACAGTTGCAGGCCGGTACTTATTATTTTATTGAACCATTCAAAATCATAAAGTTATTACACTTAGAGTAGGAAAGCCGACCTAAAATGTGCCAAATTACAGTAAAAAGAAAGCAAATGAGGATGTATCTATCTGTCTCTTTTTTATGCGTGACATAGATGAAGTATACGAGTCTCATCTTCCCTCTCAATATTTATTAATGACGCCAAGGTTGCGCCTCCAAATGGTCCTCAAAAAAATCATTTGTTGGTGTCGGTACACGTTTATATAATAAAATTCCTCAACATTATCTAGACTTGCCTTTACATAAGTTTAGAAATTATCTTAAAACGATGCTGCTACATAAAACTTACTACAAAATTGAAGATTATTTGAGTGATAGTAGCATGTCTTAACTGCAGTCAGCTACGCACCAAGCTGCAACGATTAATTTTTAACTATCAATCAATTGTAAAAAAATATTTTTTTTACATGGCCTCCAAGTTTCTTACTGGTTCTTCTCGGTAGGAGCAAACTTCCGAAGCAGTGGTAGCTTCTTGAATAATAATAATAGCTTCTTGAAAACATTTGACGATATTTAATAACTCCCCTACTCTAGTATAATATCACTGTATTTAAAATAGGTAGTTAGAGAATTTAATGACCCTTTAATGTATATGTAGCAGATTCCAAACTGGTTTTATTGAAACAAATAAAACAAGAGCGTAACAGGTATGACTGTGCCGCTCTAAATAGGATAAGTTACGTTTATGGAAACAAAATACTACGTTTGTACTATCTATAACTAAGGTATGGTATACCTTTTACGTACTTTAGACCTTCAACTAAGTCAACAAATAAGAGAAAAAATCACCGGTAGTAAAGTTAAAACACAAAGTGTCGAATTTAAAGTAAAATCTCTTTTTTACATATACACCTCTACTGTTGGACATAGGTTTAAGGGATTTCTATGTCACACGACCTTGGAATGCTTGAATACTGCTTTTGTGGTAGTCTGCCTAGTGAGGGGATTGTGTATACCGATGCGGTATCGCTACTTTAGAACCTCGAGACGTCAACGTACATAGCGCTTCCAACAATACGCGCGGTCAATCGCCATTTCAACAATGCTTATACAGACAATTTTGTTCTCCTTTGGATCTCCTTATTTAATCATAGAGAGGTGCTTCGTGGTTTCGCTACTATTCCTAGCTATAGGAGGCGATGTTACCATAGCCCGCAGAGCGACGCTTTCATATGCGGACAATAGCTAGCAATAGATCATGGATTTCCTACTGTATCGGGATTGTCATCCAGCGCCAAGACGTGCCAATTGCTTGGTTCCTGACTTTAAAGATACACACTAAAATGGAGTCGCATATAGCTTCTGGATTCTGTATGGATTTTAGTAGTTAAAATTAAAACATGATAGTATTATGCTCTGTTTTAATAATTAATCATTATTTCACTAGTCACTTGTACCAGTACCTATGACTTCATTAATAATCCTTATAGTACAAAAGTAATAATAAAATTATTTTGCTATAATCCGCGATAAACTAAATAAGAAATATATATAATGCTTAATGTATAGTGGACTATACGAAAAACGGTTAGTAAAATAATTTTATTATTACTTTTGTATTGTGGATCTCCGCAAGGTAACGCCTTATTCTATAAATCCTTATAGTGTTTTATGTAAATAATTAGAACTTAATATTTTTATATTATGTATATGATCCACAATGTATAAGAAAAAAGTTTCGTTTTCATCTCTATCGTTTAAGATCTTATTTACTTTTATTACTTTACTTTGAGTTCATTTATTACACTTATTTTCATTTAGTTCTATTTTATATTTGAAATGTAGATAGAAAGAATAGTGAAATATACAAAACAAAAATGTTTGAACCGAAAACTTTCATCACAACGTTATCCGTCATTTCAAGCACGTAAATTGACACAAAACGGCTTGTTCCCCCAAACATTAACAGTTACAACTGGTTTATGTCAAAATTATCGGGCCGTCTCAATTTATGCGCCCGCGCAACGCAAAAACTCTAAAAGCGACGAGACGGGGTGGGTGCTCACCCTCCGTATAGCAAATTAACTCAATTGACTTGTGTCCATATATTTTTCGATATAATAATTTGTAAATCATTTAAGTTTTATTGTACCATTTCATTTGACGTCTATAGGCTTTTTAGTAACGATTAAAATTTTACTTTATTTTTCAATTTAGATTGCTGTTGTGCACTTTGACATACATTTTTCAACAAAGTCCCGAACAAATGTTTTACTCGGGTTTTTGAAAATATTAAAAAAGTAGATAAAATTAATCCAAAACAAACACCTAAAGAATGCAGGTTCAATAGATATAATAAATATAAAAGTACACTGATAGGTCTGTCACAACAGTACAGTCATATATTATATATGGCTAGCGTATATTATTTATAGATAGCATATAAAATATATGCGATTTACCAATACATTCACCTGTATTTAATTCCTTCTGCATTACTTTATTTATCTTGTAGAGTTTTTTTGAGAGAGAAAGAAGGGTTAAATAGGAGAAAGTACGTAAGTGAGTTTTTACTTACTTTCGCGATACGATATTATTAATATTTGAAAGTATCTTTTTGCATTAGTAAACACTCGGTAAGGATATTACAACAGAAAAACGAAAAAGGATTTAAAATATATCTGAACGTTTCGCGTCGATTAGTAATATTTTTATCTAGTGAAAATTTATATAATTGAAACTTCCCTATCAATATATGAATGAATCGATTAAAAAAGTAAACAGGCGTATACAAAACTTATATAATTTGTATACTGTTAAAATCACTCACCACAGCCTCAAAGGTGTAAAGGACAAAATGCGTTCCTGCACCTTTATAGATTCGGATACGCCTTGGTCTTGTTTACATTGCTGTAAACACTAGTTCCTGTTATACTCAGTAACAACTAGCCCACTTACCACATCAGTTTATTAAATACAAACTATTAATACTTAAATACCAGGAATTCCTCAGGAAATTTATTAGTTAGTGCTATTACAAAATAACTTACTCGTCATAGATGTATTGAAATTAAAATAAAAGGACGCAATATAGTTTATAGAGTTTACAAGTGTTATTCTTGTGATATGATCCTTTATAGGTAAAACTCTTAATGAAAGTAAAGTGCAAATGGATTTGTGTCTCAAAAATTAAAATAATTAAACCATATTCATTTCTCATATTGCAAAGATATGTCTCAGGGTAAACAAATCTACGAAATAATGAAAAAAATTAGATAACCACTAGAGATATTCAACAATTATCACGTTGTTGATGACGCAAGGTGAATTTCAATATGATCATGTATAATTTGTGACCGAATATCACCAATCACTGTTCGGGTTATTGACTCTGGTTATGGCTGCATGGTTATCCGGCGTGGTGGTCATCCACCATGTTCGGGGCACGTTACAGTAGGGGTCGCGTGAGAGTCGACGCCGGATGGACGCAGGAAGGAAGCTGCTAGTTGCCAGCCAGCTCCCCTCGAATCTATTTTAGAGCACATTTTATACCATCATTTTGAATGGAGAGTTAAATAAAGAATAAAGAGTTCCTACCATATCGTTGCAATTTATTAACTTCTAACTAAAAATGTTTTTTTAATTTGTATTAAATATATTTATGGTTAAAAAATACAGTAGTGTTACACACACACATGTAACACTGAAAGTTTGTTGACATGAAAAAAAAATACACATTCTTCCAATTTGCTACATGTCTTAATCCCGTCATGATAATTAGCTTACTGTCTTCTATGCTTTACACTGCATCAATGAGAAAGTATTTAAACTACAACTTTTTTGCGGGAACACAATATGCATATGATTAAATAATATTAAAATATTATTTTTTTTGCCATTATAATCAACAACATTGACATAAACGTGGGAAATTTTGTTGCGACTTTGATCGAATTTGTATAATTTATTCACAACGCCAGTAGAGCAAAACCGTGAAAATGGTAATGTTATATCTAGCGGAACTGAAATGAGTTTGGTTACCACGCTATGCGAATGCTAATAAATATTTAGATATTTCCAATCTCTTAGCATCATATATATTCTGGTATACTCGTATAGTAGTTATATCAGGAACTATTAGAGATAAACTAAAATTGTGAAAAAAAAGGTGGAAGATTTAAAAAAATAACCCAAACCACTTACAAAATAACAAGGATATTGTTAGCAATATATAATATCAAAACTTTAAAAGGAGCTTTGAGTTGCGAGTTAACCATAAGAGATAAAGACATGCTGTCCCAGACTTTTTTGTAGTATTTTTATAGATCTACAACTCTCTACTCCATTACTTTGGTGTATCTCTGTTAGTTTACGCGGCGAACACGATTTACATAAAACCGTAATGTACTACTGTAGCCATCCAGAAAAATTGCACTAACTTTTAGTAAAAACTGTACAAAAATCCATTCCGCACACAGATATACAGACATCCGTTGACATACAGACAACTTTTGGGAACTTTATTTTATAATCACTATAGAAAGACTTTCATGACGAACTAGATTTTTGCAGACATTATTCTCTATTATTGTAACTTTGAGACTAGACTTTGATCGTCATGCATTTGGGGAATTTCTCGTCTGACTTCCTGAACGCGGTCTATGCAATTTGGATTCAACTAATGACCTGAAAATCGAATATATCTAGCTGAGATGTGTGTGCACATGTATATATTTGTCTACAATTTCAATTGTCGATTTTTCAACGACGACGTAGAGTGGTACTTGTGAGTTACACGTTAATTGACTGAAAACAAAAAGGTCCAAGATGCCCCAAGGCACTTCCATAACAATAGTGGAACATGATGACTTGACATTATTGAATCATAGTCAATATAACATAATATTAATAGCCTAAACATTAATACTGAGTGTATAATATCATAATAAGTTAAAATAGGTTAGGAAGGAATAGTTAGGATTTTTTAAATCGTTAACGTTAATTCTTAGCTCTAACAGCATTTATTACCGAATAGGAGAAAATGTAGACATTCACCGCCCATACCCGTAACAAATGTGGAGGTAGTATACTAGCTTCAAGCAAAATTGTGTTGAAATTTCTGCTAAGGCCGAACCACCCCTAGGACAGAGTGCAGTAGAGTCCCAAAGTTATTACTTACTTACCAATATTTTCATAAAGTTCCACATTAAGCTCCTTTTTCTACCATAACACACGAATTTTATGAAGAGCGTTTTATCGTGTTAGGGAGCACAGCGATTAGCTAATTGAAACACGCGATAATATTTTAATGATGTCTCAGTCGTTTCATTGGGCAATCGTCTTAATTATTTTTATTTGTTTTCCTTTTAAAGATTTGATACGTTTCATGACATCACTTTAATTGGTAAAATTAAGAAACGCATAGATCCAAATGTCGTTCAAAGCACTTTTACTTATCTATTTCTTACTACTGCCAACTGAAGCACTTAAGTACCCTCAATATTGAAATGTATGTTTTTTCTGCTCCCGAAATACACTGTATTTATACCAGGTGTATTATTAATTAATGTCATATTAATAATTAATTAATATCATATTAATGTTATCATTTTTATTTCAGACAGAGAGATAGAGCGACAAAATTTCGCATTTATAATATTAGTAGTGATATCAGAAATCAGAATGAAAGCGAAGTTTATTTTTAAAATTTAATACATGAATACATACATTATTATTAAATAACCCTACATGTGTCTTTATTGAGAAGTCTAACAAATTCAAATAAACGGTTTAGTTTGAGCACTTGCTTTAATAAAGTGTCAGACATTTAAGTCCTAGACTCGGTTTGTTTATTAGCATTGTTACCTCTTAGGACGAGTATTAAATGGAAACCAAGACAATGTCTGACATTTCCTGGCGGCTATTTTAAGATTAGGTACGTTCATTAAAGCTGTTAATTGTGTTAAGGACAGTCATAAGAAGGAATAAATAAAGGACTGGTCATAGAGTATACTATAAGCATAAGAAATAACAAGAAAATAAGAAAAATAATTACTTTCCTTGTGTGTGCAAGACTGGGCTTTTTTATTATTATTCTAGCTTATGCCTGAAACTTGTCTCTTTATCATGACCAAGCGTCGCAAATTTGACATCGCAAAAATACGAGAATCAATCGCGACGTATCGCAAGAAATTGCCCTTTTTGCGATACTTCGTTCAAGCCAATAAATATCTATGACATGCCGCAAATTTATAAATAAGATAGAAAAAAATCTCACTATGTGACGGTCTCTAGGGATATAAATCTTCAAAACGAGAGCTTATCGATCTATGACAATATTTTACATGCAATTCTGGACACTTATAAAAATTTCCTTTTATGAATAATTATAATAAGCAATAAAATTGCAATTTTATTTCATATTTTACAGAACTTTTCAGTTGATCTAATCATAAGCTTTACAACTAGCTATACTTATTACTAAAGAATTGCATTCAATTTCGTCGCCCGCTAATTCATATTTCCTCATTAGGTAGACCATTCACCACCGTGAGCGCGCACAACACATCGCGTTCATTTTATTCAGTGCTTCTTCCTCTCCTAAAACAAAAAATGTACATATTTCACATCGTTATGCTTAAAAATATATTAATCTTATTTAAATTTCTAAATTTCTTTCTTTATAAGTTTAAGATAAGAATATTAGTACTAGGTACTGTTGCAGAAAAACTAAGTTATAACAATGAACAATTTTTTGTTAAAAAAATATTTTTTTGGTCAACAGCATAGTTTTGTAAGGAATATCCAATAATTTAAATAATTGCATTCAAAATAAAAAGATATGCATCACTCATTGAGAGTTATTATCTGTACCGTTTGCTTTGTAGTGGAGACAAAGGAATCAAATTGCAAAGAAATTCTTATCCGTTCCATAATTTAGAGGTGTACCTAAGTTGCCTCTTAAAAGGTAGGAGTTCTGGCTCCTTTTTCATACAAAGAATCAGCTTACCCTTTCAACGCGGAAACTCTGCCGACTTTTGTAATATTCTTATACGTAAAGCATATTACAAAATTGAAGATTATTTGTATGATAAAAACGCCTGAATTAAAAAATCTTCTCAGCTTCATACAAGACAGCGGTTCAATAATATAATATTGAAAATTTGTAAAAGATTAACCGCCGAATTTCTTGCTGTTTCTGGTAAGAGTAACATTCCGAACCAGTTGTAGTTTCATTATTCATATTGATAATTGATGGTTCAAAAGTGCGTGAAAGAGGTTCTTTGGATAAAGATTATTTTGATTTGATTTGGAATTTTTGGGATCATTCCACGTGGGCACGATTAGTACTAGTGTGAGTTATTTAAGAAAGACATCATTCTGTTTAGATGATATCTCTAGATATCATCTAAATTATTAGTTAGTTATATTTTTAGTGCAATCTTTAAAAGGTGGTTCTTTTTTTGGAAATTTTTGAAAATGATACATTGTGTTTTATCGACTTGGTTGGATGGCTTTTTGGCATTTTTGGTATGATCTGTGAGAACTCACAGATCATAACAAAAATAGATTCATGCAATAATAAAATTGTTCAAAGTGGAATGTTTTGATTTATTGTTCATTTATTGAACTCTCAACGGCTACAGCACGAATAAAAATAGAATAATATTCCACTTAATACAGCACACTCATTGTGTTGAACTCCGAGCCCAACAATAATGACACAAAAGATTGTATCCGTTTAGTATCATGCGATTTGTTAACCAATCACATTACGTATGGATGCATCTCGCAGTAGAATGTACAAGTAATATTAAGTATTTTAGTACCTTTAACTCCTAGCACTTAACACGACGTTTCAGTAACTCTGGAGCATTTTGATCATTGCATCTAGCTGCTGCTAAAGTATTTGAAATGTTGCGAACTCCCAGTGACTTTAACATGATTATCACATACCTGAAAGTGTTCACAAAGTTGCTACCGCTGAAGATAATAGTTTGCCGTGTCACCGGAGCGGTGACAACGGGATGCAGAGTTAAATGTTTTGAATGTGTCTTAATCCATGCATATTTATTGTTATACAAAAGGCAAGCGTTTGAACGCAATCGGCTGGTAGAGGCCAGCAAGTATACTAGAACAAAGAGCTCTCGAGAGCGCGTACTGCGAGACAACGGGAAGCCACCGGTGGGCACCAATTTGCCCCATCATTATCCAATTGCCAGAGTCAACCGTTTGGCGTGGGCTAACGCGTGACATGTACACGTATTTTGAATCTGTTGTACATATTTTATCGTTTTATTAGATAAAATTTTGATCGTCACTTTTTTTTTAAAACAAAAATGTACAAGTTATGTCTATCTCAAAATTACTTACACACTAGAACTATACAAATCATGCCCACGTGGAATGGTCCCAAGAATGCTGGCAGCGTTTCTAAGATATTTATCCAATAATAAATATACATTCGTTTCATTTAAAGAAATACCAAATTAACAAAAGTAATGATAGAATTAATTTGCTGTAACAATAACAAAATGATTATGATATTACTTTTGTAGTATGGAATCCTGTCAAGTAAAACCTATGTCTATAAATTATCCGAATGAACAATTGCAGTTTTAAGTATTTCAACTCCAGTGATGGAAAACCATTATCTATATCTCCTTGAATTCGTGAAAACTCAAAATATATATATTTTCTATTAATAATCTGCAGAAACTGTTACGAAACCCATGTCTGTGTGGTTGGTTAATATACATTGTAGTGTTACTAATCAATAAAACTGAATTTTATGGCGAATGTTTATAACGTTTTACACGCATTTATGTAGTGACAGATGATCATCTCGTGCAATGAAATCAATGTGGGTTACTCTATCTTAAAGTTTATCTGAGGTCAGTAACGTACAGAGTTAGAAAAACAGCCACATCCACTGAAACAGTGGCGCCAAGTTAAGTAACTATCGCCAACGTTATCTATTCAATAATATTACAGAAGAATCACAATCTCAGCAATGTAAGAATTCAAAATATATCCACGGTTTATCTTTTATATTGTAATTATGACTACAATATATTTAAAATACGATGACAAATAATTTTTCACCAAAAATGAAGAAATATTGCTTACTCGTGGAACCTGCGACTTCGTTTGCGTCAATTTTAGTGTTTTAATACCCTCAATAACACAATATGTGATAGAAAACCGGTTTTTTAATTCTATGTATTATCCCGATGCATTTAGCCGTGTAGTATCCGGCAGAATAGAATAGACCGCCAACCTTTTTAACCAAGGTGTCGTAAGAGGCGACTAAGGTATGTGCCGTGTGGTATCCGGCTGCATAGAATAGACCACCCTCATTTCTTACCGAGGTGTCGTAAAAGGCGACTAACGTAAGTTGACGTCAGGCAGCGGCCAGTCGTAAAATACGTAGCCAAATCATGTGACAATATGTTTAAACATTTTTTATTTATTTATTTATTTATTTAAATTTCACAATAAATTTATAAATTAAATCAACAGATATCTATTGATGCTCGCACTAGGTCGCCCTGTACCGCGAGCATCAACCTTCCCAAAATAGTACAAAAAATTCAATAATTATTAAAATAAAAATAAAGTGTTACAATTGCGAATTAGTTTTTTTTTCATGCAATAATCTAAAATTAAGGAAATTGTTGCTATAAGCCAGATATAAAACTTATATCGGAATCATGATAACAAAAATTTCGTGTATGTGTGTGAGATTGCGTTTCTGTTGCGAGCTCGGAGTGTGAGTATGTGATTGTGAGAGAGGGAGAGGGATAGAGTGTGTGTGAGTGTAATGTAGTTGTGTGTGTGCATGTACAAACATGTTGTGCTGATCCCACTAAGAGTGGGATAAGAGCAGGACAATGATGAGTTATTATCCCGATGGATTATTGGATGGATGGATTGTTCTAAATTTTATCAATAATGGTGAAGCGGATTAGCCATGAAAATATAAGGAACACGGAGAGAAACGAACCGAAAGAACAACGGGATATTTTCATCTTTTCCAATTTTTTGAATTGGGGACAAAGATTGTGCGAAATGTCATCAATATTGATCAAGCCGCGTAGCCAAGAAAGAAACAGACAGACATATAGATTTATAGTTTTAGCGTCGATATAGTCTCAACGAAATTACTTCCACCTTTTAAACAATATAATCATAACAAATTAATGTACAGAAACTACAAAGAAAAGGCATTTTCCCCTGCGGTCACGCCGCATAAAGAGCTCATGAACAAGAGCCCGATATGGCCTAGAGACTACTCGGGCTCTTCCGATAAAATAAAATGTGAGTAAAGCAGGTTTCTGTACAATAATTCTGAATACCACTCACGATAGTTTAAATTAAAAAATAAACCTAACATTTAAATAATATGAACAATGCATATAAGTTATAACGTAATTAATAAACCGAGTATGGGCGAGTGCTTTCACAGTCCCTGCATCCGGCGCGCCTGAACTGCGCTCCCAATTGGACTTCCGAGAGCGTTTCCGAAATCGCTCCAGCAATTAAGTGGAGCGACAACTTTAATGACTCCAAAGGGAGCAACTATTGTTTTGTTATTATTAGGGCACGAGACAGGATGCTGGCTAATTAGACACTAATCTATTTAGCTTTATTAACTTAAAGCACACTACGATGTTTTACAAAGAGGACACGCGACTTTGTTTTTTTTTAATTGATTTATGATATTTTAATTTTTAGTGGGTTTAGAAAGGGAAGATATATATTATAAACGCGAAAGTCTGTCTGTCTATCTTTTACGAGTTTACGGCTCATTCGCTGGAGTAATACCGATTAAATTTGGCACTATTTAATCTTATATAGCGCGCTAAGATATTGGACATAGTATAAAATGCCATTTTTCTTAGAGGACAGGAAACAAAGTATTAAGATTAAAAAAAAAGTAATACTAGTCTTATATAATAATCTATATTATATAAGACTAGTCTTTTCCCGCGGCTTCGCTCGCATGGAATTTGCTTTGCCACGGTAACTAATTTAATTAAATTCATGATTCACAATTTTGGTCATATTGGCTTGCACGTAAAAGGTAGATCTATGCTCTCGCAGACTTTTATTTAGGACTACTCAAGACAAACAATACTACGGTACATCATCTTTGTGTAACTCCAATGGTTTAGACAGCGTACATCGAGATAGCTCTCAGAGGCCAGATTTTTTCCGTCTTTATTGACATGTATCGTATATTACATGAAAGCATTACAAATTGTAGCCTATATTAACATAATAGATATACATATCCGATGTATTAACTATATAACTGTAAAGTTTCATCCAAATCCGTCTTATAGTTTTTTCGCGAAAGAGTAACAAACATCCATCCATACTCACAAACTTTCGCATTTATAATATTAGTAAGATTGGAGGTATAAAATAACCCCAGTTAACACTTACTCGTAAGCTGGAGCGAACAAAGTCGCGGGTTAAGCTTGTAGTACAAATTTCTTAATAAGTTTCAATTTAATTATTTCTTTTATGTTATTATTGAGGAATTAAGTAAAATTTTCGATCGGGCATAAAAGCATTAAAAGTTCTTTAATGAAAGCAATACCGAAAATTTGATATTTTTTGAGGTCTCGTAATATGAGGTATGGTTATAGCGTTTAATATGAAAAACACCAATATGTTTTTTTAATTATAATTTTATAACATACAATTTCTAACTAAGAACTAAGAACTAACTAAGAACTTTCTATGATAATAAATTATTTTCATTTTCATTTTCAATATGGTTCCGATTAACTTTATAATTTATAGATTTACACGCGATCTGAGCATAGCCTAGTAACAAATTACTTCGTCTTTGATCTATGGTTTATATAGAGGTATAAAATTGTCATCCGTATATCCGTACCAACTACATTCTCGTGTCCCAGTTCCGAATAAAATTACGGTTGTCGAGGCCACGACCCGTAATTACTACACACCCGAAACAAACTGCACTGATCGCGCACTCATCCTTGTTCGCTAATTGTTCCGCGTACCAACTATTGTGTCTGCTATGAATTGATCATTGCACATGACGTCAGGATATGATTCGCTGTTCACATGTTCTATAAGGAACTTTAAATAGCCATTAAAATATTTGTTAATCTTTTACTCACCTCTACTAAACTTTAATAAATATTTATTTGAATTTTAAATTCAAATATTCACTATTATTCCTATTGCATCATTTTCAACATTAAGCTATGTATATAGTGTTTCGTACTGCAGTACGATTTTTGTCGTGGAGCCTATCCTCCTGATGATGCTTCGGTTTCGGGGCGAAACGATCGTCGAGATTGTGGTGGTGGGTGTGTGTGCTGCTTTTGTGTGCGTTGTTGCTGGTGAATTGCGCCTTGGAGTGCATGTGGTGGCTTGTCCTGCATGTATAAGGTGCGTAGATTTTGCCTGCTTCATACACATTGGCTTTGCATGCATTCACCTAACCCGTGCGGATTATAGCAAAGTAGTTAGTTCTGTTATATTGCTTGTAATATGGAATTCCGCAAAGTAACGCCTGCTTCTATAAATCATTTATATAGTGTTTCGTTATTTTTTTTCTTCCTTTCTTTTTTTCCTTTCTGTTATTGACGGTTGACTGGAAGAGATCCCTTTTAGGGATAAGTCTGCCTTTGTGCATATGCTATTTTTTTTCTTTCTTTTTTATATTATTGTGTATGTGCAATAAAGAAATAAATAAAAAAAATAAGTAGACTTATTCTACAATATCTGTTAACTTCTACTTAACTTACTAACTTTTCTAATTTTCTACTTATATATTACGGCCACTATAGATTACGGATCTATAGTGATAACTTGCGTATCGTAAAATTTTATTGTAAAATATTTTAAAGAGTTATAAGGGTATTATGGTAAGATCATTACCAAACGAGCTTGCATTTTCCTATGTATGCAGATAGCAAAGCTTTTTCTGGCCTGGCGCCCACTACCCTAATTAGGATTATAGCTAGGTCATTCTTTAATGGAACGTGATTTTAGACGACATAATTTTTAATTTGCTTATATTGTATGAAAATATATACATGGCATAAGGTCATGTTATAAACTTATTGCTATCAGCATAATTTTGTTTTTTTTTTCTTAAATAATTGTGTTCCAACTATGTAAAACAACTATGTAATGTATGTATGTACTTTACATTTTACATCTTGCGATATAGAAACTTAATTCTCATACTGTACCTTACTCTGCGTTTTCTGTTTTGACAAGTTTACTTTTTCGCAGACTTACTTGACTTGACTTTTGATAGTGACTATTTTCTTAAAAATAAGTACAATAATTATTAGGTATAATAATAGGGTGTGGGAAAGAAATGCAGAAGCACCTGCGCCTTACAAATTACCGACCGTAAAGGCCGTAACTCGACCGTGAAAAGCCGTTACAAGGCAGTTCGCCGTGTCAAATTGATCCTTATGAGATTTTCCGTTTAAAAAGATTCGTTACCTTGCACGTGCCCAGTACATTATAATTAGGATTGCATTGTCACAGTTGTCTTTTGTTTGTATAGTAAAAGAAATTAGTAAATTTTCATATTAATTTTTTTTTTAATAGATATAGGTTTTGTTATTTTAAGTATCTTCTTTCAGTACCACTATAACTAGCAGAGATTACAGATCAATGTTTAATATCTCGCTAGTTTAGTAGAGTGGAACTCTCGAATTCTGTCCATACTCTAATATGTTGTAACCAAGTCCTTTTCTTGCGACCAATGTGTCTTTTTCTGCTCTTTTCCCCATTAAACGAGTAAGCCGTGCCGACGTGCTGACTGTGCGGAAACAAATCACCCAGATTTGTATTATTTTGTTTTTGGCAGTCCAAAGATCACGCTCAATACATATTAGACGTAATGGCTTTTATTATTGTGGGAAGTAAATATATTATTATAAAAAAATTATAATAATAAGATTTGCGGTGATGAAAAGGGTTATTTGAAATTCTATATCATACTGGAAATCAAACCTGACATCTCCAGGTAGAACTTTCGGCCAACGCGGCACACAAAAATATTGCGCCAAAGAGATCATTAAAATTCTTAGTTCCCAAGGTCCAAATTACTGCGCATAACGAAATATTAGATTTTAGGTGTCCAAACGTCAACCATAGTTAGAAAATATATGCAAAAATCTAAATGTAGTAAATAAAACCAAGGGATGCCATTAAAGTTTCATTAATTCTTAATAAAAAAAAAACGGTAGAAAATGATTTCACAATATCAAAACAGTTTAAAAAAAACCTTTTTTGTAGTCCCGTGGTCTGAGAATGTTTAAAAGAAGTCATTGTAACATGTGCTTAGCTTGTAAAGCGTAAACATACGCGAAACACTCTCGCGATCCGTTTACAAGGACCTGTAAACAAATATTACGCACATTGCCCTCATTTTGGTATACTGGTAACTTGATTTATTCATTGAGTTTTAGCTATGGAGACAAAAAAAACGAATTTCTCTTGTTAATGAATTTATTATTTTTAGCAAAAGATAATACTGCAATACATTTTGAGTATCACCGACTGTTATTAAACCAATTAAGATACGTAGAGGTTAAAAAATAATATCTCAAAAATATTTGTTGACTTAAGTTATTAAAAATATTCAATAAAGTTGAATTTTAAAGTGCATAAAAAGTTTTTAACACTACCAAATCGATTTATATTAATAGAATATATTTTTTATCTTTACAGTTAATAAAAGGTAAAATGGCCTTATATACTGATACTGTAGTACATAAAAAAATGTATTGGATATATTATAGCATAAGAAAAAATAATTCGTGGTTTTCAAATATCTTTGTGCCATTAAATTTATGTACATTCAGTATTTGTCGATAGTTAAGGACATCGATGAAGATTTCATAAAATAAAAATACACATTTATTATATTAGTCGAAGTTATTATCATTGACTTGTGTAATTATTGAACTAGATCAATTTAGTCAAGTAGCAGAGGCCATTTGAAAGCACCCCACCAATTTAATAGCAGTAAATAACAAAGATATAAATATATGTAGGTATTAATTTTTAAGTTAGCTTAATATAGTACTCGCAATTATTTCCATTGTTTTAATTGAACACTTTGGCGCCATTGGTCGGTACAAATATACCATCGCAGACTTTACTGTAAACCTATTTAAGAAGAATATTTCACCCTCATTGCTTTGTTATTATGGGCGTTTAATATCAATTATCAGCTTAACTTCTGCCAACATTTTCAATCTTTCAACATTAAATCTTAAAAAAAATTTCGCCTCTACTTTTTATGAATCTCACTATATATTAGTGACCTCATGAAAATCAGTTAAGTAGTTTCTGGCTCTATCGCGATACTACTGACTATTTAGAATATGCAGACAGACACGGCGTGGCATTTTTGTCACATTTGTTAAATATATAGTGATTTTTGTCCGTGGTAGAAAGCAGCACTGAGAATTTCCGACTACGGCCATTCAACCCTTTTAAATTTTAAACGACTCATAAAAATCAACATCACGTATCTTCAAACTCAGCTCTTCGCTCTCAGCCTTCAGACAGACAACAGAGAGCTGATTTACAATAATCATATCAATTGTAATCGCAAGTAGCAATTGGTAAATAATACACACAATACACAGTTAATAATTTTTTTTTTTACAGTGCAGACTTGGGTGTAGTCTTTGGTTAGAAGGATTAGAAAATTCGTGTCAAACTGTTTGTGTAAGTATTAGTTTCCATAAGAGTATTTATATTCGCATTGAATCTCTTTTTATTTATTAGGTATTTTTTGTTTCAGAACGTAACATCAGAAACTGTATTTTCACGAGAATTATATTGCGTTATGGGATGCAACGAGGCCCTAAATACTTATTTCCAAAAGATTAGAGGTATATTTTTAATAAGAGTTGTAGGATACAATGCGACAAAAATTTTGCATATTTTAAATTGAGAAAAATAATAACGATAAATTTAATGACAAAAAAAAACAAAAAAATTAATTATAGTGTGATATAAATGTATATAAATAAAGGTTTTCTTAAATTTCATTTGTTTAGATCTACTGGGTGCACCGCCTGCGCCAGCATTGGTTGCAGACAGCTTGACAGCCACGTCTTTATCCCTTGTCTGGGATGCACCCAATCTTGGAAATCTTAGCTATCTTGTTCAATGGCGTTACGAGGAACTGCCTGGTACCTGGCAGTATTACTCTAATTCCAGCTATTCTGATAAATCAATTATTCACGTTGAAAATTTGCGACCGTATACCAAATATAGAGTAAGTGGCAGATCTCAAACTTCTTACGCCTCGATTGAAACTCGAAACAGTAGGCCTACCATGAACTTTTAGATAACGATTCAATTCAAAGTCAGTACCTAAACCGAACTGCTTTCTTTTCGTACCATGAAGTGTGTTTGAAAAGGACAACGTTATATGAACTAAAGATAACTCTGTCTCTTTTACTACATGTTTTAGGACGCTTTCCGAAAGCTCATTGGACAACGACTTAAAGTGTCTTTAAGCGTCTTTAAGACGTCATGCTATGAAAAAGCAAAATAATTTAGTTTATGTCAAAGACTAGTTTATGTTTTCAAATGAGTCGCAATAAGAGTTCATGGTAGGCCTGCTGCTATCTAATATCTACAATTTATGTATTATCCAACATTTTTTGGATTTCTTTTCAATTTTTACTAACAAACTTCGGAAGGAATTAATTGAAATATTAATTTGCATTGCGCCGTTGTGAAGGTTTTGTAGGTAACATTCAAATTACTTTGATTACCCGTGAAAAGTTTTGTGGGGTTGTAGACGCCAAAACGTGTGAATATATTCATTGTAAATAATAAAATTTTTAAGATCGTATTATGAGCTCCACAGGAAATAGAATTACTGTATAATATAAGTAATTTAAGGGAAATAATTTTAATAATCTAAAAAAAAGAAATGCCACGAAATAGAATAATTTAAACTGTTTTATTTTTCATTGTTGCTTAATTCAGCTGAATTAACATACAATTAAATCGTTCTTGTATACGTTTACGTTAAATTTGTGATGTATTATAATATGAAAAACTATTTCAGTTCCGAGTGGCAATATTCCTTTCGGGACATAGTGGTGCTGGCGAACCGGTGTATTCAACACCGTCTGTGGTAATATCTACTCTAGAAAGCGGTAAACCAAGCTCGACACCCACTGGGCTACGAGCGGCAGCTCCCGATCCCAGCCGCGTCGCCATTTCATGGGAATCGGGGCCCTTTCCTAACGGTCCTCTTATTTCATACGTTCTGAGACTAGCAGATACACAACCAAATACGAATGACGCTTTAGAGGTAAGAATAAATAAGATGGCCAAAAAAATGTTATTTAAATATCGGCTTCTAAAAAGAAATAAAGTTTTTGCTTGTTTATTTTATTTCTATGTTGGATTCATAAATTGAAAATTGACGATAATAAGCCAATACTATAAAGCCAAATATATACTTTGTAACAATCAACTGTGCAAGTGCCTTTCACATTTATCAATCAATTTGATCCGATAAATATTTCGAGTTTTTTTTAATGAAAACCCGTGTATGCATTTACTGTATCCAATAATCTTAATTATATTTTTGTTTATATTTGTATAAATATAATATTTTTTATTCTTTCTCTCATAAAGGATATGCCAGCATCTAACAATACACTGTTCTATATGTTCCAAAACTTGGCTCCAGCTAGAGAATATGAAGTATCAGTAGCAATGAGAAATGCAGTCGGAGAGGGTCCTAAAGCATATGTAAAAATAAAAACTCCGCCCCTGCCTACACGTAAGCAAATAAGATTATACCTTAAAATAAAATCTGATGATAATATAAATATATAACAAAATAATATTTTTATAGACTTATTTAAGCTGAAATGTTATGTTGCAGCTGTTCCAAGCCAGCAGCCTGTTTTAATTTTAGGAGGCGAACACAATATTCTCGCTGCACAAGCAAATGATATGTTATCCGATCCTATAGAGCTATATAGAACAGAACATAAGATTACTGGTAAGAGTTTAAGACGAATAAATTTAATACGTAAAGAGTCAACCATATTCCATATATATTGAATTATTTTTTCAGGCGTTGGCCTAGATTTTTCCAGCGAGTCTCTGTTCGTGTCTGTATCAAATGGATTTATTTATAAAAGTTCTCTAACAAAAACGAGTATCTCTGAACCTATACTTACCCCAGAAAATATATCTTGCAAACCATTGGATTTATCCGTGGATTGGTTAAATAAACATCTTTATGTACTTGGTGAAGTTTATTATGCTAAAGAAGGTTCAAATTGGCCAAACAGTAGTTTATATTCAAGTTGGGAAATATTACGATGTGACTTTGATGGGAAAAATCGAATTGTAGCTTTATCTGGATTTAATTCTCGTCCTATTCATTTTGAAGTTGATGCTTACAATGGGTAAGGTGATTATTTAATCGTGTGTAGTAAACCATTTGAGCTTTAAATATTTAATGTTGTGTTTGTTTTAGATATCTCTTTTGGTCATTACGAGGCGTAGAACGTGGCGGTTTGTACAGATTAGATTTAGCTAATATCTCTAATGGTGTGAGGCACGATGCTCCACCAGAACTGATAGTAAGAGACGCTCATCTAGGTGCCTTTACAGTCGACCACTCTGACTTTAGACTACTCGTGGCCCATCTTCGACGAAATACAGTTCTTGCAGTGTCACTCGATGGGTAATTCGCAGTTCAGGTTATTTGTAAATTAATAAATTAATAAAATCATTTAATGTAATTTTCTGTTACAGCCGAGAAGTTACTGATTTCCGAAGTAACACTCAAAAACCAATGTTTTTTTCGACACGTTCAATAGCCTATGCTAATGGCCTTTTCTACTGGACGAACGGTCGTGAAATGTTAACTGAAGAATATCACGAACAAAGCGACAGTTACTTTCATAATGAGTATCCATTAGCGTATAATTCTAAGACAATTGCAACAAGGCAAGTTTTAGTTGCATTGAGAAGCTGTCAGCCTATTCCGGTTCCTGTCAACCCTCCTATAGGAGTTCAAAGTGTAATGGGAATAAATCGAGCCAAAGTTTCGTGGTTTCCTCCACATCGCTTAGGACATCAGGGAACCGGCGCTTGGCAGCAATGGACCTTCCATTTACAATTGACTCAAACAGCAAATGGAGAGACTATTGAAATGTAACTAATCTACACTATGTACATTTTCTACTGTTATTCGCTTAAAACTAATTTTACTTAATAAATTATAAATTGCAGACAAAATATAAGTGATTCGGTATATATTGTGGAAAATCTTCTACAAGACACTGAGTATGTGGTTCGAGTAGCTGCAGTAACTGAATCCGGGTCAGGACCCTGGTCATCAGAATTTATTGGGAAAACATTAACTTCATCTCCATCCACTTTACAAAGTACTTTATTGTGGTCGGGTCCTGACGGACTTTTGCAAACTGATTTGACTGGGGATAACTTACAAACTCTTATACACAGGTAGATTTTTTTATAAAATTATTGAGTAGTAGTTGGATGTACCAAATAATAGTTTCATATTTTTCTACCAGAGCTCACCTAAAGAATGTTTATATCACCGATATTTCTTGGTATCGAGATAAACTTTATTTGGTCACTAATGCATCAACTGTAATGTGGTACAATACGACGAGCCACGAAAAAGGATTGATGCCTAATATGGACAACGTTGGCAGCTTAGCCGTAGATTGGATTGGGAAAAAAATTTATTGGTCAAATCCCAAACAACAATTGGTATGTACAACTTTTTAATGATAATAAATGTTTCACATAAAAGTTCAGCCTCGCAGGGATTACCTTTTTTAAAATCGACTGATGATACCTGAACTAGCGACAAGCCATTTTATAATTGAATTGTAAAGGTTTTTGTATACTCTTTTAGATAACTAGAGGAAATTTCAATGGTGGAAATCGTGAACCAGTTCCAATCGTAACAGTGGCCAAAGAACTCAATATCGATTCTTTGGGAGCATATATATATTGGAATACTGGCCACGCTGTAGAAGCTGCAAGACTTAATGGAGAGAATAAAATTATTTATTACCCTGCCCAATTATTTAGCGGTAAACAAGGTGGGGAAAGTCACTTTTTATACTGAATAAGCGAAATCGTAATATTTTACAGTTATTTTATATATGTTTTAGTGATGGGTCTGACCGCAGACCTAGAGCAGAAATGGTTATATTGGTTAGTCAGGAGTTATGATGGTTCTGAACTGCATCGAGCAACGACTGCTGACCAGATTGCAGCTGGTATAAATGAGGTTTGTCTTATAAACTCAGCGACATGAATTTGCATGTAGGGCTTGTATTATATGAATATTTGTTTTTTGTAATATTTTCAAATATTTTTTATTCATATGTTAATTTGCTGTTTCCATTTTTCATATTGTTAACAGATTATGAACATCGGTACTAAAATTTTTCATTATTCTTAGGTAACAGGGACATTAGTGACGCGTTTGTCAGGAACAGCTACACTCGGACCATTGTGTTATTTCAGTGGAAGGCTGGTTTGGGTCCAAGATGCTTCTAGAGCTGTAGTTTCAGATTTAGCTGGAAAGTATACTGCGGAACTCATCTCCCGAGTTCATGTAATTGCTGTGAGGGATCCGACGCTGCACGAAAATAGTGGTAATTGTAACTTTTGCCTACGTCATAAAATACTGTACATTAAATATTCAAGTAGCAGCATTGCTTAAACATCCTAGCATGATGTAAAATGTTTTAAAATTTATTGTTTTGTGATTTCCAAAATTTCCTTAAATTTTCAGAATCTATCGTCGCTATACCGGAAACCATAAATGCATCTTCGATTGAGGTTTCTGGAGAGTGGGATAAATTCAACGTAACATGGGCACCAGCCGCGAGGGTTAACCTCAACAATACTAGAGTATACTACGACGTCAGTTTGCACTTTCACGGACAACATATTCTTGAGGTAATTAACAATAAGAGACCGAGGATAACTGTAATATCTTATTTTTAGAGCTTTTTGACGTGTCTACGTATGTCACTTTTTTTTTTCAATACACTATAGTGATAATGTGAGAAACTTACTTACTTGATTAATAAAATAGCAAAAGTTATGAACTCAGATCAGAAAAACGTAAAGACGATCGAATCATGCCGTTCAGCTTAAATAATAATAAATAATAATAATGAAGCATTTTAAAATAAATATCATTACCAAAATAAAATAGTGTAATTCGTGCGTCTAGTGTTACCAGCTAACCATTTCAATCAAAATAAAAAAATACACTATATATTATTTTACATATAATCATGTCAATTTTAATGAACATGGGCAGATTAAGACACAAATCACAGCGTTCAGAATTCATTATTAACAGATTACTAATCTACTTTTTTATCGTGTCAAGCAAACTATTTTAACTTTTTTTTACTTTCAACAAAAATGTATAAGTTAGATCTATTTTAAATTACTTACACGCTACTATATAAATCATGTCCACGTGGAATGGTCCTAAGAATAATGGCAGCGTTTCGACGTTGAATCGCTAAATAACAACCTATTTTAATCGTTCAGAGGACAGTGGAAGTAGCCTGGGTAGAAGTAACTTCGCGGTCAGTCGCTCCGTATAGCAGCATGGAAGTAACTGTGCGAGCGCACACGCAGTGGGGCGGCGGCTCCGTCGCAAGCTCGGTGTTGCGCACACCACAAGCATCGCCGGCTGCACCCAAATTTCCTCGGGTTTATATACAACGAGCACACAGGTACATCTATATACGTATATATCTCTTTCAGGTATATAAATATATGCAGAATCATCAGTATCATGGGCAACATTTTTCTTAGACATTAGTGGGCGTAACTTAGGGTATATGGACGGAAGTAATACGCTTTTTCACTTTATAGTCTTCTTAACAATTTACAACATGATACGTATCGTGTTTTGATCTCACACATGCGCAGTCACCGCTGCGCCTTTTCAATGATGGCCGCCATGGATGCGACATACAATATTTCATGTAGTAGTGGATATGAGAGGAAGACTGAAGGAAAATGTGTGCGCGCACTACCCTCTCTTGCTCCTAGAGTGTGATACACATAGTCACTGTGTCTGAGATATACGAAACATTACTATCTCTTTCTATTTTTCACTTACCTATATCTGCCTATCGATTTCCGTTCGCCTTACCCGATCACGCTTTTTGTAACGCATACTCGACCTCGTGACGCATACTCCAGCTTACTCCCCAAGTCAAGCGTATAAGCCAGATAAGATTTAACAGAAAAAGCTTTTTATTGCCTGCCCGAGGTTTGGATTTGTAACCCCTCGAAAGAATTGCACGGTCTCATATTACTCACGGAATATCACAGCATATTATAACCTCATAAAAAAAAATTACAGCGGCGGTCCATTGACTGCAACGTTCAGATGGGGAGCACCCATTAGGAGTAATGGTGTGCTGCGCGGTTACGAAGTACAATATTGTTGGGCACTAGGCACCTGGTCCGAGCCGTTAGACTGTGCCAACGCACATCTCTCACCAATGCACACTCAACTCAAGCTGAGTGAAATAGCTCCCGCCTCGAATTATTCTTTTCAGGTAGGTTAAGATTATAATGACAAAATTTTTCAAATTTGAAATTTTAAAAAATATTAGTATTATAATATCATTTGGTATGTAGGTTCGTGCATGCACCGATGCTGGATTCGGACAATACTCCGAAAATGTCCTAACATCATCCGATGAGATTAATCCAATTCCAAGAGTAGTAATATCCTCACAGGAATCGATTAAAATCGTTGACCTGGATTCGGGGGATAATGAAATTATACAAAAGAGTGCTGGAATACCAGTCGATTTTGTTGTAGCAATTGAAGAAAATGTTGCTTACTGGGCAAATAACTTAGAGGAAATTTTCTCTTCTCGAATAAATGGAAGTGGGAATTACAAGGTAACATCTAATTTATGCTCGGGGTTAAAGCTGATTATGTTTAGAATTTTGCATTTATTTTGTTTCTGTTTTTTTTAGTTAACATCAATCAATGGTCCAGCAACTAGTATTTGTGTAGATTGGGTTAGTCGGTCGGTATATTGGACTCAATTAGAGATAACATCAACGGAATCTTATGTTATGTATCGAGCTGACCTTAGCGCCTCTAACACACGACCATATATTACACGCGTTCTAACTAGAAAACAACCCATTTATAGTTTACAAATTGCTCCACTGCAGCGGTAAGATATGGAATTATTAAAATCCAAGACATTGACAAATCCATTCTGATTAATATTAATAAGTCATCTCTTTCATCGTCAGGTTATTGTATTGGTACGAGGAAAGTAATCATACAGGACTAGGAACGTTAATAACTTCAAACGTTGACGGAACGAATGTTAAATCATTTTTTAATAATTCTGAAGAACATATTTTTAAATCACAATTTCAAGATAAATGCAGCTGTCCTGAAAATCCACAGATAGCCAAAAGTTTTGTTATTGATATGACAAACAATGAAACCAAAATTTATTGGATAGATCCATGGGCAAATCAAATAACAGTCTCAGATATTCATGGATGTCGTTGTAGAGTAGTAGTTGACGCCACTGAAAAAAAGAAGTACGGTTTTACGCCAATGTCGATTACGACAGATAGCAAATATATATACTGGTACAATTCAACAGAAGAGTCAATATATTATACGAACAAATTCAAGAAACACAAAATAGAACATGTGAAGTCATCTTTTGGGTACAAAATCATAGCTCTGGATCCGGGGAATCAACCATATCCTCCAAGGCAATGTCTATTTCCATATTCACGAAAATTATTGCCGCAAGAAAAATCACATTCAGCGAATAGCATAACATTACAACTTCCATACGTGGGAAAACCGGCTAATGCCAAATGCGAAAAAATACAATATGAAATGTCAGCAACCGAATACACTATTTATTACCGTCTTCATATGAAAAACGATTCATTCATTTGTAATAAAGAATTGTGTTCTTACGTCACCACTACAAATAACAAAGTGGTATTGAATGAATTAAAACCTTTCACTAATTATTCAGTGATGGTTGAAGTCACAAACTACTATGCTAAGCTTCATGAGATAAAACCACTCCTGGGTACACCACTTATAATACAAACTGCAGCTGAAGGTAAATTTTGAGTTTAAGAAAGATCATAAAACGTCAATTATTCATTCTTATTACTCGTTTAATTTATATAATTCTTTTTTAGCTCCTACTGCTCCCAAGGATGTAACGAGTGTTGTATTGAGTCCAGTGCTTGCACGAATAAAATGGACTCCAGATCCGCGCCTTTGGTATGAACTGCATTGGAGGACAGATGATTCATTACCGCATGGACTTAAAGGTAAATGATTAGCCGTTATGTTGTATTAAGCATTTAATTTTTATAAGATATGAAAGAGGCGTTACAAGAGGCGTTAGTTGTGCTTTGATGTTAACAACAAACAAATTGAAATGTCCTAAATTATATTTTGGACATTAATTTCCTAGAATAGCGATTGAATGTATGTATATAATTGTAAAGAATGTATAAGTAAATAATTATGCAGTTTATAGTTAATCGTTACACTAAATTATTTGAGTTAATTATATTCTTGCGCACATTGTACAGATATTTTCGCGAGAGGCGTGTGGGACGGAAGAAGAAAAATAAATTTTTGATTGCATAGAATTTAATTTTATATTGACTATCAAAGTGTTTTCAAACAAATGAATTATAACATCATGATTATCTAAGTAAATACAATAATGATATGATAATAACCGAATCTGAGGTTAACTTGCTCTTTGAGCAACAGAAATGATCTAATCATTTTTAAAAATCTTATAACTTTTGATATTATTCATCATTAACTAATTAGCTCAACTAAACTGAGGTTACTAAACCAGTTACTTTGCGGAAATCTATCTTACAAAAGCAATGATAACATTAGTTTGGTATAAAACATGTTTAAATTATTTTATTATCAGTTAGCTTTTCTGAGGGTAGTTTAATCTTGCATGTCATTATATAAGCCCATATTTGTTAATAAAAAAAAAAAAATAAAATAAAAAAAGAGCCATACGTGGCATCTACAATTTAAGTCCGCGTGATTCCCTGCGAGAGAAGTTTAAGGAAACAGGTATTCTAACATTTGCTTCACAGTATATTTTAAGTAACGTAATTTTTGTACATAAAAATATAAAGAATTATAAAACGATAGGTGATGTATATAATAGACAAAGTAGGAACCGATATAAGCTTGCGACTCCTGCTTTGCGCCTAGCAAGAGTACGTAAATCGTTTGTGGGTTTGGGTATAAGATTCTATAATAAAATTCCGAAATCAATTTTGGCCATGCCATTACAGCAGTTTAAAAACACTGTTAAAAAGAGGCTGATACAGAAAGCCTACTATACTGTTGAAGATTACTTAGATGATATGGATGTGTGGATATAGGTGCACTTCTACCCTGTACAAGACAGTAATAAATAAATGTAACTAGTTCTAAGATTTATATTTTAAAAAGAGCAACCGCCGAGTTTCTTGCTGGCTCTTCTCGGCAGGAACAGCTTTCCGAACCAGCAGTAAAGTTGACGATTCAAAAGCACTTGTTTACAAGTTTACTTGAATAAAGAATATTTTGATTTGATTTGATTTGATTTGATTTCGACAGAACACAACACTATTCGAGCGGAAGGTCGAAGTGCGAACGTGACGCTGTCTCCAGCCACAGCTTACACAGTATGGGTTCGAGCCCGATCTCGTCACAGCTCAGTCACGGCTGACTCTGCTCCAATACGAATACGGACATATCCACTCCCTGCTCCCCTCGCATCATGCAACGCCACTGCTTACACCCTCACTGTTATCTGGCCACCACCTACTTCCTACAATATCCATTCGTAAGTGAATCTTTCTTGACACAATTTTAATTCGATTCAATCTTCAATGAACGGCTTTTAGGAGTGCATTATTTGCACAGAAAACTTCGCCAATGTCACGCAAGATGTAGAACACATAAGAGGAGTACGGTGAACTGAAGAATAAAATTGAAATTTAGATATTTTACAAATAGTGGGAACTATGTTTAACCCGTCACCTGAAAAAAATAGGACAACACAATACGAATATACATGTTATAAATAAATACTTATAATCAATATATGAATATATATTTTTTTTTATATAGACATAGTTGTAAAATGGTACTGGTAAATGTATAAAAAGAAGGCACTATATTTGTTAGTTTATACCTTCTTTTCACATGACAAATTTTTGAAACAAAAAAATTGTACAATAGAAATAATTATACTATTTTGCTATAATTCGCGATAAAGCATATAGAATATATTTAATGCTTAATGTAGAATGCACTATCCGTTTTCATAACTGATATATGAAGGATTTTTAAAATCGCACGCACTCTAAAGTACTGCACATATTTACTATTACAAATTCAACAATCGTTTAACCCCACAACCGAAGCATCATCAGGAGATAAGCTCCACGACAAAATCTCAAAATCTTTTCTCTCTACATTTAATATTGCATATATTTTCTATTTGCTTTATCGCGGATTATAGCAAAATAATATTATTATTACTTTTGTATTATGGATCGGGGCAAAGTAATGCCTGATTTTTTAAATTAAAAAAAAAGAGTCATACAAAGGAATAAGAAACAGCTCGGGTCGCAAAGTGTTGGAATAGCAAACCTACGCGAGAAAGGACCTCATAAGGTCCAATCGCAAAAAAAAATTAATTTGTTAAAAAAGAGGTGTAGTAAATTGAAGATTGAATGTATTTTTTACGTTTACTTTACTTTTGCATTTTAGTTATGGAGTGGAATACACAGCAATGTCAGGACCAAATGATTCCTGGATATCGTGTAAGCAAAGCGGTAATGCCGAGTGGTTGGCAAGCGATCTGCTTCCGAGTACACGGTACCGCTTCCGGTTACGTATTCAGTACGTCCCGCACGCTCCGCCCTTTTACTGGCCTGATGAAAATTTTACTTGTAATACTTTAGGTATGTATTATAGTAGATACATACCATACATAGGCATGTAATTAATGGTAACAATAAACAATAATTCTAATTTGTGTCTCTTCCTTTGTTCTTCTTTCACGGGCGAACGGAGCATCGGTGCGATATCTATACTAATATTATAAAGAGGAAAGATTTGTATGTTTGTTTGTATGTATGTTTGTTACGTTTTCACGCAAAAACTACGAGACCGATTTCAAAAATTCTTTCACCATTGGAAAGCTGCTTTTTCACTGAGCAACATAGGCTATATGTCATTTTCAAAAAAATAGGGATCCCTAATAAAATTGTAATAACTTGGTAAAAATTTAGTCGTAAACATCTATCATCGCGTGCGCTGCGGAAACTATTGATGATAGAACAAAAAAATGTTCTACAGTATTATAGAACGTATCAATATCCACAAAAAATTCCGCGATACCATATGTCTAACTATTATAGTTATGCCAATATAACTACTTTTTTACATTGTAAAAGTTGGTAAAAGTGCCGACAATAATCAAACCATTTTATTCATATCTCTGTATTATTCCTTATCCCATTAAACATTTAAATATTTTATGAATAACTGTTTCAATACCTGTAAAATACTTTTTAAATTATTAAAATCCGACATCCCATTCAAAAGATTTTACGAATTTAAGAATGTAAATCGAAATCAAATAATGCCATAACAAACCTAACCTACCGTTATAGCAGGGCCTGCACTTGGTGAGTTAAGTCTTATTCCAAGAATAATAATGATACCCATTTTTTATAATTAAATAATTACAAAATAAATCTATAGTCCGATTTCGTAGACTTCCCACTACCACGAGATCTGTATGGACGCGGGTGAAACCGCGGGGCTTTGCTAGTTTAGTATAAAGATAGATAGTTCAATTGCTGGAGCGTGACAGCGGGTTGAAACGCCAGTAAACAATAAAATAAGTTGCTATAAAGAGGATATTATGGCTTGCGACGATAAAGTATATTGTTACAACATGTTTCAAATACAACTTCTTTCATATAGTTGGTCAATAATATTAAAAAAAACATTCTCATCGTCAATGTTATTGAATTGTTGATAAAGATTAAATGAGTTGACTTTTGAGAAGATTGCTTCTTATTCATTGAATAAGTCTAAAGGAAAAATATAGTTGTTATAATATACGAGTATTGATTCGATTACGATCATGGTAATTGTTCTGTTGGTTAAGCAAATGTGTTTTAACGCTTCAGATTAGCATTTAGTGATCGAGATTATCGAAAGTATTTATATCTATTACCTAATAAAAGTTTCATTGATATGAAATATATGTGTGGTATCTGGCTCAATAAAATAGACCACCCTCATTTCTTACCGAGGCAACTAAGGTACGTTGACGTAAGGTAGGCGGCCGGCCGTAAAATATGCTATTATGTATACAAAAAAGTAAGCCTTATACCGTATCCAGGCGTTTAGGGTAACATTTGTTTGTATTAGCAATCATTTTGTCCAGTAAGGGCTGAATAATATAAAAGCAAATAGCGCTAATCGCTATTACTGTGATTGTTATTACACACAAATGTTATTCTTAAATATTACACAATAAAGGCAGGGGAATGTATAATGATGATATAATATTTTGTAAAACGGCATAATAAGCTATTATTTATGTAGATATGAATATTAAAAAATATCCAATCATTAGGGCTGCGCTCCAACTTATAAAAATACTTTATTATCATGATCTTCTGTAGGGAATATTCTCTCGTACCTTACCTACCATTATCTGTATATACATATTCGCTTTTACTGATGGGAGTAACGACTAGTTACATACGGGGTTAAGACATTACAAACACACGTGTCTACTAAATACCAAATGAAAGTCATATCTGGACATATTTTAAATGACTTCGATTATGTTCTATGTAAAACTTTATAGCTTTATACTGTTGTTGTGTATTAACGAAATTCATTTTCCTTCATCCATACTAATATACAGACAAACAGAAGGTCCATCTGTCTGTCTTTCTGTTACGCTGTCACGGATAATCCGCTAGACCAATATTGATGAAATTTGGCACAATTAAAACTTTGAAATTTAATTTTGAACATTTCTTTTGGGAACAGCAAATAAAACATTGCATATTTGAGGGTGTTCCGTGCTGGAACAGTGTATTTTCTAACATAAAAATTTACTAATTAAAAATCTTTTTCAATTATTAAATTTGGAAACAATGATAATGTACTAAATTTATTTCTTCTATGAAAATGAAATTCTAGTGCCTATCTCCCAATCTAAAGTAAGCTGATGGCAGCACGCTCGCTAGTTGGACGCCGACGCGCCCTCTCGCGTCTAAAAAAAATTACATATATTCTTTTCTTCTAACATTCTCTGTGTGTGCGATACTTCCTGGACACTCTTGTGAACTCAAAAACCCTATGGATGTTTCGTGTTATGGTGTAAATAGGACAAAACTAGCCGGTAAAGCTACACTGGTGTGGGCCCTGAAGCGGTTTCGGAAAGTAAAGGTAGGTGCTGGGCGTCATATTGCTATTGAACAGAGGGTACTTAAACGATTTAAATGGCTTGAACGAAGTTGCGGGTACCAATATTTAGAAATAGGACCTACAAGTCAAATGCAGATAGATAAAACTTAAGTAGGAAGCTTATGTTACGTTATACTAATGTAATTAAACGAACTTCTTTTCCTGGAGATGCCGTTTTATATTCCCTATAAGTAAGGAATAAAACGGCATTGAACGGCAATAAGGTGCCGTTAGACAAGCGTGCAATATAAACACTGTTTTTTGTCATTTCTGGTGTTAAATCAGTTTATAAAAAGTTAAGAAAAAAAATGTTTACGTATTATTAGTATTTAAGAAATATTGTACAGTCGTTTATGTATATATAGTATAAGCAATTCAGTTTATAAATTCTAAACCTGCTAGGGGGCGGTGGTCGTATCCAATAGCTGAAGCCGTCACCCCAACTAGCAAGCCTACCATGAACTCTTATTGCGACTCAATTGAAGACGTAAACGACGACCGCGAACCGCTCTTTCGTACCATGAAGTGTGAATTGCATGGGGGTCGTAATGTTTGAAAAGGATAATGTTATATGAACTATAGATAACTCTGTCTCTTTTACTCACATGTTCGTAGGATGAATTCCGAACGCTCATTCGACAACGGCTTAAAGTGTGCGTGCGTCTTTAAGACATCATGGTATGAAAAAGCAAAACAATTTCGTTTACATCTTCAATTGAGTCGCAATAAGAGTTCAAGGTAGGCCTGCTGAACTGAGTTTAGCCGCATCGCTGGCGTTTCTCACCAGTGCCCACTCAAAACAATTGTGAAACACTGAAAACTGGATAAAAAACCAGCATAAAAGGAGTGTTGTATGTCCAGGCGATGTGCCTAGTGCCCCGGGTGTGTTACGCGTGGAGGCTATAGGCGAACAACTGATACGCGCTCGGTGGTCAGAACCCGACGCTCGTGGGGCGCCCATCAGCAACTATCGGATTTGGGGTCGACCGCATCACAGGTAATCTGTATGTAGGTACACGGGTAAATTAGATGTATCTGGACTTGGTTTAAGAGAGAGAAGAGATAACATAATACTTTGTTCTTTCGTACACATCGATCGATCTTTCGTTACATTATAATAATCATAGTCGGAAATTAAGTACTTTTTTGTTTTTGTTTTTCTTAATTTAATTTAGGGACTTTATAATTGTATAAAGTCTAGTATTGTCTAGCGGCTTCGCCCGCGTATTATAGCTATTCCCCCCCTCTAAACTACAATCGACACGGGTGTTGTTAATACCCCCAATAAAAATTGTTGTAAAACGACCTATTCAACTCAATTTACATAAAACCGTTATGTAATAATAACCTAAACCTTTCGGAGTAAATGTACTACCTTTTAGTAACAACCGTACTAAAATCCGTTCAGTAAATTTTGAGAAAATCGATTACATACAGACAGACAGCTTTAGGGACTTTGTTTTATGATAAGTAGAGATGTATATGCCAGTCCCATTTTGGCAAATATCACACTTAAGCTAACAAAACAATATAAATTAATTAGGTACTTAAGAGAGTTAATATAATATAGATAGTAAATAAAAAGTTTAATAAATATCATCGCCATGGCAAATAAAATCTGTAAGTTTTAGTTTTTTGTTTTGCCATTTAATAATATTTGATTATTCAATTAATTATTGGTTGAATTAAATTTTTAAAATTATTTCTTTTCAAGAGTAATAATAAAAATTAATTTGCTATAATCCGCGATACAGTAAATAAAAAATATATATAGTGCTAAATGTATAGTGGACTATCCGTTTTTTCATACCTGATACATGCAGGATTCGTAAAAACAATGCACAAACCTCCACCACTGCCACCACAATACACAAGCACTAAATTTTTTATAGCTAGCAATCAATTACTTTTGTGTTATGGATCTCCGCATAGTAACGCCTAATTCTATAAATTATAATTTTTCATTAGATACTTATTTTTATTACTTACTATTAATTAAAACTTCTATATATACCTTAATGTAATTTTTTTAAATATAAAACAACTTATTCATAAATTTTACTAAAGAGTCAGTTATTAAAGTCAAAATTATCAAATTAATTAATTATTAATATAAAGGGTTAACAAGAAGACTTTCTTTTTGGTATAAATATAACATGTATATGATACCTTTCAGAATCAATTACTTGGACGTAAATGTGACAAACAATATAAGTGAAATATTACCAGAGAACTTGCCCAGTGACGTTGACGACGAAATAAAATTACGCATTATCCGCGAAGGATTTAAATTACTTCACACCGGGAATGGTAAGTTGATAAATATTACTATTCACCGTAGCCATCACATCGTAGACATCACGGCGAATAAATGATTGATAAGGATGATAATGCAATCTTAGCCGCCGTGTGGTGTCCGGCTGAGTAGAATAAACCCCCTTGTTTCTTACCGAGGTATCGTAAATGGCGACTAAGGAATGTTGAAGTCAGGCAAGCAGTCGGTCGTAAAATAACTAGCCCGGTTATGTTTTAATATTCTTAAAACATGTTGAGCCGACCCTACTTAGCGTGGGATGAGGGCAGGAGAATGATGATAATGCAATCTTAAATAATAATTTATTTTAAATATTGATATTTGATTTTAAAGCAATTTCATTGATGTTTAATCCAGAAATTATAAATTCAATTTCAACTGTACCAAAAATAATAACTAAAATAATCAACCAAAATCTCAAGAGGCTTCCACTTAGTTGCCGGATCAAGCGTAGGATACAGAAGGCAGTATTGCTTGAGACGGCACGTATTGTGAGGAGGTTCCTCACTCTGTATTCCTAAGAAACTACTGAAAGCTCGGGTCCTTTCTTCGCTCCCCGTGGATCTCGAATCTTTTATATGTTGTTTTTTGTTTTTGAAAATATTTAAAAATGTAGTAAAATCTGTACATAAAATGAGTACATAATACGTTAAAAATATTGCACCATAAGAAATTTTAAAAGTAAGTATAGGAACATCAAGTATAGTACCCGGCAATAAATAATGCAAATCGAGGCTAAGAGAGAGAAAATCAGCTAGTTCTGCTTCATAGAGCATTGTCTCTGTCGCACAGACTGACGAACCCGTGTGAAACGTCACATACTAAGTGGCAGTGACAGCGCTCTACGAAACTGAACTGGCCGGCTGTTTCATTCTAAACATCGATGTGCATTATTTAATGCCGGATACTATACATATGGTTTTTCTTTAACATTGTTCTTTTTTTGTGTGTTAATCAAAAAAATATATTTTTCCCATAGTGCTAATAGTGTAGTTATAATACATATTAGTAGTATAGTTAATTAATAAGTAATTTATATGAGATATATTGCGCTCTTAGTATTAAAGTGACCGAATTCATAATAATAGGCTTAATTGAATTAGATTATGTTTTCTTGCTTTTCCAAGTTATGAGTCGCTTTAACACTTACGATTTTTTGTAGACGCTACGCTTTATTGCAATTTACCACAGTAGGTTGACGACTATGAGCTGTGATAACCCAGCGGTGAGACCGTGCGACTCTTTCGAGGGGAACACGAGTTCAAACCCGGGCAGGCACCAATGAGTTTTTCTATTAAAACTCATGTGTCTAATTGATAATTGCAATTAATCACACGCTTTTCGGCGAAGGAAAACATCGTGAGGAAACCTGCATATTTCTAGAGAATTCTGGAGATATGTGCAACCTACCAATCCGCATTGGAGCAGCGTGGTAGGTCTTAGCTCCAACCCTTCTCTCCAGAAATGGAGAAAGGAGGCCTATTCCCAGCAGTTGGATTGTAACAGGCCGCTACTTTACTTTTTTTTTAGGTTGACGACTTACCCTTAGTCCCCATTTACGACACCTCGGTAACAAATAAGGGTAGTCCATTTTACTCAGCCGGATACAACACGGAACTTACCTTAGTCGCCTCTTACAAGAATGGTCTATGCTACTCAGCCACCACACGACTATTATACAGTAGTTCGACTGGCCCGTTGGCGTTGTGGGTAGTGACCCTGCCTTCAGCTCTGCGGGTCGCGGGTCCGATTCCCGCCGAGGGCCAACATTTTCTATAAATAAAATTGTTGGTTCTTCGAGCCTGGGTGTGTATTCGTATTTAAGTATGTATTTAAACTTATATATGTAGTATATCTACCGGTTGTCCGTCACCCATAACACAAGTATTAAGTTACTTACTTTGGGGACGGATGACCGTGTATGTAAATGTCCCATATTTATTTATTAAAAAAAAAAAAGTTTTGTAAATGTATAAATTTCAGAGACTTATTGGTTGATTAACGCGGCTACGATGTCAGAGGGATACACAGCGCAAGTGCAGGCTCAGAACAAGTACGGGTGGGGCCCGCTGTCCCCGGCGGCAGTGCTGCACGCGCCCGCGCACGCCGCCAAGCCGCATCCCGCCACACTTGCGATAGCTGTCGCAGCACTAGCTGCCCTGGTGCTGTCTGTAGCCGCGACAGTTTTCTGCAGTACTTACCCAATTTTTTTACTACATACTCCGTCTCAAATCTTTTATCATAGTAAATTTCACAGTTTTGCGATAATAAAACTTGACAATGAAACAGTAGGCCTACCATGAACTTTTAGATAACGATTCAATTCAAAGTCATTACTTAAACCGAACCGCTTCCTTTTCGTACCATGAAGTGTAGATTGCATTGAGATCGTAATTTTGAAAAGGATAACGTTATATGAACTATAGATAACTCGTGTTTCTTTTACTCTCATGTTTTTATGACGCATTCCAAACGCTCATTCGGCAACGACTTAACGTGTGCGTCTTTAAAACGTCATGGTATGAAAAAGCAAAACAATTTATTTTCCGTCTTCAATTGAGTCGCAATAAGAATTCATGGTAGGCCTGCAGATCAGAATATCAAAAACATTTTTTTTTAATTTCATTTAATGCTCTTTATTGTACATCAATAACAACAATAAAACTGTATAGCGAGGCGTTGCGAGGTACGGGCATAGGGTAGCTGCTTCTCCATAGATTCAGTCGCTGGTGAATTAACCTATAATTATCACACCTTCACTACTAATGTGAGTTACTCATGTGAAACCATGATTAAAACAATAGTCTCGAATTTTCTGTTCCCCTCTGTATAGGATCCTGGTTACGGCCTTATGCACATCAAGAGAAGAAAGTACAACAGGTGGCCCTAATTCTAAACATCGATCTATTCCAGGCAATCTTAGGCACAGCAAATTATTAAAAATTAATTATTGGCTCAATAAATAATAAATACATGTACAGTTTTGCATAAATAATTAGTCATTAATAGTAATATTGTATAGTCATACATTTATTTGATATTACGAGAGCTAAAGCAGTATTATTACATAGTAGCAATGAAACCAAATAACAAATATCACTTTATTATCACTTCTCGTTGCTAGATTATTTTTAATTTTTGGCGTGATATAATTTAAGTATACATTTATATCTGAAGATTACTAAAAGAACTACTAATTGCCATGGATAAATACAATATTTTTATTTATTTCGTTGATGTTACAGCTTATAACAATCGTACAAAAAAGAAAGCAGCCATTGAAAGTCAATTAACCGCTAACATCGTGCGAATGGGACCCGATGTAGAGTTGGCTACCTTAAGACAGCTACCGATTAGGCATTCGACTAATATTCTGTATAACCAGGTGAGTAGAACGTTATAAGGCTAAATGTAACTGTTTTTAAGTTATGCTATAAAGATCAGATATAAAAATCATCCCAATTGTCTCAAGTCTTCGAAAATAGGGACTTTGGAGACATTGAAGCGAATCTCGTTTGTTATACAAGGCATGATATACCAAAGCCAAGAGCATTAGGTTATTAAACGAAGCGCACTTTTTTGACGTAATATTACAAAGTATTTCTTTTAACCTTATTTCAGGGCGTCTACTGTCCATCAGATGCAGAGTTGGCAAGTTTGCCGCACATTCGTCGTGAACAAATTACACTCACAAAGTTTTTAGGTTCGGGTGCTTTTGGTGAAGTGTTCGAAGGAGTGGCGCGACAAATCGACAACACCAATTCTGATACAAAAGTTGCTGTTAAGGTATTAAGCCATATAAGCTTTTTTATCATTAGCAAGGTAATGAGAAACTTGGGAATGTTTTTAGTAATACTATATTAAAGAACCGCCGCTCTAATATCAATACCGGTAAAAGTTATCACTATATACAGAAAACCGCTATTTGTAAATCATCTCAATTTTAGCTTTACCTTTTACCTTTGGTTGTTGTCCATTCTAAGTAACTTCTTCTAAAAGCCATTCGTCGAAAATCATGCTATTTTTTCTTTTTACCGGTTTTATGTCATGAAAATGTGATACTCATGACCGTAATTTGTTATTAAATTAGAAAAAAATATCATCTGTATATACTATATAATGTTTTTGCGCTTTTTACAATTTTCTTAGCACAATTTGATCTACCTACGACCTACTTTCTATTTACCTATCTGCTCAACTTGCTCGAAGTTTACAATATTTAGGTCACCAGAAAAGTTATATCCTCTTATGCCGGTAAAATTCTAAACTGTAATTTTACTTTCAGACACTTCGTAAAGGCGCGACGGAACAAGAGAAAACAGAATTTTTAAAAGAGGCGGCACTAATGTCTAATTTCAAACATGAACACATCTTGCGGTTACTGGGCGTGTGCCTGGACAACGATCCTAACTACATCATCATGGAGCTCATGGAAGGAGGGGACTTGCTGAGCTATTTACGTGTGAAACGATCCACATTGGTATGACACTTGATTTGTAATTCCTATTAAAAAAAATGTAGAAGTACATTTCTGCCTTTATGAACGGGAACTATTTGCAACTGTTTATTGTATTAATTTTATTTACTGACTTTGATTTTACGCATCGCCGATCGCGTATCGCGTAACAATACTCGCTTTAACCATAACACCCATAAGATAACGATGGGAGATTCGCAACAGGAAAGCCTAATGCCCTGAGTTTACGAATGAATTTCAAATCTTAAATTATTCGTTCGATGTTTCTATTTAAAATTAATTTTGTTTTCACACAAAATTGAATAATTATTAGCTCAGTTTGACTAATGCAACAGAAATTAATAGCCGCACATTAATCGGCTTAATAATACTAAGTTAAATTGATCAATATATATTTCAAGATTAGGTATAATCACTACATAGTATAAAACAAAGTCGCTTTCTGTGTCTGTCCCTATGTCCCTATTTCCCTATGTATGCTTCAATCTTTAAAACTACGCAACAGATTTTGATGCGATCTTTTTTAATAGATAGAGTGATTCAAGAGGAAGGTTTATATGTACAATAACAGTCAATATGGAGTAGAGAAATACTGTAATTTTTGTGGTTTCTAACGTGATGTCGTAAATAATTACATTTTTTTCCGCCTACATTGCAAACGCAGGCTGAACACTACAAGATTTATCAAAATAATGTATTACAAATTTGTACACCTTAAAAAGGTCTACAGAAAACTCCGCGAGGGTATATGTCTATCTCTTATGGATAACCCACAATAGCATTTTTTGTCATCTACTTTTTACGAAAAATAACGCCCTCTTTTCGAAGCAATTTTAAGCAATACAGCATCAATCCTTATCCAATTAAGTACCTTAAATACATTGTTGATTTAATATAGATCAATATGGCCGTTTACAGCATGTAATTTAAATTAATATTTTCGAAGATATTACAGATTTAATATGCGGCGCGTGCCTATAAATAGCGCATCGGAGGCCGCGCTTCGCGCTATAGCACTTATAATTTAGCAGCGATTGGATTAATTGTAAAAATAAAATACATAGAGAAAAATGTAAAAAGGAACTAGGTAAAATGTATTATATGAATTAAGATATTCCAAAGATAGCAGGAAATCTTCATGGTATAGGGAAAGGGGAATTGTTTTACTCCAAATTTAACGCGTGCGGGCCGCGGGCAGTAATTAATAAATCAAAACTACTGGATCTATTTTAATCATTTTTTTCACTGAGTGACAGCATATACTTATATATTTTATACCCGTGCGAAGCAGGGGCGGGCCGCTAGTTCCTTGATAAACAACGGAATTGCATGTATATGTCATCCACAGTATACTCCAGAATCGCTGACCCTCCTAGACCTGCTGAACATGTGCGTAGATGTGACGAAGGGATGTCGTTATTTAGAAGAAATGCATTTCGTGCACCGGGATCTAGCTTGCCGTAATTGTCTCGTGGCTCACGGCGCCAACGGTCGCGTAGTCAAAATCGGTGATTTCGGTCTCGCCAGGGATATTTACAAAAACGATTACTACAGAAAGGAAGGAGAGGGTATGTATTGATCTATTCTTAAGTCTTATTCGACCTAGCTTGGGACTACAAGATTTTAAAATAGAAGGTGCAAATTTTTTTTCCCAAAAATATATGTATTTCTAACTAGTATAAGGTGACCTGTAAAACATAGCTAAGATATAGATAGAGAAGCTACTTAATAATGAGCGCCCGCTAAGATAACTACTTAATAATGAGCGCCCGCTAAGATAACTACTTAATAATGAGCGCCCATGTTGAAAATGACTAGCTCGGCTTTTAATTTAATTGGTGATAATCCTTTATCTGGCTTGATTATATATATTGTTAGGAATGATAGTTGGCAACACTATAATCGCATGACCGATAGCAAGGAAGGGACTTGCCTTTGGAGGGAAAATTAGTTATAAAAGATGGAGTCCGCCATATTGAGGTCAGTCTTGTAGTAATACTCGACTCTTACGGTTATTAGCTTACGCTTACGCGGCTAGACCGTTCTGTTGGAGTTTCGTTGTAAACGAAACTTGTACGATCGTAGATCGTGTTACAACCTGCCTTGGTTAAACAAGGAGGTGTAATTATTACTGTGTCGTTTTAATGTTGGTTAGGTAGATCCGCGAGTACCTAAATTAAGTGTTAATTGTCATTAGAATCTACCCTCATATTCGAGTGATTACTATAGTGGTGTTTGATGTTGTTCGGAGAGATCCGCACCTACCGACATTACGTTCCGTGTTAATAAAATCTAACCTCGAATAGTTAATATTCGCGATAAGAGTTATCACTGAGTTTCTTGCCAGTTCTTCTCAGTGGATAGTAGCGTTCCGAACAGGTGGTAAAATCGTCCTGGCATAATAATTCCAAATTATACGAAACATAACGTGTTAATACATGTTAGGCCTGTATTATGTTGTAGCTGTACGTTAGTCTTTGTTGACTATGTGAGAAAGCTGAAATATTTAAGTGAAATTCCTGACATTTCTAATAATATGCAATCAAAAATAGAAGCACTAGAAGTATTGATAAATATAATACTTCTGAATAAATACTAAATCACCCAGGATATTTCTATTCAGGTACGTAAAAACAATATAAATTATTGAACTTCAAAACTATCCTAGGTTTGCTGCCAGTGCGGTGGATGGCAGTTGAATGCCTCGTAGATGGTGTGTTTTCCTGCCAGTCGGATGTTTGGGCCTGGGGCGTTCTTTGTTGGGAGGTATTTAACGATCTTTTACAATATTTAAATGAATTAAAAGCTGTTACAGCATAGGTAGAGGACGCTATAAGTTACATATTACTCTATCTATCCTTTCCCCTTACAGCTTTGTCTGGAAGAAATGTTAGATGTTTACCTATTTTTAGCGATAAACTTTATGCCGTGTGGTATCCGACTGAGTAGAATAGACCACCCTCTTATTACCGAGATGTCGTAAAATACAACTAAGGAAAATTGACGTCAGGCAGGCAGGCGTAAAATACGTAGCCGAATCATGTGACATGTTTATACCATGTTGTGCCGATAAGAACAGGAGGATGATGAACGGAAGAAAGATAAGCTACGATTGCAGTAAGCGTCTTGAGGCACAAGCTTAAGCCATTAAGCTTAAGCTTAGGCTAACAGGTTTTACAAACAACCAGGCTTAAGGCCTGCGAGGAATGGCCGGGGTAAGGAGGTACGCCTCGAAGGCCGTACCACACCCGTTTATGGGCGAGTGAGAAGACCCCTGATGTCTTCTCTGCAGCATATAGTATTTAACTTTATTTTATTTCAAGTCACTAACTTTATTTAATACTGAATTGGGTTGAATTTAGGTACTTTCATTGGGTCAGCAACCGTATCCCGCACGGACCAACCGGCAAGTTCTGGCGCTGGTTCGCGCTGGGGGCACGCCAGACCGACCTCCGAATTGTCCTTCTGCCTTGTAAGTTATTATTAGAGAGAGCTTTGAACTTTAATACATTTTATATGTTTAAAATTAAGATGTATCTAGATAGGCCGCGGTAGATTGGTTCTGCTTAAATGGTAAATTGGATTGTAAGAAAACGCGTTGTAGGAGTATTCCTGTGTACTGTGCTCGTATGACGCTCATTAATGGAATATTAAGATAAAACTATATTATTAATGAAATATCGACTGTGAACTGGCAAATTGTCCTATCTTATTTTCGACAACTTTTCAGGAAGAAGAAAAAAGTTATTTTTAATACATTCGCAATAATTTTTATGTAATAAAGAAACAGTAGAGTTTAAATATGGCTATTTATTGATAAATTTTCAAGTAGATAATACTGTTGATATGGTAAATGATGGGCAGTAGTACCCAATGCCGTTAGTAAGGGATTTGGCTTAAAATTGAGATAGGACATATTGCCGGTTCACAGTCGATATGTATTTTATTAAAATTAATATTCTTTTTAAATCTTTAGTATCATTATATAATCAATCATCTTACGATTCAGAAACAAGGCACACAATACGTGAAAAATGGGAAATCCCCGCGTTTTATGGGGCATAGCACGCGTTATACAAGACTGAAATCGCGTAATATGAGCAGGCGTTCGTGTACATAAGAGTACCGTTATTACTGTATAGTTTTGTTACATGACTTGGGCTTATATGCATCTAAAGATAATCAATATTTGCAGCTATGAGCTATTACAAAAATGCTGGAGTTATTCACCTGAAGCGCGACCATCCTTTCGGCATTGTCTAGAAGTTGTATCAGCACTACGCGATAAAACCTCGCCCAACATAACACTTACGGCGACTGTAAAGGCGGCGCCGCATTATCTCACACTTCTAGGGGACGGTAAGTAGATCTTTTTATTGAGAGCGACTTGGTTGATAACATATAAGGAATTTCAAACATAAATTCTCCATCATTTGAATTTTTAAAATATTTTTTTTTCTTAACTATTTTCAATGCAATTTCACACTAATATTTTCTCTTTTCTGCGATTTTCCGCTTGACACAAGGGTTACCGCTACAAATTTTATCAGTTTACCAAGAAAATAATTTCTGTTCTAACATTTAGATCTACGTTTTCTTATAAAGCAGTAAAATGAATTCTGTTTGGCTAAATAAGAAATTTTTATGGAAGGTTAAGCAAGATGAAAATGTATATAATTTATTTATATAAAATTTCATTTATCATTATACTCTAATAGCAAGAGACCCTGGCTCTAGGTGTACATCTGTATTGTTCATAGACCAAGACAAGTAAATTTATCTTATGCTTAAATCTGTAAAGCTTATAAGTTAGTACAATATAGCCAACTAATAATTAGAAGTAATGTAACGGGCTGTTACTATTTCACTTATAGGCATAGGCCTCCCCTATTTTAGGAAAGAAGAATCTGAGCTAAGACCTACCACGCTGCTCCAATGCGGTTTGGTAGGTTACAAAATTCCCAAAATTTTCTAGAGGTATGTAGGCTTCCTTGCGATGTTTTGCTTCATCGAAAAGCGTGCGATAAATTGCAGTTATCAATTAAACACATAAGTTTTTAACAGAAAAACTCATTGGTGTCGGGGGTTTGAACTTGTTTAACCCTTGAAAGAGACGCGCGGTCTCACCGCTGAGATATCACAGCTTCTTAACTATTCAGTCTACATAAACTAAAAATTAAACTCAAATTAAATTAGACTTTTTCCTTTTTATACATGCCAATATTCAAATTAAAAATGTTTTGTTCAAGTAAACTTTTTAAAAAGTGCTTTTGCATCGTCAACTCTACTGCTGGGTCGGAAAGCTATTCCTACCGAGAAAAGCAAGTATAAAACTCGGGCTTGCTCTTTTCAAAAAATAATTCTTATAACTTGTTACATTTAGTCATTGCTATTTTGGATAGGGTCGAAGAGTAGCTATATTCACGCTTTGTTATCGTCTAGGTAATCCTCAACAGTATAGTATGTATACACAAAAACATAAGTATCCTTTACGCTTTTTATGTCTTTGGTTCTATTTTTTCTTCTTAGCCATGATTGTAGCTTGACGATTCAAAAGCACTTGTTTACAAGTTTACTTGAATAAAGAATATTTTGAATTTAAATACAATCAAACTCAAATTAAATCCTGCCGATTGTTTACCAAGTTAATGTTGAGCTTTTAAATGCATGAAAAATAGATCGGAGAACACATTGGGCCCGTTATATCGAGCATGCGCTAATATCGTTTGTTTCCTATGAATGAACCTAACTTTATATGTTAATACTGTCATTAGATAAGGGCAATCAATTAACTAATACCATATGTTGCATGGCCGCATGAACAGACGCCGTCGACAACCGCACCTACCTCTTGGACGAGAACGACAACACCTTGGGTTAGTTCGACATTAAAAAGGTTATTATAGCAAATAATATAAAAGAAAAATATAATATTAATACTATTAGGTCCATACATATGAAATTGGCGTTTTCTATGGGAGGAACATAAAGTCGTTTTTTTTTAAATGAAATATATTTAATTAATCAAAGTATGTACCATTGCTATGTATGCACTTTTGCCATCTCATAGGTAGTTCATTGATCCCCTTACTAAAAAAACCATTCGGGCGGGAATCAATAAAATCTTTGAAGGCGGTTTGGACTGCGCCATCGGAGTTGAATTTTTTTCCTTGCAAGTAGTTATCCAAATTGCGAAAAAAATGGTAATCTGATGAAGCAAGGTCCGGAGAGTACGGTGGATGTCTAAGACATTCTAATTGAAGCTCCTCTGATTTGGTAGCCGTCTGTTGTGCAGTGTGTGGTCTAGCGTTGTCCTGAAGCAGCAGTGGCCTAGAGCGATTGACCAGCCTCGGTTGTTTAGCAGCTAGCTTTTCCATCATGGTTTGCAATTGCTGACAATAGATATCTGCCGTAATCGTCTGTCCAGATTTAAGAAAGCTGTAGAACGACACCGGCACTAATCCACCAAACACTTACAAGCAACTTTTTTTTAGTCAATTTTCGCTTAGGGCAGGATTTGGCTGGTTCGCCAGGGGCCAGCCATTGCGATGAGCGCTTCCGATTATCGTAGAGGATCCACCTTTCATCACAGGTAATAATTCGATTTAAAATTCCTTCATTATTGTGCCGGTTGAGTAACGTAACGCAGCAGTCGACGCGCGTTTGTCGGTTTGCTTTACTCAATTCATGAGGTACCCACCTTTCAAGCTTTTTCACCTTCCCAATTTGCTTCAAGTGGATTAGAATAGCTTTATCACTAACACCGGAGCCTGCAGCTAACTCGGACGTGGTTTGCGATGGATCCGCTTCCACAATAGCCTTCAATTCTTCATTATCAACTTTGGTCTCCGGCCGTCCACGAGGCTCGTTCTGCAGGTCGAAATTTCCAGAACGAAAACGTTGGAACCAAAAACGCACTGTGTTTTCTTTTGCGACACCGTCACCATACACATCATCAATCCTTCGAGCCGTTTCTGCAGCACTGGTGCCACGGTGGAACTCCTACTCGTAAATAACGCGATATTTCATGTTTTCCATTTTGTAAACAGAGTGACACAAAGAAAAAAACAAAAGAAGAAAAAACAAATGAATTAGGGGTTTGAAACACAAATGCATGAGTAAATAGCTGTATGGATTTGAATTTGGAATTCCTAACCATAAAGGTAATATTTGAGATCAAAGTGGCCAGTACGACAAAACGCCAATTTCATATGTAAGGACCTAATATTTGAACCACGTTGTAACAATATAATGTACGGATACCGGTATGGTACGGTATTTTGATGAATTTTAAATTTCAATTAATTTTTACAGACGAAGATTTTCCTGAGCATGAAATGGAGCCCTCGCATTTACTTCCGCAGCGCGTGCCCAAGTACTTGGAACTAATGTACGATAGCGACTCTCCGGCGAACACCGTGTGCGACGGATACGAGATACCGCGCACTCCATTCAGCTACGCGCCATTCTCAAGGCATAGCATCGTAGGGGTCGCACCCAACAGACTAATAAAGCCACCATTGTACAGAACTCATTCGCTAAGGACTAATACTAGGCCGCCAAACGCGACTATCATTCCACTTCGGAACGGGATCTCAAAGCGAGCGTCATTATGCGACGGCGTCCAGAGATCTTTGCAGGACTTTCGGCCCGGGCCGTCGAGAAAACGCTCCAATACAGACTACGATAGGCACATCTTTAAGACTCCATTTTAAACTGTGATATTAGATCCTCGATTTTATTCCACCGACAGACTGCTTGTCTATATTTTAAAATATTTAATTATTTATTTTACTTAGTCATTGTAAATATGTGACCAATGGATGTAAATATTATTGTAGCTTAAGGTGAGGTTAGACAATTTAGTACAAAGTGAAACTATGATGTCGTAATAGATGTGCATTTATTATCTATTCTAGAACTTGTTTTAGTACAAATATGCATCATCCTCAATAATCTATTGTAATAACAATTAAAACATACATATCAGTAACTTAGTGTTTTATTTCCCTCTAAATAAACTAAAGAAAACAAATGGACTTATATAAAATAAAATTTCGAAGACTAAAGCTAGCATCGTGTCAATTATATGTGTACAGATAGATTCACAAAAATTTTAAAGGCATCTTCATCAAAGATATTTTCAATGTAGTTTGCTACATATTTCATATTGTAACAAAAGATTATTAGTAACATCCAAAATCAGATTTTCCTATAATCCACGACATATCTCTAAAATTTATATAATAGTAACTTATAACTATGAAGATTTTTTAAGAACTATAAGTTATTGGTAATAGAAGTCACTTTCGGAAACTACTTATTTTAATAATCTTTTAAAATAATACAAAATAGTCTTAAAAATTAAATTTTCCAAGTATTTATTGAATTTTAAAAATAGTTTTTGAAAATTCTTGTTGAACTCTCTAAAGCTATTAGTCAATGACAAACTAGACTAAAAAACAGTAATTTATCAGAAGTCTAATGACTTACAGAGATAAAAATTAAACTATAAACTACTACGTAATTACGTTTATTAACAAATGATTTTTTTATTTAAAAGTATTGCCTCAAATTGAATAAAAATTACTAGTGTATTATTTTGGTGATCTTCAAATTGAAATCGAGTCACGAGAACGTGACTGGAACATTTGGATCATTTTTGAAGTGAAAACTTTTTTGTGCACTTTTTGTGATAGGTAAAAAGTGTTAAACTCGCGTCACGTGACCTGTAAGGCCTACCATGTACTTTTAGAAAACGATTCAATTCAAAGTCAGTACCTAAACCCGACCGCTTTCGTTTCGTACCATGAAGTGTGTTTGAAAAGGACAACGTTATATGAACTACAGATAACTCTGTTTCTTTTACTCAAATGTTATTAGGATGCATTGCGAACGCTCATTCGGCAACGACTTAAAGTGTGCGTCTTTAAGACGTCACGGTGTGAAAAGCAAAACAATTTAGTTTACGTCTTCAATTGAGTTGCAATAAGAGTCCATGGTAGACCTGCTGATCGAAAATTTGCTAAGCGGAAGGAGAGTAGACCGCCGGTGGGTCGTAGGATAGTAGGAGTAATATCCCTCTCTCTTTCTACCGCGTGGCGAAAATGTATTCCTGCGCCTGCTCTTTCGTTTATGCGGACCAAGAGCTAAGCTAAGTTAATTTAGTTTAGCTCGTATAGCTTTTTCATACTTGTGTACAGACTGCAAACTATGCAAACTAAGCTATTTGACTGGCCCGTTGGCGCAGTCGGCAGTGACCCTGTCTTCGGCTCCGTGGGTCGCGGGTTCGATTCCCGCCGAGAACCAACATTTTCTATTTAGAATTTGTTGGTTCTTCGAGTCTGGGTGTATATATGTATTTAAGTATGTATTTAAACTATATATGTATATATTTACCAGTTGTCTCTCACCCATAACACAAGTATTAAGTTACTTACTTTGGGGATGGACGACCGTGTGTGTAAATGTCCTATATATTTATTTATTTATGTGAGCTAACTTAAATATGCGAAGTTAAATTAGTTGTGTATGTCGATGATTTTTGTTTATCTTAACTTAGTCTAGCTAAGATTGCTTAATTTAGCTTCGGAGTAGCTATCCTTTTAGTCGCATTATCCGGCGCAGGGCGGTTGCGCTAAATAAATCGTCATGTTTCTGTACGTTAGAGCAATACATGAATATTGTATTTTACCACATAAGTGACAGTACTTTAATTCTGATAAATAAACAATTAAACATAATTCCCCAACCATTCCAAAATATAAATGCGCAACGTTAATATTCAAGTTTTCACTTCTGCCGGCACTCCCGGACAACCCGTTGATTTTTTAAAATAAGACTTCTAACATTGACTTTAATAACAATACATATATATTAACCTACAAGTGAAGTGTTAAACGGATTTTCTTTAACGTTTAACAGTACAGTTAAACTTTTATATAAAGCTGCTAATCTATAAATAACTCACTCCCCGTCGGCAGCCGCGGCTTCTTTCGCTCGCTTCTCCTGTTTGATCTGATCCGTGGTGGTGACTGCACAGATTGGCTCCTGATCATCATCCTGAGCATCATCTTTGCTGTTCTCGTGAAGTAAGACATACTCACGCTGTGAAAATCCGAATTTCACAACATCGCGCTCGAGCAACTCAGTGTAGCGCCGTGGATCGATTTGTTTATTGTTTACAAACGTCCCATTTGCGGAATCTGTAAATACATTATTCTTTATTGTACATGCCCGTTAGTGGACCCTGTCCTTAGCTCTGCGGATCGCGGGTTCGATTTGTTGTTGAAGGCCAAAATTGTCTATAAAACTATTTGTTAGTTCTTCAAGTCTGGGTGTATACATGTATTTAAGTATGTATTTAAAATTATATGTGCAGTATATATATTTACCAGTTGTCCGTCACCCATAACACAAGTATTAAGTTACTTTCTTTGGGGATGGACGAGCGTGTGTGTAAGTGTCCTATATATTTATTTTATTTATTTATTTACATAGTTGAGATTGTTGAAGTGAATGTGTGCAGTGCTTGTGTATGGTTTTGTTATTGGCGGTGGGAAGAGCATAAGTATATTTTTTTATCGCGGATTATAGAAAAATAATACTCTCATTAGTTTTGTATTATGGACCTCCTGCAGGGTAACACCTAATTCTATAAATTATAGATATCTTTAAATTGAGCCCAGCGAAGCGAGCGACGGCATGCTAGTGCTAAATATATATATTATATTAAGAGAAAAGATTTGTATGTTTGTTTGTATGTTTGTTTGTTTGTTTGTTTGTTTGTTTGTTTGTATGTATGTATGTTTGTTACGTTTTCACGCAAAAACTACTGGACCGATTTCAAAAATTCTTTCACCGTTGGAAAGCTGCTTTTTCACTGAGCAACAAAGGCTATATGTTATTTTCAAAAAAAAATAGGGATCCCTAATAAAATTGTAATAACTTGGTAAAAATTTAGTCGTAAACATCTATCATCGCGTGCGCTGCGGAAACTATTGATGATAGAACAAAAAATGTTCTACAGTATTATAGAACGTATCAATATCCACAAAAAAGTCCGCGATACCATATGTCTAACTATTATAGTTATGCCAATATAACTACTTTTTTACATTGTAAAAGTTGGTAAAAGTGCCGACAATAATCAAACCATTTTATTCATATCTCTGTATTAATCCTTATCCCATTAAATGATATTTTATGAATTTTTCAATACCTGTAAAATACTTTTTAAATTATTAAAATCCGACATCCCATTCAAAAGATTTTACGAATTTAAGAATGTAAATCGAAATCAAATAATGCCATAACAAACCTAACCTACCGTTATAGCAGGGCCTGCACTTGGTGAGTTAAGTCTTATTCCAAGAATAATAATGATACCCATTTTTTATAATTAAATAATTACAAAATAAATCTATTTTTCGTAGACTTCCCACTACCACGAGATCTGTATGGACGCGGGTGAAACCGCGGGGCTTTTAGTGCTAAATAAATAAATAGTGAAAGGGAGACGGATATTTGAAAACAACCGAAAGTTCGAGAGTGAATTTAAACTCTATGTCTCAAATGTTACGATCGAATTTTGCACGTTCTTAAAAATATGTATGTATAATATTATATTTACCAAGATCAATAATGTAAGGCCTAACACGTCGGCCTTGCGAACCGTCCGCGCGAGTGAAAGGTGTCGCGCGATACTGCAACGCTGCGTGCTGCTTGCTGATGGATGGGTGTTCTAGGGCGATATCTACTATCTTCTTATCGCGCCCGATCAAGAAGCTGGACTGTCGATGAATATATAGGATGGGCAAAGCTTTGTCACCCTTAAATGGATAAAACCTGCAAAATAAAATATGACAATACAATATAGCGGCTATGTCAGTACCATATCCCGCCGTAAATATTAAATATTAACTATATAACTATATCATCTTCTTCTTTCTTTCTCCTACCCTTATCCCACTCTAAGTGGGGTTTGGTACAACATGTTTTTCTCTTCCATTCTCTTCTATCATTCGCCAACTCTGGCGCTACTCCTTTTATATGCATATCATACTTCACACAGTCCAACCATCTCTTTTTAGGCCTTCCTCTAGTCACATATCCATCCACATTCATACTAAACACTCGTTTGATCACATGATTTTCATCCCTCCTCATTACATGTCCATACCATCCCAATCTTGCACCTCTAATCTTCATCTCTCTCTATCTCTCGATCTCTAATCATATATTGTTAATATAAATATTTACAGCCCGGGTTCATGTTATTAAATGTGGATTTTAAGTATTGAGGTGTTTGTTTTTGTACTTGTTGTCTTGTTTGACTTTGTTTAATATACCTTTAATTACGTTGATTGTGTTTTTATAATATTCCCGAAATACAAAACGGATTTGTTTGTCTTATATGTTAACCCCGTGTATAAGCTTCAATTGTACCATAATTCATGTATATCGCTAAGTAACTAAAGGAGAAAAAGGGAAGAAAATGTGTGCTCGCACCTCTCACTCTTGGCTCTACAGTAATATACGAAAGGCAACTCTCTGTTTCACCATAACTCATTAACTTATATTTTTTAAAAATATTTACGAAACAACTTTCCATGTTATTATAAAACTTAATTTAGTGATTAGACGCTCCATTTAAGCAAGTAATGCCTTTACTTAGAGCCTCCATCCTTCCACAGCTCTAAATATATGTAATGTAATAACATAAAAATTCAAATTTAATAAATAAAAATATGTTAACGCCGTAATTGTATATATTGTGTGCGTGTATGTGTGTGTCTGTCTGTCTGGGTGTGTGCGTTTTGCGTGTGTAGCTTGCGTGTGAGTGTGTATGGATATATTGAACATTGATTTTGATTACATGTCCAATGTACGAGAAATAATTATATAGTTTTTGTATACCTTCTATTTTTATTTTATATATAATAATAGGTTCTCGGTCTCATTATAACTTAAGGTTCTTAACCACGCATACAGTTTCTTACAGTGATAATAATTTTCGGTATATATATCAATTTCTTTATTAATTTTTTATACAAATAAGCTGACCTTGTATCTTGACCTGTTTAGTAGCAAATGCAGTTGTAACTTTTTAGGCTTGTAATACAGAATAATTTGTTCCTTTTGCTGAACTCGCTGGGTCTAACTATCTCTTATAATATATATCTCTCTCAAATTCCGTTAGCCTCACTTGCTCACAATTTTCGTAACGCTCTAGTGACGCATTCACCAGCGCTCACATACTTACTCCCTAAGTCAAGCCGTGGGTAAAGAAGTTTTACTTCAGCAAAATAAAGACAGACTTGAATATTTAAAAATGAAGTCAACGGCTATCCGAAGAACTATACTAGACATGAAATTTCTCCATAAAATTTTCAATGGAAAAATAGATGATACTCGAAAACCTCCTCGTATTCCATGTCTTTCAGAGAAAGTTTGCTAGAACGAAACTAAGGCAAAATACCCCAATAACACGTATCTCGCGCTTATATAATAGCTGCACAAAGCACACATTATCACCGGATATAAGTTACAATGGGCTTTCATAGTTTATGAAAAGATGTACTCAAATTTTAATTTCAGAGTTTTAATAGTTGAGTCTTAATGTTTTTTTTTTTGTCTTCATTATTCTCTAGTCATTATTTTTAGGTTTATAACTGTAACAGTTTAACTAAGAACGATGTGTTCTTCTGTAATTTATGCTACATATTTAATTTAAAACTTTTTAGGATATATGTTGGATGTACATAATTATAAATGGATTGGCGATGTATATAATAGACAAAGTAGGAACCGACATAAGTTTGCGGTTCCTGCTTTGTAAGTAAATAAGTCATTTGTGGGTTTGGGTATAAGATTCTATAATAAAATCCCGCAATCGATTTTATCTTTGCCACTACAGCTGTTTAAAAGCGCTGTTAAAGGGAGGCTGGTACAAAAAGCCTACTTACTCTATTAAGAATTATAAAGATGATAAAAATGCGTGGATATAGCTACTCCTCTACCCTGTACAAGATAGTAATAACCAAACTAACTAGTTATAACAATTTTGAAAAAAGCAACCACCGAGTTTCTTGCTGGTTCTTCTCGGTAGGAACAGCTTTCCGAACCAGCGGTAGATTTGAACGATTCAAAAGAACTTGTTTACAAGTTTACTTGAATAAAGAATATTTTGAATTTAAATTTAATGATTTATTGTGTAATGCTGTTGAGGATCCGAATAAATAAATAAATAAATATAGTGAAATGAGTTGTTTATCCCTTACCTCCACCGCCGTTTGGGTTGTTTCGCGTCATCCGGTTCGGTGTACTTGATGACCACTCCGTTGACGGTGTTCGCATCAGCGGTTAGCTTGCCGGAGAGGCCGAAGTTTGGCTTCTCTTTCTCCCCTTGATTTTTCTCCCCCTCTTTTTTAACATCGGTTTTACCCCAGTTATATTCTTTGCTTTCATTGCCATTATCGAATCTGTAGATGATCCATACAATAACAATATTTATTTTGTTATTTTTCTATTTATTAATTTATAGAATTAGGCGTTACTTTCCTGAGACCCATAATGCAAAAGTAATAATAGAATTATTTTGCTATAATCCGTGATAAAGTAAATTAAAAAATATATATAATGCTAAATGTATAGTGGACTGTCCGTTTTTTATACCCGATACATGCAGGATTCGTAAAAACACATTCACCACCGCCACCACAAGCGCTACACACGTTCACTATCACAAACTCAACAATCGTTTCGCCCCGCAACCGAAGCATCATCAGGAGATAGACCCCACGACACGTTTTTTCACATTTATCTATTAAATTGCATGCATTGACTGTAGCAAAATTAACTTAAACCATAAAGTTGTTGGAATTTAAATAAATCTCTACAGAGGCATATTGAACCACCAATATATCTCACGCTTAAAGTGACCGAATTCCAAATTAGTATTAACTAAGATAGATATATTGTAATCCTTATTTCAATGCCATCTATGACATCACATTACGAACTATCAAAAAAGCTAGTGTTTTCTTGGTCTCCTTTACTTACTCATGAACTTATCTTAACTTACGAGTTTTAAAGACGCTATTCTGGGTTTATTGCAATTTAGAAATTAGAAATTATTTATTTGTTCAATACAGTTGTGATATACAATGTCTAACAGAAATTTATTGATTAATGTCTTTAATACACTTTAAATGTAAATAAAATAAATAAAGAAATATATGCGTCACTTACACACACCGTACGTCCGTCCCCAAAGTAAGTAACTTAATACTTGTGTTATGGGTGATGGACAACTTGTAGATATACTAAATATATAATTTTAAATACATACTTAAATACAAATATACACCCAGGCTCGAAGAACCAACAAATTGTTGATAGAAAATGTTGGTCCTCGGCGGGAATCGAACCCGCGACCCGCGGAGCTGAAGTCAGGGTCACCCACGGCGCCAACAGGCCGGTCAAAAATGTCACCCACTAGCAACCAAATTAATTCGAATTCAAATTCAAAATATTCTTTATTCAAATAAACTTGTAAACAAGTGCTTTTGAATCGTCAACTCTATTGCTGGTTCGGAAAGCCGTCCTACCGAGAAGAGCCAGCAAGAAACTCGGTGGAGCTCTTTTAAAAAAGAAGATTCTTAATACTCATTACATTTTGTCATAGCTATCCTGCACAAGTTCAAAGAGCAGCTATATCCACGCATTCTTATCAGCAATGTAAGCCTCCACGGTATAATAGGCTTTCTGTATCAGCCTCTTTTTAACAGTATTTTTAAATTGCTGTAATGGCAAAGTTAAAATTGATTGTGGAATTTAGTTATAGAATCTTATACCCAAACCCACAAACGACTTACGTACTCTTACAAGGCGCAAAGCAGGAGCCGCAAGCTTATGTCGGTTCCTACTTTGTCTATTATATACATCGCCTAAGTATTCTTAATATGCCACAAAACAACTTATTTAAATTCGATAACTTTAATATACAGCGGGCGATATGGGTCTTATTAACTCATTATTAAATCATTATCTCACCTGCTCTTCCGGTCACGTGATTTAGGCGGTTCTGACTTGTCTGGACGTCGAGTGTCGGTCGGGCGCCGGTCGCGCTCTGCACTTCTACGTGGACGTTCACGTCTTTCTTCTCTTTCTTCCTTATACCTCTCGCGAACCTTTTCCTCTCGCTCCTCCTTGTATCTGTCACGTCCTTTGTCGTCTCTTTCTCCTGCTCTCTTCTCTCTGTATGATCGATTTTCTTCACTCCTGGATCTTGATCTGGGCCTAAAAATCAGTTTATAAACATTATATTTCCTTACTCCCATAATGTACTTCTTCTTCTTTCTTCTTTCCCCTACCCTTATCCCACTCTAAGTGGGTCGGTACAACATGTTTTTCTCTTCCATTCTCTTCTATCATTCGCCAACTCTGGCGCTACTTCTTTTATATGCATGTCATACTTCACACATTCCAACCATCTCTTTTTAGGCCTTCCTCTAGTCACATATCCATCCACATTCATACTAAACACTCGTTTGACCTCATAATGTACTTGTTGACTTTTAATATGTTAATTTATTTATCATACAATAGCTTTGCCAGCAGCTTCGCCCGCGTGGAAATCAGTGTCAAAAAAAAATCCAAATTGAAATTTTGAACATAAAAGTAGTTATTATGAGTTAACTGTAAGAGATAGAAACATGCTATCGCGGACTTTTCGCAGTATTTTTATAGATCTACAATTCTCTAGTGCATTGCTTTAGCGTAACTCTGCTGGTTTACGCAGCGCGCGCGACTAAATCTCACAGCAAGCAAGTTTTTTAATATCTGCTCCATCTCTTCAACACAGTTAACATAATACCGATATGTACTATTTACCTAAACTATCCGGAAGTATTGCACTATCTTTTGGTTAAAACCGTACAAAAATCCGTTGAGTAGATTTTGAGAAAATCGATTACATACATCGTTGACATCTAACAGCGCGGTTTTTTTGTAATGTCTTCGTAGCCATTGAATAAATGCATTTGTATATTTCCTCTAATAAAATTTAATTTCACACAGCTTAGCCCATCTAACTTTTTTGCTTTTTTTCCAATTGCATCTTATTAATTATATCTTATATTTTCAACAAAAAAAAATACCAAACGAAGCTAAGCGAAGTCACACAGGTAATTTTTATTAAATGGATCGTATGAATGCAGTATAGCGTCATCTAGTGGGATATTATGGAAACGTTACAGTGACATCTCTGAGACGGGTCGTAAAACAGTTTAAAATGAACGACTTTCTTAACTGTCTATACTAATATTATAAAGAGGAAAGATTTGTATGTTTGTTTGTATGTATGTTTGTTACGTTTTCACGCAAAAACTACTGGACCGATTTCAAAAATTCTTTCACCATTGGAAAGCTGCTTTTTCACTGAGCAACATAGGCTATATGTCATTTTCAAAAAAAATAGGGATCCCTAATAAAATTGTAATAACTTGGTAAAAATTTAGTCGTAAACATCTATCATCGCGTGCGCTGCGGAAACTATTGATGATAGAACAAAAAAATGTTCTACAGTATTATAGAACGTATCAATATCAAAAAACAACAAAAAAGTCCGCGATACCATATGTCTAACTATTATAGTTATGCCAATATAACTACTTTTTACATTGTAAAAGTTGGTAAAACTGCCGACAATAATCAAACCATTTTATTCATATCTCTGTATTAATCCTTATCCCATTAAATGATATTTTATTAATAACTGTTTCAATACCTGTAAAATACTTTTTAAATTATTAAAATCCGACATCCCAATCAAAAGATTTCACGAATTTAAGAATGTAAATCGAAAGCAAATAATGCTATAACAAACCTAACCTACCGTTATAGCAGGGCTTGCACTTGGTGAGTTAAGTCTTATTCCAAGAATACTAATGATACCCATAATTAAATAATCTACAAAATAAATCTATAGTCCGATTTCGTAGACTTTCCACTACCACGAGATCTGTATGGACGCGGGTGAAACCGCGAGGCTTTGCTAGTATTTTATATATTGTATTATATATGTTGAAATAGGTATATTTAATGTATTTGTGTGTTGTATTTTCTGTTTTTTTTCTGATGGGTAGTATACAACAATTGAATCTATAATTACTTGTACTGCGATTGCAGTGGCGGTTTTTCTAGTCGGGTCGGTCTGTCACGACGCACGTCACGGCTCCTGTAATTGATAACGATTTGAGATTAAGTTTCCTCTTTAGATTGCCATATCATATCACCAAAAAGAGACTGAGACCACATTAATGAATAATTATACAGGTAAATACAACAATTTACAGCATATTTGATGATATCTGTTCATTTTACTTTTTTGAATTTTCCTTTACAATTATTTCATTATATATCAATTTAATTACACAGTATGTAAACCGTTCCGTAGATGGTTAAAATAAATTCGAACTGAATTAGCATTTGAGAACCGCTGAATTTTTATAGATTCGTTTTGAGTAAAGATACAAAAATTATGTAGATATAGTAAAATATATTAAGTTCGAACGAAATATTGTTTTGTTTTATTGACTTGTCCTAAAAATATAAAATAAATAAATTAGAGTAATAGAGCTATCCTGATTGTTAAACCTAAATAATAATCTCAATGAAATTAGGTATAGCCTCAGTATATCATGTCAAATTCAACAAACGCATCAATTTGGAAGCGATACAATTTTCAGATAGATGTAACATCCGAAATTAACTACGGTATAAAAAAATTAACAAAAAACATCCGTACACGATGTATCAGTTATTTTGACACTCCTTGCACACTTACCATTGCTTCACACTTCAAAAGTATGATGATTCAGGAATGTATACCTACTGCTTAACATCCAATCGTGGATTTATCTATAAATTTATTTCATATTGTTGATGAAATACATAATACGGCATCATTTGGCTTGTGTTTGGGTTTCCCAAAATGTATTCTCTTAAACTCTCTTTGTATGTAATCATAAATCATTTCATTATATTGAATGTTTCGTTGTATTCCATTATTCATTGTACACACGTAAAATTATAACCATAACATAATTCTTTTATATTTCTTGTCCAATGAATCAAACTTGTCACCATTAACTAGGATAATATATATGATTAACTATATCATTCCTTAAATCTTCGTTTTGCCTATATATAGTGATTGACAATCTACGATTCTTAAAAGGTTTATCTTGTATATTATGTATTGGTTGGTTGATTTCGTTTATGTGTGCATATTAACTAATTTATTTCTCAAAATATTTACTATCACATCACAATTGTAAGTGCTGGTTATTTCTTAGCTCTTTACCTTATATTTATCATTCGTCCTTTAAAGCTGGTCTAAGAAATATAAAAATTAATATAATGTTCATTAATTTCCATCAATGTGACTCCATTTATTTCTTCATTAATTTCTAATTAATTCATATCTTCACTGTATTTTCTTGTCTGTATTCATTTTGATTTTTTTTTATCCAAATACTTTGTAATTATTAAATAATTATGTATTAATCATATAATTCCTTCCTTAATATGTTTTTCCAGCACATTTTCATTTTCTTTATCAATATATATTAAAATTGCGATGAATATTCTTGATTTATTTTTCATAGGCTTCATCTCTCTCTAATTTTTCCTAGCTTCGACCTGTTCTTTATATAAACTCTGAATTGATTTTTTTTTCTAAGTATCTTCATTTTCATCTTCTTTTCTCTAATAACAGATGATATGCAATATCTTTATCCAGAACTTCGAAATCCTATTTTAATAATATAGGTGCTAATTGCGTAGTATACAAACAGGAAAAAATAAATATTGAAATAGCAATATAATATTTTATTTAACTCCTCAGATTGCTTTATCTTAGACATACGGAGAAAGAAAATAGTGGCATCTCAGTCTGACTTCAGCTCATTTTAATATAATATAAAATTTTCTTCCAGTACTTTCTCCTTAGTACTTTGGGTTAAGCTCTTAGGACTTTATTTTTTATGATGAAAGTAAGGGTTATTGATGTCCGCCCTTATCGTGTTCTTTCTTCAAAAAACAACATTTAAATTATAAAGGTACGACTAAAGATCTGATTAAATGTGTAGAGATATCAGTGTCTCACACGTGCCTAGAGTAATTATCATTTAAGGCGAAACAATTAAAATGTCTTTGCAACTGCAACATGTTCTGACCAAACTGATTATAATTGTCTGTAGAGTTGCCACTGTAAAAACAAATACAGTTGTTTAACGTCGCGGAATACACGCAGCGGCGAACACATGCACACGTTATAATAACTACAACTTTAACAAAAATATAACGCTTCCACAGCACATTCAAATATATCATTAGAATAAGTAGATTTTAATTCCAAAACTACCTAAATCTAAGATATATCTGAATAGGCCTATATATTTTATTTAAGAGACAGAAGTGTTGTGTTAAGATACTTATTTGGTAATTTTGTGTACATTATATTACTTAAATATATAAAAATATGTACATACCGATCTACAGACGGTCTATCCACTTGGTACCTATCCCTCTTCTCATATTCCTTCTCATGAAATCGCTCGGGCTCAGGTGGGGCACGTCTGTGTATAGAGTTGTGACATTTATTTTAAACTAGCTGTGCCAACAACGGATTCGCCCGCGTGGAATTCAGTGATTTACGAAACTTTTCCCGAATTTTCGAAATCACTACATAGTATAAAACAAAGTCGCTTTCTGTGTCTGTCCCTATGTCCTTATGTCCCTATGTCCCTATGTATGCTTCAATCTTTAAAACTACGTAACAGATTTTGATGCGGTTTTTTTAAATAGATAGAGTGATTCAAGAGGAAGGTTTATATGTACAATAACATTCAATTTAGAGTAGAGAAGTACTGTAATTTTTGAGGTTTCTAACGTGATGTCGTAAATAATTACTATTTTTTCCTCTTATATTGCAAACGCAGGCTTAACCCTACGAGATTTACCAAAATAATGTACTAAGTATTTGTACATCTTAAAAAGATCTACAGAAAACTCCGCGAGGGTATATCTCTTATGGCTAACCCACAATAGCATTTTTTTGTCATTTACTTTTTACGAAAAATAACGCCCTCTTTTCGAAGCAATTTTAAGCAATACAGCATCAATCCTTATCCAATTAAGTACCTTAAATACATTGTTGATTTAATATAGATCAATATGGCCGTTTACAGCATGTAATTTAATGAACATTTTCGAAGATATTACAGATTTAAAATGCACCGCGTGCCTATAAATAGCATGTCGGAGGCCGCACTTCGCGCTATAGCACTTATAATTAAGCAGCGATTGGATTAATTGTAAAAATAAAATACATAGAGAAAAATGTAAAAAGGAACTAGGTAAAATGTATTATATGAATTAAGATATTCCAAAGATAGCAGGAAATCTTCATGGTATAGGGAAAGGGGAATTGTTTTACTCCAAATTTAACGCGTGCGGGCCGCGGGCAGTAATGAATAAATCAAAACTACTGGATCTATTTTAATCATTTTTTTCACTGAGTGACAGCCTATACTTATATATTTTATACCCGTGCGAAGCAGGGGCGGGCCGCTAGTTTTGAATATAAAAGTATTTATTGTGAGTTAATTTTTAAGAGATAGAGACATGCTGTTGTATTCGTAGTATTTATATAGATCTACATAATAAATACGTTTTTTGAAACGATACTTAAGATTGAATTATGCAAAAGTTATTCATTACATACAAATGATCAGTTTATTGATTTAATATCGTGTCGTCAGTACCACTGTATATAGAACAACTACAGTATGGCGCCTTTTTAAAAATTTATTTATGCCTATTTGTTTAAACACCACAAACACAATAGTGCTTAGACACTTAGCATAACATAGATTTTTCTAAACAGACGCGGATAATAGCAAAATAATTTTATTATTACTTTTCACTATGGACTTCAGCAAATTGTTAACTATTCGATCTCAGTGGACCTGTTACTTCTTAGAATTAATAAATTATATAACAACTTATGTTGATTTCCGCCGTGTGGTATCCGGCTGAGTAGAATAGACCACCCTCATTTCTTATAGAGGTGTCGTAAAAAGCGACTAAGGTTAGTCGACCCGCCGTGTAGTATCCGGTTGAATAGAATAGATCACCCTCTTTCTTACCGAGGGGTCGTAAAATACGATTCAGGGAAGTTGAAGTCAGGCAGGCGGCGGTCGTAAAATACGTAATCAAAGCATGTGACATGTTTGTAACATGTTGTGCCGACCCCACTTAGAGTTGAATAAGGGCAGGAGGATGATGATAACAATATGTTGATTTAAAGGTATCGTGATTTTTATTGAAGGTAAGTAGTAATTCGAATAATCTAAAATATAAATATAAAAAATCTACGACATTACAACTACCTTTTAGAACTAAATAAGGTCTTATATTTACTTGTAGTAAAATTAATTATCTAATGATAGTATATGATAGTTAAATGATTAAAAAAATAAGATCACCTCTCTCGATAATCTCTTGCGTCGTCATATTCTCGCCTTTTTTGAAGTGGTTTCTCGTCATAACGGTTAAATTTAATATGGCCTGCAACAAAGTAATATTTTGATTGAATTCCAGTTATTGTTAACAAGCCCGTTGCCACGTCTCTATTGACGCACGATGTCTTAGTTCCGGTTTGTTCGGCAATTATTAGTAGTAACAATCTGTTTAGGGTTATTTGATGAGTATGAACTAAAAGTCAACAAAACAAGTGTACATAAGTCAATCGTATTTACTTATATGGCAAACTCATACTCGAAGTATGTTTTTTTATACTAACTAATCCACCCTGGATTCGCGCGATTGGTTAACTGAGTTTGTATTTTTTGTACCTTGTAAGTTTGTATTTTGCCAATACTCCTAAGATATTCATTTAAATGTTATAATATAAGATAAATGATAAAGTTTGAAATGCCTAAGGTAATAAACTAAAGCTGATAAAATTGAATACGTCTAAATACCTCACTGAAGATTTTTTAGCAGTACATATTAAATAATCCAAAAATATCCTATATATTTTTAAATTAATTATGAAGTACCAATTTTAGGAGATCATATAAGCTTTTCTTTTATATAAGCTTTTCTTTTATATAAGCTGTCCTTAATAGAGGTGTATATATGTTTCAGATAATGCAGATTTATTTAATTACAAACTTTTCAAGTAATATTAACGAGGAAAACCCCACCATGTGTTGTTATATTTATATTTCAAAAGAATGTGGCAAGCTTCCTCGATTTTTTCTGACGGAATAGATAACCTACAAAACCTTAACTGTTTATGGTGTTGTGAATTTCATCTATACTTATTTTTAAACCAAAGACCCTGCCCTCTGTCTGTATGTGCTAGATTTTCTCAAAATCTACTTAACGGGTTTTTGTAGATTTTATTAAAAGGTAGTGCAATACTTCAAAATGGTTTAGGTTAATAATAAATATGGTTTTTTGTAAATTATGTTTAAGAGGTCACGCAGTCGTAAAAAAACTCGCCTGCTGGGATCTTTAGTTGCGTGCGACGAGTAAACCAAGAGAGATACAGTAAAGTAATATAGTATGTAGTATCGCGTATGTACAACTACGCGATCTCTTCAACCCAATTTACATAATACCGATATGTACTTTCATATTCATATCTTCAACATCGTTTACTTCTACTGTAATCTAATACATACGACTATAATTACAGTCATCTGAATGAACGGTCGTATTAAACCGGCACATCCGTAGCACCGGCTTACAACGTAGAGACGGTCCTCCCCGGATATGTACTATTTACCTAAACTTATATTGCACAATCTTTTGGTGGTAATCGTACAAAGATCCGTTCAGTATAAATTTCGTGTTTCTATACCGATTTCTATGATTCTTTTTTATGGAATAGTTAATATTGTTAACTTTTTTAATTAGGGATGACTGAGAGTGTTATATTGGCAAGAAAAGGAGCGAGCCAAACGTTCGTAGGCCCAGAACCTTTCCTCCCAATCGGAAACACGATAATAAAGCGCGTCATAGATAAAAGAATAGAAATAGAATCGAGCACTAGATGGAGAAACACAACATTTCGACAATCAAAGTTGTTTCTCAAATCTTTCGACACAAAGAAAACAAAACAGCTAATGTCTCACAGCAGAAGAAATGTGGCAATTATAACAGGCATAACTACTGGGCATTGCCTGTTAAACAGACACTTGTCAATAATGAGAATAAAAGAAGATTCAGCGTGCCCAGAGTGTGAAGAAGAAACGAGTCTCCACCTTATGGCTCAGTGCCCAATGTACTCGCTGGTAAGATGGGAGATATTAGGTAAGGACGAAATTGAAGCTGATGACCTAACAAATATCTCCTTCAGGGATATTATAAGGTTTGTAAAAGCAACAGGTAGGCTAGAGCAGGTGACACTGTCGGGACAACAGTGAAACCCTTGTCCCAACAAGGGGAAATGGGTGGAATAGTCTAGTATTGGAGCTGACCACCCGTCCTGTACCGGCAGGCGTCCCCAAAATTAGATAAGATAAGATAAGAAGAGAGTGTTATAAACGTAAGAATAGACAAATATCAGAAAGCTTCGAACTGCTAAGCTATCGGGAGTTACACGTGTTATTGTGAGTCAACCATAAAAGATAGACAGATGCTGTCGTGGGATATTTTTTATATAATTTAAAGGAGAACATTTCGGACATGCATGATTTCTGTTTAGCTTTAACCATTAAGGTTGCACACGAGACGGAAGCTTAAAAATTGGAGTAACTTCTCCCGTTTTCCCAACATTTCCCTTCACTGCTCTGCTCCTATTGAGCGTGATGAAAAGTATACTATAACCACTATAACCATATTTCATGTACAGAATTGACCTGTCTACAGATTTATTATAACAATAGATAGATATAACCCACCTCTCACATCATCTCTATTCTGGTACTGTGTGTCTCGTTCTCTCTTGTAATGGTCTTCTCGCCTCTGCTCTTCATATCTTGTAGGCCTAATTCAATAAGACATTAAAAAAAAGTAAAGCAACAGCCTGGTACTATCCCACCTGCTGGACCTCCTCTGTGCGTTTTTGAAGAGGATTTGAAAAGACTTACCACGCTGCTTCAATGCGGATTGGTAGGTTACACATATCTTCAAACTTCTTCTCGCAGATTTCCTCACAATGTTTTCCTTCACCAAAAAGCATGTGATGAATTGCAATAATCAATTAGACACATAACTTTTAGTAGAAAAAACTCATTGGTGCGTGCCCGGGGGTCTCGTGACGCCCTCGAAAGAGTCGCACAGTCTCATCTCTTCTATGGCTATCCCAGTTTAATACTACTAATATGACATAGTGAAACAATATTGGCTACCTCATTCATTGTCATTTTTCATCAGTTCATAATAGACAAAGTAGGAACCGACATAAGCTTGCGACTCCTGCTTTGCGCCTAGCAAAAGTACGTAAATCGTTTGTGGGTTTGGGTATAAGATTCTATAATAAAATTCCGAAATCAATTTTGGTCATGCCATTACAGCAGTTTAAAAACACTGTTAAAAAGAGGCTGACACAGAAAGCCTACTATACTGTTGAAGATTACTTAGATGATAAGGATGTGTGTGCACTTATACCCTGTACAAAACAGTAATTAATAAATGTAACTAGTTCTAAGATTTATATTTTAAAAAGAGCAACCGCCGAGTTTCTTGCTGGCTCTTCTCGGCAGGAACAGCTTTCCGAACCAGCAGTAAAGTTGACGATTCAAAAGCACTTGTTTACAAGTTTACTTGAATAAAGAATATTTTGATTTGATTTGATTTGATTCGTCAAATTTCTCAGTATCCCATGTGTCCATATTATAAATTAATTTTTATTGTTTCATCCCGAGAAAAATTGCTTCTTTGTTGGAAAGGACACGGAATAGTGCCAACAGTTTTGTAAAAGTCTTGTCGGACAAAATAAACACTAATCTGTTTCGTCATTTCGTCCAGCATATTATTAAATAGGCTAATTTTTCAATTTGTATTTTTATTTTTAATCCCTAATTGTATTTTCATTTACTAATACTTAGTCATAAGGTACTTACTAACAACTGGACTGTTATTGTCTTAAATAAAGGTCATATTATTATTGTTATTATTATAAAAAATATCTAAATTTAAAATCATACTATTTAAAAGTAATTTCAACATGGTTATAAAAGTTTCGAGTGAGGAAATTTCCAGTTAAGAAAATTAAATAAAAAAATGAACTCTTTTTTATAAATTATATTATACCTTTTATAGTCATCATATTCTCTCGGTCTTCCACTATATTCTGGATTAGGTGGAAAATGTGAAGTTTGGCCATACTTTTCTCTTTGTCTGTTAAATTTGTCCTCAGGAGGTACAAATCTGAAATATATATATATCGTTATTTGGAATAGAAACAATGATTCTATTAATATATGAATATCTAAGCATAAATGAAACTTACATCAGTAAAGTTTTCAATAAACAATGTAACAAAAAATAGTAAGTTAAGAGTTTAACTATTTAGTAGTAACTCAGTATTTGGCTTATTTAATTTTTAAAAGAAAAGATCTTATCATTAAATATAACAATATCGTGAAATAAATAACACACCTTACATAAAAACACATACCTTAAATAAATGTACAACTTACAAAACCAATACACCTTAAATAAATGTACACCTTACAAGACATTAACAATATTTCTATATTAAGTTTTCGCGAGCTTGTTCGAGGACAAGATATGCTGAATCAATATCATTATTAATAATGTTATATAAAAACATGTGATCTCTTTCTAATCGGCAATTTCCAAAGAAAGAATATAATAAGGCATTGAATCCCTAGCATTATATTTATATTTAAAATGCTTAATTGACTTGTTTTGTTAAGATTCTATCTGATTTACATAGCATTGATATTCTAAGCTCCAAATGGGTGATCCATAATCCAAGATAGGCCGTAAAAAAGAATTGAAAAGCAGTAAAAGAGTTGACGTAAATTAAAAAACTCTCCCAGTAACCAAAAACTCGAAGCCAAGAATGTGGGATGCTTTTGATGTGATATAATGAATATCAGAACTAAATTTTAACTTTTTGACTAATAAATATGAATTTCATTAACAGACCAAATTGGAAAGTATTAATTGAATTCATATAATGCAAATGAAATGTTACTTCAAATGACACTGAAAAAATGAAGAAAAATAACTTGCAGGGTTTTAAGTTCAGGTTCAAGGGTTTACAGTGCCTTCACTACACATCCTTAAACTAATGTCAACATCAATATTTAGGAAATTTCAAAGCATAGACATAATGTATCTTCAGCCTTATTTTTAAATAATTTATTATTCTTATTTTGCTGCTAGTAGTATAATTTCTGTTTTGGTACAATTAATATAAAATACTTATCACCTTTTTGTACCTTATTATGATAACTCTGTACTCGCCTTAAAAAGGGGTTTATTTAGAACTTGCCTTATGATAAAGTATACTAATAACAATACTTAAAATGCATAAAAGGGCTTGTCAAAATAAAAATAAATTAAATACTCATTTTGTGTCAAACAACTTTAAAAATTACATACAAATAAGCGAATAATAAATGAGGATCAAAATATAGTTGCCAATTGATTAATACAGACCTATCACCCCTTTCGCGATCATAATTGTAATTATCCCTATAATCATGCTGTTGTTTATTTGAATCTCTGTAATATTTCTGGGGTTCCTGCTCACGAACATAATTATCTGTTGGTGCAGGCTCATGATATTCTTTCCTAAAAGGTGATAGAAAAATATTATTTGGAGACATTATTCATTCATACTAATATTCGATGCAGTAACACTTTTAACACTAATGAATTTTTCATACAGGTAAAGCTGAAGAAGCATATAATGATATATCAATATCATAAATGCGATAGTCTTTGTCTGTCTGTCCTTAATGCTTTCACTGCTTATCTGTTGAACCCATATTGATGAAATTTAGCACAATTAAAGTTTATACAATGGGATAATAAATATGATAAAAATATTCTCTTTTTTTGGGAATAAAGAAAATCACACATTACATTACTGAGGGTACTTACTTAAGAGCTTAAATTGAAACATACGAAGTTGCTGGTACCACTAGGTAAATAATTAAACAAAATAAAAAAAATCCTGTCTTTCCCATGGAAACAGCAAAAATAGTACTAAATTCAGGGTATTTTTCAAGTAAGAAACAAATTTAATTTATAATTAACACTAAAATTAAGATTGAAGATTAACTTTAAATATTTCCTTTAAAGAATTTAATAAATTCTATCTTCAAAGAGGGGTAGATAGAGAGATAGATATAAAACATTAACACAAAAATAAATATATGTTGATAATGTAATTGGTTGTACAGTAGACATAAGTGATGCACAGATAGGTTGGCCTATTTGTTGATAACTATACTTATTATAAAACAAAGTCCAAAGAGCTGTCTGTCTGTATGTAATCAATTTTCTCAAAATCTAGTTTAGGTAAATAGTACATATAGGTATTATATAAATTGTGTTGAAGAGATTGAGCAGTTGTTAAAAAATTTGCTTGAGGGCTTTAGTCACGATGTGCTACGTAAACCAGCAGAGTTACACCAAAGTAATGTACTAGAGAATTGTAGATCTATAAAATACTACAAAAGAGTCCGCTATAGCATGTCTCTATCTCTTATGGTTAACTCACAATAACTACTTTTATGTGTAAAATTTGAATTGTAGAAAAAAATTGACAAGCTGATTTCCACACGGGCGAAGCCGCTGGCACAGCTAGTTGTAAATAATAATAATCTTCTTGTTTGTAATTATAACTAATCTCTTCCAGGCAAACCCTATGGAGGTGCAAGACATGCCAAAAACTTACTGATAATATGTCCGAGAAGGCTGACTGCCTGCTTCTGATGATGCATGACGTTCTTTTACAACACTGTGCAAACGACGCTCTCCATGATTTTCATATCTCTCCTCTGTTAATTGAAATTTTTTTTTTACAAAAATGTTAAAATACAGAGTGTATTTTCACACGTGCGAAACTTAAACTTAAGAAAGTCTTTTTGTCTATTACATTTCCAAAATTTACTTATTTGATACTAAAATCATGAATATTAAATTTTATAAAAGATTTTCTAATTTTAAGAAGAAAATTACTTAGACTTACAAACTTAATTTCAATTTCTTTATTTGTAGATAATATTACAATAAAATGTTTGGCACACCGGGGTAATGTGTTTTGGTTTGTTCAGATTTAGTTAAGTTGCTAAACCTATGGAGTATAGATAAAAAGCCGATTGCAGGATCTAACCTCTTTTATACTGAATAACGAACGATTAAATTATTTCTATTTGTGAATTATCTGTTTATAAAAAGAAGAATGGATTAGGCATTTTACCATCAGTGACAGAACTTTGAGCCCGTTTGGAATGTTTATGTTTGTGCTTTTTTCTCTTTTTATTTGAGATTTCACCTTCGCTTATCGATATGTTATCGTCAGAAATATCGTCAAGCGAGTCAGATCGCCGTTTCTTCTTATTATGCTTCTTTTTCTTTTTCTTATGTTTACGTTTTTTAGCACGTTTTTGCTCTGAATTGCTTTCGGAATCTGAAGAGTCAACACGTTTCTTTTTCTTTTTGTGCCGGGGTTCCGATATCGACGAATCATCACTATCGCTATCTGATGTGCTACTTGACTTTATGGTAGCATCCGATTCTTCAGATTCTTCAGAAGATTGGTGTCGCTTCTTAGATTTCATTTTTATGACGTTGAAATTGAAATCACTCACTAGTGAAAATAACTAACAAAAACAACAGAAATTTTTGCCTTTGACATCCATTCCGAGAATGACGACAGACAAAATACAGACGCTACAAAGTAATTTTTTTTAACAATTTTTATTACCGACCTGAAATCTAGCTTTTTAAACATTCGGAATAGTATATAGAATAATTGCACATGAATAATGGAACATCTTTTTTCAAACTACTACAAATATCTGACTAAGACTAAGAATGCCTAATGCATTAGTGTATTATCCATGGACGTAGTATTACTGGACGGCGCCAAAAGACGTTGCCGATCTTGCGTCTGTGTGTAAGCGATTTATCGTTTGTCTCTGTTCTTATCGCGAACTATACATAAGAGTGAAAGAGATTGTGATGAAGTTTGGCAACGTCGCTAAAAATGTGTCCAGTTGGTGACACCAAATGAGGCCATAACATTGAGTTTGCTGAAGATTATTTCTTGAAGTCTAAAGTAAATACGAGTGTTACTGATATATTTTTTCAAAAAAGGTCGAATATGTCGTGTGCTGCCTTATCATGTCCGTCAAGAACAACGAAAGGAGGAGTTAAAAACACGGAATTATCATTTCATAGGTAAATCTGGGACTCTCATTTGCGTGCTAAATTAAAGCGTTTTATTCAGTTAAAGCGTTTCAGATAATAATGTATCAGTACAGTTTGATATTCTCTAGCCGGCACGAGTGTGGGATACTGATAAAACATAGAAATTAATCATTAAATATTCGATTGTTTTGTGTTACCTACGTAGTGATGTACACACTAACGAATTATTATGTATCGATAAATATCAGTCAAAGTTATATTTACTAGCCAAGTAAATGCGAATTCTCTAATTTTCGATTATTTTCTTAGGTTTCCTAAATGCCCACATATAAGAGAACAGTGGATAAAAGCTGTTAGACGGGGAAATTGGGAGCCTACTAAAAATTCCAGGCTTTGCTCAAAACACTTCGAAAAATCTTGTTATATTGAAGGATTGTCAAGAAGACAACTTAAAACTGATGCAGTTCCTACCATATTTGAAGGATATACAAAATCCTATCAACTGGTAAGTATTCTTGTTTATAACTTCTCACTAAATATTCCATGTTATCCTTTGCATCTAATGCATCATGATAATTTATAGAATTAGGCGTTACTTTGCGGAGATCCATAATACAAAAGTAATAATAAAATTATTTTGCTATAATCCGCGATACAGTAAATAGAAAATATATATAGTGTTTAATGTATAGTGGATTATCAGTATTTTCATACCCGATACGTGCAGGATTCGTAAAAGCACATGCACAAACCTCCACCACTTCAACCAAAATACACAAGCACTACACAGTTTCACTATCACAAACTCAACAATCGTTTCGCCCCGCAACCGAGGCATCATCAGGAGATAGACTCCACGACAAAATCGCAAAGCGATGCGATTGCGTCTTTGTGCTTTTACGAATCCTGCACGTATCGGGTATGAAAATACTGATAATCCACTATACATTAAACACTATATATATTTTCTATTTACTGTATCGCGGATTATAGCAAAATAATTTTATTATTACTTTTGTAATGCATCATGGTATGTTTTAGGTTGTGAGGAAGAGAAAAGAGCCTACAGATCGTAAGGAAACCGAATTTATTTCTCCCAGGAAATGAAATGAAAGGAAATGAACTATAGCTTCGTTAATGATCACAAATATTTAATAATAAAGTCAATTTGCGAAAAATATTTACAGCTTAGGATACATTATGTTATGAAAAATGCCGTGGTGGAAAACAGTGTAAGAAATATGTATAATAAATTGATTTTGTTTAAGGGGCATTAAGATATATGCGGGAGGTGACCAATTAAATATATTTATTTTTATCTTGCTATGTATCATGTAGCTGTTGGATTAGAGGATAGGGAGCCTACAAAAAGATCCTGGCTCAAAATGTGTTAATAATAAATAGAAGCTGTTATATTACAACCTTGTTTTATTTCACGATAAATAACAAACATATTCTGAACAGTAAACCAACTAGGTTGGTTACAACTGTACATTAACTTTACAGTACCTGAGCTAGGCTTCGATAATTATCGATGCCTAGTTTAGCTTATCGATAAGCTAAGTACTTCCCTAATCACGCACACTAGTGCAGTTCTAAAAGTTCACACAAGCATAAAACGGACACACAAAAATAGCTAAGGCGGCATCCAGTGTATTATTTATCCAAGGTATTATCCCAAGGCTAGTGAAATAGCCTGTGATCGCAGACAAATTAAAATCTTTATCTTGACGTAACATAGACTACAAACTAAAATATTGAAATGACAAATAAATTGTACAGACTAGTAAATTAGAAATACTACATAATAAAAGTGAAATTCAGCGGTTACCGATTGGATGAGACTTGGATTAGAAACTACAAAGTTATAAAGGTTGTGTTTAGATATGGTTTAGATGTTGAGATCCGAAATATTATGTTAGAATCATAGAATTATTAAAGAAACACAAGTACAATAAATAACACAATTATAATAAGATAATCAAGAATCTTATGAACGTATATTTGTAATACGTACGCAATTCTGAAGTCGCCAAATTTTCTGTGGTCAGACCAAATATATGCCTTTTTAAACATTAATATCTTTTAACTTGAGAAACTATGGCTACACGAAAGAGAAGTGGGTCTGGTTCCAAAAGACATTTAAAAGAAAAGGTAGTACAAATTTATGAATCATTCTTTCGAGGCGAAGATCTAACGAGTGATAATCCTACGTTTTGGGATGAGTTCTTCCTCCTCAAACCTAAAATTCCACAGTTGGAATCTGAAATACATAAACTAACAGTTGAGCAACTGAACAATTTGAAAGAGAATATCAACTTATTAGTTATACAGTGTATTGATATGTTAGGGCAGGAACACCATATAAGGTAAACATTTTAAGTCTGTATTAAGTTTTCTCAGTCATTAATGAATAACCAATAACTGTTATTTTAAGCAATTATTACTTTAGTGGATATTAGGCTTAATCAAAAAGTTAGGAAGGTTTATAATCACTATATTCTAATTTTTTAGTACCTTATCTACCCTAATTTACTCATAAAAGATAATGATTTCAAATAGCTATCTCTTTTTAAAGGGTTAAATTAGTCTTTTTTTCTGTTTAACCATTGATTATCTTAACTGTATTTTAAGTCTTAAAAGAAATAATTATTGCCAGGTTGGTGTATGCTCTTCAAACATTTAGTGCAATTTTAACTACAATGTACCAAAGAGCTGGACAGGACTCAAGTATCAATATAAAATGTATATTACTAGGAATGGATAATCCAAATGCAAAAATGCAAAAACTGTTGGAGCACTGTAGCACTGTGCTATCAGGTAGTATTTATTTTTAATTGTTTTATGAATTTAACCAAGACTAGAATGGTTACCATGTCCTGTAACTTTGAATTGTAATTGTATATTATATTATAGTTTAAGTTGCTTACACTTGTATTCAACACATACATTTAAGACATAATGTCCAGCAGTTAATTACTTCATAAAATCATATACAGATCACATTATTTGATTGATCATTGATAACTTCAAAACACAATCAGTTTCCTGCCATGAAACAATGCTATATAGTATAGCAATTTTTTAAGTGTTTACTTCCAATACGGTAGCAACATAATATACATAATTACAATACTCAATATTGGCCTCAGCAGGAAATAAAATAAATCTGTTCAATATAACTTCATAATATTACTGTGTAACTTTTAGGATAGTGTGGTGCTATATTGGTTTTATCTAGGATTGCCTGGATATAAGATAGGAAAGTAGTCAAATGCTAATCCAAGTGTGTATGAGTGTTAATGTGATGTGGATTGGTGCATTTTTTTTTCAAAATGTAAATAATATATATTTTAATTAAGATTAATTAATACAAACAATGTGGGCTAAATATGCATTATATTGAAAAGTACTCAATGAAAAAAATTATGAGCTTGATGAAAAAGTAAATTTATGATATCAACCACTTATTTATCAATTATAGGTGAAGTTCCAGACAGTTTGAAATCGATGGTTTTAAAATTACTCCTAATAATTGCAACAGGTATTGATAACATAGATGAAAACCCACTTGTTGAGCATCTGATGCTTCATTCTTTGTTTGAGCCTTTGATACAGTTACTGTGTACTTCTACTGAAAGGCAACACCATGGTATGAATAAGTTTTTTTACAATTTTTTTAGTATTACATCTGTAAAGTTTGAGTTCCGTGATTTATGTATTGTTTTTATATATATTCTGCATTGGAAATCATTGATAAGAACTTGAACACATGTTAAAATTTCAACCAATCAAAGGAATTCATCTAAGCATCCTAGTTATCATACTCATTGATTCTTAAACTACACTTATTCTTATAACAATTTTTACTATATTTAATTTTTTTTTATGATGCCAAAATTTTATCATTTTTTCAATTTTTTCAACCTGGTTCTTTTAAAGTAAATTAAAATAATCATTTTTGTTTTATTTAAGTTTAATAGGGGTTTAATTCAGTGTAAATAAATATGAATTATATTTTGTTTTCTAGGTTATGATGTTGTGTTACTTCTTATGTTCCTTGTAAACTATAAAAAACAAGAGTCTGCCAATCCATATGTTGTAAAATTGTCAATACTTGATGATGAACTGGCTTTAAATGGGTAAGATATTCTGTTTATAAAAAAATGTTAAGACTTTGTCTCTAAATACCAGTTATATTTAGTTATATCATTATCTTACACTAAATGAGATAGGCGCAATATGTTTACATCTTACATTCTCTTCAAATATTGCTTAACTGACGCTACTCCTTTTATACGTAAATCATACATCACAAAATCCATTCATCTTTTTTTTTACATCCTTCTGGTCATATAGTCCTAATATATGGTATATTTATTCCTAACTGTTAATTTAGTTATTTATCTTTGTCATGAATAGATGTATAGATTAAGTAAATAATGTTTATGAAGTTTAGTGCTATGTAAAATTGTTTTAAGATATGGTCAAGTAATAACAGCAGCTCTAAATGATTTCGTTATGTCAACATTTGGAGGCATGCAGGCGACAGGAGGGGGTTGGCTGTCATCTCTCACAAGCATGGTGGGAGGGATATTTTTGACAAGTGATGATACACAGCCAGTTGTTAGAGGACAAAGGAACAGGTACTCGATGCTTAAAACCTCAAAAAAGCCACACCACAACCACATAGTTCTGATAAAATGTAAGGGCAAAAAATTCTTCTCCATCGATATACTCTTGTCAGAGCGGTAGTGGTTGTTACCTTGTTGAGGCATATATCGCTTGCCTAATGATGTTTGCCATTTTTCTCTATTTGCCATCTTCCTAGTGCATTCATGAAGGACGAAAGTTAGAAATGATTATTAACTGCTGTTGCACTTTATATGAAGTGATTTCAATGACTCTGTTTATCTTGAATGTTAAAATTCAGTAACAAAGTTCCTTTCAACTAAAATTAATGGTATTTGTTTATGCCGCAAATAAAAAGGATACCAAATAAATTCATGAAACATAATTAAATGAGTAAAAAACATTGTTTAATGTCTAATTGGAGATCTTGTTCAGCCTTAAATTAAGTTTTACTATTAGCATTTACATTTTTACTTTGTCAACATATTTGGAAAACCTTTTTTCTAAACAACTCTAAAAATTAAATAAATATATTCTTTATAATATTATTACAGATTTTACAATTACATCCATGAAATGATATAAATTGCTAAAAAGTATGACAGTATCACTTTGTTTTACAAAATGAAAAAGTTAAATACCACTTATCAAATAATGAAACTCACTTGGATTTTATTTTCTCTGCTATTATCCAGAGTACTTGTATTGTAGTTAATGTACTTGTTAACTACAGTGGTGGAGAATATCACTTTGGTGGATAGTTTCACTTTGTTTTACAAAACGAAAAAGTTAAATACAACTTACAAAATAATTACAATCACTTGGATTTTCTTTAATATACTGGTAAGGTACTGATAAGGTACTGGTATTGTAGTTAACGTACTTCTTAACTATAGTGGTGGTGAAGAGGGTATGCTTCTAGCACTATACGAAGCAGCTCACCTAAACCGTAATTTCATGACAACATTGGCCCACTCTTCTTCGGCAGCAGCATCCTCTGCACCACCCTCCCCGCCCGCTACGTTACCACCACATCAGGTAAGTACCAAATGGACGTAATCTATGTCGGATTATGTAGTTGTTTACTTTAACAAAAGTTTAAAAAAAATGAGGGATTAAATACAAAATCTACGTAATAAGACTTAAAATCTGTATGTCATATAGTAACAACTAGAAAATTTGCAAACAAAACCCTACTGAAACTATGAATTAAATTTTTTTACGGGGAAAACACGCCATGATATATAGTTCCAGATCTAATAAACTGTCAAGTAAAGGAAGAAATCACTGAGAGAAACTTTAAATAAACAAGTAAAAATTATTACATACAAATTCAATATATTATAATATTATGCTATGATAGCCCAGCGGTGAGAGCGTGCGACTTTTTCGAGGAGTCACGACCGGGGTTCAAACCCCGGGCAGGCACCAATGAGTTTTCTGTTTAAACTTACGTGTCTAATAAATAAATTGAATTTATCAGGCGCTTTGGTGACGGAAAACATCGTGAGGAACCTGCATATCTCTAGAGAATTCTAGAGATATTTGTAACCTACCAATCCGCATTGGACCAGCATGGTAGGTCTTAGCTCCAATCCTTCGCTCCAAAAACGGAGCGAGGAGGCCAATGCCAAGCTGTGGAAAGAAAAAACTTACGATAGGCAATTGTGTATTGTGGTGGAAGTGGTGGAGGTTTGTGCATGTGTTTTTACGAATCCTGCACGTATCGGGTATGAAAATACTGATAGTCCACTATACATTAAACACTATATATATTTTCTATTTACTGTATCGCGGATTATAGCAAAATAATCTTATTATTCCTTTTCTATTATGGATCTCCGCAAAGTAACGCCTAATTCTATAAATTAGATAGGCAACTAGTTTGTAAACGCGAGCGAACAAACCGGTTCTGCAACGTGCTTAAAGAATGAAGCAAACAAAATAGTACACTCGAAAACTACTATTAATTAAAAGGGCTGACACAAACCGAAATTCGGTTTATTACCATTTTGACAATGTTCTCAAATGCTGTTGTCTTATTAAATTTATAAAATAAAAAAAGAAGCAAATCAGAAATCGCATATTTTAGACTAGACCACTAAGTGTCTGAAGATAAAGTTGTAACAATGTCTAAAATGACTTTCGTTGACGGGTTTATTTAGGGTATTAAATTAATATTTTTTATATTTCAGACTGCACCAAATTTAGCTCAGATTCAAGCTTTAGATAATGAGCAACCCACAAATTTATTAGTCACATTTTTTCAATATTGGTAAGTACTAGTATTTTTCATTGCTCTATGTACTTACCCTCTCTTGCTATGTATACTTCTGTATATATTTATTATGATTAAATAGATAATGGAATTTAAAACTATCTATATTGAAAAAATGTGTTTTTAGCAAACACGTTTTATTGTTTACAACTGTACATAACCTAACCAATGAAACATAGTGTCCAAATATATCATATCATAGTGTCCATATAAATCCAAATATATTTGTAACGACCCATTCGAATAAATTTAAAGAAATAGGTATTCTTACTGTAGCTTCACAATACATTTATAATAATATAGTGTTTGTGAAACAAAATATACATCTTTTTAATAAAAAAAGCGATATTACTAATAGGCAAACTAGGAACCGAAATAAATTAATAATACCAAGGCTAAGGCTTCAGAAAGTACGTAGATCGTTTGTGGGCTTCGGTATACTTTTTTATAATAAAATTCCTCAATCAATTTTGGACTTGCCTTTACACAAGTTCAAAAAAGCAATTAAAGAGACTCACATTAATAAAGCTTACTATAATGTTGTTAGACTATGACTAACTCAATGATAGAAAAATAGACTATGTCAATGATAAGAAAGCTTGGAACTAAATTGCGACCAGCTATGTACTAGACGATATAATAATCTAAGTTTGTTAACAATAGTTAATACAAAACTGTAATATTTATTTTTTAAAAGAGTGACCGCCGAGTTTCTTTCTGGTTCTTCTCGGTTAGAGCACCTTTCCGAACCAGTTGTAGCTTCAATTTAATTTTAATTTGACGATTCAAAAGTGCTTGTAATAGGCCAATTTGAATAAAGACTTATTTGAATTTGAATTCGAAAGTAGATGAATTGAAGTATTATAAATACTATCCATACAATAAGAAAACAGTTTTCGTTTTAATTTCTATTATCACTTTGCAGTTCAATAGTAATGGCGGATACACGGACGGAAACAAGCATAAACAAATGCAGCTTATGTTTTATAACGCTTACGTGTATCGTAGAAGAGCAGTTTGCCAATTCTATAATGCACGACCAAAACCTTACATTTAAGGTAATTAATTTAATAAAAGTAATCGCACGACAAAATTCAATCAGAATAACAGAATGAGATGGACTTTGTTCTTTATTTTAATAATTTAATTATTACAAGTAAAATTCTATAAATTATGTATTTTTTTAACCATATTAAGTTTAAATCCGAATCGAGCCATGTATAATACATAATAATCATTTTTACTCCTTACTATTGAGATTTTTATTGTGGATATGCTAGAGTTGAGTAGCTCGCGAGCTAAAGACAAGAAAGATATATATCTCTCCAGAAGATATAATCACTCTCTTGCTCGCATGTGTTTCAATTGTATCTCTATATCTTTATTCTTAAAAGTCAATTTTCGTGATGAGTTACGGCTCGTTCAGAGTTAGAGTGAAAGAGATGAGCTTATATAGCAATTTACATGTCAAAGAGAGATACGAATAACTCTATTGCATATTTGCATATTTGATTTTCGGAACGACAACACGCGCCGGCGTTCAGCTTTTTTGTGCTTTATGTCAAAGACATAAAATGCTTAATTAGATGCAAATGTACCAAAAAAAAATCACTAATTCGCGAACGATTATTTATTTACATTCCATTCTTAGTGGGAAGAAGTCATCCTTACCTGTACGTATCAGAAAAGTGTAAATAATAGTGTACATATAAATAGAAAAAAATAAAAAAATAAAGAAAATATGTAGCATAATTTATATAATAAATAAAAAAGTACAATACCGCCTTACTGAGTTCTAAGTCCGGGCTAAAAGAGCCGAAGATATATCGGATATATTTTTAGTCAACTTTATACTCTCAAGCCGTACTGAGCTAAAAGAGTTAAAGATATAAAAGAGTGATATATATCCCAAGAACGAAAAGATATATATCACTCTTTTCTTGTCAGGGATACATTTCGCCCATGTCTAGGATATGCGACTTTTTATATAAAGTTTTATTATTTATGGCTGTGAACTCGGACAGTAGATAAAAAAAAAATTGTGTTCGTTTCTCACGCTTTTAGCTGTGTGTGTAAATATACGAACATTATTTGAAAATAAGTATCACTTAAATATTTATCATAATAAGAACAAAAATTACAGGTCCAATTATATAGACTTCCAATGCGCCATAGAAAAATAGTTCCCGAAGAACCACCTTCTCAACCATTAGCTTCAACTCTAATAGGTATGTAATAAATGTCAAATTCACCTCGTAGCTTTATTTTACTGATTTGTATTAGACTTAATCATAAAATATGAGGTAAATACTTATTTCGGAGAATTAACAAGCTTTTTTCGGAAAAAATATACCCAGCGGAAAAGTATCTTAACATTTTATATAAATTTTTGACTTTTTCAGACTTGTTATTATTGATAAACAAATTACGTATTGAAAAATTTTTGTATTGAAAGACAGCCTTGACATGTACAATTAAGGACTGCGTAATTCATTCCGAGAAAGTTAAAGAAAATTTGAATTTTATATTATTTACATTAGTTTGACACTATATTCCTAAAACTATATTTTTTGTGCGTAGCTTATATAGACTCGCACTATTATGAAAAACTCGCGATGTACTTAATAGTCAAAGTAGAAACCATCATAAACTTGATTTGTGCTATACAAAAGTACCCAAATCGTTTGTTGGTTTCAGTATACTATTCCATTCTATCATGAAATTTCACATTAATTTTAGCACGAGAGCAATCAATTTCACCATAATTGCAGTAAAAAAAACTATTCAAAGGGAGCTATACGATACTAAGATTACATACGTAACGTAACAGCCCGTTATTATGCCCACTGCTGAGCTAAGGCCTCCTCTCTCCGTTTTTGGAGAGAAGGATTGGAGCTAAGACCTACCACGCTGCTCCAATGCGGATTGGTAGGTTACACATATCCCTAGAATTCTCTAGAGATATGCAGGTTTCCTCACGATGTTTTCCTTCACCGAAAAGCGTGTGATAAATTGCAATTATCAATTAGACACATGAGTTTTAATAGAAAAACTTATTGGTGCCTGCCCGGGTTTGAACTCGTGTTCCCCTCGAAAGAGTCGCACGGTCTCACCGCTGGGCTATCACAGCTTTAAGATTACATAATTAATGAGAATGCAATTATGTAATGAAATTGGTTTTAAGTTCGAATATTATAGCAGAATAATTTTTGTATTACTTTTGTATGGATATCCGCAAAGTAACGCCCAATTCTATAAATTATCCGAATATTATAGTTGTATCCACTGTTTCTTTGTTCGGTCTTTTGCAGATCTTCTAGTCGAGTTTATAATGTGCCATTTATTAAAAAAATTCCCCGGTGAATTGTACGAACTGTGTGTGGGTGTGCTACTAAGATTGTTAAGCTACCAGAAACGTTGTCGCGTGCGCCTAGCTCGTGACTGGCGCCCATTATGGGCCGCGCTTATTGCTCTTCTCAAATTCCTAGTCACCAACGAAACTACTTTGCTGAGAAGACACAATATTTTCACTATGGCGCAACAGGTCAGTTTGCAGTTTGAAACAGTGGTTGATGATAGATTTGGCAAGCCAGATAGTATATCATAGTGGGTCCATCCGTCCCATCTTTACTCTAGATAACATCATACGTATGGAAATATTAAGTCACATTAATAGTTAAGTCACTGGATGCACTTGACTATATGTTTCATAATTATATAGAATATCCTCCTGCCTTTAACCCACTCTAAGTGGAATCGACACAACATGTTACAAACATGTTGTCACATGATTTGGCTACGTATTTAGAAGCCTCGGTAAGAAATAGGGTGGCCTATTCTACACAACCGGATACCACACGGTGTGACAACTTGCCTTAGTCACCTTTTACGACGCTTCGGTAAGAAATGAGGGTGGTCTATTCTACTCAGCCGGATACCACACGGCGGATAAATATAAAGAATACATTGTGAAATAATAATAACCATTATTGATACACAATAAACGATGTTTACATGACATATTGAAACCCTGGCACCTAAACTCGATTTAACTCTCTTTCAGGAGCTAGTGCCTATAAGTAATAAAAGTAATTAGCCTGATAAAACAATTTTTATTCCTGTAGTAAAGTTTCCTTTTTGCAGGTTGTAAATATTTTTAATTTATTCATCACATTCGGTGATACATTCCTACCCACGCCGGCGTCCTATGACCAGTTATATTACGAGTTGATAAGAATGCATCAAGTGTTCGATAACCTCTTTTATATGGGTAAGACAATGCTTCAATCGTTTTGATTCGCATTTAAACACGCATAAAATCCTGTAAGACCTACCGATTGATATAATATTGTATTTCATTTAATATTTTCAGCCTTGCGTTATTCGACTGGCGACGGCGAATTCAAAGCGGAAGCGCTGAGACTTGCGAATTATCTTGTCAATGTCCGTGCCATAATACAACACTTTTCGCCTAAGATAGAGGCGTGGCTCGCGTCGCAGAGCTTATCAACGCCTACCGAAGACCAGGTATCGTAACTTTTAAAAGTCGAGCAGTAGAAAATCTTTTTCTTTCATCGTAATTCATTCCCCTTTCCTTATCCCACTCTAAGTATGATCAGCACATTTTTTTCTCTTCCATTCTATCTTATCATTCAACTCTGGCGATACTCCATGAACAGCATACTTCACAAAATCCAATCATCTCTTTTTAAGCCTCTCTCTAGGCTCATATCCATCCACATTTATATTTAACACTCGTTTGATCACATGATTTTCATCCCTCCTCATTACATGTCCATATCATCTTATGTATGGACATAAGATAAGCTCAAATGCCATCAGCAGTGGAAGTCCATCGTTTGACGAAGAAGAAAAAGACTATAAATTGTATTGTATATATAATTATATGTTTTTTACGATCACCCAACACGTACCCAGTACCCAAAGCTATGTCCTTCTCCGACCTTTAGGCCCTACCATGAACTTTTAGAAAACGATTCCATTCAAAGTCAGGACCTAAACCAAACCGCTTTCTTTTCGTACCATAAAGTGTGTTTGAAAAGAACGACGTTATATGAACCAAAGATAACTCTGTTTCTTTACTCAAATCTTTTTAGGACGCATTCCTAACGTCTTTAAGACGTCATGAAAAAGCAAAACAATTTATTTTACGTCTTCAATTAAGTCGCAATAAGAGTCCATGCTAGGCTGGTTGTTTGGTAGCGATATGACCGCCAGATTGTATATTTAAAGAAACTGTATTGTGATCATGCTGTAAAAAAAATTGTGGTATACAATAAAAGTATAATTATTTATTTATTTATTTATTATTCTACTTTACAAAGCTGGTTAAATGCTTACAATAACTTATTATCACAACAGTATACAGCGTAAAACATATAGCGAAATCCTGGCCCCCAAACTAGGATTCCCTGTGCTATCGGAAGCCAGACTTTCGACCGAACCTTTAATAATTTCTAAGTTAGTAAAATTAATTTCTAAGTTAATCTTTTATGCGGGTGGGTAAGTAAAAAATAAACATTACCGACTGTCGCCCGTCGCTTGCACCAATGTAATCGGTGAATGCGGTATATGTTAAGTTTTTAGAAGCTGATGACAAAGAATTAAATGTATTAAGTTATTTAATTTAATATTAATTCATTCGTTCATTCATTCAAATTCAAAATATTCTTTATTCAAATAAACTTGTAAACAAGTGCTTTTGAATCGTCGACTCTATTGCTGGTTCGGAAAGCCGTCCTACCGAGAAGAGCCAGCAAGAAACTCGGTGGAGCTCTTTTAAAAAAGAAGATTCTTAATACTAATTACATTTTGTCATAGCTATCCTGCACAAGGTCAAAGAGCAGCTATATCCACGCATTCTTATCAGCAATGTAAGCCTCCACGGTATAATAGGCTTTCTGTATCAGCCTCTTTTTAACAGTATTTTTAAATTGCTGTAATGGCAAAGTTAAAATAGATTGTGGAATTTTGTTATAGAATCTTATACCCAAACCCACAAACGACTTACGTACTCTTACAAGGCGCAAAGCAGGAGCCGCAAGCTTTTGTCTATTATATACATCGCCAATCTTTTTATAATTATGTTTATTTTTATGCACAAAAGTGAAATTGCTAAAAATATACTGTGAAGCTAACGTAAGAATACCTGTTTCCTTAAACTTCTCTCGCAGGGACTCACGCGGAATCAAATTATAAATGCCACGTATGGGTCTTTTTTGCAATACTTTTTTGCAAATCTTTATTGCAAATCTTTTTTGCATTGTATTTTATTTACCTCCACAGATACTTGAGGTGGTTCGTAAAAATTACGACAGCCTGATCCTTAAACTTCAAGAAGGGCTGGAAGCATACGAGCGTTATAGCGAGCGTTCCCACCGACCGCTACTGTCTAAATTAGTGCGTGCCGCAGCAGGCGCGGCCAGACTTAGATCGGATGCAGCTGCCTTAGGAGACCACTCAGCTGCTTTATTGCATCATTACATAACTATTACCTAACAGCCACATCTATAAAAAAAACTGTGCTAAAGACCACACGACGGAAGTAAAACCTCTTTAGCTTCATATATATGTATGTCTGTTATATATAAAGCCGAAAACAAGCCGTATGATTCGGTACTGAGTAACGGGTGCTGATCAACGTTCGATGCTCTCTCCTAGGGTCACATATTTTACGCCCTATAGAAGTGAAAGCGCTCGCCGCCAAGAAGATCCTTGAATTCTTCAAGGACACCGGTATTGGTGGCGAATTGTAAGCAGTGGCGATCACAATAGATCAGCAATAGTCAAAGTGATACTGGGCCTAATTATAAATTATTAGTTTCGGGTACATACCACGGTAATTTGTTTTGATTCGCCGATATTTCGACCCAGTTGCATGGATCGTGGTCACGACGGAACTGCAGGTAGGCGGTACTTCAGCAATACAAACAACCACCACCAAAATCTCGATGACCGTTTCGCCCCGAAACCGAAGCATCATCAGGAGGATAGGCTCCACTACAAAATCGTTATGCAATCGTAATCGTAATGTGAATTTTGCCTGCTTCATACACATTAGCATTGCATGGATTCGCTTAAGCCGCGCGGATTAAAGAAAAGTAGTTCTATTATAGTTTCTTCTACAAATCATATAAAAACGAGTATGCTATAGGCCACACGATCAGTCGTGTGGCCTACAGCATAAAACTTCTTTAGCTTCACGTATATGTGTCTTATATGTAAATTATCTCGTTACTATTTATTTTATCTTAGTTGTGTTGTTAGTATAAAAAGATATCGACTGTGAACCGGCAATATGTCCTATCTCAATTTTAAGGCCAAACACTTTTTAACGACATTGGGTACTACTGCCCATCATTTACCGTATGAACATGTACTAAATACTAGAAATTTTGTAAATAAATAAACATATTTAAAGTTTTTTTATTTCTTTAAAATTATTGCGAATGTATTAATAATAACGTTTTTTCTTCGTACTGATAAGTTGACAAAAATAAGATAGGACAATTTGCCAGTTCACAGTCGATATGTGTATTTACTTGATAGATAACAAATATTTCAATTTTAAAGTTTATGGCTTATTTTCCATGTGTTTAGAACAGCCCGTTAATCAGTCCCAGCTATTATCAATATAGTCAAATTATTTTTATTTAGCCCAAGATAATCAGCAGCATATATAAAAAATATTTAAAAAAAACAATGGCCGCCGAGTTTCTTGCTGGTTCTTCTCGGTAGGAGCAAACTTCCGAATCAGTGGTAACTTCTTGAAAACATTGACGATTCAAAAGTACTCTAAACAGTCTACTTGAATAAAGAATATTTTGAGTTTGAGTTTGAGTCGCTGACTGTGGGCTTATAAGAAAGCTCAGTGACTCAGCGGCCAATGGACCGTGCTATGCTTGGATTATCTCTACGCGATCAAGTCAGGAGTGAGGATATACGTAGTAGAAAGAAAGTCGCCGATTTAGCTCAGTATATCGCGAAGCTGAAGTGGCAATGGGCGTGGCACATAGTGCGGAGAACCACTAGGCGTTGGGATCTTAATGTGTTAGGATGGCGACCCCGCAATGGAATTAGACCTCTACGGTGGACTGGCCACCCTAAAAAGGTCGCGGGTAGCCGCTGGATCCAAGCGGTCCAATATCGTATGGTATGGAGATCCCATGAAAAAACCCTATGTCCAGCCGTGAACGTCTATCGATTGAAGGAAAACCCAAGATATTAATTTAAAGTTTCCATCTTCAATAAGCTAACCAATTGGTTAATACGGCTTTTAATAATTACTAATAATAATTGTAACTGTTAGTTACTAATAATAATTTTAAGAAATTCGATTTTAATTGTTTGACTCGCTTTCTAGCTTTGACATACCCAGAGAAGAAAAATATTTATATCTGTTTTTTATGTAGTTTTATTGAAAATATTAATAATCATGTTAGTATGTATATGTTCGGATGCATATAATATGGATTCACTATTTAAGTAAAATTCTCTTCTGAGATTAAATTGAGTGACCTGGTGTCATTCTATATAATAGATTGTAGAAAAATAATATGTTGTATATAAAAACATTTATAATTTGAACGCAATAATTATCATATCAAATTGTTATGACCAAATGTTGCAAACGTAAACGATAAAGTTTGTGACCACTATTTTATAAAGTGTTTTACTAGAACTAGTGTTTTATTATAGCATAATACACTACATTAAGGACCACTCACTAGAAGCAGAGAGTTGTCATTAATGCAAGTTGAAAAGGTATATATTGGATTTAACTCTTATTCTAAAAAGTATTTTATTCAAATCTGGGCAAAAATTTCAAAGGTTAATAATAAACCTATAAACCAAAAAAAGGTTTGAAAGTAACCATTTCCTTATTGAAGGTATATTAGAAGCAATAAACAAAGATATGTATTTTCCGTGAATGGTGTAAGTTAAGAAAAATGTACCTCTAAAGGAGCAAATATTATTTAACAAATGTTATATTTTCATTATAAATAAAAGACTGAATATATACAAGGTTTTTTATTTTAACGCAATTTATTGGCATTTAAATCGACTAGATAGGAATGCTTTTAGAAGCTCTTTGGTTGAGTTATTAAAAAAATAGAATTCATAAAAAAAATTGGTCAATATTAGAAAATGAATTCACTAAATAAAATCTGTAGTGAAACTGGCCTGTGGAACCAATTTAAGCACTTTAACAACGCGATTTCCCCAAATGTACATAAATTTAATTAAATTTTGGGTTCGATAATAAATATAAAGATTTACAGATCTGTAGCAAATGTAACAGGTATTTATTATTGGACAGATTTGATTTCAGCGAGTGCTTCTTTGACTAACTGTTCAAGCTCTTTGGGGAGAACTATTTTTTTCAGAGTCCTATCACGACCGCTGCTATTCTCGTGATTCGACTCTGCCGACAATTCATCTTGGCACTTTGAAATATCATCCTCACTACCAGAATTGATTTTATTTGTCAAATTCTCAAGCGTATCCCTTTCCGACTTCCCTTTGGATTCATCGGATTTAACGGAACCCGCATCGAGAAGTTCTTCGATCAACATTTGAGAGGGAAAAGAGGGTATACACTTCTCGCCGTTGCACCAGCTCTCCAATGTTTTTTCTAGTTCAGTAATTCGATTGGCCAAAAGTCTGAAAGTATTACTAAAATTTTAATCAAACCATATTTGTACAAGTAGGCTGTTATTAGTACTTTTAAATCGTCAAATGTCTTTAAAGAAGCTACCACTGATTAGGAACTCTAATTCTACCGAGAAGAACCAGCAATAATCTCGGCGGATAATCTTTGAAATATATTTTTTCACAATTTGATCGATGGTAAAAAATAATTGTTGCAGCTTAGTATGTAACTGACGGCAGTTAAGATATTCTTGTATCACTCAATCTTCAATTGTATAATAAGGTTTATGTAGCAGCATCGTTTTAAGAAAATTTCGAAACTTGTGTAAAGACAAGTCTATGTAAAGTTGCGGCCTGTTACAATCCAACTGCTGGGAAAAGGCCTCCTCCGTCCGTTTCTGGAGAGAAGGGTTGGAGCTAAGACCTACCACGCTGCTCCAATGCGGATTGGTAGGTTACACATTTCTCCAGAATTCTCTAGAGATATGCAGGTTTCCCCGCGATGTTTTCCTTCACCGAAAAACGTGTGATAAATTGCAACTATCAATTAGACACATGGTTTTAATAGAAAAACTCATTGGTGGCAAGTCAAAGGCAAGTCTATGTAATGTTGTTGAATTTTGTTATAAAAACGTGTAAGTAATGAGTAAAATTATATTTAAAATATTATCTTTCAAAGATTAGCTTCTGTTAATTTAGGAACATTGTTTTTAAGAAGTTCGATTAACATTATAAACATTTCTGATAAATTAAAAAGCAAGCACTCACTGATTTGTTTTCCTCTGATGTTGAAGCGCTATAGATTTATCATTCAACGCTTCAAATAGACCTAAGCACAACGATTTTAATTCGGTTGCAGAATTTCTTTTTAGCTCTGTTTTGGAATTTATGTCCAAATATTCACGGACTAAAATTTAAATTAAAAAAAACATTAAATACTGTATTTTGACTTTATCATGCTCTTTTTCTTTGCAAAGTATTAACGGAATTTTGATTACATAAAAATTAGTGATATTAACATAATATTCAAAATTATTATCTTATACGTCTGATTAAAACCCAGGAAGCATTCTCAACTCAGGTGCGAGTTTGGCTTGTTCGACTAAACAGACCTTTCATCATAACACAGAAAATGGGCACCGAACTGAGATCAAATGCAGAAAACAACCCACCAGACCAAAAAAAGAAGATATTTACTCTGTAATATAACACACATACCTTGTTTTTGCGTCATAACACCTGCAAATCCTTTTTTTGTTCCAGGTATATTAAATGTCTCATTTTGACTTCTAGTGTCTAATAAAAGCTAAAAAAAGTGTACATTATAGCAACATTGATTTCCCTAAATTATAAGTCTAGTACAGCTACTAACAAAAAAAATACCTTATATTTTGTGAGTGTCCTTTTTACAATTTCCTTTTCAACCTGAAGCTGTACTATTCTCTCATGCAAATATTTATTTTCTGTTAACACTGAATCAATGTCAACAATAGGTTTCGGAGTTTCATTTTCGTCTGTTTGTGACTTTATTCTAGTAGTAAGAATAGAACTAATCTGATGATTTAGACGTTGGACTTTATTTTTGTAATAATCACGATCCGATACCAATTCTTCTTTATCATCTAATGTAGCTCTATAATCTAGTTGATTTTTGTGATACTGTAGAATTATTACACTTAATATGATACAAATAAAAATATTCACTACAAATTATTAAAGAATAATTTCATTTAATAAAATTATAATATAAAAATTTGAATGACATCAGAATGAAAATTAGCAACTTTTCTAAATAATTTAATCATTAATCATCAGCTTTGAAGTTTCATACCTTTTTCTTAAATTTTTCTAATTCCTGTAGCAATTGCTCATAATCATTTTTTGATCCTTGACTTAATCTTTTGTTGTCATTCAATTCTTCATAATTCTGACCTTTTTGCAGTTGCTTTCTCAAAGCTAGTATATCATCATTGGCTTCTTCTAGCTTACTTTTTAACATCTCCACCTGAAATAACAGTAATTAAAGTGTTAAACTGCCAATCAGCTGGAACATTAGTGATAAGATTTGGTACAATTGAGGCTTTTATACCAGGCTACCATAAAGCATAAAATATATTTTTCCTTTAAGAATTGGAAAATGGCCATATAATTGAAGGTATTTTAACACTTGAGTTGAAACAAATGCCCTCATCAGTACACATTATATTATGTATTACTTTTTGGTCATGTTACAAAGAGTATCTGCCTTCCTGATGATGCTTAGGTTGCTAGGTAAACTTGTGTCTAAAGTAATTAGTGACTCGATGCAGCTGCTTGTACATTTAGAAAAGTAGAATAAAATGTATTCTTAATTCAACTAAGTTTATTTTACAGTAGAGTTACATCTGTGAAAAATATTAAAATTACCTCTAATTTAAGCATGTTATTATGTTCTTTCGTTTTTGCTAACATTTCACTGCCGCTTATTGTATTACTTGGAGCAAATCTGTCCCAGTTTTTATCTTCTTCTACAACTTTCTTACATTTTAATTGCTCAACTAATATTTTAAATCTATCTCGCTCCATACTGCATTTGTCTAGTTCTTTGCTCATAATGGACAAAGCATCAATTTTACTTTGAAGTTTACTTTTCAGAACAGAATTCTAAAACATAAATGAACAATTGAAAAAGAAAAAGACGTGCCATATATTTTATTAATTATCTTACCTCTAACACATAATCATCTAACTGTTGATCTTGAAATTGCACCTTATTATGTTTAGCAAACATTATAAAGCACGCATATATTTTCTATTAAAGAAACAGTATTTATTTACTAACTTACTACATTAATAATATACATAGCTATAGAATAAAATCGGTCTTTTTTAAATGGGCGTAATTATTTATTAGTATTTTTAAAAAATCATAATCAATATAAATATGTCAGCATTCACATTCAAAAACACCCACAAATTAAGTCGCCCACGAACTAATATCCTGATATGGTTTATCGGGGAAGGTAAAACTCTATGACCAAGGTGGTAAGCTATATATATATATATATATATATATATATATAGATATATAAGGAAATATTTTTCAAAATTTCTTTAATAATATTCCAATAGCAACTACTCAATCGTTAAATTCATCGCCAACAGAAGCTCATAGTCTGCTAAGAGGAAGTGTGGCTAAGTGCGACGTCTCATTTGACTTTAAGCACATTACGTCCCATATAAAAGAATTCAAACTTTTGAAACCTTATATAATAAGACAACAGGAGATCTTTGGGGAGTGTCAGTGAAATTATTAAAAAATATTATAGAAATAATTGCGCCATATCTAGCTAAAGTTTTTAATAAATCAGTAGATTCAGGTATTTTTCCGAACTTAATGAAACACGGTAAGCTAGTACCTCTTTATAAAGCAAGTGATAAGAGTAGACTTGTGTAGTTCGCGAACGAATCAGTTCGAAAGAATCACTCCCACAGACGAACGACGGGAATCGAGTTCCATATTTCCCGCTTCATCGTTCGTTAGTTCGTGATTCATGAGCCGTGATTTGGTACAGAATCAAGAAAGGTGACGTCAACCGAACTCATGTTGTCTCGCTCACAATCGCAAGGAACTCGTATCTGCCGCTCGCTCATCGAATTGTATGCCGTGACTACTTACTGTTAGGAATGTCAAAATATAATAGATTATTTAATCAAAATAATTGTTCTTTAATAAGAAATTATTTAAACATTAAAAATCGATTATTTTAATGGATTTTGCTAATTACGCTCATTTTATTCTTTGAATGACCCCCTTTTTCTTGTTTTTTAAGATTGGAAATGCGGTGTTGGATGAAACCAAAGTAGCCAAAACACATATTAATCGAATTTCGCAAACAGCGCATCTATTAATTTAATCGTAGTTGTCCGCTTTAATTAGTCTTTACTCTAATTATTCTTTAAAAAAAGCAAATTTTTAATAAGTCAGAAAAAAAGGACTATTAAATAATAAATTATTTCCTTTCGAGTTAATAGATTTTCAAATCGATTTATTTTGAAAGAAGAAATTCTTTCTTAATTAAAAAAAAAATATTTGTTAATCGATCTAGCTAGGTTTTATTATTAGAAAACATTTTATTCTTGGCTCTGAAAAACTGCTACAATATAATTAGAATATAAAGGTCCTTAAATTCGTATCCTATATATTCTTCTAAAAACAATTTGGATTATTTTATTTTACGTTTGATATATATATAGAATTGATATTATGTTAAATACATAAAGATAAGATTACTTGTTTTTTTGCCAAATTAAATAAAAATTATAAAAGGGTCCTTTTAATCACTCCCTAAAAAACATATTTTATGAAAATTCATAGCTTTATGCTATTTTTAGTGCTATAATTTTAATTAAATTTACAGCCTTCAAGAATCTTGTCATAGCAAGAGCAGTATAAAACAAGCGATTTCAATATTAGGCAGATCGTTCTCTAATTATAAAACGGCTCCTGCGGTGAAGAGTCGAGAATTTGTAACGACACACGAATCGCGAACGAACGAACGAAAGGAATCACCTAGTTTGTTTAGGCGCGAAGAATCAAAGGAATCATTCTCAGCTGCGAACGATTACGCCCAAGGCTAGATAAGAGTGATCCAAATAATTATAGACCTATTTCTGTTCTACCAACGCTTAGTAAAATATTTGAAAAGATTATGCTCGACCAACTTGTATATTACTTTAATCTTAACAACTTCTTACATTCAGAGTAATATGGTTTTACTAAGGGTCGGTCGACTACAGATGCAGGTGCAAGACTCTTGAAGCACATATTTGAAGCTTGGCAGAACTCACAATATGCTATAGGCATTTTTTGTGATTTATCTAAGGCGTTCGATTGCGTTGAACATGGGACCCTTCTCTTAAAATTAAGTTATTACGGTGTAAATGATAACTCGCTTGGTCTTATTTCCTCTTATCTTAGCGATACAAAAGGTATGCATTAATGATGTTAGGTCATCTGGATCGTTTAACGTTATGGGTGTCCCACAGGGGTCAATCCTTGGTCCTTTTCTGTTTTTAGTATACATAAATGATTTAGCATATTGTGTTCAAAATATTTGTCATATTGTATTGTTTGCAGATGATACCTCTTTTATTTTTAAAGTAGATCGAGATAAAGATAACTTTGACAATGTAATCAGTACCCTATCTCAGATATCAAACTGGTTTTCAGTAAATAATTTACTTTTAAATACAAATAAAACCAAATGTCTACAATTCGTGTTACCAGACGTAATTAGGTCAGACATAAAGTTAGAGATTAATAAGCAAATACTAAAAATAGAAAATACAACTAAATTTTTGGGGCTCACTTTGGATGATAAACTCCAATGGGGCACCCATATATCTGTCCTCGCAGGCAGACTTAGTTCCACCGCTTACGCTGTTAGAAAAATTAGACATTTAACCGATGTTGAAACAGCGCGACTTGTTTATTTTGCTCATTTCCACAGCATTATGTCATATGGAATAATGCTGTGAGATAAAGCGGCCGATATAAAAAAAATTTTTGTTGCTCAAAAAAGAGCCATACGGGCTATCTATAATATGAAGCAACGTGAGTCCTTTCGCGAAAAGTTCAAAAAGAAATAGGCATACTGACTGTTTTTTTTTTTTTTTCGAACTGACTGTATGCTGTTGGCCTTAATGGCTTTTACAGCGTCACCGGGCGGGACGGGCGAGCGCAGAAGCATTGCCGAGGTTGCGAAATGCAGGGAGTAGAGCGCAGAAGCTCTACTTAAGTCGGGGAACGTCGTCCTAAGGGTGCCTCCTGTGAGGCCGGACCACGGCTTAGGGCGACGCGTAGTGGAGGGTTCATGGTATGACTTAGATTAGTCATTGCGGCGTCGGAAGGGTGGCGAGAAGCCACGACCGACCGACGTCAGAAAACTGGGACCTCGTCTTCGCCGGCGAAGACGCTGTATGTGTGTGTTACGTGTTTCTGTGTTGGCGATCGTTATTTGATCGTCGGGGTCATACAGGACGCTTTTTGGACGCCTATATTTTCGATGGTCGGACCTAACTGGGATGTAGGTAGAAGCAACTGAAATAAGGGGGTTCGGGTGTACCTCAGATTTCTCGAAGTAAGATTTCGAAAAACGTTTAAAGAGGTGAGTAATGGTAGGGAGATCGAGGTCTCTATGGAGGTCAACGTTCCGCATGAACCACGGACAACCAGTGGCTGTCCGCATAAATCGGTTCTATAGTCTTTGGAGCCTCAGCAATCTGACTTTAGAGGGAGGATACTGACTGTAGCATCACAATACATATATATAGTAATATTCTATTTGTACGGAAAAATATAAGTACGTATAAAATAAAATTTGATGTACATCATAGACATACGAGAGGTCACAAACAGCTTGTGATACCAGCGTCGCGACTCAGCAGAGTTAGCAACTCATATGTTGGTCTCGCTCTTCGCTTCAATAATAAAATTCCTCAATCCATTCTAGACCAGAAAAGATTCCAATTAAGTGTAAAAAATATGCTTATACATAAAACATATATTATAAAATTGAAGATTATTTGGATGATAAGAAAACCTAGATTTGAATTTGATTTTTTTCAGCTTCATACAAGACAGCCGTTTAATAATGTATAATTGAAAATATTTAAAAGATTGACCGCCGAGTTTCTTGCTGGTTCTTCTCGGTAAGAGCAACATCCAGTTGTAGCTTCATTAATCATATTGATGCTTGACGATTCAAAAGTGCCTGAAATGATTTATTTGAATAAAGATTATTTTGATTTGATTTATGATGTTTCGAAAGTAAATAGCTTTTAGACATGATTCTTTTAAATGGTCACGTACAATGGGTCTTCGAATAGTTCTTTAACGGATACAGTAAATATATAAGTTACCTTGCACCATTTCATAATTAATATTTAGATCCTTTAGACCCTATTATATACGAAAAAAAAAGTTATATAAAGCTATAATTCAAGATATAATTTAACTATATCTTGTCTTGAATTATAATATATATCTTTTTATTTTTTACCAACAATTCGTACTGCACTTTTTGAAGAAACATTGTTAAAAATTCTGCTTTTCTTTGAAAAATTACTGAATAATAATAGACTAAACTGGCAGTTTTTAATACGTAAACTCTCTGAGGCATAAAAGTAGTTTTGTTAAATTTATATAGAATAAATAAGACAGAACGATTTACATCTATAATCATACACGGAGAAAAATAAAAAATAGGAAGGACACTGCAAAACTACAATTTTGCTAAATTTCCCTTCAAATCAAAACAATTCGATTAAAAGTTCATTGTGTTCATTAAACGTCTGTTAAATATAAAGGCCAGCTTACGTTTTTCAAAAAAGGCAAATAATATTGCATTATGTAATAATAATAAAACAATATTGTCATTAGATATCTGATTTATAGATAATATAAATAAACTTTCTATAAGGTTTGTGTTCAATTTCTTTTGTTGTTCTTCACCTGTAATCATTTTTTACTTTTTGACATTCCCTTGTCAATAGCGCTCAAAATTGACAAATTAGTGTCAAATTGTGTTACGGTGTTTGCACATATACGGGCTTTGTATTTAGTTGCCGATGTTTAATAAATTTTTAAAAGGGGTTAATTCGAATGCTTATTCGATGCAATGTTATATCGAAGGAAACAAAGAATTAGGTTTGGTTCACCCTAACGTTTGATAAGAATGGCCGCATCTGCCAGCGAGATTGAAGACTTCCTAAGTGGACCTCTTATTTCGTGGGTAAGTTGCTAGCAATTCATGCCATATGTGGTACTTATGAATGCTTTAAAAAAGTTTTTTTTTATAATTTATCATTACTTTGACATGTACATATTTGTTGCGTGGGTCCAAATATTATCTACAGATTTGCTTAGAAACGAAAGTTCAATAACTCACTTATAAAGCTTTTTCATGTGAAGTAGACATGGGCGAAATGTATCCCTGACAAGAAAAGAGTGATATATATCTTTTCGCTCTTGGGATATATATCACTCTTTTATATCTTTAACTCTTTTAGCTCAGTACGGCTTGAGAGTATAAAGCAACTAAGACTAAAAATATATCCGATATATCTTCGGCTCTTTTAGCCCGGACTTAGAACTCAGTAAGGCGGTATTGTACTTTTTTATTTATTATATAAATTATGATACATATTTTCTTTATTTTTATTTTTTTTCTATTCATTATGTACGCTATTATTTACACTTTTCTGATATGTACAGGTAAGGATGACTTCTTCCCACTAAGACTGGAATGTAAATAAATAATCGTTCGCGAAGTAGTGATTTTTTTTTGGTACATTTGCATCCAATTAAGCATTTTATGTCTTTGACATAAAGCACAAAAAAGCTGAACGCTGGCGCGTGTTGTCGTTCCGAAAATCCGTAGTTTACATTTTTAATACAAATATGGAATAGAGTTATTCGTCTCTCTTTCTGACATGTAAATTGCTATATAAGCTCATCTCTTTCACTCTAACTCTGAAAGAGTTATTCGTCTCTCTTTCTGACATGTTAATTGCTATATAAGCTCATCTCTTTCACTCTAACTCCGAACGAGCCGTAACTCATCACGAAAATTGACTCTTAAGATTAAAGATATAGAGATATAATTGAAACACATGCGAGCTAGAGAGTGATTATATCTTCTGGAGAGATATATATCTTTCTTGTCTTTAGCTCGCGAGCTACTCAACTCTAATGTGAAGTTAATGATTTGCTGCTTATACCTTAATAAAAACATATATCGTCATTAAACGGTTAAAAGGCCAATGAAATTTTTAGTATTGCCTAATTTCAAAAGTACAATAGTATTGTATTACAGTAGTAAAAGTTATGAATGAAATATTAAAATGTTTTTTTTAAATTATGATTTTCATAAAAAAAGATTTTTTAATGTTCTCAACTTGTGATTGCCTACTTTTCTTTTGAATCAACTACACAATTTATTCAGCATTGATGTAATAAAATGTTGTTATGGTAACTTCATAATTAGCAGATTTTAATAGATTTATTTATGTATAACTTAGGAACTATACTTGCTAAAACTTATGACTTAGGTCTCTAACAATTTTTTCTATTGTTATAAAATCTTTTAGTTATATAAAAGAAAGATTAAAGAAACATTATTTTTCTTTACTCAACATTATATGTTGACATTTATGTATACATTATGTTATTTTATATATTATATATTTATGGTTATTTAATTTCAATTCATAATTTTTGACATATTTGACCAGAACTGCTTACTATCAATTAACTCACTTCATAGGTTAGCTGTTAGAGATGTCTTTCATAGGGATAAGTTGACCTTTGTACATTTTTATGTTATTAATAATGTTTTTCTTATGTTTTTATGGTACATAGATAAATTATGTTATATTTTAAAGGAATCTCAGTCATGCTGTATCCTGGAAATTGAACATGCTTAATACTTTTCTAGGAGTACTGATTATACCTACTACTCTGTCACAGCTTTCTGCATATCACACATTTCAGTTTTTTTCTATAAAAAATCATAGAGGGCAATCATGTAGTAATTGAGTATTCTTCAAATATTTTTTTTACTTTTAGTTTAAATCATGTCTCCCAGAACCAGAAAGCATCAAGAATTATCCATCCCTCTTCGATGGAGATATCCTACACCACATCTACCTCCAGATTGATCCAGAACCATCTTTTCATATAACAAAATTAAATGGGCTTGAAGATCAAGCTTTAATTTTGGGAAGAGTTAAAAACTTTGATGCAATTGTTAAAAATGTAAAAGCATTGTATGATGAAGAATTAGGAATGACACTATTAGTTGTACCAGAGTGCATTTGCTTAGGAAAAGCACCTGAGTCTCGTGAAGGACTAGAAAATATGAAACTACTTGCCCTCTTGTTACTTGGTGCTGCTGTTCAATGCCCTAATAAAGAACTTTTCATAACAAGAATAAAAGAATTGGATGTTGATTTACAACACAATATTGTCGAATGTATAAAACAGGTTTGTAAATCTATGTATTGTTGTACAACAAAATACACTTTAAATTTTTTTGTTATTAGTATAGTCTACAGGGCAATCTAAGTCATGTAAATTTACAAATTAAACAATATATCTGTATATATTGAGTGTAAAATGTACATGTAAAACTATATGTAAATGTATTGTTAAATCTTCTGTTTGTAATGGAATCATACATATGAGATGTGTAACATCATAATAAAAGTACACAATTATAACAAAAAGGTTATAATTGTGTTGTAATTGTGACCATTAAATTTTTGTGACTGTGAAATGTCTGTAAAATTAAAACTCAATAAAATCACATGTTATGATAGAATTAATATAATCGAGGTTTGTTAAAAAATTCTATGTAATGCTAAGGATGCAGAAACTGTTTAATTACCATTTACATGTAAGATTATTTACCACATATTTCACAAAATGCTGCCACTAAGAACACACCACACAAACACTACACACATTCACTATGAAAATCTTTAAGATTGTTTAGCCCTGTAACTGAAGCATCATCAGGAGATAGGCTACACGACATAACCGTAATGCATTACGATTTTGTCTTCTAGCCTTATGTATGTGAATGGTATGTGCTTGCTATACTTACATTACATTGATTTTTTAAAAACACTGATTCAAGCAAAATAATTCTATCATAACTTTTGTATTATGGAATTCTGCTAAGCAACACCTACTTCTATAAATTCAAGTTCAGTCTTATATTAATTATCTATATAATATGATAGCTAAGAGTTTAGCAGGCTCATATATTTACTATGCTTTTTGGGACATGACTACATTGTGTTTATGTCAATGAATAAACATCCCACACATATAAATCATCCATATAAGCCTTACAAAACTATTTAACATATTGACATGGTAATGCTGATTTGCCTAGATGACCTTGCCTATTTTGCAACATCATAATTGTAAACAGTACTCTAGGTTGTCTCGATAGGAATATTAATTAATTATTTCACTACAAAATTGTCATCATCATCCTCCTGCCCCTATCCCACTCTAAGTGGGGTTGGCACAGCATGTTGTCACATGATTTGGCTACGTATCTTTCCCCAGGCCTGAAGTCAACTTACCTTAGTCGCCTTTTACGAAATCTCGGTACGAAATGAGGGTAGTCTATTCTACTCAGCCGTATACCACATGACATTTCACTACAAAAATGTACTGATAATTAATAATATATTTAATTTATTTTGACAATATTTGCCTACTAAAGTATACCGCAAGCACAAAGCGATTTCGTCGTTTAGTCCATCTAGGAATAGGTAGGTAATGGGGGTGAAACGATTGTCGACATTGTGATAGTGAATGTGTGGAGTGCTAGTAGTGTAATGTGGTGATTTATAGTGCATGCGGCAATTTTTAGTGAATCTCATGCGCTCACGTGATGTACAGTGCGGCTCACGAATCTTGCATGCATCTAATATGAATATAGATACATTAATCTACTTTTAGCATTACAATTTCTTTAATTGTGGATTATAGCAAAATAATATTATTATTACTTTTTAAATAATCAATGATATTACGCTCAGTGTACGTTACAGTCGCGCGAAACGTTTAATGGGGCAGATTTGCATTCCAATTGGACCTCATGTTATCTTGCATCTTTTATTAATACTGTTATATTTTTAACAAGTATTCAAATTCTAAATAAAATATTTATTTTCTACTGTGTTTTTCAGGTAACAGATATGCAAACAGTTGTATTGACGCCTGATGCAGTAGACCTTTTCCAATCACCCACTATGTTCAATCATATGAGAAGATTAGCCAAAGAAAGGGACCATTATTTACAGAATTGGGCTTCTTTGGTTCTTAATGAAGGGCTATGCGAAAACGAGAATGAAAATAAGAATGGGAAAACCAGATCAACACAAAGCGTTAATCAAAATAATGGTGAGAGTCAACATTTAGCTGTAGAATTAGCTGATTGGAAAGCAAGATTAAGAAAACAAAGACAGGAACTGTAAGTAATTTAAATCTATATAGTTTTACAATTGTGAACAAAAAGTTAAATCTTTTCTAAAATATTTTATCAGGGAAGAAAAATCTGAGCAACTATCAGAATGTCGAGAGGAACTTGAACACACAAAACTAGTTCTGGCTAAATTACGTGCAGACAGTCAAGAGTGGTTTAATGAAGCAAGAAAAGCAGCTGGATACAGAGATGAAGTTGATGCTCTTAGAGAGAAAGCTGAGAGATGTGATAGGTATATGAACTGATTAAATATCATTCAGTCATTATAATAAAATAATAGTAAAAAGCATAACATAACATATTCTTTATGTAACTAGGTTAGAACAAGAAATTCAGCGATATCGCGATCGCTTAGCAGATGCTGAATACTATAAAACGCGTGTGGCAGAACTAAGGGAAGACAATAAAGCGCTCATGGAAACTAGGGATGCTTTGGAAGAACAGTTGCAAAGAGCGCGTAAGAGAGCTGAACAGTGCTTAACTTTGGAAGCAGCTATGATAAAATTAAAAAGAGAGGCTAATGATATTGCTTTAGTAAGTAATACAACAACTCAATTGTTCATTGACATATACCAGTATATATTTATTAAGTAGACATATAGTGGTATCAGTATATATTTTCTTTCTGCAACAGATCCAACACACTACAGATGAATATCATGTAATTTAGCTCAATATTGCTCTGAATGAAATAATTTATTGAAATATAAATTATAAGGCAGTTGATTATGCATGATTCATTTAAAAATTTTAATAAAAGTTGACCATATTTAAATAGGTCTATATTTATTTGGAAAATTTTATTTCCTGATTGAAACAAAGGAATATTTTTACTGTGTATTTCATGAGATATGTTATGTTATTACTAGAATTTATGGATTTATAAAAATATAAAATTTCAAAGGTCAGGAAGGATAAGTTAGCTAACTATAGTACTAGAATTTTAATTACATTTACATTTTTGTATAGGCTTAAAAATGTTTTGTCTGTGTTTATTTTCTTCAAGGAGCGAGATGCTGACCAGCAAAAGATACAAGAACTGATAGAAGAGAATAATCATTTACAATATATAACCAGATCAGTTTTAAGTGAAAGTAACAATAGTAATTTAGATACAGATAATGATGAAAATACATTGGAGTCAGGAGAAAATAGTTTATCGGAACAATTGACAAGCAATGCACAAGCAAGAGCATTAAAACTTGAATTAGAAAATAAAAGACTTCTTTCAACCATAGATAATCTCAGAGAGCAATCATTATTAGAAAGCAGTGACAAAGTTCTAGAGTTGGAAAAAGAAAAAAAAAGGTTAACGCTGAAATGTGAACAACTGCAAGAAAACTGTAACAGACTTAAACAACAAAATTCCGAATTAGAGGAAGTATTTAAGAATGCTTTGGAAGAAAATCGTAAGTTGCAAGATTCCTTAGATAATCAAAAAACCTTTATTGATAGGCAGGCCATTGATAGAGATTCGGAAAAAAACAAACTACAAGACTTTGAAAGGCATCTTGAATCGTTAACTAAAGATAAACAACGTATTCAAATGTTATGTGATTCTATACAACGACGAGCAGACGATCTTGAAAAGACTTTAGATTCTAGAACGAAGGAATTAAACATAATTAAGCCGGAAGCCGAAAAGGTAACTCGACTATTTATACAAACAGAAGAACTAAAGACAAAACTAACTTATAGTGAAAAAGAGACTCATAACTTACAAAGGGAAGTAAATAAATTGAGGGAAGCGGTTGAAGAAAAAGCTGTTACACTTGATACCGTTACAACTGAAATCGAATTGAAAAATAAAGAAATTGAAAGATTAAATAGACAAATAGATATTAATCACACTTTAAGTAATAGACTTCAAGACTTAGAACAAAAAACACATGAGTTGAAATCTCATAAAAAAATAGATACAGAAACAATACAAACTTTACAGAAAGACTTAATATTAGAAAAAGTTAATTTCGATAAGTTGCGAAATTGTATGGAGAAGCTAGGAATAAATACGTCAGAAATAATAGCAAAAGACTTAAATATTGAAGACTTATTAGAAAAAGTTATAACTAATGTAGACCATGAAGCATTGATATCTGAAATAGCTGCTAAAGCAAACTTCTTTAAATTGGTCCAATGTAACTGTATTAAAGATAAATCCGATTTTGATGAAAATTTAACAAATCCACAAATTGAACAATTGACAGCGGATATGGCAGCATTACAAATTTCTTTGGAAAATTGTCAAGCTGAAAATGCCAAACTTCAAGTAAATGTAGCTACATTAAACTCACAAAATGGCTCTTTGATTTCCCAGCAAATGACTCTACAACTAGCTAATAGTCAATTAGCAGCAGAAAAAGAAGAAATATTGAAACAACTAGATGTATTAAAAGATAAACAGGATAATCTTTTGCGCGATCAAGTTGCTTTGCAAACACTCCATGAACAGTTAAACACGGAATATGAAATATTACTTAGTGAAAAAGAGCCTGTAAAAGCAGCTATTCGGGATCTAAAAATAGAAAACAGAGAACTTAAAGAAAAAATAGCCACCTGTGAGAAAAAAGTAACAGAATTTGAATTAGAACGTGAAAATCTAAAAATAGAGTCAAGAAATCTAACCAATCTTCGAGCTGAACATTCAAAATTAAAAGAAGATTTCAGAAATCTGTTTTCTGCTAGTGATCGATTGAAAAATGAATACAGAAATATGCAAGAGGAATATAGAAATATTAGAAGTGAAGTGACTCAATTAAAACTAAGAAACACAGAAATATCAGGTGAAATAAATACTAAATCAGAAATTATTACGAGTATGGAATTAGAAATAAGCAAAACAAATCAACATTGTGATATGTTGATACAAATGAATAAAAGTTTAGATGCTGATAGAAGATCTTTGATGGATCATGTGTCTCAACTTCTTACGCAGTACCACGAATTATTGGCGCATTCCTTAAAAGATAAACAACATTATCACGAAGAAGAAAAAATGTTTGCCGATAGGGTAAATGCCTTATGTCGACAAAAAGAAAAATTAGAAGAAAAGATTATGGAACATTATAAGAAACTTGATAACTGCACTCCTAAAAGAAGAGGTTTTGGTGCTTCGTTTGTAAAACGAGTGCGTAAAGCTGGTACTGATTTAATAAACAAAGTACCGTCACGACATAATAAAAGGATAGAAGACGCAAATCGGTCAAAATCACAATTAACACTAGCTGGTTCTGAGTCGGGCGAATCTGATCCAGGTAGCCAAGATTTAGAAAAATTATCTAAAAATTCTGACCCAGAACAAGGCTCTTCTAATCCTAGTGTCGAATCGCCTAGACATAATTCAGAATCAAGTTTTAATAGGCGTTTTGATGATAGTTTTTTGAAAAAATCTGATAATGTAGATATGTCAGCGTCGATACACAGCTTAGAGCCTGTAAGAATGACAGGCGAAAGTAATTTCGTTAGAAGATTGTCTTCTGCGTCAATTCACAGTGGAGGAGGAGACGATGCTTTAATAAGGGCATCACTACGCAGAAGACCACACAAAGCTGTGCCCCCTTCACATAGAAATAGTTATCAAGGGCTAGAGGGGGATTCGACTTTACCTGCAGGTATTTATTGCACTTAGAAACTTTTAAATAAAATCTGACGTATATATTACTATAACCGCTTATAGGGATTTTCCAGGATTTTGTGCTACTTGGATACCTTTGCTAACAAATTTTGGCTGATCTAGAGTGAACCATTTTTTCTCTGATTGTATTAATGCGCGTGCTCTGCTACTGTTTGCTGCGCCCAAATCCTTGATGAATTATTTATAGAATTATTTTGCGGAGATTCATAATACAAAAATAATAATAAAATTATTTTGCTCTAATCCGCGATAACGTAAGACAGTACGACGAAGACGTGTAATAAGCTTGTACTAGAAACATTTATCCGATCGTTGATGAGGGTGCCATTGTTATGTTTAATTATCTCAAGTTATTCCAATATGTTGGGTCGGAGACTTTTGTCTGTTTGTTTGAATTGTGTGTGCAGAATTTCGAATCTATGTCCATTAGGAACTTTATAACCGCTTTCTGACAAATGTTTAGCGAATTTTAACGATTGTTGAGTTTGTGATAGTGGACGTGTGTAGTGCTTGTGGTGGAGGTTTGTGCATGTGTTTTTACGAATCCTGCATGTTTCGGGTATGAAAACGAATAGTCCACTCTACATTTAGCATTATATATATTTACTATAAACTTTATCGCGGATTATAGTAAAATTTTATTATATTTTTTTATCCTTGATGAAGGCAAGCGTGGGCAGTAGGGTTGGTGTAGCCTAAAGACGCAATCCGGGAGGAAATGGCCTGCGCTTGACGTTGGCATTTTAACTGATAAATTTTCCGGTTTCACACCTGTAATTAACATTATAAAATAAGCGATCCTTTGTAATTTCAATTCCAGCATCCACTCCATCTCCTGTGTTTGGAGCAGCCGGAACTCGTCGAACGGTTTATTTAACGGATGATAATCCTGAAGTAAATCTTAACAGTAAGCCTCAAAGTACACCAGTGAAAGAGAATCCTACTTACTTAGTTTACAATAGAATATCAACTGTTATTGGTGATGGAGCATGTCAAAGCAATAACGATAGAACTACAAATGAACACCAAAGGACAATGTCGGATCACACTCGTTCTATGGAAGACAATTTGCAAGAAAGGGATGACACGCGTCATGATAAAAGAGCTGTGAGTCGTAACGATAAAGCTGACAATTCTAAAGAAACGGCTATATGGTACGAGTATGGATGTGTATAAAAGTATCATTGTAAATGATTTATAGAGCACGCATTACTTTGCGGAATTCCATATTACAAAAACTATAACAGAACTACTTTGCCATAATAAACACTTACAAAATCATTTTAAATACAAAAGTAATAATAAAATTATTTTGCTATAATCCGCGATACAGTAAATAGAAAATATATATAGTGTTTAATGTATAGTGGACTATCAGTATTTTCATACCCGATACGTGCAGGATTCATAAAAACACATGCACAAACCTCCACCACTTCCACCACAATACACAAGCACTACACAGGTTCACTATCACAAACTCAACAATCGTTTCGCCCCGCAACCGAAGCATCATCAGGAGATAGACTCCACGACAAAATCGCAAAGCAAAATAAAAATTAATCAATTTAAATATTTTATATATCATCAACCCTTATCCCACTATAAGTGGGGTCGGCTCAACATGTTAGAAACATGTTGTCACATGATTCGGCTATGTGTTTTATGACCGGCTGTTTCCTGACTTCAACTTAGTCGCCTTTTACGACACCTCGGTGAGAAATGAGGGTAGTCTATTATACTCAGCCGGATACCACAAGTTGGATCAACTTATCTTAGTCGCCTTTTGCGTCACTTCGGTAAGAAATGAGGGTGGTCTATTCTACTCAGCTGGATAGCACAACACGGTAAATATGTTATACATATAAATGAAAATTTCAAAGTCACTTCCAGTTTGCGTTTTGTATCTATGTTATTGTTTTGAAATAAGGTAAACCTAATGTGGGTAATTGCAGAAATTATTTTAATCCCAGTCAATTTAGTTTTAAGTTATTATCTCATGTAAGTTCTTAATGAGAAATTAAGATATATCAACCTCATAATCCGCGTTAAAAGAATGTATGTAATGTTACGTGTGTGAACGCTTGGTTAAAGTCACTGTTTCACGGTTCAAAATTCAAAATCGGTTTCGGGGCGAAACGATCGTAGGGATTTTGATGGTGGTTGTGTGTGTATTGCTTGTGATGGTGGTGAAGGTATCTTGAGATACGTGTCGTGACTTGTTCTGCATGTGTAAGGTATGTGAATTTTGTCTGCTTCATACACTTAACATTACATACATTCTCTTAACACACGCGGATTATACCAAAGTAGTTCTGTTATAGTTTTCTGTAACATAGTAAAATTATCATGTTTAGCTAGATTAGACTGATTAGATGCCTTGAATATAGAAATGAAATAACGTGTGATTACCTTTTTGATATAATACAATGATATTTGAGGTTTGAAGTATATAATAAGATTTTTTTGAAGCAGTATTATTATTTGGCATTTATTTATAAAGTTCAATAATTTTGCAATAGTTTTTGTTGTGGTAATAATAAAGCTTTTTTTTACAATTTAATAGTCTTGTGAGGCTAAATTTTGTACCTACTGTAAAATTGAGACAATCTGTCTGTATTTATTTGATAGGCTGAGAAGAATTATGTTATCTGTATTCACGTACTTTACTTATTTGCATATGAAAATCTAATTACTAAGTTAAAATATAAGCCGTCAAATCATATTATTGTCTATTCTATAAATTATTATTCTGGTTCTACACGTTTGTATATAATTTCAAATATTGCCAATGAATATTGAACAAATTCCTTACCTATTGGTAGTTATATTAATTAAACTGTGCCTAATTTATATATGATATACTAAATAGCCTTGCCAGTTTGTCTGTGACAATATATTTTAAAAATATATATATTGTATGTTTTTAGTTATTTTGACACAATGCTCTTGTAGTATATATAGGTCTAGATATATTTTATTTGTAAATGTTTAATTTACATAATTAATTTTTGATACTGAGATTTTTTGAATGAATAGGAGATAATCAATTTTATAATAATTTGTAATTTTTAGGTATATAAGTTTTATAATTTGTATTAATTGTGTCACAATATTTTAAAACCATTAACGCCAGTGTACTTTTAGTATGAATTTATTTAGTTAAGTTGGTTTTCTGGATAATTAAATATACAATTCTTAATCAAATAATTCCATAGCAATGTAATGACTAATGCATTTAATATTAATTATTTAATATTTAACTTGACCTCAAGATGAATTATCCGAGTAGTGATAATAATATTTGTTATATTAAATGCTTATATTAAATAATAAAAAACATAATTTACGTACTAAAACGATAACTAAACTTTTTAGTACAGTTTTCATTTCGTAGAAGGAAAGTTGGTGTTCTATTAGCACAGCTAGGTCTTCTATTATGTGGTAGCCACTATAAAATCTTACGACTATGTCTATCTTTGAACTATATCTCCCATGGCCCAACGTCACTTTGGCCTCACAGGCAGTTAAAATTTTAAGTCTTTTTAAGTATGCAGTCTTTAGCGGACAATTAGATCAGATTAGGATCATTTGTTGATCATACACCATACTGTTCAGATATTTTCGCTGAGCAGTCAGGTATTATGGACGTAAGGATCTCGCATTGACCCGATTGTCACTGCTTACAGGTTTGCGCTTAATTTGCTCTTATCTGTCATTATGCAGTGTCAAATGTAAGCGTAAAACTTGGAAGCGTAGACCCTTTCACAGTTTTCCATTGACCATCTTTGTCACATTGCATTGAGACTCGGCCACTCAAAATCAAAAAGCCTTTTATCCCAAATACTTTCAAACCTGCCGCTTTCTTCAACGTTGCGTTGATGACCCGATCACGTTATTAAGTTTTGTCCTCTAATGATATGCACGCGCTAAAGCGTAAATCTATATGACCTTCAGCCAATACCACTTGTCTTTAAAAATATTGTAGGCAAGGAATCAGACACTACTCTGGGTCTGTATTCTAAAGTAATGGTGTAAGTATTTAAAAGGTATCGTGCCTTGTTTGTCTTCCCGGTTCAGAACTTCCAGTCATATCCCACCGTGAATTGCAATTGAAAATTTTTTCGTCTAACCCTTTTATTCGCGCATCTTGACACCTCTTCCCACCGTTCGCGAAACTGATTTTAATATAATAGTTTTATGTAGCTGATTATACTCTGGAGATAAACGAAGATAATTTCCTGTTTAATTATCATTAAAAATTAATTTTGTCATCTTTTATATGATTAAAAGAGTGATGATGTTTATTGAAGACATAAGTTTATATATATTTTATATCATTGTTCAGGTCAGGTTGTTTATTTCAGCAAACTAATCCTTAAATTGATATGTAAAAGTCGGATATATATTTTTTTCAGCTTTTTCATATTCAGCTTAATTATGTATTGAACAAATGTTTACATATTATTATTATATAATCACATAAAATAATGAATTATGATTATAATAATCATAATTCATTACCTACCAATCCGCATTGGAGCAGCCTGGTAGGTCTTAGCTCCAATCCTTCTCCAAAACGGAGATAGGAGGCCTTAGCCCAGCAGTGGGCATAGTAACAGGCCGTTACTTTACTCTTACTAATCATAATTCATTATTTTATATGAATGATGAATTATCATAATGAATTATGATTATGATTGGAAACAATACCCAAGTTCAAATATAAAAATTTGGAAGAAGCAATTACACTTGGTGATTTAAGATTATAATTTAATTTACCATTAGTACCTAAATTCGTTAGTAATGACGTCCCAATTAATAATCAGAAAATAAACATATCATATTATTTCTTAATTATTCAATGTTACACCACTACACTACCAAACTGTTTACCAAATTAATACTACTGAAATATTAAGCTAGAAAAATGTATGTTGTTAACAAATACGAAAATTTTGGTTGTTCAAATTGTAAAGGATTGACGTAGCAGGAAATACAACATTTAAGTAGTCCTTCTATTTTTAGATCATAAAATCACACCTATTTTTTAATTATTGCAGTGTTAGAAAAATGTGACGTCATTATCTCATTAACTGGCTGGGGGTTGGCATACAAAAACCGCGTCGCTTTCTTTTTAAGTCCTTTATTCTAATTTCAACAAACAATGTTTTCCTCACATAAACCTAAAGCAAAGTATACAGTTATTTTGACCTTGATCAAGCATAAATAATATTAAATACCTTTATTAAGTTTTATACCTATTATCTCAGTATATTGCATCGGGAGGTATGCCTGTATTGGAAAGACATTATAAAGTAACTACTTAACAATACGATACCGTTATTTATTTCGTAATCAAATTTGTGTGACAACAGGTGCTAGTATATTTGAAAATTTTGTATGTGCTTGCTAAATAAGATTGCTATTTTTTTCTCCTAATCTCAGATCACAAAAAAGGATGATGGAGTCCAGCCCACCAATCTAATAAAACGTTTTATAATTAGTGGTATTTTCTAATTATCTGTGCGTGTCGCAGTGTTACTAGCTTAGTGGCGTATAAACAAAAAATCTTTACACTATTTATTTAAAAAAAATATAAAAAATTTACGTTACTAATTTGATAAAACCATTTTAACCCAGTATCTCTTTATTAATCATAGACATGTATGTAACATCACGTTTGCAAATATCAGAGGGGAATATTCAATAGATCAGAGGACAACTTCTAATCTAAAACAACTAATATTATCCATTTTTTTTGATAATGAATATTCTTTTGCTAACAACATTATTAAGCTTCCTTTTTTATATATTACGAATGAATCATCCTGCCTGCCTGCCCTTATCCCACTCTACGTGTGATCGGCACAACATGTTACGAACATGTCACATGATTTGGCTACGTATTTTACGACCAGCCGCTTGCCTGACGTCAACTTACCTTAGTCGGCTTTTACGACACCTAAGAAATGAGGGTGGTCTATTCTACTCAGCCGGATACCACATGACGGGTCGACTTTATTGACTGGTCTATATAGTACACAAACTTTCGTTTTATAAATGAGAAAAGCTGCAGTTTTGGAAACCTTTATTTTAAAGTGTATTGTATTTTTTTTGTAGTATTACGTAATATATTACGAATGAATCATTGTATAATAATAAATGTCTGTTAGATTAGTACCGTACACTCCATCTTCCTTTTTTTTAATGTGAGCAGACTTAATGATATAATTTTCTTTTGTTTCGTAGTGACTTACTAGTACTTAATCGCCTCTCACCGAATTATATATTTTAGCACACTTTGTACGAATAAAACATCGAATTAAAGTTGTCAATTTTATTTAACTTCTCCAAACACGTCAATTGGGCACTTAATATAAATATTACTCTTATTGTGTCATTAGACTTAAACTACTTATCGGTTACTAATTTTTTCAGTCGCTACGTAAACACAGACAGTAAAAGAAAATATATAAAAACATTTATTTTTGTTACCCTATACATTTTTGTTTCGCTGTGATTTATCCAGTGAAACGAAAGAAACAGCAAGAATCTCAATTTTCACAATAACAAATCATTAAAATAAATTAGGTAATACAGGGAATTTTTTATCATAATGACGATGCCAAATTTAATAGTGGATATTGAGGTTGGCACTGGTGGAGAACTATATGTGTAGATTAATATAAACTTGTCAACTCTGATATAATAAGTATGTACTAGTATCTTTAAACTCCATATTTAAATATTATAAAAACAAAGTCTGGTACGTTTTCACGGGTAAAACGCAAGCATTGACGATTTCCAATTAAAGCATTATAGGAACAAATGTTTTGTACCACATACATTTTGTAAAATATAAATATTTAAGTGCATCTCAATGAAGCTGCGACCTATATAGTTAGACAAGCTATGCAATACCATTAAATGAAATTAGCATACTAAACTTCAATAAACCAAGTTCAATTAAAATGACTTCAAATTTAAACTTATGGACAAAGCACAATGTTGTGACACAACAATCCAATGATCAAGTGAGTTGCTCGATATAAAAATTCAAGTACTTTCCATAATCTATGTATTTAGAAGCCTGAGCTGTTATAGAAGTTTATTTTTATGATTGAATTATAGTATACTATAGATTGTCTGTGGTCACCTTTATTGACATATCAAGTGGAACATTTAAATTCGAAATGGTAGAGCATACATACCCGCATATACGGGAAATAAGATAAGTGTTCTCACTAAATTATTTACATTACTGACTATCAACATTATATTTTTTTTTAATTGGTAACTATAAATTGATGTCATAGGTAAGTAAAACCCATAAAACCATTTAATCAACAAAAAATATTTGTCCTAGTTTAAATAATATGTAATAATTATAGGTTGTATTAACACACCAGCGAAGCTAACTCCATTGAAGACCTAAAACTTCTACTAAAAATGTATTACATTAAATCATGCACGGGCAAAATTATAAATTACTATTATTACTCATTGGTGATCCATTCACCTGCTAAGGTCAGATTTGTTATAATTAGGATTAAATTTAATAAATAAAGTAGGAAAATCATAAAAAGTAGTATCTGTGAAATTATAAAAGAGTGTCATTTAATATGGACACCAATAAGGACTGATAAATAAGTCAGATACTAATCATGACTCATATTAATTTTTTAGGACTCATCAAACATTGTAACGGCAATGTGTGATCACTTCACACAACAGTTCTCTTGTAGAAATCCAAAGCATATTTGCACTTTATTGCAAGGTGACTGCATTTTTTATATTTTATAATTTATGTATTTGTATATGTATATCACAAAGATCCATTTAAATTTACTTCTGTTACTTCCCATTGCAATACTGGTAGTGGATTTACAGAAACTCTGAATGGCACACCAGATACAACCACCTTTTGACCATCAGCTTCAGGTGGTAAATATGATATAACACACTGAAATGAAATAAAATATTACTTTGAAATATGTTTCTGTGGATTATAAAAACTATAGCAAACTTCTAAATTATCAATACCTTTGGTTTGGCTGTTTCAGTAGACATGTATCCAATACACATAGTTTTAGTAGTATGACCCCAAAGCAGTTCTCCTTCTTCAAATTGTGGGTTAAATGTGAGAGCTAGAGAACCTCCAAATTTTTCAGGAATATCCCACAAGAAAGGAGACTCTAAAAAGTTTTCTTTAAAACATTTATTAAGGCCCATTGTTGGAGAAGAATCCTTTAGGCTTTCAGCTGAGATTTTGGCCAACTGTGTTCGTATTAGATGTTCACCACATCCTGAAGTACAGGCTGCAACAGAGGGTGTGAACTCATCTTTACTCATCATAGCCCAGACTCCACTCCCAAATGAAGCTGCCTGGCCAATTCTTCCCTCATGTTTTAAGGAAACCCCACCTGAGCTTGCTCCAGATGCTACTATTCCATTTGAATCTACACAGATGGCTCCTACAGTATCTAATGGACTAAATTTTAGATCATTTTGTGCTGAATATCTTTTTAACTTCCGCTTACAATGTTTATAATTATGTAAAGCTCTACTAGATACCATTCTTTGGTCATCAACAATTTGTAAGCCCATCTTTTCTGCCCACGATTTAGCACCTTGACCTGTTAAAATACATGGTGGCACTCTTCCTAGTGATAGATTACTGCATTGCCTAATACATAGTTGTTTAGCTAATGTTATTGGATTCCAAACATTTGATACAGCACCACATGCACCAAAATGTAAAGTCTGACCATTCATAATTGATGCATCACATTCTACCAACCCATTCCAACTCAAATTGGATCCATATCCAGCATTTGTCAAAGAACTATTTTCTAATTCTGTAATTAAAATATCATTTTATAAATCAAAGTAAATATATATTTTTTAATAATATTTCAATTAAAATCCATACCAATTATCGCCTTTTCTACAGCATCAACGGCATTCCCACCTTGTGCTAGAGCGTCCGCAGCCTTCCTGCATGCGATGTAACAAGTCCTTTGATAATCCTTTTTTAAGGATTCACTGTGGGAACCGGCGCCTGATATTAAGGCAATTTATTACTTTTGTTGCTTAAAAAACGAAAAACAGACTTTTTGAGAATTACATACCACAATGGACAGCTATAAATCCATTCATTTTTATCATCTAAAGGTACTTAGTCTCTTAAAAAGATTGAGTGTTGGGTCCATCTAAATAATAATAAAACTAAATTCTCAAATTGTAAATTAAACCTATTCAGAGCCAAACATCAAACCATAAATTATTTTAGTTAGTACTCTATAGACGATACACTATAATCTATAATATGTAGTAATCTATGCCATAGATTATCAACAATCATCAAACTACAGAATACAGCATTCTGCATCGAAGCACAACATCAAACAAATAACAATTCATAAACCATAGACTCTTTTCCTTCTATTCGCTCGTGTTGAATTTTAAAACAAGCACGCTAAAAGGCCTCGTTTGCGCGGGAGTTAAAAATACGGCTTATTAAAACTCCGCGTAGGCGCTTTATTTCGTCGCTTGATGTAACTGCAATACGAACGTTTTTGAATCACTGTTGTCTCGTCTCTCGCTTTAGTAAAACTTGGAAATAGTGTAAAATTATTATCAATAGTCGTTTGTGTTGCTAGAAAAAGAATACAAAAAGCATTCAAGGTACATCCTCTTAATGAAAAGAGGTACTTAAGATGACAATTTAAGACACTATATGAAGATTTGAGGCAATATCCTGATAAATTTTTGAATTGATAGATATCTGGATACCCATTTGTTTTATTTTAACCTTTCTTTTAAAGCACGTTAAAAAGTACTCCGTGCATTGAGGCGTAAAGTCGTTGACCATAACGCCTTGTCAAATTAATTAATCTAGCTCTGGTTCCCTTAATGAAACCATCAAAAGAGCTCTTGCCACCATCGACGTTCCTGCTCTTCTCGAGCCTTCCGGGATATGTCGTGATGATCGCTCGTAGGTTTGACGACTTCCAGCCTCCCGAACAAGCCGGTTTCCGAAAGGGGTATAGTACCATAGACCACATATTCACGCTGCGGCAGGTTATACAGAAAACCGAGGAGTATAATCAGCCACTTTGCTTGGCGTTTGTGGACTATGAGAAGGCCTTTGATTCGGTGGAAACATGGGCTGTGTTAAGATCGCTCCAGAGATGCCGAATCGACTATCGGTACGTCCAAGTGTTAAAGTGTTTGTATGAAAACGCCACAATGTCTGTCCGTATCCAAGACAAAACTACGAGACCAATCCAAATGCGGCGAGGTGTGCGACAGGGAGATGTCATCTCCCCGAAGCTGTTTACCGCTGCATTGGAAGATGTCTTTAAGCTTTTGGATTGGAACGGATCAACATCAACGGCGAGTACATCACTCACCTTAGATTTGCCGACGACATAGTCGTTATGGCAGGTTGTCTGGAGGACCTTAACACAATGCTCGACGACCTCAGCAGAGTGTCTCAGCAGGTGGGCCTTAAAATGAACATGAGTAAGACGAAAATCATGTCAAACTCACATGTTCCGCTCCACCCGGTCATCGTTGAAAACTCTGCACTCGAAATTGTAGACGAGTATATATACCTGGGACATACGGTCCAGCTGGGTAGGTCCAATTTCGAGAAAGAGGTTAGCCGCCGAATCCAACTCGGATGGGCAGCGTTCGGGAAGCTACGCGAGATCTTTTCGTCCGAAATACCTCAGTGTCTGAAGACCAGGGTCTTCGAACAGTGCGTGTTGCCAGTGATAACCTACGGATCCGAAACGTGGTCGCTCACTATGGGCCTTATAAGAAAGCTCAGAGTCGCTCAGCGGGCGATGGAGCGAGCTATGCTCGGAGTGTCTCTACGAGATCAAATCAGAAATGAGGAGATCCGTAGAAGAACTAAAGTCACCGACATAGCTCAGCGTGTCGCGAAGCTGAAGTGGCGATGGGCGGGGCACATAGTGCGGAGAACCGATGGGCGCTGGGGTCTTAAGGTGCTGGAATGGCGACTCCGCACCGGAAAGCGCAGCGTCGGTAGACCCCCTACGAGGTGGACAGACGACCTCAAAAAGGTCGCAGGGAGCCACTGGATCCAGGCGGCGCAAAATCGTGTGGAGTGGCGATCCCATGAAGAGGCCTATGTCCAGCAGTGGACGTCCATCGGCTGACGACGACGTTGGCAAGAGACCAGACTGGTCCCAATGTGGGACGCAACATGCGTTGATACGTTAGCCTCGTCCCATATCAGGGAAACGGTGTCAAGAACTGGAGCTGCGGCGGATATGGCGAATCCGGCAAGCGGCGAAAGTATGCATCTCTCGTTGAGAGTTATATATTTGTGCGGTTTGCAGTTGAGACACCAAGGCCATGGAGCCAAAATGCAAAATTGTTTTTTATCCGTTTTAACACCTCGGTTGATCGCCTCTTCGGATGACAAGAGGGCTGGCTCCTTTTTCGCACAAAGAATCAGCTTAGCGATTCAACGCGGAAACGCTGCCAGCATTCTTGGGACCATTCCACGTGGGCATGATTTGTATAGTAGTAGCGTGTAAGTAATTTAAGATAGATATAACTTGTACATTTTTGTTACAAATAAAAAAAATATATATATTGAGTTCTTAAAATAATCGATTGAAAAAACAACATTATTTTAAGTAATCACTTCTTCTTTCTTTGAAAGTATAAAAGATAAGATTTATGCGTTATTGGAATAAACCGATGTAGCCAAACTACATATTTAAATAGAATTTTGAAATGCAACGTATGATTATAAATAAAAAGAATAGTTGAGAAATGGTGTCGTACTTAGGTGTTTAATTATTCCCGCCAAACGCATGCGTAGTTAATTAAGTCTTTTTATGCATACGCATTACGCAGACGAGTTCATACAATTTAAGTTTTACGTTTTTTTTAACGTTTCCCAAAGTTTCAGTGATGAGCAATGACTGTTTTTCTCGTTTTTTTATAACAAGTTTGTCCTTATTTTAATTTAATGGTATACGAAAGTCTGCCCACATTTTCTTACTTATTTCAGGCTTTTTTACGATAAAAAAATTACGATAAACTGCTTAGAAGTGGTTGGCGGAAGTATTTTAATATTAAAAAAGAAAATGTTATAGCAATACGCAAATATTGTCCAAAAATATAAAAATGAAATCAAACCAATAAAAATTTTCCTTGCAAGAAGAATTAAATAAGAGGTTTGAAATTATTCAAAAATTGCATCTTTAACTAGTTTGTAAAAGCTTTTAGTTTGTTCGAGGTGGTGACCTTCACAGGAGTCACCAGAACGACGGTCCCTGACGCTAGTAAACTTCTGCGCACTACTCTCCTCATTTCACAATCTCGGCGATGTTTTTGCGCTTGCTCGTCGTGCCCGGTGACACTGTAAGAGCTTTTAGATCTTACATCATATAGTCAGTTCGAAGTTCGTCAGGCAAAGGGCGCAGAGCTTATGTTGGCGTAGGGCCTATTCAGACGCAATGGGGCCAAAATACCACGAGCATGGTATTATTGTTGCATAAATATTTCACTATGTATTATTATTTTTTTAATGTTTGGAAGGTAAACAATTTTTAGTGAAAAAAAAGTGCTTTATATATATGGTACATAAAGCATTTTTACAGTACAGTTGACATCAAGATGAGAAATCGAATATGGATTTCTGACGGAGTTGTTTGTGGAATGTCTTTGAAATATAATATAAAATTAAAAATTGTTAATGGTTTATATTTATTTGAATTTATTTACAGATTATATTTTTAACTAAATTTCTAAAATAATAAAAATTTATCCTTATGTAACCATTTTACAATAGTTATAATAAGCAATAAAGTTATTGTTTAAGAGCTTTTCCAGCCCCCATTACAACACCCACTACAAGGGCAGCTACTGTAAATCCTTGTGCTAAAATTCTAACACGCATCATTCTCTGTGATAGTTGGGATCTTCCAGTGCGAAAACACCATAAACCATATGACAATGCACCAGCTGTTGCAAGACAACCTAAAACAAATTAACATAACTAATATTGGTTCAAATGAGAAAAAAAGATATGTCAGAACTTATTCTTAAGTAAGAGTGTCTATATCAATTGGTAATAGGTTCTAAATTCACTGAACATGTACCCTAAATATTATTCTCATAAATTTTTTCAAAGCATTTAAAATTATCAATAGTATTAGTGCCATTTTATTATGGCATGATTGCTATCAAGTAATTTAATAACTTTGAAACAAATAAATATAAATATTATTTAATGTAATGTAATCTGTCTAGTTTAAGAACCCTACCAAGTATTATAAAAGATTCATTTCTAGAAAACAATGCAAAATATTAAATATACTATGGAAACTACTTAAACCTATGGAGTATACATTGACTTAGTGTAGTTTGACCTTAATTATATAACAATTAATATATATTTCTTCATCATGTTTGAAATAGCCAATCGTTTTTACTTTAGCAGGATTGGAGATTAAATGCATTATATATATAGCATAGCAGATTTCATGTATGCAAATATAAATAAAGTATTTAATGTAGTTACAGTCCAGCAGTGCAACTTTTTCGAAGGGTTCCAAATTCAAACTCTGGACAAATACCAATGAGTTTTAAAAATTATGTGTTTTATTAATATCTGCCATTTATCACACTTTTTGGTGAAGGAAATCATCATGAGGAAACTTGCATAATTCTAGAGAATTCTGGGGAGAAGTGTACAACTCCACATTCGAACTGCTTGGTAGTTTGGTCCAACCCTTCACTCCTACAACATAGAGAGGAGACCTATTCCCAGCAGTGGGACAGTAACAGGCCGTTACTTTAACAATCCTAGTAAATCAACTTACTAATACAACAAAATGTATTATATATGAATAATTTATTCACTTAAACCTCTTTAATATTAAACTGTGTTATTCTTGTTTATATAATATTTGATTAATATAGGCTTGAGCTGTGAAAGCCCAGCGATGAGACCATGCGACTTTCGAGGGGAACACCAGTTTAAACCCAGGCAGGCACCAATGAGTTTTTCTATTAAAACTCATGTATCTAATTGATAATTGCAGTGGGATTGTAACAGGCTGCTACTTTACTTTTTTTTTAATATAGGCTTAATTTAATTTTTGTTATGTCTTACTTAGGTAATGTAATTAAAGCAAAAGAAGTATTCACTAGTCTATAAACTTCTGAAGTGTGAATTATTTCTTTAAAAAGTAGACTTCTTTAGTTAGTATCTTTTTTTTATAGCCCAAATATTAACAAATCCCCTCTTCATATACTACAAATATAACCACCATTTTACAAAAACTTATGACGTATCATGCCAGGGTTGTAGAGAGGTCAATTAACTTTTATAGCATCATTGGTTCTTAATTCTTATACAAATATTTACCTATGGGTACGAATGGATTTTCTCCAAATTTGCGCATAAATTTTTCTTTTGTTGTTTCGACTCTTTGCACTGGACCCATATCACGGCGCAATTGTACCCAATCAAGGTCTCTTGGTTCTTCATTTTCCATTACTTAGATTTTATTAATACAATGTTTACTAAAGATATTTTCTATTATATTCCAAATTTATTATTATCAAGACTAGTTAGTAGTCTATGATCAAAACTACTAACCATAAAGACTATGTTCTACCCATGTTCTACCATAGTTGATTAGCTAAAATAATGTATATATTATATAAAATAATGTATATATTAAAATAATGTATATATTGTATATATTCTACATTGCACTACTTAAGTATTAAGTAGTTTAAGTACTAGCAAGAGGTTAGAGAGAGGAAATAATCGATTATTATATTAATCGATTACATTAATTACCCTCTTTTATTATTTTTTACCCTCTTTTCTGTGTTTTAAGATATGCGTTGTTGGATGAAACCTATGTAGCTAAACAACATGTTTTAATCGAATTGCACATAAATCGCATCGTTATTCCTAGTTGTCCACTTTAATTAGTCTTTATTTTAATGAATTATTAAAATCAAAAAGCAATTTTTTTAAAAGTCAGAATAAAATCGATTATTAAACAATAATAAATCGAATAGATTGATTTTTATAATCGATGTATAATAATCGATATAAAATCGATTTTTTGACGTCCCCAGTACATGCAAGGGCTACTAGTTGCTGTGGTCTTACAAATCAGAATTGCTTTTGGAGTTTAAGGTGCGCATAAATTGTTCTAAAATGTTTTTCATCAATGGTGTTAATGTATCAAAAACAGTAAGTCATTTTAATTAATTTCATAAGATTCTCGTTTTGTTGACAACCACGTTTTCTCTACTTTTAATCGGCTTTAGTGTTAATTGATGCGCAATGCACATGCATTATTGACCTATGTTCTTGACATTGTTCTGTTAGAGCTATAGTCAATGCATTGCTCGTACAGTGTTATGATATCGATTGCGTTTATTTTGCTTGTTATGTTTCCTATGTATATGACGAAAATCATTAATAACGGCGTACGGTTTCAAAACTTTATTTACACCTAAATGTTCCAAACCACTCTCGTCTACGAAGTACGACTTCTACTGATGTCTTAACGATGGCTTTAAGAAATCATTTTCAAGTTTTCAATTTATAAGCCGCTAATGTTTATTAAAAAAATAAATTATATAAATTTTTGTGAGTCAATTGAAATATTGACATAATTTGCCTCATCCCAAGAATAAAGTTACATTTCATACATGTATAAAACATGGGATGTGTAACTTTACTCTTCAGATGGGGTGAATTTATCATGCTTTATTATATATTATTTTTACTATAAAGTTCGTGAATTTGACATATCAATGCAAGTCTGATAACCCCTACCCCTAGCAAAGATAGACACACTGTTGTTGTTGTGTTAGGAATTCAAAGGTTAACTTAAGATTTAGTTTTAATAGAAGTTTATTTTAAAAATATTGTACAAGAGAATTTATATATAATTTATTAATTTTTTTTTCAGATGTCTCTATCACTGCTCAGTTTTAAGTCTAGTGCTTCTCAGAGAGTGTCTTGAGCGCTTATATTTATTTAGAGAATAATAATTTTTTTATTATATATTCATAGTCATAATTGTTTATTTTTTGCTCTAAAATAACAGATTATATTGTTCTTAATGTTGGCAATAATATTTGCCTTATCAGTCTGCTCAAGATAAAGCACACCTCAGTATCAATTTGTTTAGTATTTCATAACAACTTATTCACTGGTGATTGGTCATATTAAAAAAATATTTTAAAAGCTAGCATCATTATTTCCTGAAGTATCAACATACTCAAAATGGCTTCTAGTGATCCAGAAATTAAAGATGGTTTTACTCTTCCCATTTGGATGAAGTCTAAACCAACCAAGTAAGTAGTTTTTGATATTGTTTTTTACACTGCTTTAGCCATACTTCAATTAAAACACAATCTTTGGATGAAGTTATTTATAAATAAAGAATATAATTATATGTTTATTGTTTTGTAGACTGTTAGAATTATTTATTTTGTTTTTTTCATGATTAGAAACATATTTTTATTTTTTGATACATGTTCAATTCATAGATGTTAAATTTTCATTTTAATTGATATTGGCAAATTAAAGTAAACTAACTACTTTCAAACTTGTATACTTTTTTTATTTTATGTTCAAATACATTTCAGCTTGAATTGTTTTAATTAAGTGTGATAAGTATTCAATGGTATGTAGGTTATTAAATTTATAAAATGTCATGACATATTGATGTCTGGTATTTCCTATTGTAATTTTTGGTAAATCAGAGATGCTTATATAATTATATAATGATTTATCCATATAGCATATAGTGCAATTTTCTGACCTGAATTCCATCATATGATTGATGACTGAATCTAGAGCAGACTGGTAGTGTAATTTACTGTCAGAATTATAGTAATATTTGAAAATATTATTTACTATTGGTATGTATTTGCTTCTGTTATGCTAAATGTGAATTGATAGGATATACATATTCCTAGAATTCTCAAAAAATATGCAGATTTACTCACGACATTCTCCTTCAGTTTGTCTATAATAATTTTAAATTATATTTTTTTTAATTTGCTACTACTAGAAGACTTGGTCAAGCGTCACTATTCCCGTTTTCTCCTGAAGGAGATGACAGTCAGGTCCCTACATTTACTTAGTGCAAAATCGCAGCTTTGTTCGGAAGCCCGTCAATAGGATCTGAAGCATTTTTCTCCAGCACCACATCTGAAAAGTATCCATTATGATGTCTAAGTATCGTGCAGTTGGGTCATCGCATTTTTAGCTATCCTTATGCGTCTTCTGATTTATTGTTCACACGAACCTTTGCCGCTTATTTTAGCCCCCAGACAGTTGTAGTCTTCAACTGATTAGAGTTTGAGAGCTCCTGTGAATTTAAATTGATTGCTACAGTCAACTATCATGAACTTGGTTTATTACGGTTGATTTTGAGACCCGTTTCAAAGCATTATAATATTGTGCATCAAATGCTGCAACCAACGTTTAACTTTACCATTACAGCAGTTTAAAAACACTGTTAAAGAAAGGCTAATACAGAAAGCCTACTATACTATTGAAGATTACTTAGACGTTAAGAATATGTGGATATAACTACTCTTCGACCTTGTACAAGACATTAATAACTATATGCAACTAGTAATAAGAACTATTCTTTGAAAAGAGCAACTGCCGAGTTTCTTGCTGGTTCTTCTCAGTAGGAACAGCTTTCCGAACCATCAGTAGATGTTGACGATTCAAAAGCACTTGTTTACAAGTTTACTTGTATAAGAATATTTTGAATTTGAATTTGAATGTATGTAATTTGATAAGGATTTACACTGTATCTATGTTAATTGCTTCATCGGCCAAATACTTTACTTACTCTATGACTACTAATTGACCAGTGACCATTTAAAAGGGATAAGAATGGATATAGTAAGTTATCCTGAAAAAATAGATATATGCCATTGCTACTTTTTGGCCTATCCAAAGAGGCATTTCCAGTTATATATTGTTTTATTATATTTTAAACAGATTAAGCATTTTTTAATGAAAGCTCCCAACTTTTTTTAACACTTACCGTCATATTTCAATTAATTTGTAATTTAACGAACTTAAACCTTTAAAGACTCATCTTTCAAATTTTCAAAGACTTCTAAATTTTGTTTGGACTAACCCTTTTAGTTTAAATCGCTTAAAAATTTATTTAGTACTTTTGGAGTTTTAAGGGTATTTTTAATAATTAGTTGAATACAAAAAAATTATTTTTATTATTTATGATGTTTTTTTTATCAAGGACAAGGTATCTGATTTGATCTTCTAAAGAAATCTTTCAGTAGGTAGACGCTCTGATATCGAACAAGTGGCGATAAGGTTTTGATTTCTAGATATCTTTGTATTGACATTGACTGACATAAGATTATATCAATCTATACATTATTTTTGACATTTTATTAATCTTTTATATACTCTCAACTCGGACTTTTCGATGCTCTGTGAGCAATATTTAGCCAAAGACATTTCAAATTCAAATTTATTTATTCAAGTAAATTTGTAAACAAGTACCATTGAATCGTCAACTCTACTGTTGGTTCGGAAAGCTGTTTTGATATTGATACTTGATATTGAATTTGAAAATGGTTATAATATTAGCAAACTTTTTGAAAAAATGTGTTATGTTATCAGCGTTATTAGTAGTTCCTTGTCCATCCATAATCATTCATACTTCCATACTAATATTCATATAATAATAAGTTGGTCTATTATAAATATGAAATCACAAATTTCTACTCAATAGTTCATGCAGAAGGTGTATTTTCTGGCCTATTTATAACCATGTGTTTTCCCAGTTGATGTAACTTTGCTATTAGTTATAATCAGCTAACTAGCATGTAAATATTTTCACTGACGTAGGATTGTAAACTTAAAACTATACATTACGGTATACCCATAATCACGTACAAGTAGTTTGGTTGCATTTTTATTTTAATACTAGCTTTTACCCGCGACTTCGTTTGCGTGGACCATAGTTCTGTAATAATCAGTAGCTTCTATCGCTATCCAACCCTGCAAATATCTCCATCACAAAAATCAGATCGATCCGGGCGGTTAAATAGCAGTTCCTACTGCGCTATTTATTACGCTACTCGAAAGACCATATTAATTTTGATTTCCTTCATGCCATTACTATTATTTAGCAAAGATATTAATTTACGCCGTGTGTTATCCGGCTGCATAGAATAGACCACCCTCATTTCTTACCGAGGGGTTGTAAAAGGCGACTAAGGTTGACGTCAGGCAGACGGCCGGTCGTAAAATACGTAGCCAAATCATGGGACAACATGTTTGTAACATGTTGTGCCGACCCCACTTAGAGTGAGATAAGGGCCTGCCCTTATCTCACTCTAAGTGATGATGATGAGCAAAGATATTAATTTGCACTGGAAAGATTCGAACAAAACCGTAAAAAAAGCGTCAGCAGCGTCTTTGAGTTTATCTGTTAATGTGAGACTTTATTGGGCCTTCTGATTAAATTAAAAACATGATATAAAATTTTTCATAAAAATTCTAAACATTAGTTTAATAACTTTTTAGCACAATCTTTACTTTTTATATAAAATACTTCTCTTGAACCAACATCAATGAAATTTGGCACAATTAATGCTCGTACATCACTAACTTATAGGCTATGATATAGATTCTAGAAATCCTGTTAATTTAACATGAATAGCACGAACTTAGGAAACGCCAGAAGAAGGTTAAATATATCACGTTGTTTGACTTACATTGAAAGAGTTATTTTAAAAAAAGTTTTAATATATTATGGTTTCTATTTACTGGATAAATTTAACTTAGCTATTAAAATGTAAAATTAATGTAAGTTATACATAAAAGTGAATGCGAAAATCCGCCTGTCTGTTACGTTTTCGCGCCAAATCAGCTGAACCAATATCGATAAAATTCGTCACAATCAACTTTTTTACATCAGGGTAAAATAAAGGCGATAGAAATCCTGTGAATACAACAGGATACGATGTCATTGCTATTACTTTACTTTAATAAATAATACGATATGTCATGAATCATTTTTGGAATAGCAATCCCAATGAGAGTACAATTAAGTTAAGCTTGAATCTTATCTTTGTAGACAGACCCTTTTGAATAAAAAAACACGTGTGCTTATTTAATGTTAGCCAAAATTGCCTTCAAAAGGCGAATGGCGAATGCGATTCGCACTTAACTGCCCGTCATTTTGTGCGAACGCTTCCGAAGCCGGCATATCGGTGTGATCATCACGGACTGTTATGAGTCTTGCTTTACGGTTTTATACCGTTTTCGAAGCTTTAACAACTTTGACAACGGTGATATGTATTTGATTGCTCTTTATATTAAGTGAATGACTCCGATTTTCGCAGTTGAGTGTGTTGATCACAATTTGCTGCAGTCTTCGATTGCAAACTGATCTTTTGGAATATCAAGACTCCAAATAATGACAGCGATATGCAATGAATCGCTATTGAGAGAATGTTTTCGAAGTTTGCATTTCAGTATGATACTCACAATCGGTTGTAACATTTCAGGAAGTCTAAGAAATTTATCTATTATTTATTTATTTATAATTTATAATTTTTAATTTTTTAAATTGGGCTTCCACGTTTTCAAAGTGTGATTTAACAAAGATAAGTATCGGTCTCGTATCTTCTTTCTCTTAATATTTTTTTGAACACTCGCACTCATAAGCGTGCCTATGGCTCCTCTACACTGTATAATAACTACACATATAATCATGGTATAAAATATAGCTTATTTTATTTGACTTGAGCAAGCTCGCCTGAACCTTCTACAGTACGTATTCAATATTTGTTTTAAAGTAACATCAATTGTAACATAGTAGCGATCTGTTTCGCTTCAACCTTGACAGGTTATAAAGATTAAGTTAATTGGTCATGGAACAAATATAACACAACTGCAAAACTTAGGTGAATTATTGTCACAGACAGTTTGCAGTTTCAATAAGACTGATAGTTTATTGTAGATGGATGTGATGTGATTCGCAATATAAGACTTTAGGTGATGGTGTACCCTCAATTGGGAGAGTTATATACCTTTCGTTGTTCTAGCTGCACGTAGGATCTGCCTATCCTCTGTAAAATTGGAGGATATTTAACAATTAAATTAATGATGCTTATTACCCACGGGATATCATAAATTTATTAATTCTCCTGTCCTTATTTCACTATAAGCGGGGTCGGCACAACATGATTTAAACATGTTATTTGTTGATTTGGCTAGTTATTTAACAACCGGCGGCCTGCCTGACGTCAACTTACCTTAGTCGCGTTTTACGACTCCTCCGTTAGAAATGAAGGTGGTCTATTCTACTCAGCTGGATACCACACGGTGAAAGGGATATCATGAATTATAGTAATTATTTATAATTAATTATTTTCATAATTATATATAATTAATTATTTTCCAAATACAGCAATATCTAAAAAGTTAAGAACCACAACAATATAAGTTGATGAAAAAGAGTCTCCACGATAAGTAGGGGTGGTATCCAAAGTATCAATTTTATTTATAAATTATAGATAGTAGTTTGTAATAAAGTAGTTGTAGTTTCTTATATTTTTCTTTCGCTAATTTTGTTGCGAAACTTAACTAGATTTTCTTGTAAGCTTGCCAATTTTTATTTTTAGTAGTAATAGGTAACCATTGTGAACAAGTTTGTGTACAGCTTCTCGAGTGCAGTTGGCACGTGAGCAGTTCTTTGCATTATGTGCCAAAAGTGTTAGTATGTACTAATATCTAAGACCAACATGTGACGCAGTATGACAAAAAATGAAATAAAAACTTGAGGCGCCTGTCTTTGACCTTTAGAGAACGACGTGTGTTGTAGATATTGTATCGAATGTTATAATCTTGTTTTACCGCTGGGAGGAGTGCGCGAACGGCTTGTCGGTATTGGTCTTCCGAATGTGACGTCACGAGTTATTCTTGTTTGGTACACAAAGTACTATCATCATAATAAAACGATAATAGCATAACATCACTATACGCGATATAAGAAGCTCTCGAGTGTGTAAAATGTTTTTAGTCGCTTGAGTGATTTGTAACAGCAGCTGCTTGGTGATAGAGACATTAAAGTTTTATGATTTCAACTGTAAATAAATCATGAAAAGAAATATCGTGGTACAATTTAGACCTGTCAATAATCTTTTCTTGTAAGTATTGTTTGGCTTTATACATAAAAGTATTATTATACAGATATTGAATGCATTTGCATATCTGGATTTAGTTTTGTATGGCTTAATCACATTTTAATAACATTATATTACATGATTAGATATAATTATTATTTTATTAGATATAAATATTGTTCAGCTATTTTGTTAATAAATATTGTAGAGAATCTAATTATTTTTATTACAAAATGTTTCTGTAACAAGTCGATACTTCTTTCATGTTATTCAACCCACAGACGTCCACAGCTGGACATACATAGTTCTCTAAAAAGGATCTTCACACTACACGATTTAGCGGCTCCCCGTGACCTTTTTTAGATCGTCGCTCTATCTCGTAGGTAGTTTGCTAACGCTGTCTTTTTTAATGTCGGGTCGCCACTCTAGCACCTTACGACTTCAACGCCACCATTATTAACCAATTACCACTTCTGCCTCGCGACACGCCTATATACATACATATAAGTAATTTTGATACTTCTACGGATGTCCTCATTCCTTATTTGATCACTTATAATCCACGAGATAATCCATTCATCCATGGCTCCGCCCCCAGTGGACTTCTTGAGACGATTGCAGAATTTCCTTCCTCTTAAAACCAAAATCATTTTAGCATATTCCCTTCTGCCTCCTCTGCATCTCCTCTGGATGCAACTAAAGAGCTAATCAACAAACTCGAAAGTCTTCAAAATTTGTGCATCCGTTTCATATTTGGACTTTTTTTTCATATATTTTTTATGACAAATTTAATCATATATGGCAATTTTGATGCAAACTAAAGTGAAAAAATTCGCCTTCGCCGGAATATTCATATCCTCACCACGCTTTTTAAAACTCTTGATAGTTCTTCACCTCTTTATCTTCGTTAGCGCTTTCATATGGCTTCCCCTCGTGAAAGACCTGCACGCTCATGCGTGCCAGTTAAATCATTGGCGGTGCCTTCTTATAAAAATATGTTTTTCTCTAAGTCTTTTACAGTCCTTGCATCCCGTCTTTGGAACTGTTTCCCAGATAGCATCTTTAAAGACTCTCCTTCCTTGCACATCTTCAAACTTAGACTAAAGCAACACTACCTTTTCTCGCTGTTATAACTTATATCTTTGTAGGTTTATTATTAGGCGGTCAGGATAGTGCGGGACTACAGGACTATAATGATAAAAGATAGGGCTGTGCAGCGGATTCTCCGTGAAAACGTTACAGACAGACATACTTTTGCATTTACAATATTAGTAAGGATAAAAGGATTACGCCACGTGTGTGATCCTTGTCACGAATTCGCAGGTTCAAACCCTTTTGAATTTGGTATAAGCACTACTTAATTGATATTACTTATTTCACGAATTCGCAGGTTCAAACCCCATTGAATTTACTATAAGCACTACGTAATTGATATTTACAATTCATCATACGCTATTAAGAGAATAGACTAATGATTCCGGTATAATCGAAAACTTTTAGGATATTTATAACGTTCAAATTCCTATTAGAATTCCTATAAGTGTAGTGCGAGGATACTGATTCATCTCTCCAATCTTCAAAAAGGAAATTGAAAGCCTCCGAAAATATTATTTTGCTATAATTCGCTATCACGGATTATCGTAAAATAATATTTTCATTACTTTTGAATTACGGACATGCGCAGTTACCCCTAATTCTCTAAATTATAAAAAGAACATGTATCATCTACCTTACAAATAAAAATGAAGGAAAAATAATGTTATACTTTTAAATACCAACAGGGAGTTCGAGCCTTTTTCTACGTCACCACCTGCGCCTGAGGACTCCTTCTTTTACATTCGCTATCCAAAAAAATTTACTAACGAATTACCAAACGTACCAAGCGATCAGCAGACGGAACTGTCAGCGACATATAACGTGATCAAGGAGAAAGATTGGTCTAAACACACTAAACCATGCCAAGATGTTTTGCATGGCATCGCGCCCATCAATACAGCAGGTAAACTTAATATATGACAAAAATTGTTGCCATTTGACCCTTCTTTCTGGCGTTAAAAAAAAAAATATTTGTTTTATGATAAATATTTGTTCATTACATTTCACTTAACATTAGACATATTGCGAAAATTAATAGTTTCTTCCATTAATATGCCAAACATTAATTATTTTACCATTAATACCTGTAATTGTAATTTTACTTTAATTAATAATAGTAATTTTAATTTAATTTAGTAAGTTTAATTTAATGAATTTATTTATTTAGTAATTTTAGTAATAGTAATTATAATTTATTTAAACACATATTCGTTGTTAGAAAAAGGTAGGGTACACTAGGTTTAGGATTCGTCTTCTTTTTTAACCATTCGACGTGCACAGATGGATATAGGCATCACTTTCCTTACCTCACCACAATATTGTGTTGCTTCCCTGCGACCATTCTAGTTGTCGTGAAGGATATACTTGGGCGGAATCTTCTAGTGCGCGAATGCCGCTTCAATACACTAAGACCTGAATTCCACATGTTCTCCGTACTTAGAGATTATTTGCGCTTCAGATTCACTACACTATGAGTTAATACAACCGTATTAGTAAAATGACAATTTTTTTTGGTTCTTCTACTAATCTCATCGTTTCACATGCGGAGCATAGATCACTTCATCTAAATCGGAGAGAAGAAAGTTTTATTATAAAATATATAGTCATTAATCAAGTTAGAATTCAGATATCTTAAATTTTTTTGTCGATTTTGTTTATTTTATTCCTAAGCATGTTTCGAAAATATTGATGAAGTAATATTTTTAGTATTGAAAAATTAGAAATACCTATATCCTATCTAAAATGCGCGATAAATATTATTGTTTACTTGTTCTAATATGAATAAATTAAATTGTTTACATCAAGACGTGATAATTTATTCATATATCTATATGTTTACATTATTTATTATAGAATCAGTGGAATAAACAGTTTGCCTGCCTACTTTAGATTATTTATTGGCTAGAGATTTTAGCGTTTGAAAAGTCACTTCACAGTAAGTGATGATACGAATATAATAATCAGGAAGTGGTATAGTCATACAAACATACTACTTGATATTCTTTTCACATGGTGAAATAGCTGAAGGTTTAATTGGCCTGCGACCTCAGACCTGGGGTATAGAACGATATATTTTTAAGAAACGAATTTCATTTAAAGTTTTTTTTCAATCTAACTCCTTTTGGTGAAGCGATGTATCGCACCAATGCGTCAAGAGGTCTTTGAACATTATCTCGATTTGTATTTATATTTAACAGGCATCAATCATTATGTTTATACTTACATAATTATAGAACGCGATTAAATAGTTCGTTTTTGTATCAAAGCTAATAAATTTTAATATTCAAATTTAGTTCGATTATAAGTTAAGCGGTTTTTATATTTAATTGTTGCGGTGTTATATTATACAAACTATGATGCAACTGTCTGTCTTTTTGTTACTTTTCATGCCTATCCGTTAGAGCGACATTTAAGCTTTTACCTACACAAGATATCAATGCTACTATAATATTGGTCTCGGAAAGGGCTCTATTACCGTTAAGAAATTTTATAATACGTATTATTTACACATTATCACCGGATATTGGCTGCGATGTAGATTTTGACGATTCCAAAGCACTTCTTTACAAGTTTACAGAATAAAGAATATTTTGAATTTGAATTTGATGGTCGATCGCCGAGTTTCTTGTTGATCTTCTCGGTAAGAGCAACATTATAATAAAGCTTTAATAATATATATATTATATATATTATAATAATAATATATAATATATATAATCATATTGATGCTTGATGATTCAAAAGTGCATGAAATGGCTTATTTGAATAAAGAATATTTTGTTTTGATTTGATGGACTTCCATCGCTTATGAAAAATGTACTAAAATTTTAATTTCAGAGTTGTAATAGATGTGCCTTAATGTTTTTTTTTATGTTTTCATTATTGTCTAAGGTTTATTTTTAGGTTTATAATTGTAACATTGCTACCAAGAATGATGTGATCTTCTATAATTGGAACTAAATATTTAATTTAAAACAATATGGGATATATGTTGGATAATTTAGCGTGTAATAGTGTTGAAGATCCGAATAAATAAATATATCTATATCTATCTTTATATATTTTTTATAAATCTATATCATCTTTGCTAATCGTTATTGTTTTTTTTGTTTATTCCAGTTAAATCTATAAATCTCAAACCGAAGCCTGCTGGCACGGATGATGGCTTCAAAGGTGAAGGTGCGGCTTGCGGTAGTTCAGTTGTCAAGGTTAGTTGACTGGCAACCGTTTTTCATTAAGATTTAATTCATATTAACAAATATTTCTCATACTTATATTATTCTGAGGTATAAAACTCCAGACCATAAAGTCTTTAAAAACTCCTTAGAAGTTAGAGCGGAATATAAATATTCCAAAGATGATGCTTTGTTTACGGAGCGAAACGATTATTGAGATTGTGGTAGTGAATATGTGCAGTGCGAACAGTGTAGTATTGTGGCAGTTGGTGTTTTTAGTGCATCCATTTTACTAATCCTGCAAGCATAAGATATGAACATAGATAGTACACTCCAATTTTTCTAATGGCGGAATATAACAATATAATATTAACTTTACTTTTTACTATGGACCCCCGAAAAATAACGTCTTATTTTGCAAATTATACAAGATCACTAAATGATTTATACACCTTTTTTTTGAATTCATTAATAGCTCGGGAAATCGGAATTACTGATAATTTCATATAATAGTGTTGCATAAAAAAATTGTTTGAAATAAAACTTGAAATGTTGCCATTAATATCTACTGATAGTGAACAGTTGATGATTGACATTAAGTGATAACGAGGCCTGAGCTGGGCTACTAAAATATACTTCAATCACTGTCTAACCTTTAACCTGTCTAACCTGTTATTATGGTGAGTTTGAGTTTTTTACACCCTAAAATGGAGGTTCTATCTATTTATCTATCTAAGTGTGGGGACGCTCGTCGGTACAGGAAGAGTGGGCAACTCATGTTACGGAATATTTCCTTCCATTTACCCATGTTGGTACATGGCTTTCACTTCAAATGTTTATGTTATTTCATTACGTGTATGCATGGATGGAGGCTTCAACTACAAGCACTAATTTTTTAAATGGAGCTTTTAATCACTAGATTATAATAATAATAATTCTTTATTGAAGACACAAAGGTCAAATTAATACATCTCCTCTTATCCTAAGACATGCTTATTATAACGCTAAGTAAGTTACGCTAAAATTATCCCTAGCGCTCAAACTAGGCCTAGCCTGTATTTTGAATGCTAGTCTCTTCCGATGACGTTCTATGAAGGTATGTATATAATTGCTTATTGAGTAGAAACGAAAAAAAAATTTATTAACTACCCTTTAATATCAAACGTGGGTGGTCAGCCACGAACAGTATGGACTTAAGTACAAAGTTATTTGTAATTAAATTCCACCTATTTTTAATATAGGTTAAAGTTTATTTAATTATTTATTAAAAAAAAATTTAAAGATTCAGTTTTATAATAACATTCAATAACAAAAAAATTGCTGTTCCGACAGGGTTAACTGCTTCATTCAACCTTCCCAAAAATGGGGGTTATTGTTATAATACACTTATTGTTCTATAATAACATCATTTCGACGATAAAACATTTTTATGTCAGTTATTAAAGATTTATTAACTGCGGTTTAGAATTGATAACCGATTAATTAACATGCTATAACATTGTACTCGAGTTTAATATTAAAATTGAAATTGTTTAATATATTGTCCGAGTTTCATAGTGGTTCATCTCGGCAAAAGTAACATTACGAACCAGCTTCATCAAATTTAATTAATCCTTGATTATTCAAAAGCAAAAGATTGTTTGAATTAATTATTTTGATTTCATTTACTAAAATGTCGTATGTATCATACATAAGTAGACACAAATAAAAATAGAAAATTATAACGTCATTCCCACTTAAGATATGATTAATTGAACTCTATGATTAGTTTGTTAGTACTTAACATTACTTTACTATCTATACTTATTATAAAAAAAAAGTCCCAAAAAGCTGTCTGTTTGTATGTAATCGATTTTCTCAAAATCTACTGAACGGATCTTTGTACGATTTTCACCAAAGGATTGTGCAATACTTCCGGATGGTTTGGGTAACTAGTAAATATTGGTATTATGTAAATTGTGTTGAAGAGATCGCGCAGTTGTTTTAAAAAACTTGCTTGCTTGGAGCTTTAGTCGCGTGCGCTGCGTAAACCAGCAGAGATACGCTAAAGTTGTGTACTAGAGAATTGTAGATCTCTAAAATTACTACAAAAAAGTCCGCGATAGCATGTCTCTAATCTCTTATGGTTAACTCACAATAACTACTTATATGTTTAAAATGTGAATTCTAGAAAACAAATTGTGACTCGCAGATTACCATGCGGGCGAAGCCGCTGGCACAGCTAGTTGTATTGTAAAACACTCAATCACATGCGGATTATGATATACTCGACTCTAGCTGATAAATAAATTGATGAATTGATTCGTTCGCGTCCGCAGATCCAGTGATTTTATTATTACATTTTTGTGTCTATACTCTATACATACATTTAACCACTGATAATCAATAGGTGAGAGCGCGTCATCCCTCATCATAATCCTTCACAAATCATGGTCACGAGTTCAAACCCCGAGCAAGAAGTTCCTGTAAAAGACTTGTCTCTAATTGATATTTACAACTCGTTATACGCTTTATGTTTAATTAAAACATCGTAATTCTGTTAGAAAATTGCTGGGATTGGTGTAACCTATATAAATTTCATTAAAAAAATTCATTATAAAATTTAATATTCGAAGACATCAAACAATTGTTGGCGTGTTTAAATACTCAGTAAATATGTTTCAATGAAATGAGATAAAAACAAAAAAAATATTTAATACATATGTAAACCCAAGATATTTCGTTTTTGGAAAAAGACTTTCTTAATTCACAAACAATTTTTCGTCAATTCATACGTTGTGTAGTTTACGAAAATTGTTACGTAATATCTAATAATAGGTTTCTTATTATGACAGTTCCAAAAATTGTCTTATAAGGATGGAACCATTTCAATCCATATGAGACAATATTGAATAAAAAAATTATATCATTATACTTTATACGTTAAACCTTCTCAAAGTTATAATGGTGTAAGAAAATATTATGGATATTTTACGTACATTTATTTAAACAGTTCATCTCTTTAAATAAATTGACGATTGTGTTTAAAATAAAACATTCCATCCCATTTTTATAATACTGGTTATATAGAGCGACACATTTTACATAGGAATGCTATTTTATAACTTGTTTCACATAAAAAGTGAGCCAAGTAAGTGGGCAAAGTTGCAGGTTTGATTCAAGGTACTTCCGAGGGCATTGTTCTATTTCAAATGCGCGAGCGCAGTCAATCGGCAATACATTCACCTAGATTAATGCCTGACGCACGTCGGATCAGTTATTTTGCACTCAATGAAAATTATAACGCGGTTTATTCCTTCAATGATACATAATTTACAGGCCATTGAACAGCTCGATAAAATATCCCGGTTTCGATATTTTGTTCGTAGCATGACAATAGTGAAAACTCCTCTCAAATATTTTAATAACTGTAAAGAAAGCTCTTTCATGATTTTATTGATTTGCCTTTTGTTATTGAAATGTATTGAGCTTCTTGTTATATTCTTTGTTTATTAGATAAGCAAACAATAACTGACTTAAAATTTGGTACGCTGTCCATAGACTGCGTGACGTTTATCTTTTCATCTATTTTCTTCTGTGCAAAATGTTGTTATCCGATATTTTTGTAGGTGGCAAACCAGATGATATCCGGTCGGTCCCCGCGCGGCTTCACAGTGGCAACACCTGCAGAAGACACCCTGGACCCACCCAAGCCTTCTTTTGGTAGACGCGGTAGTAAGAGTCTACCGGCGACGCCTGCAAACTCTCCCCCTTCCAGCCCGACATCCCGCCGCAAGATGAACTATAACCGGTAAATATTTATGTATTTTTACCCTCTCTATGTTAGTTTCACTTGTATGTGTGTTATGTATGTATGCGGCGAGGTATCTGGCTGAGTAGAATAGACCACCCTCATTGCTTACAGAGGTGTCGTAAAAGGCGACTAAGGTAAGTAGACCCGCCGTGTGGTATCCGGCTGAGTAGAATAGGCCACCCTCTTTCTTACCGAGGTCGAGGTCGTATGTCGTATTTTGCGACATACGACTGAGGTAAGTTTACGTCAGGCAGGTGGCCGGTCGTAAAATACGTAGCCAAATCATGATAAAACATGACAACATGTTTGCAACTTAGGCCCCACTTAGAGGGGTGTAAGGGCAGGAGGATGATGATTGTATTCATGTATGTATCACCGATGTAATTCAAATTTTGTAGACTTATCAACTAGAGCAATATTGATGCAATTTGGAACAATTAAGACTTAGTTTATTAATATAGAATTAATAGTTATCTGATTTTCTTTCGGAAAAACACTGAAATATCTTTTAATGAGGATTACTTAAACGTTTAAGTTGGCGCGAACGAAGCAACGGGTAGTTACAATATTTAGGTAGCAATATGAATTAAATTATCATATGTTGAGTAACTGCATAATGGATTGTGTTATCAAGGTTGACCCTATATTTTGTATCTTCAACACAGATATAAGAATAAAAATTGTTATTATTCATTCTATAGAAGTTGTCATTTTAAAACAAACCTTGACACACAATAGCGTAGCTATCGGAGGGCCGGAAGGTGCTCCCATGATCAAGGGACCCCTTGGATTCTGACTAACAAACTATAAATCGACTTAATGAAAATATCTCTCAAACTCGGAATATAAATAAACCAGATTCCGCGAATACGACTTTAATAATTGCAACTTATCTAAAAATTTCGAAACGAATTCGGATCAATAGATTTTAAATAGTTTAGTTGTGGCCCTAGTTTATTTTTTGCCCCAGAGCTTATACCTAGCTACGCCACCGATTACACAATGTGTAAAAATAATGTAACGGCCTTTTATTATCCCACTGCTGGGCATAGGCCCCCTTTCTCCGTATTGAAAAGGGTTGGAACTGAGACCTACCATGCTGCTCTAATGCGAATGACTAGGTTTCACATATTAAAGAATTCTTTAGAGATATGCAGGTAGAGATGTTTTTCTTCACCCAAAAAATGCTATAAATTGTAGAAATCAATTAGACACAAAGGTTTTAACTCGTTGGTATCATTCCTTGTTAGAAATCGTGAAAGAATCTGACGGTCGCACCATAATATATAATTTATATCAATATACTCGAAATAGTAATATATAAATATAAAGTACTCAAAATAATATATAATATTCCTCTTTTACAGGTATTTCACATGTCCGTTCGAGCCAGTAGACGATGCTACTAATCGTTCCTGGCTTACAACGGCACTTCTTGGTTTCAAGAAAGACCTCAATGCATCCACTTCTACATTGGCCGAAGAGGACGCCATTGAAAATAGATTACATGGTGAGTTGCATTTATGGTGCTTATAGCAATTTAATTTTTAAAGCAATTTCTTGAATAACCTTGTATAAAACTACCACTCCCCATTCACCGTCATTATTACGTCTTAATTTTTTTTTAAACAATTGCGAAAATTTTTTCGTTAAATATCTCATTCATTCGTTATACATTTTTTTTAAATTAAAGCAAAAATAAATGTTAAATTTGAAATTATTTGAATGTAGATGTTAAATAGTACCAAATTTAAAAATAAGATTTTGCATTATCCCTACTGTAATATCGCTTCTGTTCTAGATTTTAGGATGTTTATGGATCTGTTAATATCTATTATAAAAATGAATACAATCCTCCACTTTCAACATTACACGGATAAAAATACTTAAGATTCCTTATGATGGCGTTTTAATTCTTGTGACATTATACGCAATGTATGTAGTGTAGTTATTAATAATTTTACCATACTTAATAATTTTACCTTACATACTCTGTATAGTAAATAATAATTTTACCTTACACACCCTGTATAGTAATTGATAATTTTAGCTTACATACCCTGTATGGTAATTAATAATTTTAACTTACATAGCCCTGTATGGTAATTAAAGATTTTTACCTTACATAGCCTGTATGGTAATTAATAATTTTACCTTACATAGCCTGTATGGTAAATAATAATTTTACCTTACATACCCTGTATGGTAATTAATAATTTTACCTTACATAGCCTGTATGGTAATTAAAGATTTTTACCTTACATAGCCTGTATGGTAATTAATGGTTTTACCTTACATAACCTATATAGTAATTAATAATTTTACCATATATACCCTGTATAGTAATTAATGATTTTACCTTAGATAGCCTGTATGGTAATTAATGATTATATCTTACATAGCCTGTATGGTAATTAATAATTTAACCTTACAAGGGACCCTGGCTGAATCTGTGGAAAGTCTAGGACCAGCACCTAAAACAGAGATGAAAATAATTTCCAACGTGCCCAAAAGCCCGCAGAATATGCCAGTCAAACAATCCCCATCTATCTTCCCAAAGCCTGCGGAATTGCGAGAAATGAATTTCTGGTCGCCGACATCAATGTGAAACACTATATCTCTAAGTGTACTTTACTTATAATTTCGGATTATATAATTTACTACTGTCTTGTATTTTATTGGTGAATCAGTGCGTTTTGCTTGCGATGATTGCCAAAAGTGTGAATGTTAAATAATTGTATTTGAAAGGGGTCGTAATAACTCAATACATAGTATTAAGGAATACAAATGTTTATGGTTATTATTATGTATTTGTAGTGGTTAAGCGCACTTCATAAAATTTATCATCAGTTCATCACCATCATTCTTCTGCCCTTATCCCACTCTAAGTGGGGTCGACACAACATGTATTAAACATGTTGTAACATGATTTGGCTAGATGTTTTACGACCGGCCGCCTGCCTGACGTCAACTTGCCTTAGTCGCCTTTTACGACAACTCGAGAAGAAATGAGGGTGGTCTATTCTACTCAGCCGGATACCACACGGCGGATAAAATTTCTCATCAATTATTAAATAATAAACATAAATAATTGAATATGTAGTATTGAGTAGCTGACCCGTTGGTGCAGTTAGTAGTGACCCTGCCTTCAGCTCCGCGGGTTGCGGGTTCGATTCCCGCCGAGGGCCAACATTTTCTATAAACAATTTGTTAGTTCTTCGAGCTTGGTGTTTATTTAAAGTTTAAGTATGTATTTAAAATTAGATATGTAGTATATTTACCAGTTGTCCGTCACCCATTATACAAGCATTAAGTTACTTACATTGGGGATGGACGACCGTGTTTGTAAGTGTCCCATGTATTTATTTATTTAATATTGTTTGTTGAATTCGGATCACTTTAACGTATAAGATAACTTTGGAGTAAGTCAATCTTATTAAATATCGTTTTGAAATAAATGTAATGTCGAAGAAAATAAATATAATTTAATTGAGATCTGACTTTGTTAGTAATAGTTGACTGACCTGGCGCGGTGCGCTTGTTTAAATAAACAGGAAAACAATAAAATTTTCGGTTCGTACCTGTTTGGTTATACCGAATTTACAATTACCGTATTTAGACCAAGGTTGGAATGGTGTGCGCGGTCATTGATCTCTATAAATCATAATTATTTAAAAAAAAAAACGTTAATTTGTATCTACAATACACTACAATACAGATTTTTGATGTGCTGAGCTGTGTTGGTACCTAAAATTAAAATTAACGTCGTATGGTTGGTATACCCTTTATAAAACGTTCGTAAAAACTTAATTAAGATGGCGCTTAGAAGCGGTAATAAAAAGAGATTCTATCATATGATATATTTTTAATATTACTTATTTTTGATGAATTGATTCAAAAAAATTGTTTTGTGCGTGCAGCATATAGCGCCTCCAAAACTCGTTAGTGTTGAAGAGACTCGTAACTTGGATGAGCAAAAAAAAATTTTTTTTTTAATAGTTGGTAGCGTGATGTCATGGATGGCATTGAAATAAGGATTACAAAGTATTTAACTCAAGTAAGTGTAATTTTGAATTCGGTCACTTTAATACTAAGCGTGCGATACAAATTTACCGTAACTTCATATATTTTAATAAAAACACAGAAAATGACTGGTCAGTAACTATGACGCCTATTTATAGACCTTTTTTTGTACTGTCAGAGTCACGTGGATATGAGGTTTCACTTTTTCTTTATTATATAGTTTTTGAATTCATATGCTTTCCCTATAAAGGTACAACCACAGTTGAATAATCTTTATTTATGTTTATTTATCTTCAGTGAAAATGATTCATCGAGACATCATCTTACTCTCACTCTTGTTTGGTTTTAACTTGATAGATTTTTTTCTTTATAGACATATTTATAAATCCTTAAAGCGTCAGAGTAGATTGCTCTTATCGTTTTTATACCTTTTAATTTTTTTACAAAGTATACGAAATAAAATACATTTGTTAATACTTGAAAGGGCCTTATTCCGAATCAAGAATTTTTGTTCTAGCATCCATTACGTAGGTAATTGGTAAATGAAATAAAGAGCTAGTGCTAAAGAAAGCACATATATACAATTGATATATTTCTCTGTTAGTTCCAAATAATATACGAACATACGAATATACACAAATTAATCATATATCGATAATCGTAAATCAATAAAGAGATATCATTAATTCTATACAATATAGTATTTATAATATGGATTTAGTGTGGTAAAGTATTTTTTAATAATATTCCACTGAAGATAAGTCTCAGTTAATTGTTTTAATGTATTTGCAATTCATAATCATGTATGTTTAGAATAAAATTTTTTTTTGGAGACTGAAAACTTCATAATCATCATCATCATCATCATCATCATCATCATCATCATCATCATCATCATCATCATCATCATCAGCCTGTTCGTGTCCACTGTTGGACATAGTTGTATTCTATTGCACACCAATGAGCTCGGTCTTTAGCTCTTCGTTTCCAACCGATGTCAGTAAAAACGCGCATATCATCATTCTACCGTTTAACAAGGCGCAGTCCCACTCTAGAACTCCAGGTTGACGGTAATACCAGCACTCGGCCACTTGAGCTTGCTTTAACGATCGTTTGTGCTATAACGATTACTTTGGCTCTCTGTCAGATCACTTAGTTTCGGATACGATCCTACAGAGAATGTCCGAGCATAGCCCTCTCCATAGGTCTCTGAGCGACCTTAAATTGGTGAACCAGTCGCATTGACGGTGTCCGTATCTCGGCTTCATATATCATATACGTACGTACGTTATAAACCTTTGCCTTTGACTCGGGTGACTATGGGTGACGAAAAGACATGATGAAGTTTCCTATATGCCAAGCCATTTCTAAATCGTATTTACGAAGCTGCAAGACTTGTCCGAGTTTGAAGTGCAATCAATTCCCTAACGACATATGTATTCATTGAAAATTTCTTAGGTTAACATCAAGTGCTTTGTTCTTTGAATCCTTCATATATCATTTTTTGTATTTTGAAATTAATGTAACTGGAATGTGTATTCGGAAAATTGTCAAGCAATAAAGTTAATATTATATTATAACTGTCACATTCATATTTTTGTATGAAATGTATTTATACATGAGAATTTGTTAATTCTAAACTTTGTTTTAACATTATGTTGTGATATGTATGAATCTAGATAAACTAAATCATAGTTATTGTATGTATAATCAGTGCATCTCGTAGGCTACTTATATGAAAAACTGGTCCATCGGCGTAGGTGGCAGTGACATGCCTCCAGCATCACTGGCCACCATTTTCTACAAAGAATTTGATGGTTCTTCGAGACTATTTGTATTTAAGTATGTATTTAAAACTATATGTATTTATCAGTTGTCTGTCACCCATAACACAAGTATTAAGTTACTTTGTGGGCGGACGAACATATATGTATTTGTTACATATATTTATTATTAATAAAACAGTTGGAAAATACATAACAATAATATATATCATTATAAAAAATTTACTTAGCTAAATGTTTCTTGCAACCATTTCTTAGAATACTTTTTTTGTATTAAGTATGCTTTATATGTAAGTCGCTCTTTTCCACTTAAATGAAATTATTGTTATTTCTTAATTATTGTAAACATTAGTCATTTTGTTAGTGGTTTTTGTGTAATTAATAGTGGGATTGAAATGTAAGATTGCATAACCATCGACACTAAAACAATACAGTGATAATTAGGTTTTAATATGAAAATTAATCGATAGTATCATGATTGATTATCACTGTTTCTAAATTAATTATGAAAACAATAATTATAATTAAGACTACAAAAATTTAATGGAAAGGTTTTGAACGATTACAGTTGCCTTGTGTATTGGTGATATTGCAATTAATTCAAGGTAAGAAAATGTTTTAAGAAATATTGTAACATGTTTATATATTTAATATATATTGTAGTACTTTTTGATGACGGACATTGTAAAATGTTTATATTTTTGCTAAGTGTATTTTCATATCCCAGCTGTATCTTATTAGTTACCTTAGTTGTTTTTTGTTTATTCAGTAAAAGGTAGATTATGCATTGTTATAAATATCTGAAGGTGTTAATTATCATGAGCAGATGATTCCATAAACCAATAGAATAATAGCAGTTTATTCAATATAAATGATAGATAAAAATGAAGTTGAATAAATTAATTTTTCTCACGGATATTGCTTTTTTATTTATCCCTATTCAAGAAAAGTACAAAAATGATAATAGAAGTAAGTAAAAGTAACTACCTGTTACTATCCCACTGTTGGGCATAGGGCTCTCAGTTTTTTTAAAAGAAGGGTTGGAGCTAAGACTCACGACGCTGTTCAAATGCTGTTGGGAGGTTACATATATCCCTAGAATCAGCTATTTAGGCAAAGTATGCATTTACTATGTAGGTAGGTTACGATATGAATGTTTCCTCACGATGTTTTCCTTCACCGAAAAGGGTATTGTGATATGTCTGTATTTTGTATATATTTTGTGTTTTTGGTTAAGTTATTATTATTTAATTTAATTATTTAAATATTTACAAATTTAATTTTACAAATAAATTAAATATTTTCTAAAACATTACAAAAAAACATTTAAAAATATTAAAAAAAATTGACAGATTGAGTGATTATTTTTATTATTATTATGAATTGTGCAAGGTATCTTTAATTGCTCTTTGTCGCCTTTAATTGACGAAGTTCTCTAACGACGAAATCGATGCCGAAATCCAACACCGTAAACATCAAAGCCGCTTCCAATAACGTTGATTCCATCATTAGTACATAGGTATTTTATATCGGTTCGGAAGTTCGGAACTAAGACATTTTTAAAACTCCCATGAATTACATTATGAAGGACGTACTTAAGCCTTATTATTGTAACCTTTGCCACCATGAAGTATGAACCCCCATTATGCTGTTTGAAAGCCTTATTGAAAGTATAAAAACCATGTCTTTGAATTTCTTGGTCAAACGAATAAAGCAATAATTCCTTAATAATTGTAGTGATAACAGACTCGCAAGGTTCCCTTTTAAATTCAGTTTTCTGAAATAAAACAAAATTTTCGCTACGTGTCGACATTCAATTATACCATGTAGGTATTTGCATATATGTTCTTATCGGTTAATCCTAATGGTCCTATTACCTGGCAATTCACCTATTCTTGGAACTTTTTAATTTAGTTACGGTCCATTTATTTAAATCTTGAAGAAAGTTTGGTTAGTAAGCAAATTTATGTATACGATCTGTAGATTCGTATTTTTGGTTTTTTTTGCAGTTTTCATGCCATAAATTAAATTTCCTACACTAATGTTTTGTCATGTTTAGTTAATAGGTAGTGCAATAGAATTAACTATATGGTATAGTTAATTGTTTTGTATACTGTGTGCATTGGATCTTTTTATTATATTTCTTGAATTTGGAATCTCCGTTAATTAAGCTATTTTGTATTTACCTGATTTCAAATGTTAATTGTTAAAGAACAAGTTTCGTACACAAAACGAAATATAATTACTCTTTTGTTGGGATCGAATTGGGTTCTAGAATGATTTTGATTTAAGCAAAGTAGAAAAATATAAATTGCATGTGCAGACATGACTCAGGTCATAAACGCGATATTTCTTTAGACTTGGGGAGTACGCTATTAATTTCTGAGAAGCGTTGTTTAAACGCAATTTCGTCTTCCGCTGTATTTCTTCGATATTTATATAGCTTAACATGACAGCAAGTATTCATTCAATTCAACTTATAACGTTCACATCGTATTAACTATTACAACTAATGCTGTTAGCCCTAATGGCTTTCACACCGTCACCGAGAAGATGGGCGAGCGCAGAAGTATCGTTGAGAGTAAAACTGGGAGAGCGAGTCTCGAGGGAGACTCACAGTATCCTGGAGCGTCACCTTAAGGGTTCCTCGTGTGATGCCGAATCTTGACTTAAAGCGCGCTTTGGAGGAGTGTGTCGGACTGTGGAAGAGTCCTAATGTCATAACGGTCGGGGCTGGATGCCCCGGCCGTGAAAAGACGGGAGGTAAAAATACGGGGACCTCGTCTCCGCCATCAAAGACGCTGAGTGTTTGTAGAGTGTGTGGCGTTAGCGATCGTGATTGGATCGTCCGGATCGTTAAGAACGCTCTCAGGGCGTTTATGCAATTTCGATACGGGACCCGCAACGAACATACGTCTTTTATACGATTTGTTATCCCGTTTTCCAAAAGTAATAGTAAAATTATTTTGCAATAATCCGCGGATTATTGCAAATTATTAACTTAAATAAGAAATATATATAATGCTAAATGTAGAGCGGACTATATGTATTCATATCTGGAACAGGCAGCATTCGTTAAAAACACATACACAAATCTCCACCACCGTCACCACAATACACAAGCACTACTACATTTTTGCTATGTTGTCGTGGAGTCAAGGCGAAACGATTGTTTAATTTGTAATCACTGGCCTGAAAAATAGTGCAATACCCAGCAATCTCAAACTAATTAAATGCAAGCCGGAAACTCCGTATTCCTTTTTTAAAGTGAATTATTAACTCCGGATACGGAGTATGACATTATAAAGAGATAAATCTACTAAGATACAGACCATATGCTAAAATTAAATCATAATTCTAGAATAATTAAGCCTCACGATCAAACAATAAGATTTTTTTCTGTTCGATGGTTAATCATCAGAATATACTATCATATCTATATCGGTATTGCTGTACCTACAAAGATATAGTCGTGTGGTATTCGGCTGAATGGAATAGACCACCCTCATTTCTTACCGAGGTGTCGTAAAAGGCGACTAAGGTAAGTCGACCCGCCGTGTTGTATGCGGTTGAGTAGAATAGACCACCCTCATTTCTTACCGAGGTGTCGTAAAAGGCGAATAAGTTAAGTTGACCCACTAGGTGGTATCCGGCTGAGTAGAATAGACCATCCTCTTTCTTACCGAGGGGTCGTAAAATACGACTACGGTAAGTTGACGTCAGGCAGGCGGCCGGTAGTAAAATACGTAGCCAAATCATGTTACATCATGTTTGTAACATGTTGTGCCGACCCCACTTAGTGGGATAAGGGCAGGAGAATAATGATAGCTATACAAAGATAATATTAGATCATACCATAAAAATGGCTCTTATTTTGAAAGGTGTCAGTTTAGCAGTCCCTAGAAAATGATATTTTTTGCGCTTTCTCTCGACCTTTAAATTAGTCTCATTTCATTACTCTAATCGGATTTGCATTGACGCCTGTGGTGCTCGAGGGTCGCCTAATTTACTTCTTCGAAAAATAAGTCCAAGAATGAATTTAGCATTACTTCAACCGAGATAAGTTTGAAGTGTCGTTTTTAATTTGGATTGTTTTTAAAGGATGTTTAATTAAGTTAAGAAAACGTAATATAAGAAGAGTGCTACACGTTTTATTATATTTGGTTCAAGTTAAATCTTTATACTTCAGCTATTGCGTGCTATATTACGTATTCTAAGGGTTTTAATAATATATTTAGTAGCTATTTTATATGTGCGAAAAATCATTATTTTTTTAGGTTTTGATTTTTGTTTAACATCCTTTAAAACAGGATTTTCTAATATCCGTATGTAATTATTAATGCAAAAATACGTCCGTAATTATTAATGCAAAAATCTGGCTGAAACGCTTTCAAGCCTTATCCGCTGGAACCATATTGATTAAATTTACTACAATTTAAGCTGATATATCAAAAAATAAAGTATACAAAAATTACCGTTTTTCCGTCGAAACAGGAATTTGATAATTTAACTTTCCTTCGAAAAAGGAAATCTGGAAATTGGAGAAAAAAAAGTTTGAATTGGTGCCTTAATTACTTCGAGAGGAACTGTGCGACTCATACTGCGCGACGTAAACTGCGCGATGCGAAACTGTGCTTCGTAAATTGCGCGACTCTGATTACGCGACGGACTTAAGTTTGGCATAAAATATTACGTATACGGTATTAATTCCAGAAAACTTTGCTTTTTATTCCAGATAAACATCATTCTTTAATATTTACTAGCTATTGTATTCCTAATTCCTACATTCACGAGATCTTTCTCTATCTGAAAGATTAATTCGAAAACTATTTTATTTTCAGTTCGATAGCTAAATTTAAAATTATCTTTTGCATTAAACACAACCTTCTACCTGGTTCGGTATCAAATAAAGCACGATGTGTCAAAATCAATTTTCACATTTACAGGTTGCTATTTCCAGTTTAGTAGACGTAGGATAAGAGTTTACGGCATAAATATTCTTTTGATTATTCCTAGTTTTCATAATACTGCTATGCATTATTTGGAATATTTTAAACATAGTTCAATTATAATACTTGCTATATATTAGGTCCTTATATATGAAATTGGCGTTTTCTATGGGAGGAACATAAAGTCGTTTTTTTTTTAATGAAATATATTTAATTAATCAAAGTATGTACCATTGCTATGTATGCACTTTTGCCATCTCATAGGTAGTTCAATGATCCCCTTACTAAAAAAACCATTCGGATTTCTAATCTGTTGGAGCAAGGTCCGGAGAGTACGGTAGATGTCTAAGACATTCTAATTCAAGCTCCTCTGATTTGGTAGCCGTCTGTTGTGCAGTGTGTGGTCTAGCGTTGTCCTGAAGCAGAAGTGGCCTAGAGCGATTGACCAGCCTCGGTTGTTTAGCAGCTAGCTTTTCCATCATGGTTTGCAGTTGCTGACAATAGATATCTGCCGTAATCGTCTGGTCAGATTTAAGAAAGCTGTAGTGAACGACACCAGCACTAGTCCACCAAACACTTACAAGCAACTTTTTTTAGTCAATTTTCGCTTAGGGCAGGATTTGGCTGGTTCGCCAGGGCTCAGCCATTGCGATGAGCGCTTCCGATTATCGTAAAGGATCCACTTTTCATCACAGGTAATAATTCGATTTAAAATTCCTTCATTATTGTTCCGGTTGAGTAACGTAACGCAGCAGTCGACGTGCGTTTGTCGGTTTGCTTCACTCAATTCATGAGGTACCCACGTTTCAAGCTTTTTCACCTTCCCAATTTGCTTCAAGTGGATTAGAATAGTTTTATCACTAACACCGGAACCTGCAGTTAACTCGGACGTGGTTTGCGTTGGATCCGCTTCCACAATAGCCTTCAATTCTGAAGAATTGAATTTACTTTTATTTACTGTATCGCGGATTATAGCAAAATTATTTTATTATTACTTTTGTATTATGGACAAAGTAACGCCTAATTCTATAAATTATTTAATTAGATTAAATTAATATTCCGTGCTAACTTGAGTCATCATTCTCCTGCATTCATGATTTGGCTGCGTATTTTACGACCGTCCGCCTGCCTGACGTCAACTGAACTTAGTCGCTTTTTACGACTACTTCGTAAGAAATGAGGGTGCTCTATCCTATGCAGCCGGATACCACACGGCACATACCTAAGTCGCCGCTTACGACACCTCGGTAAGAACGGAGGGTGTTCATTTTATTCTGCCGGATTCCACACAGCGTTCCGTGCTAAATTGAGTATTATTTTTATTTTGAGACCTAAGTAATATAACTTAGGTTCTTTCTATAGAAGTCTTTCTCATGAAGTATTATTTTTTCCAATTTAAACTCATATTCTCGAAATATTGGTTGACTCTGAGCCTATATTTGATTGGTCTATTTGAGGAACGATAAAGTATCGTAGCGGCCTGTCCAGTCGCGACAGGCTAAATGCAGCCGGGAGTCAGACTGCAGCGACAGGGATCTGCACTTTGCAGCTGAATTTTTAATGGACTAGGTTATTTCGGCGCGAAGTCTCTAATTAGCGTTCGCAAATCGTCTGCTAGGTGGAATATAAAATTTGTATATTGAGTTCATAGAAAATTATTTAGAGATTCTTTTAATTACGGGATTGTCGTTATCGTGCAAATCCTTTATTATATCTAATTATAACTATGGTGATAGTTGCAATCTATGACGCACAAATACGTGCGTACACAAAACAAAACTTCTATAACTTTTATTAATACTTGTCATTGATGAAAAATACTTCATTGCTATAAATACAATAATATTATAACAAATTATAGATTAGAAACCTATCTATTTATGATAGTAGGCTGGAACGAATAGCGAGTAGCCCGTTTACCGGAGCCTTTTCTGTTCAAATTCAAAATATTATTTATTCAAATAAACTTGTGAACAAGTGCTTTTGAATCATCAACTCTGCTGCTGGCTCGGAAAGCTATCCCTACCGGGAAGAGCAAGCAAGAAACTCAACGGTAAAGTACGTGCGGTGTTGTTGATTGACGTTGATGGGTGAGCTTTCGAAGTGGCGAAGCTTGCGTGTACATAACATATTAAGTTTGATTGGAGATTAATGAGTTAAATATAATCGTAAAAAGAGATGTTCATTGAGCATATAATCGCATAGTTAAAGCATCAATCTGATTGGTCTAAAGCCATTCAAGCGTTTATCGATTTGCTTTTATATCTCTCCTTGTCCAGAATAGCTACTTCCACTAGCTAAATAAAAGATAGCTTCAGTCTGGAACTAGATGGAAGGCTTTCTAGCTAATGGTTCTGAAAATATTTCATTTTAGAATTGTTTTGAGTCTGACTTGCGCCAAGTGACAGTTGAATTGATGTGTTGTGCAATGAAATTGAGATGCACACATTTATTAAATGTCTTGACTCAAAAGTGGAAACTCAGTGGAAAGTTGTTTCATTATAAGTTTAAATTGAATCAACTGTTTCTCGCACAAAATTTTATTAAGGTTTCAATTGGTTATGTTTTCGTAATTGAATTTAAATATCATTACGAAAGAAATTCAGGTTCCGAAGTTATTGTGTTGTTGTTGGTTCTTAAGGTTTTAGATTAATGAGACTTAATACTAAGAAGCTTAACATTAGAGAGATAAAAATATAAATCTATTTCAAATTGGTGTGTCGTTTTTCGATCAAGGAAAAAGCACAAGGGCTTAAAGAGATAAAGATAGATTAAGTTGAATTTAAAAAAATATATTTATTATGATTTACAAATCATCTCCTTCATTATTCTCGTGCCCTTATCATACTCTAAGTGGGATCGCCATAGCATGTTTTAATCATGTTTTAAGTGATTTGGCTATTTTAGGACCGGTCGCCTGCCTGACTTCAACTTACCTTAGTCGCCTTTTACGACACCTCGGTAAGAAATGAGGGTGGCCTATTCTATTCAGACGGCATTTATTATGATCAAATTTATCGATATCGAATTATATACAATAGTTATTGTTCAAATGTACGAGATATTGCACTTAGTTGCTTTTATATTCTATCATTGCTTATTAAATTATTAATAATAGTAACATATTAATGTTACTGAAAAAGTTCTGAAAAATAGTTCATAGTTACTAAAAAAAATTATTTTAATAGTATAGGCGTATAACGAATGCACATCTCATAAAATAAGATATAATCGTGTAGAATTATTGTAGAAGAAAATTTACCAACAAGGTTTAATATATTTTGGATTTTTAATATTATTATTAATTTCTAAATTTTTGATCCGGTTACCTCCCACATTTTTTGTGCATGTGATTTTCGAAGCATTTTTGACGTTGGTTGGTAGATTGCCGAGTACTAATAATAGAGACGTGCATATTTAAACAAATATTAGGAAAGTACATCCAATTTCAGGGTTATTACCGAATTTATGAGAACCATTTAATTGTTATTTCGTAGAACGTCAAACGAAAATTTTTCAAGCCTTACAGTGTTAATATATAGGTTTTTAAATGAAGGAAAACATTGTGGGTTATACTTATATAAAGTTTGATGGTTAGGCACTGAGGGGAACACAATGGACCAATAAAAACAAGACTCGAATAGAGATACCCTTTTGTGTGGCTGAAATGCTCTGCGTAAGAAATGTTCAACAATTCGCGACTGCGGTTACTTCTGCGTCTATCAAAAGAAACTTTTTCAACAATTAATCAGTTATTCTTGGATGGTAATATTTTACTCTTAACGACGAGAAACAGTATACATCACAATATAATATAGTATAAAATTCGACCTAATTAATATTAATTATTGTATTAAAAACAGCAATTTTTATTAAATTCTAGATGATAATTTATATTCCTTTCCTTTCCGTGCTTGAATATCAAATAATCGAGTCTGGAATAATTTAAATGAAAACATATTCGAAAACTCAATAATTTAATCATGAATTATTTGGCGTCAAATTTAGTCATATAGAGTTCATTTGTTTTCATACCTTATGCATGCAGGATTTCCTTTATTAAGTGTAATTAATTAAAAAAAGGTGTTATATTGTTATTATTGTACTGTCATCAGTTCTTGATACATGAGATACTGACTCTTGATACGTTTGATTTAAATCTGTCCATTCGAAGGACAAAATTAACATCTGGAGTCTGTTACATATAAACATACGTACATACTACATCGAAACTAATATAAAATGTAAAAGATTATTATAATTGATCATACTTTATTTATTCCAATCATTTATTACCACTCCCTTCCAATATCCAATCACTTATTTGATAATTGATCGTAGTTTATTTATTCCAATCATGAAAGAATTGTTTATATTAATAACAAGAGAATTCATTAGTAAATCGATGTGTTAAAGCCACAAGTTTTCATAGGTCGGGTAATTCATCAAGGGAAATCTATTGACATCAGCATAACTGAATGCTCACAGCGGACGCTCCTAAAACCACATTCGCTTACAATACGTTCAAACCTGACAAATAACGTATAATTAAATTCGATTCTTATTACTATAGTACTTAAGTTGAAATTTCTTATCAGACTTTACATATTACTACGGTAGGAAAATGTATAGTCCGTTGATATACGCACTGTAATTTAGAGTTTATTGTAACTACTTAAAGTTTAAACTTCTTTAAAGAGTTTAATTAAGGAGAGGATTGATTGGACTCTGATTTTGCGTTAGACCCTTGTATCAGGCTTAGTACCTACTTAATTAAACTGTCAAACCTTTGTATTTTGTTAATTCAACACAATGTATTATTGCGTTAATTATACAAATTAACCTTAGTTCTTGCTACACTATTTGAACATGTAACAATTATTATTGATAAGATACCAAAAAAAACAGGAATTAAATTTATTTTTAATTTTAAGAGGTAAATCGAAATTATGTAAGTCTAAGGAAAACTTGTGAAATTCTTAGATTGTTATCTATTTACACTAATAGATTTCAAATTGAATCATTGAGACTTTTTAAGGAAAGGATACATCGTTTGTATTAATTAAACTTTCTATTAAAGTACCTGTTTAGTTTTTGATGAGCCTTTCGAATTGCCGGTATAATATTTTCACAATAAAGGGTTAAATGACAATGTAAGAAAACTTATTAATAACTGTAAATAGTAATTATGTATTACTCGGGATTGAGCAGTTAAGTTTTCTATGTACGTTGACTTTGTATTTGCGAGTACATATAAAAAACAAGTAAAGCGATAGAAAAGCGTTGAATCATGTTAAAAAGTAGTTACAACACGAATTTCGTGTACTCTTTCGAGAACAACAGTTGGTTATCAGATTTAAACATGGCTTGGAACTACATAGGTACAATTTGGTTATTAAATTTTATTGTACCTACTCCAGTCATGCGACATTTATTGATCGTAGAAATTTACTTTAGCCTTGGTGACTTGCTAATTATATTTTATACTTTGTATGACAAACAGGGATTACCGAAGTTTGTCTAAAATTGGTCGGATAATAAACAATGTTAAAGAAGCTTTTAGTGTAAGAATAAACTTGTAAGGCATGTTAATGGCTTCAGCTGATGATAATAACTTTATGCATTGTTTTGAGAAATTTTACGCAGACGCAAATATTTTGACGAAGTGAAAGTAATAAATGTAGCGAAAAAGGATCTATAAAACTTAATGCTTTGTAAAACAATAAAATATATGTAACAAGTGGCTGACAGCAGAGCTGTAATGATGGTCAGTAAACAAGAACAATTCAAATTCGAAATATTATTTATTCAAACAAACGTGTAAACAGATGCTTTTGAGTCGTCAACTCTACTACTCTTTCGAGAAAATGATCCTACTAGGAAGATTTAGCAAAAAACTTTGCAGTTACTCTTTTCGAAATATAATTCCTGTAAATAGTTATATTTTATAATTGCTATCTAGCATGAGGTCGAGTAGCTATATAAACGCATTCTTATCATCTATGTAGTCCTTAACAGTATAGTAGGCTTTTTTTACATTTTAAGCTTTTGAAAGTTTTTATTGCAAAACACAAGAACGGTTTATACATTAATTGGGAAAAATATATCATTTAAGCAGCAACCTGTTAGTTATAACATTTAATAAGTAGGCAGCATTTCGCTGCATTTAACTGTTACCTTTGCCAATTACATTTGTCGGAATTTTAGTGCAAACCCCCTTAATTGGATAAACTTAGCGTATAAATCAACGCGCATCGATAAGCAATGGCGTTCACTATTTTGTGTCAGTAATTTGATTTGATTAGGAGTTTTGAATCTCATATTTCTCACACATGTTTCAACGAACGTAAAAATATGGCTATCCACAATACAATTAACGAAATCGATTTGAAACTGCACGTTTAATTTTCTCGTGTGGTTTCTATTGTAGTGTCTAAGTTACGAAGTTTATTCATTAGCACGTATGTCCGACATCATATTAGCTATAATACAAATACATATAAAGCTTTTTTGAAAATGAAATGTTTTTAGATGTACTAAAACTTTTGTAAGGTACTATTTAATCGCTCCGTGGATGCTATTTCAGACAAATTTATAGGAACAAAAACTAAATCTCTGGGCTAACGTGACAAACTTTTTGAACTATTATCCAATATTTGTTTACAATATTTACTACAATGTGATTGATATAATAATATTTGAGTTTTCTATGTGACTAAATAAGTCGTGAAAATGGTAGTCGACGGCATCTTGTACAGAGACCTATTGATTTCTAGTTCCCAAGGAAGATAAAATTATTATGCCTAATAGAAGATATAGATATAGATGGTAGTAGTTTGATCTACTACCTATCTACAAGTTGCACCTTGATTCAAGCGATATGGTAATATGGTTACCTTTAAATTTGTAGAAGTAATAATTAATAAATAATAAATAAATATATGGGACATTTACACACACGGTCGTCATTCCCCAAAGTAAGTAGGTAACTTAATACTTGTGTTATGGGTGACGGACAACTGGTAGATATACTACATATATAAGTTTAAATAAATACAAATACACACCCAGGCTCGACGAACCAACAATTTGTTTATAGAAAATGTTGGCCCTCGGCGGGAATCGAGCCCGCGATCAGCGGAGCTGAAGGCAGAGTCACCCAGTGCGCCAACGGGCCAGTTTGTAAAATTAAATTTACAATCTGTCAAAATCAAAATAATCTTTGTATGAAAGATTTGTATGTTTGTTTGTTTGTTTGTTTGTTTGTTTGTTTGTTTGTTTGTTTGTTTGTTTGTTTGTTTGTTTGTTTGTTTGTTTGTTTGTTTGTTTGTTTGTTTGTTTGTTTGTTTGTTTGTTTGTTTGTTTGTTTGTTTGTTTGTTTGTTTGTTTGTTTGTTTGTTTGATTGATTGATTGATTGATTGATTGTATGTATGTTTGTTACGTTTTCACGCAAAACTACTGGACCAATTTCAAAAATTCTTTCACCATTGGAAAGCTGCTTGTTCACTGAGCAACATAGGCTATATGTCATTATAAAAAAATATAGGGATCCCTAATTAAATTGTAATAACTTGGCAAAAATTTAGTCGTAAACATCTATCATCGCGTGCGCTGCGGAAATTATTAATGATAGACCAAAAAAATGTTACACAGTATTATAGAACGTATCAATATCCACAAAAAAATCCGCTACACCATATGTCTGTCTGTCTGTCCGTCTGTCCGTCCGGTTGTCCGTCCGTCCGTCCGTCTGTCTGTCTGTCTGTCTGTCTGTGTCGTTTTCACGGCTAATCCGCTAAACCAATATTGATTAAATTTGGCACAATTATTCATTATACACCGGGGTAACATATAGGCTATAGAAATCCTGCTAATTTAACAGGAATAAAATGACGTTCAAAAACGTCATCTATAATAAACATAATAAGTTATTTTTATTTATAATTTGTCATAGTTACTAATATATTAACGACCTGGAATCGAGCCCTTTAAGTCAAATCTGCAATTTAAAAGTTTTTATATTCTTTGATTTCAGTCTACTGGATAAATTTTATCTATACTAATATTATAAATAGGAAAGATTTGTTTGTTGGTTTGTTTGTTTGTTTGTTTGTTTGTTTGTTTGTTTGTTTGTTTGTTTGTTTGTTTGTTTGTTTGTTTGTTTGTTTGTTTGTTTGTTTGTTTGTTTGTTTGTTTGTTTGTTTGTTTGTTTGTTTGTTTGTTTGTTTGTTTGTTCGTTCGTTCGTTGTTTCTTTCTTTCGTTCGTTCGTTCGTTCGTTCGTTCTTTCGTTCGCTCGTACGTTCGTTCGTACGTTCGTTCTTTCGTTCGTTCGTTCGTTCGTTCGTTCGTTCGTTCGTTCGTTCGTTTGTTTGTTTGTTTGTTTGTTTGTTTGTTTGTTTGTATGTATGTTTGTAACGTTTTCACGCATAAACTACTGGATTGATTTCAAATTTTTTTTTACCACTGGAAAGCTGCTTCTTCACTGAGCAAAATAGACTTATTACATTTTCAAAAAAAATAGGGATCAAAATTGTAATAAGGTGTGAAAAATTAAATCGTATAAATCTTTCATCGCGTGCGCTGCGGAAACTACTGATGATAGAACAATAAAATGTTCTACAGCATTATAGAACGTATCAATATCCACAAAAAAGTCCGCTGTACCATACGTCTAACTATTATAGTTATGCCAATATAACTACTTTTTTACATTGTGATAGTTGCTAAAAGTACTGACAATAATCAAACCATTTTATTCAAATCTCTGTATTATTCCTTATCTCATTAAATCATATTTTATTAAAAACTGTTTCAATACCTGTAAAATACTTTTTAAATTATTAAAATCCGACATCCCAATCAAAAGATATTACGAATTTAAGAATGTATAACAATGCTAAAATAATGCCATAACAAATTCATTGTAGCGACCGTTAAGCAGGGCCTGCATTTGGTGAATTAGGTCTTATTCCAAGAATACTAATGATACCCATTTTTTATAATGACTATAATCTATAAAATAAATCTATAGTCCGACTTCGTAGACTTTTTACTACCACGAGATCAGTATGGACGCGGGTAATATATTAAGATATAAAGCGAAAGTCTTTAACATGTGTATTTAAACCGAATTTTATAAACTATCAAACATATAGTACTACTAGAATCAATGAAATTAGGTAGCGACACTTTTTTTTATAACAAAAAGAAGCTCTTGACGAGCATCGCTCGTGGATCTTTGGAGATATGTTCGGGATTGGGAGACTTAGAGGTAGGGAGAAAGGGCGTAAAACCCCCATTATAACCTACAAAAGCTTCCCATTGATCACAGTATCGCGTAAAGCCTCAAAAAATCCCGCAATTTATTTAGATGGTAACAACAGTCTCCTTGGGAATACATTTTAAAGTATTTTGTAGACACAAATTTTCGTTGGCATACTATTGGTATAATATGAAATTTGTTACTGTATTTGTTTGCGTATTGATATCAGAAAAAATTGTTATTTTAATTTTCTAAAAATTGCAAAGAATTGTTAATAAAAGTGCTTGTGTTAACTAAAACATTACAAAACTTTCCAAATAGGTATATTTATATATAGTAATATAAAGTTTTTTCTGAAGCTTAAAAGCTGCGGTATGTTACGATTTAAGTAGTTAAAAACATTATATTATAATAATTAATTATAGTTGAGTTTAGTATATAGAAGCAAGTAGAATGGTAATGAACTCTGAAGTTAATTAAACGTTTATAACATTGCGTGAAATCAAAAAATGCTATCAAACTCTAAGCATCAACCGTACTTTTATTGATCAGCTCCAAACACGCTCTTTAAACGATCGAAAATATCTCAAAATGGCAACCCAATTTTCGGTATACAAAGAACTATTTATAAGTATACTATTTATATTGATGAAAACTAGAAATATTTCTACTCTTTATACTCTTTCTTAACTTCACATTTACACGCCGCCAAAAACGCTTACAAAGTCGCGGTCTGAGCTGACAGAAGACACCCTTATGACGACATTCCCTGATACTTGATGAATTTCTGTGTTCTACTCTCCGTATTTCCACAATGCTTCTGTGCTCGCCAGTCCCCACGTGATGTAAAAATCGTTGGGGCTTACAACATAGAGTCTGCTTGAACAAAATGAAGCTCACATATTTTTTATGTTAACGTACTCGTAGAAGGCATAATAAATTAGGTGCCAGTCAAGGATTAGGTAGTGCCGTGGTGCGGTGCGTCCGCTTCGAGGGTTCCCGTTGCGGCACTAATGTGAATCTAATGCTACCATAAATCGCGACTACGAGTTCCGGTGAACATCCCGCGCTTCCATAGCATCAGAATTAGTAACGATTAGAAGCACGATTATATATCGACCTATACGACAATCGTGTAGTAATGAATCGCTTGTTATGTCGTTGCTGAAGGTGAATTACTAGTTTAAACGTATCGATTATTGGTTTTAAAAACGAGCTATAAACTCTAGCGTGTGGTTAATTTTATTGATATATAGTACTTCATAATATATTATACATCAATGTGTTGAATTTATGTAGGTACTAAGCAGTACTGCGTTACAAATTTGCCACGAAAGTTATCTTTTATAGAAATATTCTACAAGTTTGTAGAATATTTAACATAAAAGACTTTGTACACTTTTTTTATTAATAATGTTTTTCTTAGCTTCTTTAACATTCTTTTTATGGTATGTAAATAAATAATAAATAAATAAAGGTCAAGAAAGTTTCCTGTATATACTATGTTATAGAAGGCAATAGCCAAAATTATAATATATCTAATAATTTATAGAAATAGGATTGATTTTCCATAACGTTCCAAAAAAAAATTTGGGTATATTATAATGGCACGTTTATACGAATAAGCTTAATTAATTTTATTAGTTTTTACAGTTTATCATAAATTAATTTTTATGATTCATAAAATACAAGACATATAATAATACCTACCTCTATTCTATCTAGAAAATCGATCAAATACGGACTGACAGCTTTTGGGGACTTATTTATAATTTGTATAGATTAATGTCTCTCCCTAAGCTTATGATGTAGTTCTCGCAAGATTAGTATAGAATTCCGTTATTTAACAATGACAGAGTAATACTTAACTATTTAAAAGCATTACGTAGTCTTTTTAGTCGGACAATTAACAGATTGGTCATGATCATGAACTGGGCCGTGGATCGGTCATGGTGTTCGCCCTGTATCTGTCTGTATCTATCTCGAGTATTTTTTTATCAGTTCTTAGTTGGGTATCGCGTGATGGTTTTTACAACATCTATAGAGAAGATAGTTGGTATTGGACAGGGTGGCCATTTGCCTTCAATTCGATCCTGTACAGTCAATAAATCCATAAACACTTTTCGATTAATATATCCAAAAATGTTTTGAACAACGTACTATACTAATGTAAAAAATTCGAATGTCTGTCTTTCTGACTCTTATTCTGTCTGTCTCTTACTTTTTCACGACTAATACGCTGAAAAGAAAATACAAAAAAAGCAACTGCTGAGTTTCTAACTGACTCTTCTCGGTTGCAACAGAGTTGGCGATTTAAAAGCACACAAGTTTACTTCAATAAAAAATATTTTTAATTTTAAATTTGGTACAATTGAAGCATGTATAATACATAGGTTAATACATAGGATAAATAAATCCATTTTTTTCTTTGGGAACAGGAAACAATATAACATATAATTGAGGATATTATGTCGACGCAAGCAAAGTCGCGGGTATCGCTAGTTATTAAATAATCCAATTTATATTTTAATCGTATAGAAAAATGCTCTTCTTTAATTGTTAAATTACGGTATAATACTTAGTTAAATTAACATCTTATCTAATTATTAAATATTGATTTATTGTTATTTATAATTGTTGAATAATAAATTTCACAAAAAGATTTTCGACGTAAAACGAGACGAAAAATGATATTCTAGGAAGTGTGTAACCTGCCAATGTGCAACTCAGCAGCGTAGTGTGTTTAAGGTCTATATTTTTCTTCAACAGTAATTTAAGTAATCACAATAAAGACAATATACCTTGTCTGTGGCCAAAAAAATACATATATTAGTGTAATCTTTCCTTTTTGATCCTGCCTAACCCAATATCCGTGAAATAATAATCTGTCATCGTCTGTTTCATCTGCAGTGAAATGATAACAACCAATTATTTTCTCTTTAAATCTAAATTAGTTTTGAAAAAATTGGATTAGAGTTCACAAAAGAACTTGCTACGCAACAACTGTTCCGTAGTTACCACAAATCATTAAATTACAAAGTTGCTTGTCCTGTTGCAATGAGTAGTTATATAATTTCGCTTTATGAACATCGTAAAACAATCACATAAATCAACAATATATGCATAAAGTTCATTTTAGACGAGCTAGAGACATAGTTGTGTGCGATAATGCCACTTTTATGAAACCTAATTCTTTGCACAATTACAGCTTAAAGGGTAGTGTTGAATAATGGGTCATGTCGTCGTCAATTTTATTAGCTAAAATGAGACATTGTTTGAGATATATTTTCACGCTGATTTATATAGATTTCTATATTGCCTGGTAGTGTGATTTTAAAACTATACAGTAATTCTATGTATCTAATAAACTAAAAATAACTACTAACGAAGTTGGTTTTTTTAAGTTTAAAAGTATCACTTCAGCATTGATTAGCGTATTTTCCAAAAAGATTACTGATTACTGATAAGAAGAAATCTAAAGATTATGTTATTATAAAAAAGACAAATTAGGTAAGATGTATCTTGTTTTATTTAGGTAGTTGCTATTTTAATACGCATGAAAAAGGCTAAAGATATAGCTGTCGAAGTTTGGAAGAAAAATTGATGGAGGGGTTAAATAAGTGAGTTATTTGATAAAAAGAAAAGTTAGTCATACACTAAATAGTTATGACTACGGACAAAATTAAATTTGCATGAAAATGTTTTGTAAAATAGACTATTAATAAGTTTCAGTTTCATGACTACACGTCATATCACATCGTTAAAACATTTAATACCAAAATGTTTTGACAAGTCGTATTGTTTGTCAATCTTCATTCAATTTGGCTGAAAAGACTGCAGACCCCTTTTTATTTGTCTCTATCCGTAAGGAGCTCTGCGTTGCAAGAACATTTCAAGATTCAGTTTTGCAACAAAGAAACGGATTAACGGAGTGTTTAATTGAAGTTCTGAGATTCAGTGTACTAAGGCTAATGGATGCTTAAAGCTTGCATTTAATCCTACTTATATTAGGTAGATGAAGTGAGTTGCGCTACTTCTTTATTTAATTTCGGCGGAGAAAAAATACTTTAGCACTTATTGCATATACCGTATAATTGTAATGTGCGGGATTTTAATGTAGGGGAATGGACATCAAAGATTAAGAATCCCAAATACGTTTGAACCTAGTGCCTACTTGCTACGGTAAATCTAATAGTTAAGAATATCAATATAACAGGATAGAATATAATTAAATAGAATGAAACAAAACCGAATAAACGGAACCGAACAGAACTAAAAGGGACTTATCCTAAAGGAATGAAACGAATGTGACGGAACGAAACAGAATTGAACGGCAGAGAATGAGACTGAACTAAGGGATGTTACTGAAAAGACGCTATTTGTTCTTATACCATTGTATAGGGAAGGTAAGAGATGGCAGTGACCCTACCTTCAACTCTGCGGGTCGCGGGCTCAATTCTCGCCGAGGGCGAACATTTTCTACAAACAATTTGTTGGTTCTTCGAGTCTGGGTGTATATTTTTGGCGTATTTGACTATGCATTTAAAACTATATATGGATATATTTACCAGTTGTCTGACATCCATAACACAAGTATAAAATTACTTACTTTGGCGACAGGCAGCCGTGCATGAATGAAGTGAGACTGTAATTTAACTGTAGCCATATAAATGTATATAATATATAAATGTATGTAAATGGATATAAATATCTAGTCAATTTAGATGTAAAATACAATGTATTTTTAAATATTATATATAAAACTACGAGTAGTTTTCTAGCCACGCGTTGCTGTGGCTCAGGCTGGATTCGAATTCTCCTCGAAACAGAACTCAACAGTTAAAAAAAGGGTTTATCGCCACCAAACTTTTCAGGCTCATCCGTTGGGTCATTCTAAAGATTGTGTGAAAATTTCATTAGAATTGGTTCAGCCGTTTCGGAGTCTATAATGTCCATGCACACAAAATTTATTTTTATATACATATATGATGTTAATATACTTGCATATCTTATAGGTCGTCGTCGATAAAATATGAAGGTAAATTGTGTAGCCTAAAGTGGTTACTTGGGATATGGGATTAGAAATATCATCAACTAAATTTTCAAAATGTGTAGGGCCGGTTATTACAGTATACCGGAGGGGAAAATAAATAAAGGTAATATTATGATAAGCCAAGTGGCTTATTATGAGAATATTTATGATTAGCTGTACTTCTTACTTGACCTGATTCGAATTTGACTTATAATAAGATGATGAGAAATAAGATGTACATAGAGAAGATCATCCCTCGTAGTTAATAAAGCTGTAAAAGTAATATGTCATAACCATTGTACTGGTATTTTTCCCAGCCCTTTCAGAAGCTTTTGTTTAATCCTCATATGTTTTAAAATAAATAAGTGGTACTCTAGAGCTTATAACCTTATATTGTATCAATTTCCATCAATATTGCTCCAGACGTAACAGACAATCACACATACGTATTTATAATATTGGTATCTCACAAGCAAGAACAGATTATACAAAGTGTAAGACGCTTCATGGAAATGAATTAATCGATTATTATAACAAAAAATATTTTTTAATTCTTAAACTATACTAGGTCTTACAAATAATGAGTATCAAGACGAAGCGAACTACATATGGTTCATAACGGCAGTACACCACGAAGACAAAATCACCGGCATTAAGCGACCGACGAGTGGCTATATATTTTTTTTTATATAATGTGACTTATACTGCACATTATTGATTAAGTTTGTACTGTAAAACGAAAACACCTCTGTACCTGCCCAGTAGTTTATTCTAGAAATTAATCGAACCCAAGATTGTATCTTAGGTGCCAGGGGTGTTAATTTCTATTTATAGTTTAACTAGTTTACCGAATGAGAGCATGCCGACAAACTGCTTAGTTCGGCAGGGAAAATCTTTAAGGAAAACATTGTTGAATAATAAAGAAAGATATAGAAATAAAGAAAAATAAATAAAAATATTCGTACTATCTTTTTTACCTTACTTCCATTGATAAACAAAAAGTCAGCAGGGTTGCTTTCTGTGAGGAGAGATCCGCACGCAAAAAGTATATGCATGTAAAAGCATGATAAATTATACATATAAAAAAATCTTGTTCAATATTAGAAACGCAAATAAAAACAATCAATAGAAATTAATCCAGTTGCTTCTATAGTCAGCATATACAATTAAATTCACTACATCATTTTTATAAAAAGCATATTTATAAAATCTGTAGCGCGAAACTCTGCTAAAATTATTACGGCGACAAATGTAAAAGCGGTTGAAGCAAATGACAACGTGCTGTATCTACATCATAAGGAAATTAACTAGCAGCAAACCTGGCCCACCGACGGCGCACTTGACGGTATTAACGAAATGAAAACTTTTATAAGCAATACGAGAGGCAAATTTTACCTCATTCTAAGTATCCGAGCCCTTTTTCTTAATTAAAAAAATTATCGGGGCAGTATAACAATAATATCAGAGTAAAAAAAACGTGTAAACACATGATAAGTTTAGCAACAACCATATTGAAACTTTAGCACTATAACGAGCGTGTGATGCACGAGCTTTGCGTTTAGCATTAAAGATTTGGGGCTAAATAGATCAAGTTTATAATAACCAACAGTAAAATGTACAATAGAATAGTAGAAAATCGTCGAAAACAAAGTGACATGTTATTGCTGCAAGCAATCATAAATGGTAAAATTGATTGTCCATATCTCTTATCACAAATATTTTTCACAATCCCTTCCTACGGAACCCGGCATACACCATTATTACAACTGCTTAAATCAAAAACGAATTATGCTAGAAATTTTATTATACCGCGCATAGCTCAAGCATATAATAAAAATTATTCTAAATTAGACCTTTTCCATTTAACCAAACGCAAATCAAAAAAAGAACTAATTATAATAAACTGGAAACAAAGATTGACAAAATTTGAGGACAAAAAACATTCAAGCGCTCACGCACCCAATACATACACACACGCACATCTTATACCTATTAACACTTTTTACTCGTCAATATATCCTTGTTGAACATAAGTAAATTTAATTAAGTGTAATCCACTCCTGGCCTTATTATTATTATATATCTATATATATGTACTTAAGTAAGAATTTTGTAAACGCTGTAGGATTTAAAAAAAAATCTATGGGAATTAATCCCGTGTCTGGTTGTAACATTCAGGCAATCTAATCAGTACCACAGAAGCTTATAATCGCGACGGTGAAATTTTAACATTCTCTTAGCAACATTGTGTGAGCATTGTTACAATAATCATTACTCATATCTATTTATGATTTATATTCATAGTGTTCATTTGTCCTATTACGAATACGGAATATAAGTAATAAATAAAGTAATAGCCTCGTAATATCCCACGACGATTGGGATTCGTTATTCTCATCAGAGATGCGGTTGGGGCCATCTATTATTAGATAACAAGGGCCTATTCCCTGGACAGTTTTAAGAAATGTTTATACTTACCTTAAAAATAAACGATATTTTATTTTTTGTACAGAATAATGAATCATTCGTAAATGATAGGTATCGACTTCTCTTGGCTAAACCTAGAATAGGTGTAACCAATTCTAGGTTTTTAGTCAGACGGTTTTATTAAATTAAGAATGATGAAAGACAATCCGTTACAGTTATAAGATATATATTAATAAGAATGTGTATATAGTTTCATAGTATTATAGTATTTGCACTTCGTTTCGTATTGTGGGCGTCTCCACCACACGTTTTCTTCTTTTAGATATATTATCATTACCACTTTAGTTCAAGAAATGTATAATTGCTACAATTAATATTAATATATCTTCAATCTTTTCGTGAGTGTAGACTTCAAAAATATAAGCCTCAAAAAAGGAGCCTATGGAAGCTCTTGTACGGTTTGACATAAGACGAGCTTGAGTTCTTCTATAAAATAAAGAAAATTAGGAGATCCTTAGAAGGACCAAAGAAATAGTCGTAGGTCAACAAATTTATGTAGACGAAAGCATCGGACGAAGTTAGGACACATAATGTAAAGATTCAGTTTCAGTTACGAAGAAGCTATACCGAAAAATGAAGTGTAGATATACTCGTATCATCCACTTAAGCGGAAAAATGACTTCAAACAAGTCTATTGGAGCTGTAATATTTTAGCCTCTAAAATCAAATCATTCAAATATTGGACACTACTTAGGGCCAACAGTGGGCTTTCATTAGTAAAGAACCAAGAGATTGCAAGCAAAAATCTTTGTATTTTTGTCAGAATAATGGACCCGAATTATAAAAGTGTCAAGTTGAAAAGTGCCTAAAGCAAATGAGAACGTGCTGTATCTACATCGTAGCAAAATTAACTGGCTTCTAACCTGTTACTCCGTTACTTACTAAGCTTACGAAATCTTTTATTATTTTATAAACCAAATTTCGTGTAAATCCCAGAATAATTATTTATTATTGATTCGTTATTGTTCCATTCACATTATAAAACCTATGTATACATACATACTTTATGAACACACCTGTACTTGAAGAAAAAAAAATTTCGTTTACTCTGAGGGTAGGCTCGCTTTAATATACGTACCATGTAAATAAATGTTCAACGTAAATGACAGAAAAATGGGTTTAATCAAATATGTACATATTTAATCGCGTAAAGAGCGTACTGATGTTTCATCCCGCATTTGAGGAGTCTGCGGGGAAATCAGCGGGTTGGGCACGAGTTAGACTGACTCAACAAAACTTTGCTATTGTATCTTATGAATTAACACGCATATTAAGAAAGAAATCGCTTTATAAAGCCTTATAGGGTGGAACTTGTAGTCGAAGTTACAATAGAATTGAGATTATTTACTTTCCCTTAAAAATTCTGTTTGTTTTCCAGTAGTCTCTTTATTGCACACAGAAATGTTTAAACTAATACAAAAATGACAAAAATCATCCAATATAGTCAGTGTACAACGGCGGACAGTCAATATATGTAACTGTCAATATATGTAATTCCTTAATAATTGAGAAAAGATGATTAAATAATTTAAAGCGTTACTTTGCGGAGATTCATAATACAAAAATAATAATAAAATTATTTTGCTATAATCCGCGATACAGTAAATAGAAAAAATATATAGTGCCAAATGTATAGTCCTGCATACCCGATACATGCAGGACACATGCACAAACTTCCACCACTCCTCCTACACCTCCAACACATGCACAAACCTCCACCACTGCCACCACATACACAAGCACTACACACGTTAAAGTCATTACGGTTTTATGTAAATTGTGCGGAAGAGGTCGCAGAATTGAAAAAAAAACTCGCCTGCTTGAAGCTTTCGTCGCGAGCGCCGCGTTAACCGAGAAATACACTAAAGTTATTTACTAGAAAATTGTAGATCTACAAAAATACTATAAAAAGTTCGCGACATCATGTCTCTATCCCTTATGGTTAACCTACAATAAACACTTTTTGTTCGAAATTTTCTGATTGAAAACTGATTTCCACGCAGGCAAGGCCGCAGGCGCGCACAGCTAGTATTTAGATAAAATATAAATTATATAAATATTATATGTAGTATGACAGTATTGTGGCATAAACATAGACCTTTTAAGTTGGAAAAGAGGCACGAATGTCTATTCATCTTTCATGTAAGGGCGTTTTCATTTAGAAGCCATCATATGTCAGGCGTAGTTCCTGAACGACATAGGCCATTGGTAAACTGTAAATAGATAGATAGTGCTTAATGTAGAGTTCCATTAAAAATCAAAATATTCTTTATTCAAGTAGACTTATATAAGCACTTTTGAATCTCCAAATTTTACTTCCTTTTACTGAACTATAAGCAACTTGGTGGATAAACTTTAAAAAATACTATTTTTACATATTAAGAAATACTACTTATATTACTTTCCCGCAGATTAGCCATAAAAGCGCTATAGATAGAGATACAGACTTTCGCATTTAAAAGTATTTGATTAGTTCAAACCGCATCGTTTTGCCTTTAAACACGTAAATTCCGTCAGTTTCATGATAAAGAGCAACTGACAATAGTTACCACAAACATTCTTTAATTAACTGGTTAGGTTAAATAAACCAATTTTTCTCCAGTTTATTACTACTACCATACCTACTAATACTACAGGTGTACTGGACAGATCTGGACTCTGGAGTTGCAGATATTCTCTCGCTTCGCAGATAATATTAAAATTTGTGTTTTAAGTATTTTCCTATTACTATTACCCTTATTTTAATTTTCCGTAAAATCATTATGATACTGACATATTCAAAATTGAATTAACTCCAAAAACTTTTCAGATTTGATTTTCTTTGTTTTTCCTCTGTTTTAAAAAAAGCACAATAGACAGCCAAAATGATTCGACAGCCGAATGAACAATCTAATTCTACGTTAAACAATATAACTATCCTATATAATGTATTATCTATGTATATAACATTCTGTAAGAAAGATGGGTTGCGATATTTCATCGTCTTTTATATAAAGGCGATAAAGGCCAAGAAAATGCCAGCGATTTATCCAACCAATCAAATCATTGTTAGATTCACCGAGAGCTGTGGCGCAATACAACTTAATGTTTCTTTATCTATTTCAAAGATAATTTAATCATATCTATGAACCTAGTAAAATCATGATAAAATAATCTTGTATTATTTTGCCGTCTTTACTAACATAAAAACAAAAAAAAATGTAATATTTAATTAATATAAAAAAGTTAAATAGAAAAATAAAACAACAGCGATATTTTACCGATATAAAACATGATAACAAGTTCATTTAAATAAATCTTATAACCCAATTTCATGACCCTACTGTTAACCAGAGCTGTGATAGCCCAGCGGTGAGACCGTGCGACCTTTCGAGGGGAACACGAGTTCAAACCCGGGCAGGCACCAATGAGTTTTTCTATTAAAACTCATGTGTCTAATTGATAATTGCAATTTATCACACGCTTTTCGGTGAAGGAAAACATCGTGGTTAAACCTGCATATCTCTAGAGAATTCTGGAGATATGTGTAACCTACCAATCCGCATTGGAGCAGCGTGGTAGGTCTTAGCTCCAACCTTTCTCTCCGGAAACGGAGAGAGGAGGCCTATTCCCAGCAGTGGGATTGTAACAGGCCGATACTTTACTTTACTTTTTTTTTACTGTTAACCGTTGTAGAGTGAGTCTTGGTTTAACTGCATCAGTTCATTCTTATCATAAATATACATTATCATCGGGACTCAAGCAGTATGTAAAATCTCAGCTCAAACGGACACTGAGAAGTGGGCTAAATTTAACTTGCGAGATTCCATCTTCACTTAAATAAAGCTTTTAAAAAAGTTATAATATAAATTATCTACTTAGCAATCTATTTTTATTATTGCCGATAAAATTATGTCGCTCTTTGCAATATAAGTATATTAGTTAATTAATTAAACATACTACAACTTAATATAGAGAACATAATAAAGAGATATTTTTATTTTTGTCAAGGAGTAGGGCGTTGATCACTGCAACTCAGTTTGTATTTCTGCAGGATCACCGTTTTTCATTATTATGTATTGTTTTTCTGTATTGATCCTAATAAAAGTAATTATTAATATTATTATAATTATTAAAAAAAGGGTACTGGGCGTAGTTCCTTATTTTCTTATATAATACTAGCTGTGCCAGCATTTCGCCCGTGTGGAAGTCTCAATTTTTTTGCGGAATAGAAATTTAAAACATAAAATTAAACAATAATTCTTAAACGGAATTGCTTCCGTTGAAGGATTGTTTCGTCTTGCGAAGGTCAGAGTGGCCTACAATGTGCTAACGGTCAACCTTCAGTAGTGAAGAGGCAGGAGAAGAAAAGGAAGAACATAAAAGTAGTTATTGTGATTTAACCATAAAAGATAGAGACAAGCTCTCGCGGTTATTTTTGTAGATTTACGATTCTCTAGTACATTACTTTAGCCTGTCTCTATAGTTTTACGCGGCGCGTGTAAAGCTCCCAGCAGCCGGGTTTTTTACAACTGCGCGATCACTTCAGTTTACATTAAACCATAATGCCTTATTAACCTTACCTTCCGGATGAATTGCGCTACCTTTCAGTAAAAACCGTACGAAAATCCGTTTAGTGTATTATGAGAAAATTGATCACATACAGACAGACAGCTTTTAGTGACTTGATATTTCATAATAAGTATAGATTACATGTGCCCGCGGCTTCGCCCGCGTGGAAATCAGTGTGTCACATAGTGTTTCCGGCATAAATCCCGATCCTGCGGTAGTTTTGGGATCAAAAGTATAGTAACCTATATAAATAAATAAAATAAATATATGGGACACATATATGGGTAAGTAACTTAATACTTGTGTTATGGGTGATGGAAAACTGGTAGATATACTACATATATAATTTTAAATACTTACTTAAATACAAATACACACCCAGGCTCGAAGACCCAACAAATAGTTTATAGAAAATGTTGGCCCTCGGCGGTAATCGAACCTGCGGCCCGTGGAGCTGAAGGCAGAGTCACTTCCCACTGCGCCAACGGGCCAGTCAATACGTTGCACCTCAACGTCCTCTATCTTCCTGTGAAAGTCCCATCAAAATCGGTTTAGCCGTTCCTGAGAATCTACCTAATCTATAACTTCCTTAGGAGTTGAACTATATTTTAGTAAAAACTATACTAGGATCTACAAAATAGATTTTGAGAAAATCAATCGCATACAGACAGTTAGCCTTTGAGGACTTTGTTTTATAATACTCGTTTGTACAGATTTGTGCTGTGTTCTTAATTATGTGCTTTCAGCTACGCATCTTCACTGAATAGTAGTGTATTCACTTTAATTGAGAGAAATTGGGAATACGGACTAGGGCTAGATTGAAACAAGAATGTCTGGTTTCCTCAAGATTCTTATATAAGTCAAGTGAGACGAGCGGCACCATCATAGGAGCGGCGAGCTTGAAGCATTCGCATACATTACTCTCTGAGTGCGCTTTCTAAAAAATTAAAATCTACTTGAATAACGCTGTAAAAGCAGAATTTTTATAAAACTAATTTGTAAATTTCCGTTTCTCACTGCTTGTACATTTCCTAACGAAATGACTTACGACCTCGTTACTTTGATTTTAATATTCGAAATTCACTTAAACATTTATAAGACTACATTTTGCAGAAGCTTTAAGAGTAAATGAAATTTTATGAATATCTTCCTGGGAATGGCAGATGCTGAAAATGCTTTTATATTTGTATATAGATACCGGCTATAATAACGACAAAGTTTGGACTTTCGTTGACTAGTTTTGAATTCACTCGGCTTCTTTGCCTGATTTGATTGCAATTTGATCTTTAAGGGTCAATTTGCTTTGATTTTTAGGGCATACTTAAACATATTATATCAAATATTGAAACATCTATATCAATATTTAGTATTTTGCTCATCATCATCATTCTCCTGACCTTATCCCACTCTAAGTGGGGTCGGCACAACATGTTACAAACATGTTGTCACATGATTTGGCTATGTATTTTACAATCGGCCGCCTGCCTGACGTCAACTTACCTTAGTCGCCTTTTACGACACCTCGGTAAATGAGGGTCTATTCTATGCAACCGGATACCAAACGGCACAATATTTAGTATTTTTCTATCATCATTAAAGTAAGTGTTTACTTGAAATGATATCAAACTGGAATTTTATGAAGTTTTTTTAAATATTTATATTAATTAATTATATTTATATTAATTATTTCTAGTTCAGTCAACCTTTGGTTTAAAATCTATCTTCAAAACAATGTAAAAAAATAGTATACTTATTGAAACAAATAAACAAATTACATATTTATAATGTCTAAACATACTCGTAGATTTCACATGTCTGAACGGGTAGTATGCAATCCTTGCCTAAGCTTTCTAGAAACGTTTTTCACTTTAATTGTTACATAGAGTTCATCATGAGATTTAAATTGAACAAACAATTGATATCTGCCACAAAGCCACAGACAGACTTTTGAATCTATATAATAGATAAGTATAGATTAAGGAAGTTATTTATTTTGTAATTAAAAGCTGCCAGTTATGAATATTACCTTCGTTATTTGTTTATGGGAATGTTGCATGACTGGAGTAATATTCGGCATTATTCGTTTAGTAAAATTGCGTTCCACTCAAACAGCCAACGAAAGTCGTGCCTGAATTTGATAACGAACACGCCTGTAAGGGCTTTATGTAGGTGCGTTTATACCATAGAGAGTTTATTCATAATTTGGGCTTTTTCTAAACGGTTTTGAGCTTTAATTAATTATCCTTGATTGCTTGGGCATTATTATGCTAAATTTATTAGTTTATTGGGCGTTTTTATTTTAACTATTATAGGATATTGTAAATAAATATTTAATTAAAGAAAAATTGATAAAATTATGGTTACTTATAGAGTCCTATTATCAAAATTATTACAATTTTTCCAATTTAATGCCGATTGATAGATGGAAGTGGATAGATAGATTGATAGATTAATAGATTAATAGATATATAGAAATGGATAGATGGATTGTGCCAATGCTACGAATTCTTAGGGATACGCAGATTTCATTATATTTTATGTAGCTAGCAAATAAATAGCCTGCCGGATTGAGGGGAGAACCTGAAACACTTTTAGTAAAGACTACTCTCTCACCGTTTGGTTTGCAAGTCTTTACAGTCCTTAAATTTATTAAATAAAACAAATAACTTCAGAGCAGAATACAGTTGTTGAAGTTGCATTCCGCAATCGAAACGGTCAATTCACTTAACCTACCGGCTTATGAAGTAGAAAAGTTTGAGCTTTAAATGAATGCTGATTGTTCAGTACTTTTATAACATGAAATTATTATTTTGCTACAATCCGCCATTATAGAAAAAATATACATATAATGTTAAATGTATAGAGTGTTTTCATACTCGATTAATCCAGGATTCATAAAAAATCAGCACTAAGAATCGCCAATAACCCAACAATACTCTATTACTGCACACATTCACCACACTACACGCCACCTTCACAATCTCAACAATCGTTTCGCCCCGTAACCGATGCATCATCAGAAGATTGACTCCACGACAAATACACGAAGCTTTGCGATGTGTGAGGTATAAAAACGAATAGTATTTTACCTAAAGCAATTAGAAAGAGTTTTCTTTGACCACCGATTACAGCAGAATAGTATTATCATTACTTCTGCATTATGGACCCCGCAAATCGATACCCCAATGATTTTATAAATCAGTACTTTTGTATTGAGTTCAACATCTTCAGTTTTAATCGCAAAAGTTATTGAAACTTTAAATTATATATACTCGCTACAACATTGCAATTTCAACCAGTCGAGTAAATGTTTAGAAAATATGTATTTTATATAAATATTGTTGTGTGAAAGAGTTAATGTGTACATGTCATTTTTGGATAGCTACTAATAAGTGAAGAGCCGTTATATTTTTCCTTTTTTTCTCTATATTTAGAACCATTACTCATCCTTTTTTGTACTCAAAGAATAAACATACTAAGACATATTACCTTTTAATTACTACATCGAAAAATTGCGCTGCTGTTTTATGAGAAATTCTGTTTTTTAATGTTTAGTGATTGCGCACATTTAGGCTCACTGATAAAAAATTAATATATAATCTAATTATTTTTGTAAAATATTGACATGCAGAACCCTAGCTGGTGTTTTAATTACTTAGTAACTGTGGCTACTGGTAGCAATACCCGATACGGATGGAAAACTACTGCCAACCCGTTTTATAGAATAGTCGGAGAAATTGGCAAGCAAAATTCGTATCATTTGTAAAAATAATTTATGTAACAACCGCAACCACTATATTTATTCATTTAAAAAAATCTTTCCACTCAACTTTGACCCGTACTATGAGAGGCGTGCCTTTTGAGAGGATATAAAATTTAAATATATATAATGAAATTTAGTGATACAGATATTGATTTGTACCTAATGGACGTAAAATAGGGAAATTAAAAAGATTCAACAATTTATTTTATTGTTAAAAATAAAATAAAAAAATATATAAGAAACACTTTAAACATTTCTTGACTATTTGAGCAAAGACCTCCTCCCTTCTTTCAGAGAGAAAAAATGTTATGATTGGTACACATATCCCAGAAATTCCTTCACCGAAAAGCGTGTGATAAATTGTAAACACAACTTATTAACAGAAAATTTATTGGTGCCTGCCCGGGGATTGAATCTGTCACCCTCTCGGAAGCATTGCACGGTCTAACCGTTGGGTTATCGCAGCTTGCATTAGTATCGAACATTTATAATTTTATGGCCTTTTAATTAAATAAAATTTATCTATGATTTTCTTTGTATCGGCATTTATACCTATTTGATTTTAAATTTTACTCATCATCGGACACCCTTATAATCGGATTACTAATGTCGTATTTATACTATCAATGGGTAACAACGATATCAGGATTGTCAATTAAATCAGCAGAAAGCTCTTTAATCCGGGTCGGATGGACACAATTATTCATCAACTGTTTAAGCCGGTTAATCCAACAACATTAACCAGTTTGTGGAACTCATTCAGTTTGTGTGCGTAGACTCTGTCAAATATAAAGCGATAGCAATATAATTAAATACTTAATGAAAATAATTTTATGCATTTTATATATAGCCCAGTTTTTAGTAATTTTATAAAGTAACCTTGTTCTACGAAATTCCTCTCTTTTCTGGATAATAGATAATAAATTATTTTAATATTTTGATTTAGCTCTGATTTTGGTCGCGTGATTGTAAAATATATATATACATTTTTTGGTCAATTTATGCACAACTTATTTGGTGTTTCATTATGATGAGGTATGAAAAACGGATAGTCCACTCTACACTTAGCATTCATTATATATATAATATATTCTCTATTTACTTTATCGCGGATTATAGCAAAATAATGTTATTATTACTTTTGTATTACGGATCTCCGCAAAGTAACGCCTAATTAACTTAGTAATCATATTCAAGTTTTTTAATTCGTTTATTTCAATAAGGTTTGTACATTTTGGTTTACATTATAATTTCGCCAAACTAGACGTAGTTTGGAGCTGAGTACACGCTCAATCAAACGGTCAATCAAAAAACCCAAAACAAAATAAAAAACAAAGAACAAAAACAAAAAAAACATGCGCTTATCACTATTTTTAAATATACAGTAAAGAACACATATAATATATAACACATATAAGGATGTGTATCATACACATCCTTATATGTGTATATATGTAAATATAGAAACAAATTAACAAGTTGTATTATTACTGATTTAATGCCTATTGAATAGTTCTTTTATTTTTCGTTTAAGGATTCCTGTACTAATTTGCTTTCCCTTATTTAATTTTTTGAATACCCAATACTATAGATTTATTACTGTGTCCGACACCTTTGTATTTTCGTTGTATTTTCTACACGCACCGGATCAAACTCTCAATTATCTTCGCCAGATTTGATATTGAGTGATTGATTGATCCCATTTTAATATGACGCCTGTGAAAATTTATTGAGCGTTATGATAAAGATTTATTGGTTATTCTTAAACTTTTTGACCTTTTATAGCGGTATGCTGGGGACATTTAAAGGTTAAATTAAAAAATTACATTTGTACACTGATCTCAGTCCTGTTATTTATTAATAAAAAGGCTGAAACTATAGTACTAGTATCTTATGTGGACTGACATATAATGTGCTATATAATCAAATCAATTAATAAAGTTGCGACGCTCCATACATTTTGTCTAGTAATGTAGCCAAAGTAGGTATTAATTTCCAGGATCCTACTCGGGTAGGCTCAATATGCTAGTTGCCACAATTGAAAATTAAGTCGAACTCATCATCATCATCCGCCTGCCCTTATCCCACTCTATGTGAGGTCGGCACAACATGTTACAAACATGTTGTCACATGATTTGGCTATGTATTTTACGACCGGCCGCCTACCAGACGTCAACTTACCTTAACCGTATTTTACGACCCCTCGGTAAGAAATGAGGGTGGTCTATTTATTGTACTCAACTGCATACAACACAGCGGGTCGACTTACCTTAGTCGCCTTTTACGACACCTCGGTAAGAAATGAGGGTGGTCTATTCTACTCAACCACATACAACACGGCGGGTCGACTTACCTTAGTCGCCTTTTACGACACCTCGGTAAGAAATGAGAGTGGTCAGCCGGATACCACACGGCGGGAAATTATGTCAACCTTATAAGCGTGAATTACTGAGCGACACAAAATGTGCGTGGACTTCTAGTTCTATACTTATTTTATAATGCCTGATGCACTTCACAGATTTGTTAGTAGTAGATCAACCAATCTGCTTACGATAGCTGAAATGCAGCCGATAGTCAGACTGCAACGAACAGAGATCTGCACTTTACGAATGAATTTTTAATAGCGCCGGTTATTTCGGTGCGACGTACCTAATTAGCTTTCGCAAATCGTCTGTTAGTGCTGCAGTTGAATCTGGCAGTCTGTACAGTTAGTATTATCGAGCCAATTACGCTAATTAGCTTAACTAGTCTGATTTTGATGTATTTTTATATGATGATGTGTATGTAGTCTTATCATGTGATCAAACGAGTGTTGAGTATGAATGTGGATGGATATGTGACTAGAGGAAGGCCTAAAAAGAGATGATTGGACTGTGTAAAGTATGACATGCATATAAAAGGAGTAGCGCCAGAGTTGACGAATGATAGAAGAGAATGGAAGAGAAAAACATGTTGTACCGACCCCACTTAGAGTGGGATAAGGGTAGGAGAAAGAGAGATGTGTATGTAGTCTTAGTCAAAATTTATTGTTATACCGCGATATTTCAACGGTAATTAACGGAAAGTAAAATATTTAATTAGATATATAGCTAATAAATTTATAGATTAATATTTATAGGAACAATGTTTTATTTCTGTTTTTCTTTTTAGAGCTGTAAATTTTAAATAGTTTTTTTTGGTTTATTTGTGTTTTGTGTTAAACTGTTTATGCTATGTGCCTTATTTTATGTGTTTCTTTTATTTGTATTACATTTATGCATAAATGTTGTTGGCTTGTAAAATAAAATAAAAGATACCCTAAGACTATTTCTGTACGTACTGTAGATTTCATAAAAATCTTAAAAAAAATCTTGTCTTGTCCTTGTTTAAAATTTTGCATTTTAAAAGAAAATTTCAGATACTTATGGTTGCTGGAATGCTATTTATTAGAAATTCCAAGAGAACAAAAATAAAAAAATTATGGAACTCATTTATTTTATACATTGCATGACAAACAACTATTAGCTTAATGTTTAGGTGACTTATTGTTTTTAAAATAAAGAGCATAAGTACATGGTAATCACATAGCATGTATATTTATCCTGGTAACTTCTCTCCTCCTCGGTGCAGGCTATATGTAGTATAAGTACTACTACAGTATAAAAATATAATATGTAATTTTACTTGAACTTGAAGTCCAAGCTTGTTGCACGTGTTCAGAGGTAAAATAAAATAAATGGTGACGTTGAACCGATTACTATATAACAATGCTTGTTTGGATAATTCTTCGCTTTGCGATTTTGTCGTGAAGTCTATCTCCTGATGATGCTTCGGTTGCGGGGTGAAACGATTGTTGAGTTTGTGATAGTGAACGTGTGTAGTGCTTGTGTATTGTGGTGACAGTGGTGGAGGTTTGTGCATATATATTACATATATACTATACATTTAACACTATATATATTTTTTATTTACTGTATAGCGGATTATAGCAAAATAATTTTTTTTATTACTTTTGTATTATGGATCCCCGCAAAGTAACGACTAATTCTATAAAGTACTATAATATTGATATAGGATTGGCAATACTATAGATAAGGGCAGTTAAATTAGAGATAAATTTAGAAAGGAAAAGTATGTTTAGTAAACATTGTAGTAACCAATACACTAATACGTAGAAATTAATTTTAACACATATATAACCCAGTTGCAATTTAAAATGTTCGTCTCCCTCGGGTCTTTACCGCCATATTGTGAGCAAACACAAATGACGGTGTAAATTTCAGCATGATTTATTTCGAATAAGTTGCGAAGTTTGCAATATTCCCTCGCTCAGTTCAACAATAAACCGAGAACTCCCATTAGCCTCGATTTATAAACATGGACTTTTTAAAAGGTAATGATTGCCTTTTGAAATTGATACTTTCGATCCGACTAAAATATTAAAGTATATTATGAAATAAAATTTTTTGATGTTTCACAATCTTCATTGTATGTATTTACATTAATAATATGATTCTTGTTAAACAACTGATAAAGTAATATCATTAAAATATTTAAAAGAAGATTGGAGAAGACTTGTTTGATATTTACAACTAGAAACACTAAGAGCACTGTATCTACTGAAAATTATGGATAAGGTAAGTACATTATGTATACTGTAATCTTTGGGTAAGTATACTTTTGAAAATAATATTAACATAACTTTATTACATATTTAGGAAATAACCGTGGGGTCAGATTAGATATAATTTTGGTATTTGCCTCCTTGTCTTTTATATTGTCACTAAAGTGTGTTTTATATGACACAATATCTAATTTTATTATGATGAAGTTTCGAACATATATCGGGCTAGCATATAATAGCAATTTTTTTTACCCTTTGGTAAAAAAATTGCATTTTCTTTTTGCAAATAGAAAAAAAATAGAATTGTAATTTACAAATTAGCTGTATAATTAATCGTATACATATTTTATGTTGTAAAAGTAATGTAAAGTAGACAGTGGTATCAGACAAATTAATAGGTACAGTACAGTTGAAGAACTGTAAGTTAAAATCTGGGAGTTGCGACACTCAGCTTTTGTGGAAACTTTTTACTAAGTTTCTGTGCCTATCTACAATTAAAATCAAAATATTGTTATTCAAGTAAACTTATAAATAAGTGCTCTTGAATCAACCACTCAACTACTGGTTTCTAAAGCTGTTACCTTCTCAAACAGCCAGCAAGTAACTCAGCGGTTACTCGTTTCAAAATAATTAAATAAAACTAGTTAAATTTAGTATAGTTATCTTTTGTACAGGGTTGAAGAGTAGCTATATCCATATATTCTTATCATATATGTAATCCTTAACGGTACAGTAGACTGTCTGTATCAGACTTCTTTTAACAGTTAATTTATACTGCTGTAATGGTAAGGTAATATTGATTGCAGAAACTTAGTTGTTATACCCAATGAAATATATTACTACCTAATATCTTGTCAACATTTATATAAGAGATAAGAATATATATATTTATATAAAATATATAACATAACATAGATGTAATTTCTAAAAGAAATTTGTTCTTGGAAATTAAAATCAAAGTAAGAAGAAATGTATACCAATTTCTTATTTTGTTAAGGAATGTTTAAGCATTACAAAATGGCATTTCACAAATTACTTTCATAAGAAATCTGTTTTCCCCAACGTTATCCACGTAACCGTCAAAATTTAATTTGTTGGAAAGCGTAGTCAGATGTGTGCGGCTTTTTATATGTGTAGGGTGCTTCTTAGTGTTTTCTTAAATATCTTGTTCATCTTTAAAATTCTTTTCCAGTCCTTAGGTTGATGAAAACTAGGGATGTCTATTTTGTAATATTAATAGGTAACAAATACAAACATCGGTAAAAAATATGAATTAATTTAACAAAAGTGTATGATATTGTTATTATGAAAGTCACGAGTTCAAAACCCGGGCAGGCATCAATGAGTTTTCTTTTAAAACTTATGTGTCTAATTGATAATTGCAATTTATCACGCTTATCGGTGAAGGAAATCATTGTTAGGAAAACTGCAAATCTATAGAGAATTCTGGGGATATGTATTACGTACCAATCCGCATTGGAGCAGCGTGGTCGGTCGTATCTCCAGTCCTTGGGACGTTACAAAAGCTTCAACTAATAATTATAACATGTCTACGTCATCTCCATTGTAACCTTTCAAGAATTTAACTTCAATATATTGGAGGCAAAAAATAGTGTCCAAAATGGTGCATATCATTTTCGGACGCGTCAAGAACAAAAGAAATTAAAGTTTTAGAACAGAAGAGTGGAAGATACAGACAGCTGTTTTAAAATGAATATACAAACCAATAAATTATATGTTACTATATAGCCTCTAAGTTATATAGCGTTAATTGATACTGTCTGAAAACTAAATGTATCTCTTTATATATAGATAATCTTTATATATTTTAATTCATGAGCATTTTTGTCTTAGCATATAAAGTGCATAAAAATCGTAATTGTTTTCTATATGGAGTAATTTAGTAAAATCGGTAGTAAATAGCATTAAAATTTAATGCACTCATTATTAAAATTAAATAAGGAGGAGTCACTCAAAAAATTTAATTTTAATATGAATCTAAAGACAAATATTTCTTTTAATTTCTAAGATATGTAGATTATATCCAACTTTGAATCTATATGATATTATTAAAGCATTCTCTTGAACACATTCCAATATTAATATTCTGAACTTCGTGATTTTGCATAAAATGATTGCCTTATCCATCATCCCTGACTGCAATCATATCGTTGCAATTATCTCGAGTAAATCAGATTGCCTTTATTTACTTAAAAGGATTATGAAATATTGTCAGATCGGACAAGTAGTGCACTTAATATTCGATTTATTTATACCCAGTATGCCTACTGAGAACTGCCTAAATGCCTAATAAGAACAATTGATTATTAATAGTTTATACTATTAGTTATATTTATTCGTTTTCATAAATTCATTTGTGAAATTGTGATCGTCTAGAGTCCAGAATGTAGGTAACGAACGTAAGGTATTTTTACGAAAAATATCGGTGAACAAATGTTTGTTAAGTATATCTAGATATCCTTTTTTGAAACCAAATGACTGAACCGAATGATGAATTTGAAATTCTTTATACTGCTCATTAGATTTTTAACTTAATTATTCATTGTAATCGTAAACTACTTATATGGCATCCTTATATATATTATAACACTACATGCAACTTAACAGTGTAATAGCATTAGGGAAAGATTTTATTAAATTTTCGCCGAAAGCCATAGCTCCTAGCAGGAAATTTAATAATCTCGATTAGATTTGCGGCTGGAATACGTTAAAAGGAAATAGCATCACAGGATGATTTTTAAAATATTTCACGTCTCGCACAAATATAATACTTCTTATTGAGAAAAATATTTTAATTTTAATTGTAAATATCATAGTCACTGTTTTGTTCATAAGAATAAATATTACATTTTTTTTGAGGTGACTTGCTAAAAAATTTGAGTAGTTAGACGGCCATAAAATTAAATCAGATGTCATATTAGTTGACATCCTCATGTGGCGATATATGAAGGTATATAATGAATATATAAAATGATACATTTTTAAGTATATACATACTACTAGCGGTCCGGGCACGCACTGCTGTGGCTCAAACTGGATTCAACTTCCCTTCGGAGTTGACAAGGAAGATACATACTTTCTCTATTATATATAGATTTGTAACATATTTCGTGAAATAATTAAATTGTACTTATTTAATAAAATTATATAAATTATTAGTATTATTTTTTATTTGTATTTAATGTTCACAATACTTAAGAATGTTTTAAATATAAAGTTCTATAAAAAATTAAAAGAATGTGATAAACACTCTTTTCATATTTTTAAAAGAATTTAAAATTATTATATGAAATGTAGGCTTAAAAACTAAATTCAGCGAATCTGATAGTTAATTAATGGATGTACATACAAACAGAAAAATGCAGATAATTTATATAAAATACCGTTACTAGCGTTAGATTTAATAAGTTAGTCTTTACTAAAATGGATTTTCAAAGAGGATTCACAACTATTAAGAAGTGAACTTTTGCCAAGCTAGTCTCTGCATGGTATTTACTGGAATTTATGATTTCATTTGGTGTCGCATATTTCAGCGATATGCCATTTGCATCGGTATGGCCACGGCTCAAATTGGATTTTCCTTGTATTACTTATTGATATGATATCCTTTAATGTATTTGGCCGAATGCTTTTACAATTATCGTAATAAATTGCCTTTCGCCGCGATTTATACGCGAGCTATTCGTTTTTTCAAATGATACTTGATCGTATAATACAACTCGCTTGTTGCAACTAATAACGGGTGGTTAAATTACAAGGGCCGATGTTGAATGTGAACCACACCTAAACGTCAAGTTATTTTTTGCATTTTATTTGACATTTACTAATTTCAAACTAACTCAATTTAAACCATAGAAAGACACACAAAAGTTCATTCAGGCTAATTATGAAAATGGGCGTTCAAATCAAAATGCATATCGTGCACTTCGTGATTTTTCGTTCAATTTAATCGTCCAAATGTGCGTACAATCGGAAAAATTGTGCAAAAATTTGAGCAAACTGGGTCTGTAGGAGATGTGAAAACACCAGTGCATCCTCGTACAGCTCGTACTGCATAATTCGGCACAATAACGGCATAGCACCTCAATTATGCCTCAGCGTCATCAAAAATTTGGACCATTGGATGGAGGTGTGCCGCCGAGGCCGCGGCGGCCATTTGGCCGATATTTTGTTTCATACATAATTGAGCCATAGCATATTTTCATAATAAAAAGAAATAACAATAGTTTCCTAAATAATTTGTATTTGATTCAAAATCAACATCGGCCCTTAAAATTTAACCACCCAATATAACTAACTAACTAATATTGTTAATCTTTTTATTTTGCCCGTCTCGGATGTGTTTACTCTATTATTATTATTAAGTATGATGAAGTATGAAGTATACCACTACCACTACCACTTTACTCTACTCTACCACAAAGAAAATAAAATATATTCCTTCAAGATTTATTATATAGTTTTAAAATTGTAATTGCGTGGTGGCCAATGGATCTTAATGGATCGAAGATCTAATTGAAGGATTTGAATAAAGATTTTGAATTAAACGGTTACATTACATTTAGATTTATCAATTCACTTTACATGCCATTTCATTGTTTTATTTATTTTTAATATTTATTTGATTATCTAGACACTATTTCATACACATTTAGACACTGTTTTATACCATTTAACACACTCATCATTCTCCTGCCCTTATCCCACTCTAAGTGGGGTCGGCACAACATGTTACAAACATGTTGTCACATGATTTGGCTACGTATTTTACGACCGGCCGCCTGCCTGACGTCAACTTACCTTAGTCGCTTTTTACGACACTTCGGTAAGAAATGAGGGTGGTCTATTCTATGCAGCCGGATACCACACGGCATATACCTTAGTCGCCTCTTACGACACCTTGGTAAGAACGGAGGGTGGTCTATTCTATGCAGCTGGATACCACACGGCACATACCATTTAACACACTATATTAAATTATAGTATATACATTTATCTATACGTCTATCAATTTGTGTCTACACCCGAATTGCACTGAAACGTGTGTAATTCGTAGTTGTGATGTAAATGTATAATGTCATTTGGCTACTAAAATGTTCAAACTACTGAATAGAATTTTTAAAGTTTTAATAAATTAACGATAGATATGCAAATAATATTTCATTAAAAAAGTTATGTTACAATATTAAATCTGTTGCTTACAAAAAAGGTCGTTACATTTTTAATTAACTTTTTCGTAGCGTAATAACTTTCATTATTTTTAATATTTGTTGATCACAAAGTTTTTCCGTAAAACAAAATAAGAGATAAAGTGTTTTCACTGTGGTGAGTTTAGATCCCATACATTGTTTAATAAAATCGTGTATTTTTACTGTCCTAAACAAATATAAATTGCCTATAAAAGAAATTGATTGTTATTTTAGATACGTATAACAAATAATACTTTAATACACATGTCGGCATAGAAATAGACAGAAGATATTTGTGTATTTGTTTCATACCAGAAATTTGTTTCTAATCTGGTTAGGACAGAACCCTTTAAATAGCGGTTTCCTTTTTTCCTTATATACATAAAAAAAACTTGTGTAAACAGAGCAGTAGGATTTATATTATTCAAATAAATTTAATTTAATTTTTTAACGTAAAGCTGTGATAGCTTAGCGGCGAGACCGTGCGACTCCCTAGAGACGACATGGGTTCAAACCCCGGGCAAGCACCAATGAGTTTTTCTATTAAAAAACTTATGTGTCTAATTTATAATTTCAATTTATCACACGCTTTTCGGAGAAAGAAAACATCGTGAGGAAACCTTCATATCTCTAGAGAATTCTAGGGATATGTGTAACCTACCAATCCGCATTGGAGCAGCGTGGTAGGTCTTAGCTCCAATACTTCTCGCCAAAAACGGAGAGAGGAGGTCTTAGCCTAGCAGTGGGCGTAGTAAAAGGCTGTTACTTTACTTTTTTTAACGTGTTATTTTTTATGTAGTTTTATGTAGTAGTATTATCATTAAATGAATTAAGTTATCGTCTATCATAAAGAGATACAAACTTAACTAGCATTCTTAGTCTTTATAAGTTTGACTTCGTAGAGTCAATTAACAACTTTCCATTTGCAAAATCCGGAATAGTACTATTAGATATTAGCAAATTATCGTTACTGTTTTAATACATGGAATTCGCCCGCTAGGAATTTTGTCTGCCACAGTATCTAATTTAATTAAGTTTATGATTCACAATTTTGGTCATAGTGGCTTCCACATAAAAGATAGGTATATGCTGTCGCAGACTTTTATTTAGAACTATTAAAGACAAACAATACTACGGTACATCATCTTTGTGTAACTCTAATGGTTTAAGCAGCGTACGCCGAGATAGCTCTCAGAGGCTAGATTTTTTCCGACTTTATTGACATGTATCGTTATATTATATAAAATCATTACAAATTGTAGCCTATATGTTATTCCGACGTATAACCTATATATAACTGTAAATTTCCATCCAAATCCGTCTGATAGTTTATTCGTGAAAGAGTAACAAACATCCATCCATATTCACAAACTTTCGTATTTATAATATTACAAAAATAAAATAATATAGTAGGATTGGTCATTATCATGTTAAAAGTGTTAGTAAGTAGTCACATGTAAATTTAATTACAAATAAATAAGGATTCTCACTGAACTAGCCAACAAAAGAAAAGCAGATATTCTTTAAACTGTAATTTCTGTAGCAACCTTAACGAGCTTTGTGCATCTATTGTTACATTTGCGATGTTCGTTTTGCACAAACGCAGCGGCGAGCAACCTGTTGTGAAATTTTTAATTAAGTGTGGGGGAGTTGTACTGAGTTTTACTATTCTTTGATATTGCTAGTTTTCTCGGTGTAAGGCTGTTATATCACGGAGTTATTACTACATTTTTATAGTTTTGAGTGCTTGTTGCAGACCAAATCGTGTTGGTACAACAAATAGGTTTGTATGTGTTTTTAGTGAATTCAGTCGGTTTACAAATATAATACGCATTTGATTTTTAATGGAAACAGACATCGTAAGTATAAAAGTAGGCAATAGCATTAGGGCGATCGGTGAGAGCGCATGGAGGACGCGGGTTTTAACCACGGATAGACTTAAAGAGAAGTTATGGGTTCCAACTGTAATTTGTTTGCTTGATGAATATGTATTTAAAATGTAACAATATACTTTATGTTGAACTTTAATATAAGGAAAACGGTAAATTTCTAGAGAATTTTGGGTAATGAATTGAGAATCTCAATTTATTTATTATTCTGTCTATTCTTCTCACCAAAAAATGAGGTTTAAAGACTTGCGGTTAAGAGTATATAATAATGTTATTCTCATATTTTGTATACTTAATATGTTGGAGTAATCCCAGCTGAACATGTTCTTTGAATATTTAAGAACTATTCGCCATCTTAGTAACCCTCTTAACATTTAAACGTAGTGCCTCCCTTGAGAAAGGCGACACATTGGATTGGGCGTTACTTTGCGGAGATCCATAATACAAAAGTAATAATAAAATTATTTTGCTATAATCCACGAAACAGTAAATAGAAAATATATATAGTGTTAAATGTATAGTAGACTATCCGTATTTTCATACCCGATACGTGCAGGATTCGTAAAAATACATGCACAAACCTCCACCACTTCCACCACTTTATTATTTATGCAGATATTTTATTTTTTAGATTATAGCATAATAACTTATCATAACTTTTGTAAGAGATATTTGTCACTTGTCGTGTTAAAGACTTTTATTTTACTATACGTCAAAATATTGGTTAAACTATAATCGTCAAGGCCTTATATCTCAAATCTTAAAATTTCATTATTATAATTATTATGTGATAAAAGTAGATCAGTTTTCTTCAAGTGAGTATAAGTTTCTTACTGGAAGGAGCAAATTTCCGACTTAGTAGTTTTCTTTAATAACATTTCACGATTCAAAAATATTCGAAACAGTTTGTTGAATAAAGAATATTTTGGATTTGAATTTGAGTAACGTATTCATCGGGCTCAGCTATTTTTATTCCTGGTTCCTAGTTCCGTATGTGTTAGGATTTCCAGTACTGGCTATATGTATGAACGCTTTGCGCTTTATGGCGTCGTAACTTTAAGACAGATAGGGAGTTTTAAAATGAAGAAACAATAAGATATAGCATTTTATGTTTAGAAAATTCATGTCATGTCAGTTATCCTACCAACGTCGTGTGGTATCCGGCAGAATAGATTAGACCACCCTCCTTTCTTACCGAGGTGTCGTAAGAGGCGACTAAGGTATGTGCTGTGTTGTATCCGGCTGCATAGAATAGACCACCCTCATTTCTTACCGAGGTGTCGTAAGAGGCGACTAAGGTATGTGCTGTGTTGTATCCGGCTGCATAGAATAGACCACCCTCCTTTCTTACCGAGGTGTCGTAAGAGGCGACTAAGGTATGTGCTATGTTGTATCCGGCTGCATAGAATAGACCACCCTCATTTCTTACCGAGGTGTCGTAAAAGACGACTAAGAAAAGTTGACGTCAGGCAGGCGGCCGGTCGTAAAATACGTAACCAAATCATATGACAACATGGTTGCAACATGTTGTGCCCATCCCACTTAGAGTGGGATAAGGGCAGGAGAATCATGATGTCAGTTATTCTACCAAATAAGTACGGATTATTGGTGGACTTTATATGCCATAGCACAATTTGCCGCAAAGGTAATGACAATAACAGGTAATGGCACAGGTTATAGCGTCATCGCTAAGCGATGATTGCTAGAAAGAATACTTGTACCATCATTACTCAGGTGAAATAGCCAAAATTTTGTACATTGGTAAATTGACAAGTGTTGTGGAAGTGTGGAAGGCTCTCGAGGTGGCGTTCCCGTTTAAATTGAGAGTGTTAAAGTTTCATTATTTCAAAGCATTTAAGCACGATTCGAATAGATTTGTAAAATCTTATCAAGCTTATAATATTTTTAATTTATTATTAATGTCGAGAGACCGGCTATAATCCTACGTTATCGCCGATAACGATAACGCCGCGTAAAGAGGTCATGAATAAGAGCCCCGTATGGGCTTGAAACTAGTCGGGCTCATCCGATAAAAGCCGGTCTCTCAACATTAATAATGAATAACACTCACGATAGTTTCAATTCAAAAATTGTTAATTTAAGTGCCAATTAGAATTTTCAAAATAACAAATTTCTTTTTGAATATCTATTTTCCTTTTACCCTTTGCGCAATAATAGTGTAAGTTAGAAACTCAAACCACGAAAATTTGTATGCGCGTCGCATTCCTAAAATAGTTTGCCGAGTTCTCGCTGATCCAACATATTATACAGTTAAGGCCACCTGATTCACGACCCGATATTAGTAGTAAGTTATTTCAAGTCGTGCATTGGCAACCGCTTCCCTTGGAAGTTATTGAATTTATAATCGGATGAAGGTACAAGCTTGGGGCATATACTATGCATGAAATCAGCCATAATCCTAATAATAATAAAGGGCGAAAGTTTGAGTGTGTGTGTGCGCGTACTTATATAATTTATAATCATGCCTCCAGTTTATAAAGATCGTTATAAGTTAGAATTTAGAGTTACCTATAAATCCCAATTTCGCATAACACAACCAAAAAAATTGCCGAAACGTGTGGAAATACTCCGGATATTGGCGGGCTCGAGGCTTCGGAAGCTGTGCCATAACCTTACCTCCCATGTGACTGCGCCAGTGAGGTTACATCCTCACTCATTCCTATTCCCTATTTAATACTTTTTGATGCATTTATAAATATCTACAGTTACGATGTATAGTTATTCAACTTTACGACTCCAATTCAAATTTAAGAGATATACGGTACGGTGGATACGATTGTTAGAGTATGTAATTGTAATTGCAAATAATATTTTGAATAAAGAATTTAGAAAAAGAGATGATGATGGGTTCTGTCTTGATATAAATTTAATTAACATTAAATGAGATTTTATATAAATTACTGCTGGTATGTTCATGAAGAGATTTTTTTAAAATTGTATATTAATTTCTAAATTATTTTATTAATTAATTTTCGACTATAAACAATTTATACGATTACGCCAATTACATAAAGTCATGGTTTATAATACAACTAACTGTGCCAACAACGGCTTGGCCCGCGAGGAATTCAGTGATTTACGAAATTTTCCCGAATTTTAAACATAAAAGTTGTTATTGTGAGTTAACCGTGAGAGATAGAGGCATACTATCGCAGACTTTTTTTGTAGTATTTTATAGATTTACAATTCTCTACTACATTACTTTAGCGTATCTCTGCTGGTTTACGCAGTGCAAGCTTCCAGCAAGCAAATTTTTTAACAACTTCGCGTTCTCAACACAATTTACACAATACAGATATATTGTACTATTTACCTAAACCATCCGGAAGTATTTCACTATCTTTTAGTGAAAACCGTAAACAAAACTCCGTTCAGTAGATTTTGAGAAAAACGATTACATACAAACAGACAGCTTTTTGGGACTTTGTTTTATAATAAGCATAAATACTAGTTGTATGGTATGTTAGAATTATGGAGAAGCAAGCTTGCGTTGTTGTTTTGTACAGGGTTCTTACAAAATACCAGCATTTGTTAATGTTTCTTTATTTGTACGTACTCGTAAACTTAGAACGGACGTTCAATTCGGTGAATTGAAAGAAAATAAAAATTTAGTTCTAATTTTATTTTGTTTACATATGTATGATTATTTTAACAAAGTTCTTTAGTAACTTTTCTTTTATTTATCGCAACAAACTTCAAGGCTTCAAGATTTCAATTTACGCAAGGGTCGCTCAAAGTTTAAATGTTTCAAAGGGTTTTCGAAGTTTTTAAATATTTATACTATGAGACGTGAGAGAAATTCGTCTGAAATCGTACGCAGTATAGACATAATTTCTAGATTACATCTTTCTATCTACTATTCAATCCAATAAGGGTAATAATAGTGTTCAAGCATATACCGTGTGGTATCCGGCTGTATAGAATAGACCACCCTCATTTCTTACCAAGGTGTCGTAAAAGGCGACTAAGGTAAGTCGACCCGCCGTGTGGTATCCGGCTGAGTAGAATAGACCACCCTCTTTCTTATCGAGGGGTCGTAAAATACGACTAACGTAAGTTGACGTCAGGCAGGCGGCCGGTCGTAAAACACGTAGCCAAATCATGTGACAACATGTTTATAACATGTTGTGCCGACCCCACTTACGTGGGATGAGGGCAGGAGGAATAATGTTCAAGTATATATCATTATCATTGTGTATTATAAAATAAAATTCGCCACCTCGCTTATCTGTTTGTCGCTCTTTTTGTTTGCGATAAACTCAAAAACTTTTCAGCATATACAGGGGATCATGAAGAAAGTTTGAGTCTATAATTTTTTAAATTTTTGTTACATTCATTAATATCAGCCTTCATGGAAAACGTGGAAGATGAGGATAGTATAAGTTATGACATGTTCTGTTTTTTCGAAGAAAAAAATCGCAAACTTAAAATTAAAATAATCGAATTCAAAAAAGCTGTTTTGTGGCAAATTCTAAAAAAGTGTAGCGGAGCTTCTACAAAACTCATGAGAGTTAAAAAATTGGAAGAGCATGAAACATTATCTTTTTTCATAGTTCGTAGCATGATGTCCTACGAGGCATTGAAATAAGGATTTATTTAAACAATAAAGCCCAATTTTAAATTCGGTCAGTTTAATACTAACCGTGTGATACATAAATAAAAAAAACCGCATTAATAATAATAACAAATTTAGACGAATAATTGATGACATAAACTATCTATCGATCATTAGTTAACTATAATTGGGAGAGGTATGTGAGATATCGATATCAATTACAGTACATTTTTTTCTTTTATTTTATTAGTTGAAATTAAGTTATTTAACAGCTATTCTTCTTTTTCTTAATATTAAAATAGGGAACAGCGATATACATAATATTGAATAAATTAGTCATACGACATGTCGGTATTGATGACATTTAGATATTATTGATGATAGCTTAGCGCGACAGGTTTATATACCGTACTGAACAAGAAATGGGCTAACATGTGGATAATTAATTCATATTTAACTACAGTGAGTGCCTTAACTTAGACGGATTGTTATATATAAGATGATTTATACACAAATATATAATTAAACAATTTCTGTCCTTTTCCGACACAAAAAAGTTAACCGTTGAGCAGTTCCCTCGAATGGAGCCAATTCTGACAGCAGCATCAGATTATAGTTATCATAAACATGCATTAATCGGGACTGGACCAGTATGTTCAGCTCAATCAGACACCGGGAAGTCAACTTTAACTTGCAAGATTCCACCTTCACATACGTATGTATGCCAAGTTAAATAAAAGCCCTTAATTATTAAAATGATACTGTAAAAGTGTCAAATACATCAAAATAATCTATTATCGAATATCAATATAAAATAAATTTCATTTTATTGACACTTTTTAGTGATAATTAAGATGCAGAAGACTATAAAAAAATTTATGTTTTTGGGACGCGTTAATTCATATACAAAAATATGTATCCGTACACGTATTTTTTGTTTTCGTGCAAGAAGGATAAATAAACAAAGGTAATTTAAATTCTCATAACGTTAGTAAGCAGTATTATATACTTTTTGTCTATCTTTGTACTATTGTCTAATAAAGGTGGAAAGAATTACTGAAACTGATGCGGGTAGAATATAGTCATTATTCGTATGTTAGCGTTTTTTCTAATCGCATCATTAAATGTCACTAAAAAAACTGTTAGAACACTTTTTTTGTATAAGATTTATTATTTCACTTATTTATCATTAGGTAAATAATAATGTAGTGAAAATCTCTTCAATCTTATAGAAGAAGTGCTTTAACAGTTTTTTTAGGGGCATGACAGCTTCGTTCGGAATAGTAAATTTAACGAATATCACGCTATCTATATAAATCTTCGGTACAAACCTTCTTTTATGTCATTCTTATTTTGGATAAAATGTTGAAGTAACATCACAGACACGTCATATGGTGAAAGAATAAATATATGTAAGTGAATTTCATATGAGTCCGAGGGAGGACGTGATATCTCTGCAGCAAACGTTCACGACATCCAAGGCAGTTTGTAAATTTTAATATTTTGTGTTTCAATTCAAATGTGTCAGTTACATGCTATCATTGTCAAGTGTTGAATTTTGAAGATAATTATATAAGCGATGAGAATAATATATGATTGGGCGTGCTTAAGGCCATACGACACAAGCGAAAACATCAAGCCGAGGTGAATAATACGAAATACAACTTGTTTTCTTTCTGTTTCATTTATATTTTCTATTTATTGTAACACCAGCCAAACAAGTATAGCAGCGATCCGTTGACAATATTTATCTCGCTCCTTTAGTCGACTTTAGCCGACTTTATCAGAACGAGCGCTACATAGTCGACTGTCACGGCTCAATCTTGTTCAGTGCCGAAAATCAACGCGTCTATATAAATTTTCAGTTCAATAAATGATAAGCAGGAAATAGGCAGGAGTCTTACTTACCTTATTTTATATATGATTTGAACTTGTTTGATTTTCAATTAAACTATCTACAAACCTTTATATTACGGAGTACTATAAAACTAAGTTCCTTAAAAAGCGATGAATTTGCAGACAGTAATTTGAGGCTGATATAAAAGTTTGATTTCTTTATGGCAGGAAGTTTTTTATCACTAGTCCTTTTCTCTCAGGAACCTAATAAATGTCTTACGGTATATACAGAAGCTTATATAGTTTTTATTCTTATTTTAGTTGTGTTATTTCGTAAGTTGGTCTAGTATTTTTTTTAGTTTCTAGAAGTTTAGTAATGTTCAAGTTAAGGTTGTTGACCGATTAAAAACTTATTTATTTATTACTTGTTATTGAATTTACTGTTTTTTTACCTTTTTGGTAAAAAATTTGCAATATCTAGAATTGTGTTACATTTTTAAATCATGTTTATTATTACATTTTGTTTAATTTTATTTTGTTCTCAAAACCTCATCAATTTGAATTCCTTCCTATTTTTCATGTGTTAATATTACAAACAATAATAAAAGTAAATCTAAAAGACTTGATAAACTTTATAAAAATAAAAAAATAATTACAAATTTTATCATGTATATTTTTAACCTCAGCATCTTGCTGCAGTGTCAGTATTTCATTGATTTTCAAGGACTGATCAATAGCAGATTGATTGCGTTACGTTACATTGAACGCTGTAGTCATTAGTGATTACCCCAGTCATCTGAAACTGAATTAGACCAGCTCAGCCGCACACCGGCCTCTTATGTAGAGACGGTCACCCCTCGGTTGGACTCGAAATACTAAATGGTAAAATATCTAAATATGTTAATATTGCTAAATTTAGACACTGAGTTACAGATGAAAACATTTCAAGATGTTCCCAATTACTTTGTTTTTATATCCCTTATTATCAGTTATTATTTATGTATGCCTGAATACAAGTCGACAGAATATCTACAACACAACTACACATAAACACGTGAACGTGTCGTCTGAAACATGTGTTGAGTTCAAAACAACTGCTGAGCGAAATAAGCTTGGAACTTTTTTAATTTCAAACTTATTATTTGAACTTGTATAAAATGTCCGATTAAATAACATCAAGTCTAATTACAATTCAAGTTTGTATAAAGTGAACGTAAAATACTAAATTAATTAATTTTAGAACAAACGAATGAACAGTAGATAGCTACTAAATATTTCTAAAATACGTGGACAGTATAATACAAATATAGAACAGAATAGTGTAGAAAGAAAATAAGAAAATGTCTCGTCTGTTAAAAGTAGATATGATGTAGTTAAAAATTAAAAACCAGTCGGATGTTACAGCAAACATTACGTGACTGTGGAATGCCGCAAGCTATTTTACTTTGTGCGCACATTTCATAGTTCTATAGAACAAAATATAGCCTACCCGTGATTTTCGTAAATGTATTTATAAAAGTTTTATAACAGAAATACAAACACTGACTTTTTAATATATTTGATTATACTATATTACAAATAGACCATTTGTATATACTTGTATATAGCTATAAATATTAAATAGTAATAATGGTTAATGTCATACTAATTTTAAAATGCGTCTTTTATTTTTATATTCAGGTGATATGAAAGTACTCCAGACCATCTGACTAAACGTGTGTTAAGTATGAATGTTGATGGATATGTGACTAGAGGGAGGCCTAAAAAGAGATCGTTGGATTATGTTAAGTATGACATGTGTATAAAAGGACTAGCGCCAGAGTTGACGAATGATACGAGAGAATAGAAGCGAAGAACATGTTGTGCCGACCCCACTTAGACCGCGATAAGGGCAGGCGAATCTATACTTATTATAAGTCCCAAAAAGCTGTCTGTCTGTATGTAATCGATTTTCTCAAAATCTACTAAACGGATTTTTGTACGGTTTTCTCCGGATGGCTTAAGTAAATATTCGGTATTACATATCGGTATTTATTTATTTATTTATTCATTGAAAAGTTATAACAAGTAAATTTTACACCTTTAATTGAGACAAAAGCACCAGACTAACATTATTTATTATTATGTTAATTGTGTTGAAGAGATCGCGCAGTTGTTAAAAAACTTGCTTGCTGGGAGCTTCAGTCGCGTGCCCTGCGTAAACCAGCAGAGATACGCAAAAGTAATGTAGCAAAGAATTGTAGATCTTTAAAACTACTACAAAAAAGTCAGCAATAGCATGTGTCTATGTCTGATGGTTAACGCATAGTAAGTACTTTTATTATTATTATTTAGTGATGACCTACGGATCTGAAACGTGGTCGCTCACTATGGGCCTTATAAGAAAGCTCAGAGTCGCTCAGCGGGCGATGGAGCGAGCTATGCTCGGAGTGTCTCTACGAGATCAAATCAGGAATGAGGGGATCCGTAGAAGAACTAGAGTCACCGACATAGCTCAGCATGTCGCGTGCTGAAGTGGCGCTGGGCGGGGCACATAGTGCGGAGACCCGATGGGCGCTGGGGTCTTAAGGTGCTGGAATGGCGACCCCGCACCGTAAAGCGCAGCGTCGGTAGACCCCCTACGAGGTGGACAGACGACCTCAAAAAGGTCTCAGGGAGCCACTGGATCCAGGCGGCGCAAGATCGTGTGGTGTGGCGATCCCATGAAGAGGCCTATGTCCAGTAGTGGACCTCCATTGGCTGATGAAGAAGAAGTACTTTCATGTTTAAAATTTGAATTAAAAAAAAATTTGTGACATGATGCCGCTGACACTGCTAGTACTAATATATAAGTAAATCAGACTTTTGTATTATTACTATGCGATCTCACCATTTGAACCATTAAATTACAGTGAACAGAACTTCACAAAAAGTACGAAGTGATTGTACTGTAATGAGTTTCTTTTTAATATTTTTTAAGTGTCGGTAATCTATTTGATATTTTATTCATGAAAAAGTGTTACTCCAGACAACTTTCACAATCGTTTTCACAGTTTCCAAACTTCAATTCCCCGAGCAAGTTAGATACACACAATAAAACTGGAGTCTTTTGTAAAATACTTTATCACGGTTTATTTGTTGTCGTGAAAGTTTTTACTCTTGTATGTTTGTTTGATCAATTTTACAAGTTCATATCGTATTTATTTCTCAAATCGAGGACTTCCAGTCGGATGTGTATTGTAATTAACAAGATTGGTCAAAGTTATTGTTCTAGCCTGTAGCCGGCACCCGAACAGCGATAAAATTATTGTAAAACACTACAAAGTGCGGCGCACCGGAGATATATTGCCTTACACTTTTATTTCTTACGATCTTTCCAAGGCAGTAGGATTATTTGCCCCAACAAGAATTTCAGGATTAGATTACCATTTACATAGTCAAAAATAATTTTTATAAAAATTCTAATGGCTTTAACTAACTAGTCACAAGTTGACCTGCAAACAGATTAACTGTTTTGATACGTAAACTTGTTATCAATATTTAAAAAAATATATGAAATTTTGTATAAGTATATTATAAATATAGGTATATTATTTATATAGTATATTCGTACCTTCATCTGACCTTTGGAAAAAGTAAAGTATGAGTTAAAATTCTCTGAGGTGATTTTCTATTAACGCCAACTCTATTCCCAGAAAATGGTATTTATCATACAAGGATTTCTTGGTGCGATTTGTACTTTTTGTTTACAGCCGTAGCCATATTTATAACATTAACTATTTAATAATAATATAATAGCAAAATTTAATTTTATTTTCTATACAAAAAAATGAATGTAAAAATTATAAGAATTCTAAATGTAATCTGTAATAAAAATTCATGAAAATCATGGTGAAAACATTTTTTTCAAGTTCAAATAAGAGCTTGATGATATTTGTCATTAGTGAGACAACAATTTACAAGATTGTTCGCCAATTAAGTTTTATTAAATAGCGGCAACCACATCTGGGCATTGTAAGGTGAGGAGAAGTTGGTAGAGGAAACGAGCGTAAGCTCTGAATTTTTTTTATACTGCTATTATTATGGGTAAACACTTAATCTTATACTAGTTTATATGTACCTACGTAATATATAAAGCTCCCAAGACATCACAGTATACAACTCTCTTTCTTTATTTAAAATGAAAATGTAATATCGTTATCCCACTCTTTCCCGTAATATTGTTTCGTAATTAAAACCAAATTCTAAAAATATCGAGAGATACGGGCAGTCAATGTTGCGTCAAAGGTGACCCTCGCTTCATTGTGAGCGAGTCTAATATTCTCGAGTTCCGACGCAATCCATTCATAAGAAGGTAGCGTTGTGTTAAGAGATGAATACGGCCGGCCTAACAACCTTTATAAAAAAAACTCTTGGTAGAAATGTTTATTTGAAGATAGAACCTTAGAATATTTAGAAATATAAACAGTACAATGAATATAGTAACGCTAGTAATGAGTAACCTTGGTTTTTTTTATAAAAAAACGTAATGTATTTCCATATATTTCATTTAATTTGAAAAGCTTTTGATAAGCTTCATTACGTGATTTTTTGCGTTTAGTATCGACAATACATTCCACTTGTTCATCGAATTTCATACAACATAGTTTTGCCGTTTTTTGATTGAATTATAGACTCGATTCCCGCCGAGGGCCAACATTTTCTATAAACAAATTGTTGGTTCTTCGAGCCTGGGTGTGTATTTGTATTTAGGTATGTATTTAAACTTATATATGTAGTACTAGCTTTTGCCCGCGGCTTCGCTCGCGTGGAATTTGGTCTGCCACATTAAGTTTCGTTACAGATCACTTTACATAAAAAAAAATTTTACTTAATATTGAAAAACATATATTTAATTTCTCGTAAATCCAATTTTAAACCTTCAAAACTGACGAATTCCAAACAATCTTCGTGCGCCGCGCATAGTAACTTACTCAGTACTTTGTAAGGTTGATAATAGATGGCGTTTTAAAATGTCAACCTGTAGAAAGCCTGTAGAAATGTATTCCTGTAGAATTAACAGGAATTCTATAGCCTAAGTGTTATTCCGGTATAAAAGGAATAATTGTGCCAAATTACATCAATATTGATTCAGCGGATTAGCCGTGAAAGAGTAACAAACATCCATCCATACTCAAAAACATTCGCATTTATAATATTAGTATGATATGATATGATATGATGTCCAGTTGTCCGTCACCCATAACACAAGTATTAAGTTACTTACTTTGGGGACGGACGACCGTGTGTGTAATTTATTTATTTATTTAAATATTCAAATTATTCATTAAATTCATATCATACAATATTTATTACAACAATGTATGTGGAGAATAAAGGAAGCCTTTGCAAGGCACTAAGATAGTAACTAGGATAGGGCCTTTGCTCTTATGCTATACTGGTAAATCCGGCTCTTTAATACCGAGAAGTTATAGTGACAAAAAGAATTAGACTGAAATAGATAAAATAATTTGATAATGCATATCAAAAAAGTATTACGTATATAACTACTAAAACTAGGTGTATACGTAGTAAGTACATAGTAGTAACATGAGTAAACTATCAAAAAATAGAAATAACGTCGTGACGCAGTATAAAATTTGAATGAATGAATTCAAGACGCCAAATGAATATTATCTGTTAGAGGAGGTGGTAGGATAGAACCTAATTTAAAGGTAGGTTAGACTAATAACAAGGAATGCAGCAACTCACTAAGACATTGCACGTACTCAGCCTTGTGAAAAGACATGCTTCAAAGATAATTTTGCCCTGAAATTTGTGTAAATATAATTAGGAGTTCTTAATTATATTTACACAAATTATTCTCTGTAATCTGTAATTCTATATATCTGTAAGGCGGTTAAAGCTTTTTTTGAAGAAAATGCTGAATTGAATATACGGATTTAATAATTCTTTTAATTAAAAAAATGTAAGCAAGCAAGTCATTTCATTCTCGCTCATTTACCTGCTCAAGCTGTCGCCTCGGCCATGAGTACTTGTGCTCATCTGCCTTTCAAATCTATTCATTTAATAAAGAACCCATTACTTGCTTTTTAATTAGAGTAGTTTTTAATAATATAAAAGGTTTTTATATCTCAAATAAATCCGGAATGTTGTTTCAATATAATATACAACTAAGAGGAATGAAAAATGGCGTCGTAAATTGCAGCTCAAATAACTATGAGTATATATAAATATATTAGGTCCTTACATATGAAATTGGCGTTTTGTCGTATTGGCCACTTTGATCTCAAATATTACCTTTATGGTTAGGAATTCCAAATTCAAATTCATACAGCTATTTACTCATGCATTTGTGTTGCAAACCCCCTAATTCATTTGTTTTTTCTTCTTTTGTTTTTTTCTTTGTGTCACTCTGTTTACAAAATGGAAAACATGAAATATCGCGTTATTTACGAGTATGAGTTCCACCGTGGCACCGGTGCTGCAGAAACGGCTCGAAGGATTAATGATGTGTATGGTGACGGTGTCGCAAAAGAAAACACAGTGCGTTTTTAGTTCCAACGTTTTCGTTCTGGAAATTTCGACCTGCAGAACGAGCCTCGTGGACGGCCGGAGACCAAAGTTGATAATGAAGAATTGAAGGCTATTGTGGAAGCGGATCCATCGCAAACCACGTCCGAGTTAGCTGCAGGCTCCAGTGTTAGTGATAAAACTATTCTAATCCACTTGAAGCAAATTGGGAAGGTGAAAAAGCTTGAAAGGTGGGTACCTCATGAATTGAGTAAAGCAAACCGACAAACGCGCCTCGACTGCTGCGTTACGTTACTCAACCGGCACAATAATGAAGGAATTTTAAATCGGATCATTACCTGTGATGAAAAGTGGATCCTCTACGATAATCGGAAGCGCTCATCGCAATTTCTGAACCCTGGCGAACCAGCCAAATCCTGCCCTAAGCGAAAATTGACTAAAAAAAAGTTGCTTGTAAGTGTTTGGTGGACTAGTGCCGGTGTCGTTCACTACAGCTTTTTTAAATCTGGCCAGACGATTACGGCAGATATCTATTGTCAGCAACTGCAAACCATGATGGAAAAGCTAGCTGCTAAACAACCGAGGCTGGTCAATCGCTCTAGGCCACTGCTGCTTCAGGACAACGCTAGACCACACACTGCACAACAGACGGCTACCAAATCAGAGGAGCTTCAATTAGAATGTCTTAGACATCCACCGTACTCTCCGGACCTTGCTCCAACAGATTACCATTTTTGTCGTAATTTGGATAACTACTTGCAAGGAAAAAAATTCAACTCCGATGGGGCAGTCCAAACCGCCTTCAAAGATTTTATTGATTCCCGCCGGAATGGTTTTTTTAGTAAGGGGATCAATGAACTACCTATGAGATGGCAAAAGTGCATACATAGCAAAGGTACATACTTTGATTAATTAAATATATTTCATTAAAAAAAAAACGACTTTATGTTCCTCCCATAGAAAACGCCAATTTCATATGTAAGGACCTAATATTAATAACAATTACAAAGATTTACAGTCTCATTGGTACAGTTGGCAATGACATTGCCTTCATTTCCGCGGGTTGCGGGTTCGATTCCAGCCGAGGGCCAACATTTTGTTGGTTCTTCGAGTCTGGGTGTATATTTGTATTTAAGTATGTATTTAAAATTATATACGTATTTGAATATTTACCAGTTGTCTGGCATCCATAATCCAAGTATTAAGTTACTTTCTTTGGGGACGGATGACAGTGTGTGTAAATGTCCTATATATTTATTCTTTAAAAAAACTAATATATTTCCAAGTTATAATAAACCTTAAGCTGTAAATAATATTAAACTACTTACTAACTATTAAAAGTGAGCTTTTATTTCCAACAATAAGATGGTTAATATATATAAAAATCAAAATAATGAATGTCCATTTTGTTATGAATATAATGTACTTCGAAATTATAGAGTGAGTTGAGGCTTATATTTGAGCCGTTTGAAACTTATTTTGAGCTGCCATCGTTTGTTTATAATTATTAATAATACATTAAACATATGTCTACGTTTTTCTTTATGCAATAAAAATAAAACAGAGAACAAAACATCAACTCGATAATTATGTTTATGAAACAAATTAAAAACCACTCCAACTTTCATTTCAGCGTTTGATCTCTTAACGGTATTGATATTAAAAAGGTTATATATTTTATCCAATTGTTGCGAAGTAAATATTAGCGAAACGTGACTATCGTACGTTTAAGTTTACAATACAAGTACACGCCTTGTACACTTATCTAAATTTTCTGTGGAACACATTGCAGGATCGTGATATTATTTGAGATTTTTTTTATGTAAGATAAATATGAGTATATTTTCTTTCTTGTATAAGAGTAAATAGGAAATTAATGGCTTATTACTAAATCACTTCTGGGCATAGGCCTCCTCTCTCCATTTTTGGAGCGAAGGGTTGGAAGAGTTAACACCAACCTGCTAGCAGAGCATCTTTTCTTACATCCATGTATTTTTAGTCTCAAAAGGATACTTTAATTTTTTTCTCGACTCAGGGGAAGAGTCGCTCTGTGTTAGATTTTCTAAAAATACTCGTAGCTATTCTTGACAAATATAAAGTAGCGGCCGTTACAATCCCACTGCTGGGAATAGGCCTCCTCTCTCCGTTTCTGGAGAGAAGGATTGGAGCTAAGACCTACCACGCTGCTCCAATGCGGATTAGTAGGTTACACAAGCCAAAATTCTCCAGAGATATGCAGGTTTCGTCACGATGTTTTCCTCCATTAAAAAGCGTGTGTTGAATTGCAATTATCAATCAGACATGTAAGCCTTATTGGTGCCTGCTCTGCATTTGAACCCGTGACCCCTCAAAATAGACGCACGGTGTTAGCTCTACTGAAAGCTTTCTTTATATTATATCCACGTTTAGCCTTTCATTTAAAACTAATTAGGATCCTACGTCACCTTGGCGCTGGCCGAAGAGGTTTAGTAGTAATTTCTACATACATTTAAACTAAGTTCAATTAATACGAGAATATCATTTAGGGTTTACTCTTTAAAATGTCGACTGATTTGGTTCTCGATGAATACTGAATGTAATATACCCATCATGTTCATTCAACGAGAATCGGTGTTGCGGAAAACGAAATGAAAGCGAAGTTCGGGTTGAATTATTTCCGTTTGTTGAAAAATCTCGATTGATGTTTATTCGATATCGGACTATTATGTTCATGTGATCAACGTTTTTTAAAATAAAGTCGATTCGATATTTAACTTTTACTAAAGTAACAGCCTGTTAATATCCCACTGCTGGGAATAGGCCTCCTCTTTCCGTTTCTGGAGAGAAGGGTTGGAGCTAAGACCTACCACGCTGCTCCAATGCGGATTGGTAGGTTACACATATCTCTAGAATTCTCTAGTGATATGCAGGTTTCCTTACGATGTTTTCCTTCACCGAAAAGCGTGTGATAAATTGCAATTATGAATTAGACACATGAGTTTTAATAGAAAAACTCATTGGTGCCTGCCCGGGTTTGAACCTATGTTCGTCTCTAGAGAGTCGCACGGTCTCACCACTGGGCTATCACAGCTTATTAACTTTTTTTTATTAACTTTTACTACTTTTATATAATTTTTCCAAACTACCCAAAACTTTTAGTATTAAAGGTTATATTAATTATTTTTGTGCTTTAAGTTCATATGCAAATTTATATAATAGACATAGTAGAAACCAACATAACCTTGCGACTCCTGCTTTGCGCCTGGCAAAACTACGTAAATCGTTTATGGGTTTGGCTATAAGATTCTATAATAAAATTCCGCAATCAATTTTGGCCTTGCCATTATAGCAGTTTAAAAACATTGTTAAAAAAAAGCTGAAACAGAAAGCCTACTATACTGATGAGGATTACTTAGATGATAAGAATGTTGAAGATTATTTGGATGATAAAAACGCTTGGATTTTAAAATGTTTTCATTTTCATACAAGACTGCGGTTTGATAATATAAAATTGAAAATGTTCTAAACATTGACAGATTGCCGAGATTGAAGATTGCCGAGTTTCTTGCTGGTTCTTCTTGGTAATAGCTGTAGCTTCATTAATCATATTGATCATTGAAGATTCGAAAGGGCTTGAAAGAGCTTATTAGAATAAAGATTTGATTTGATTTGATTTCGTAGTATAATAAATCTCTGATCAGATAACTAAGTAAACAATATATGAGAGGTGACCCGCACTACACAGTATAATATTCCCGCCGCAGTTCATTCATCGGGAATCAGTGTTGCGTGAAAAAGAGCTGAATGCGCTGTTCCGGTTGAATTGTTGCTGCCTATGAAAACCTCTCGATTGAAATGCTTACTCGAAGTTTGGGATTAAATCATTATTTAGTGAAAACAGAAAAATATACGTGTATTTTTGGGTAAGAGAAATTGCGGACATCGTATTGATATAATATTTTTTTGTGGTTTCGATTTTCTCTTTTTTTATAAACTTATTTGTTTTTTATTCTTTTTGTCTTTTTGTATTTCATATGAAATGAAACTTACCAAATCAATCAAATCAGATCAAAACAATCAAATCAATTTGATTTGATTTGAAGTAAGCATGTATCTAAGACGGTATTTTAAGTTAGCTCTCGCAGTCTTTCTTATTACATCCTCGTTTAAAAAAAGCATACTTCCTTATTTAAATTATATTTTTTCCTAATCTATAGTGAGATTTATTTAGAAAAATTTACTGATATTATATTAGAACATGAGAGGAAAGTTTTCGTTATCATATTTACATTTAAACATTGATTAAATTCTATAATTTAGATAAATTATTAATATACAACAATATCAAACCATTAAATCACTGGTAGCAGTAATAAATTTCATGCGGCTCTTGGTTCGGTCAGCCAGTGAAGATCTCAAGCTCAAATTGAATAATTTAATCAATTTTGTGGTGAAAGTAAATTTTTTACTTTAATACAGCTTCGCAAAAGAATCGGGTTCTTATTCAGCAAACTAAAAAACGGCATAAACAAATAAAGACAAGTTGTTGCACTTTTTAACGCATTTCCTTTATTTAGTACTAGTGGTATGGTATTGTATAGTGGAAGTGGTGACTTCATTGGCGTTAGTATTATACTTCCCTCAATTAGTTATTACATATTTTTTCCTAATCTATAGGTTGGACCGATATATTAATGAAGTCTGAACCAAATTTTAATAATATTGCTCCAGACTTTCGGATTTATAATATTTGTAGATATAGTAGAAAAGTAGGTTAAATGGTAGTTTTTATGGCCCTACTATTTTTTTTGTAATGGTTACGTGGAAGGAACATATTTTAGAATTTTTATTGTTCGTATTTTTTCAAGTTTTAAAATTTGTTTTTGATTTGACTAAGAATTTAGAGATTCAGTCATTTGAAGAGAGAAACACTGTATCAAGCAGATGTGTAATTTGCAGTAATCGCAAATTTTATTAGAGTACGAATAACATAGCTTGAAATATCAAAATAGATGCCGAAATAAAAAATCTTAGGCTTGTTTTAAATTTATAAACCTAAAATAACATTGTTGCTATTAAAGTTGCAGACAGAAGTAGATTTACTTCTTATTTTGGCCTTGCCATTACAGCAGTTTAAAAACACTGTTAAAAAGAAGCTGATACAGAAAGCCTACTATACTGTTGAGGATTATTTAGATGTTAAGAATGTGGTAGCTGCGCTTCTACCCTGTACAAGACAGTAATGACTAAATGTAACTAGTTATAAGATTTATATTTTTAAAAAGAGCAACCGCCGAGTTTCTTGCTGGCTCTTCACGGTAGGAACAGTTTTCCGAACCAGCGGTAGAGTTGACGATTCAAAAGCACTTGTTTACAAGTTTACTTGAATAAAGAATATTTTGAATTTGAATATTAATTCAAAAATGTGTTAATTATGTTGTTAAGCTGTCAATTGTTATATTAAATAATGAAATAATAAATTAACGACGTAAACGTTTTATCATTTTTTGGTGTATACCATATCTGCTTTATCATGATTGTTACAAAAGATTATTTATTAACTTATTTAGTGCGTTATGAATGTAATAAATAATGCGATAAATTAATCAAATCGCTTACTCGCACGCTCAGATTTATATTTCCGTTCCATATTTTTTTTTACTGATAATCATCATCCTCCTGCCCTTATCCCACTCTAAGTGGGCTCGGCACAACATGCTGCAAACATGTTGTCACATGATTTGGCTTTTACGCGGCCGGTCGTAAATGGCCGCCTGCCTGACGTCAACTTACCTAAGCCGTATTTTATGACACCTCGGTAGATTATCTTTTAAAACAACGAAAAGTTCTGAAAAACAGAACGAATATAATAAACTCGACAACATTCACAGAATTTGATAAGAAATATTTACATCAATAAATTAATCGAATACAATCAATCAGGAGAACTTGTCATAACGATACTATGTAATTGCTGAGCCAGATATTCTGGAGTATGGAAGCATGGAAGCTACATAAAATGTTTAATGAAACTAAATTGTAGGCAGTTATAAATACTTTATTAAAGTGAATATTATAGTATAAATATTAAAATAACCAATTATTATTTGTCAAGGGTTTTCTGGGTATAAATAAATTTGCGTTTTAGGACAAAATAGAATATTGTATAATATCTTTATAACGTTTTTGATATCTTATATAATTAAACTAGCGTGTAGTTATGGTTTGATTGGCCAAGTATGGTTTAAAATTATCTCAGCATTGGATCATAGTGATGAGGTGGACCAGGCGGATGATGGGGTGGATGATGTGGTGGAAAGTGTGGTGGGTGATGTGGAGGATGGTGTGGTGGATAGTGCGGCGGGTGGTGAGGTGGGTAATGAGGAGGCGGTGGGAACGGTGGGGGTCCCCCTTGTGGTACACTGTACGGTGGTGGTTGCCATTGTTGCAAGTGTGGTGGTGCAGGTGGTAGATCACGATAGTAGCAGTGTGGCAGACAGTTCCCGCTACCACAATAGGGGTTGCATGGTAGACCGTGCGGTGGTGGCATTACTGTAAGGAAACCTTGTATTTTACGCAATACAGAATAAATTCAATCAATCAATTAAAAGAAAATATTTTTAAACATAAAGTTGTATATACAATTCCAATCAGCGAAATAATTTGGAATGATATTTTTATAAAGAAAAAATAGTCGCATAAAAATTTGTTATCTGTGACTGGCAAAATTATTGTCACCTAAACTCTGAAGTACCTAACACTGTAAGTTATTGCATAATATTTATTATGTTAACATATAACATAGTCATGTAAATCACGAAACATACATTATAAGTCGTTTAAGTTACCCAAAACTATAGTTATGGTTTTTATTATAAATTTGTTTGTATAAGATTGTTGGTATTTATATATTGGTTTTTATAAGGAACATACTTCCACAACGTTTTTGAAATATAACGATAATACATAATTGAATTGAAATTTGAAAGTACTTACATAAGATTTTAAAGTTAAAATCTTTTATTGTGAATAATTAGTATTTTATTGTATATGTAAAAATATTTATCGGTACGTCGATAAATGCGATGAAACTTTGTAAGGCAGGCAATTGTTGCTAATAATAAAGACTTTTATCATACATGATTAGATAAAGATTCTTAGGAACAAAGAAGACGTTGAAAGATAGAAATCAAACCTTTGTTACTCTTTTGACATATATTATAAAAATATTTTACCTTGAATGTATTCAAAATCTTAAAAAACACTATAACTTTAAGACAATAAATAAAATAACACTTCCTTTACAGTTTACTTGTCTATAGTTCAAAAAGTATTGCAGCTGATAGTACTCAGTTATTTGTTATATTGATAATTTGCTATCTTCTTTGCGATATCCAACCATATCAGTGATAAACTGGTCGGACGATTCAAATGTCATCAGACTGTTTGTTGTAGAAATATTTCCGATAATCGTTATTATTATAAGTAATTAGAATATTAGGTTTCGGTTTTAAGCACTTTGCCGTCCATATTTAAATAACCATATCAGTAGGGTGTTAACAGCAAAATCAATTGGTTATAGATGAATGAGCTATTTGTTAACCATGAACTATGTAATATTTTATTTGAATTACGCCTGATGGAAAATTACGATGAATTGATCAATTAGGAGATTTATTCTACACTATATAAATGACTAATGACAGTTACAAATGTTCCGTAGGCGATCACGTAAAATCTGCCTTAATATATAATAATCCCAAGTCATTTGGACTTATTAAGGTTTTTTTTATAAACATATGGGACAGTTACACACACGGTCGTCCATCCCCAAAAGTAAGTAATTTAATACTTGTGTTATGGGCGACGGACAACTGCCAAATATACTACATATATAATTTTTAATTACATACTTAAATACAAATACACACTCAGGCTCGAAGAATCAACAAAGTGTTTATAGAAAATGTTGGCCCTCGACGGGAATCGAACCCGCGACCCGCGGAGCTGAAGGCAGCAGCAGATCACTACCAATTGCGCGAACGGGCCAGTCAAGGTTATTTCGACTTTATATTATTCACATTTCCGAGTAAGTAATTAAATTCTCACATTTTTCTAATAATACTTTTTAGCTCTCTATATACCACCGATGACTGAGACCGGATTAACTATAGTTCGTTTAAGTTCAAAATATCTTAAATCGTAATACAATATAAGGTATAAATAAATAGTTTTAAATTCTTATAAAATGTCCCAATTCTTGGTTTCCTTTTTTATCTCTTTGTTCATCATTAAAAATAACCTAAATACGTTTTATTTTTTTGACTTTATTTAATTCCTGGCATCAAAGAATTCTATATTTACGGTTTTCTATATTAAATAAGAATGTATTATATATATTTGCTTACATTAATTGAACTAGATACCATGTATCTGCCCTGGAAATTTGGTGCTTGGATACGAGACTATTATTAGTAGATTAAGGAAGTGAGTATCGTCTCCCTACCTTTTCCACCACAGCACTGTGTGGCCAGACAGCTATAAGTAAGTAAATATCAAAATGTATGTTTGTCTGTGTGTCCTTTAGACTCCAAAGCGGTTAAAACTATTTTAATGAAATTTTCAATGTCTTTAGAATGACTATCCTACTACTACTATCCTGTAAAATTTGGTGGCGATCGGAGCATTTTCTTTTGAGAGTTCGGTTTCGAGGAGAATTCAATACGAGACTGAGCCACAGCAACATAAGACCGGACAGCTAATCCTATAAATAAATATAAGGTATTCATGACAACTATTATACGATGTCTAAGTAAATTAGTACGATTATTTTCAAATGTTGTCACCATTTATTTCACAATTTCTTAGCGAAAGACGTTATTTACTTATCGCGCTTCGTTTGCTTACAAGGTATTTAAGTTTGTGTCGTCTTTTCTCAGTTCTGTGTTTGGAAAATGGAATTTCCTTGTTGGGACGACGAATGAATTCCCAATTGGTTTTGAAAAGAAATTCTAATAGCCGTTTTGTTTGCAATACATACAATCTTTACTTAAGTATTTAAATTGTTTCCCTTTTATTTTCAGTTTAATTTACTCTCTACGTATATTTCAATGAAAATTTTTACTAAATTACTTCATTTTATCGATGATATTATTTTAATGTTTAGTCATAAATTATTTGATATAAATTAAATCTAGACATTTTTTTTATAATATGAGAATTAAATTAGTAAATTATTAGTATTAAATTATAACATTTTGTAGAATAATTAAAGATTTGTTTCCGGCTGCATAGAATAGACCACCCTGATTTCTTACCGAGGTGTCGTAAAAGGCGACTAAGGTAAGTTGACGTCAGGCAGGCGGCCGGTCATAAAATACGTAGCCAAATCATGTGACAACATGTTTGTAACATGTTGTGCCGACCCCACTTAGAATGGGATAAGGGTAGGCGAATGATGAATTAAGGATTTGTTTACGCAAAATTTTCTGTAAATATGTTATTAATCGTTCTATATTGTGCGTTATAGATTTGTTACCGTAAGGTCGGTAGATTATCAATAATTTATAACAAAGCCCTACACCATGGTTGGAACTAATACTGATAATTAAACTGACTGATAATCTAAACTGAATGTAAAACGGTGATTTCGTAAACAAATAAATTCCATCATTGCAAATAATTGTAAAACAAAATGATTACGGATAAAACTTGTTGTAGATAATTTTAACAACAATTAAAGGATATTGAAATAAGAGACTGGAAACTAATATTTTGAACTGATATTAGTGAAGTTGCTATTTGGTTTAAAACCACAAAACAATCAACTGCATGACTTAATTAAGCTACAGTCTTGTATAAAGTTCAAAGGATTTTCATATCGAAGCATTTCCTTAATTTATAAAATTGTGTAATATGCTTTTACTTCAAGCTGAAATTAATATGAAATTAAAATAGTATATATATCGCACGCATAATATTAAATTGACCGAGTTGAAAATAAGGCTTAATTGAGTTAGAAACATTGCAATCCTTATTTCAATGCCATTTATGACATCATTCTACGAAATATTAAATATGTTGTCTTTGTCTTCAAAGTTAACAGGTCTAATTTATAGAATTAGGCGTTACTTGGCGGAGATCCATAATACAAAAGTAATATTAAAATTATTTTGCTATAATCCGCGTTACCATTATTAACGCGAATAACAGGTTTCTTTAGCACTCACGTGTTTTGTACGCGCTACGCTACGCTTTATTGAAAATTGCCCGAAAACAATTTTTTCGAATTAGATCATTTTAATGCTAAGCGTGCAATATATTAAATGTGAAATAAAATAACAATTTTCATGTTTCGCATAAACATCTATCAGGTGACAAATAATCAATACTGTTTATTGTAATTAGTCACGTTTGCAGGCCATATCATATCTGAAATATGGAACGAAAGATAAAAAGGTGATCAATAAAATAAACACTTATATGTTATCAATATCAGTACTTTGTGAACCACACTCTAAAAAGTTGAAATTTTACTCAATTCGACGAACAACCGTTCGCTAGATTATCCAGTAGGAACAAAATTATTCAGGTATTTATTTGCACATTTCATTTTGTAAATTTCCGCCGTGTGATATCAGTCTGAATAGAATAGACCACCCTCATTTCTTATCGAGGTGTTGTAAATACCGACTAAGGTAAGTTGACCCACCGTGTGGTATCCAGTTGAGTAGAATAGACCACTCTCTTTTTTACCGAGGGGTCGTAAAATACGACTAAGGTAAGTTGACCCACCGTGTGGTATCCAGTTGAGTAGAATAGACCACTCTCTTTTTTACCGAGGGGTCGTAAAATACGACTAAGGTAAGTTGACGTCAGGCAAGCGGCCGGTTGTAAATTACGTAGCCAAATCATGTGAGAACATGTTGTGCCAACCGTCTGGAATAAGGGCAGGCGGATGATGATTTCATTTTGTAAATTCGTTGATAGTAACTATTCGTGTATCTTGTTATTTATTGAAATCACTTATCAATATGAAGGTAGTCACATATTACCTCGGATTTGTTCAAGTCAGTTGAGTTAAGGAGCATTATAACGCTATAATTAGCAGGAATATATTTCATTGCAATATAAGATGTCCTAGAGCAACGTAAAAGGTATGACGTATCGCTAATATTATATATACATATAGTACCCGGTAATTAATAATGCACATCGGATTCGCATCGATTCTGCTACATAGAGCATTGTTTCTGTCGCACAAACTGACGAACCCGTGTGTGACATTGACAGCGCTCTACGAAACCGAATTGGCCGACTGTTTTATTCTAAGTTCTCGATGTGCATTATTTATTGCCGGGTACTATATGTAGTTTTATCACTGCTAATTCACAGAACCAGCTCGTTGATAAGAATTTTACCGGCCTCCAACCGATGTTTTGTATGCAATTAAAAAAAGAGAAAAAGAATTTTCTATGAATATTTTTTTGATATTGACTTTTATCATTGGAAGAATTAGAACAAAAGGGATCTTTAAATACATTTTTCAGTTTGCCTTTTATTTTGCCAGTTAACTCGTTTCTGAATTTGATCTGTATGATTTAGTTATGAGTAGCACAGAACCTTTTCTCACTTCACATTATTAGCAAATTATGAATAATATAGACATATTATTCATATAATATTTTGAAAGAGAGTCCTTTTTCAAACTTATCTTCTCCCTCTACAAACCCATCACCTATCTAATTCACTTATTTCAAAATTGAATTGTTAACTTACAGTAATGCCACCTCCACAAGGTCTTCCCTGTGGTCCTTACTGCGGCAGCGGGTACTGCGCATCCCACTGCTACTTTAAAAACATGCCACCTTCTCAGCTGCAGCAATGGAAGCCACCACCATACAGTGAACCACCGCCCTCTTCACGGAACCCTAACACATCGACCAGACCACCACATTTTCCTCCGGGACCACAACATCGCCAGCCATCACCAGGATTTCCACACCCACCAATGCACCCTCCTCATCATCATCGTCCACCACCGTCAAACAGAGATCCATTCCCACCCGTCCATCGTCCTCTATAAAGCTTTAAGTTGTTGTGACATATATAAATATGTCGCAACAGTTTGAGAAGTTAATTTAACATGGTATATTTATGCAATATAAATGTGATGATGATATCATACAAGAAAAATGTAATCTTTCTTGTTATCATTAGAAATATTATCACGGCTAATGTAATTTAAATCGTTAGAATACCTATTCCTTATTAATATTACTATAAGAAGTTTAGTGCTGTATTTGACTTTAATTAAATAATTTCATATGGTATAGTTATTGCATTTTGATTTGTTTTACAAATGTTCTTTAATAGATTTTTTTAATCAAAAACCATTAATTTATATTTTGTTTGTCAGAAAACTCCTTGGGTGATATGTTTATATTATTCTAATGAAGATAGTTAATCAAAAAATTGATATATCATTTTTGTCAATTTCTTTTATTTGGTTAATAATAATCTGTATTTGAACAGAAATATCAAAATGCTACGAAAATATAAGATTATAAAGCTTGTAGGTTTTGTAATATCAATAAATAATAAATTAAAAGTAAACATATATCATAGCATATATGTGAAATTTATTTATTTTTGTATTGTTTAAAACCATGAAAATCTGAAAATTTTGCTAGCAATTCATACTACGAGTAAGAATCGAAAAAATTAGATATATTCGACCACTATCATATCTATGTGATCATACCAGTTCGAGTGGCATAACTAGTAACCAAACAGCGCGCTTATTAAGAAAGTTTTTCTGTGTAACAAGATTACGTACGCCAGATGTGTTGGATAGCATTTGGTACAAGTAATACGGGAGCAGCGGTGTGACCTGTATACTTAATAAACTATGATAATACTATACGACTTATACAGTTGCTAGATGTATTGAGTTTGTAACTTATGTGTATTTGAAAGTTTGGATTTGGAAATTTTTGACCTGTATCGCGAACTTATTTTCAAAAATTTTATATTGTCAAATATAGTTTACAAAAGATTTCTGTATGGTGAGATTTGAATTATTCAAAATAGACAGATTTGTTTAAGATTTTATATACCTATATTATAATATAAATAGCTTAAAACACAAAAATTGCAAATTACCGATATTGCATGTGTAAAGCGCAAAGGAAGCTGTTACGTCCAAAACTTACAAGAAATGTCAATAAGAGTAATTTATTCTATTAAGGAAATATTCTATCTCTATCTCTAGTACTTGTTAACTAAACCAAGTGGTATAGTTTAACAAACATATTCGTTATTAGTGCCTTATTGATATTTACAATTTATTTCACGTTTTTCGATGAAGTAAAATATTGTGTATAAAGCTGCATATCTTTGGAGAATTTATCAAGTGTAACTTACCAATCCACATTGGAGCAGTGTGGTGGATTTTAGCACCAACTCTTCTCTCCAAAATAACGAGTACGAGGCCGATGTGCGATACGAAGAGGATGTTACTTTAATGTTCTATATAGATATACTCGTAGTTTTCAAATGACATCAAATTCGAATTTCAAATTCGAAATATTCTTTAATCAAGTAAACACAAGTGCTTACACAGTGTTTACACAAGTGCTTTTGAATCGTCAACATCTACTGCTGGTTCGGAAAGCTGTTCCTACCGAGAAGAACCAGCAAGAAACTCGGCGGTTGCTCTTTTCGAAGAGTAATTCTTATCACTAGTTACATATAGTTATTATTGTCTTGTACAGGGTCGAAGAGTAGCTATATCCACGCGTTCTTATCGTCTAAGTAATCTTCAATAGTATAGTAGGCGTTTTGTATTAGCCTTTTTTAAATAGTGTGTTTAAACTGCTGTAATGGTAAAGTTAAAGTAGATTGCAGAATTTTGTTATAGAACCTTATACCTAAACCCACAAACGACTTATGTACTTTTGCAAGGCACAAAGCGGGAACCGCAAGCTTATGTCGGTTCCTACTTTGTCTATTATATACATCGCCAATCTTTTTATAATTATGTATATTCTTATGTACAAAAATCGATTAATCAAACAGACAGTTAAAAAATAACGCTAGAGTAAAATAAAACATCGTCCGAAAGTGTGTGAATATTTGTAGCCATTATATAAATCACGTTTACAACCATCCAGAGCTATCAATCGGCCACGGGTGCATAAATAGCGAGCACGTGACGCCGGTGCCAAAGTCGGTGCGTGAGTTACGATTATGGTAGCGCTTCCTGAGCCCCGGCCCGCCAATATCCGGACTATCGCGGGGAGCCTTGATAGTTTTTGGTTATTTTTTACGCAAATCTTGTATAATATTGATACTTGACTATAATTATCATAGAGTAAAAATATACAGAAAAACTCATTCTATTATATATAGCGCCGTAGGCAACCTGTTAGTGCGAGTGTCCAGCAAATACAAAATGTCGTTAAAATAAATTGCAAAAAATCTAGGGTTCTTGCTTTAAATTTGGTTCTGATAAATTGTTAATAACAACTTTTAATGTTAAGTTAACAAGTCTTTTAGTAATGCCATCTTCGGTTTGTGTAGTAAAATAAATTTAATTTGAAATAATAAATTTCTTATAAAATAAAGAAATTTGAAAAATTAATTATTATTTTTGTCTTAACACATAAATGCGCACAGAAAAATCATGGCGCGTTTTTAATTTAGATGCTTTGAACATTGTTAGCACATCTACAAAATATTTGCATTTTTATGCGTAAGGAAAATAATTTGAAATTTTCCAACGTCCAATTTGGTGAAGCTAACATTTAGTGAGCAATCTTCAGATAATGCATGATATTGCTAATGCGAAAAGAGAGACAAATAGTTACCCTCATTTGCTTTCCTTATTTTCGATGGCCTTTTAGGCTACATTTTAGACTAGCTCCCCAACTCTAGTATAATAATTCTATAGTAATTCTCTATATAGTAGTATAAATAGTCGCCTTGAGAACATGGTTTTTTCCAAATTAAAGCAATTATATTTTCCAAAGCATCCTCTGCTCTCGTTTGCTAAAATGCCGCTTTGGCATAATAAAGGTTATTTATCACATATGTTTTTAAGTTATACTTCTATAACAATAGTGGTTTTGCAAGTGAACTAACTTCTTAAAGTGGACTTTAAGATTATTATAAAGGCGCTTTTATTGTAGTCATTCAATTTCGTATAACAAAATTCAACAACAAAGCAGAATGACGTGGTATTGCGCGACTTGAAACCACTTATCACCGGCATCGGCTCGTAAATCGAGTTCTTAACTCTCGAGCGTCACGAAACGCGCGGGTTCTCTATATGCCGTGTAAGAAATGTTATGTGGATATATATTACCTAATTCACAAGGGTGCTTCGAAGATTAATCGCGTGGTTTATATAGCATCAGAAGTCTTTTATATTTTTATTTGCTAATTTGTTCAGTAATAAACAGTTATAAAATTTTAAGGTCATAGGGTCTATCTGATAAATAAATAAATAAATATATGGGACGCTTACACACACGGTCGTCCATCCCAAAAGTAAGTTATACTTGTGTTATGGGTGACGGACAACTGGTAGATATACTACATATATAATTTTAAATATATACAAATATTAACCCAGGCTCGAAGAACCAACAAATTATTTATAGAAAATGTTAGCCCTCGGCGGCAGTCGAACCCGCGACCTGCAGGGCTGAAGGCAGGGTAACTACCCACTGCGCCAACGGGCAAGTCTATAATTAGATAGATAGACAAAAAGAGAAGTATAAAATGAAGAAGATTCAAAATATACAAAAGTTATAACACATTATTATGCTATAATCCGCGATTTTCGCCGCTTGTAGCAAAATAATTTTATTATTACTTTTGTATTATAGATCTCCACAATGTAATGCCTAGTTCTATAAATTATTCAAAATAATACTATAAATAACATTTCTAAGCTTAGACAGAGCGTTCGATGTTTTAAATATTAAATAACAATTCACCACTTTGACAACCCTTTAATATTTAACTTGAAGTATCCCTTGAGTGAACTTTAGTTTGATAGATACTGTAAGCAAATTTATTAAGAATGCCAAAAACTTGAAAGTATTCTTTTTCAACGGTACATGTTTAAAATCGAACTTTGAATTGATCGAATTCAAATTCAAAACGAAACTTCTAAATAATTGTTCAACACTATTGTTACTAAAACGAATGTTATACAAATTAAATAGTTGACTTTCAGTCTTTATCTCCACCTACTTAGGACTGCCTCATAACTTTTAGAATGTACAATTACTTGTCTGTTGCCACATTTTTACTAATACCTCTATAAATAGTATAGTACTTTATTTAGCAAATTATCGTGTGCATTTTTAATAAGTCATTCTTAAACGATATAGCACCCAAGCTTTACAAAAATTATTCGAAGACGCTCCACACACATTTTGTTCAGCTTCAGAAGCATTATGAAGGGATTAAATGTAATAAAATATTTTGAATACCACAATTATGAAATTATGCAATAGCGAAGAAAAATAACAAATACGAATTCTAAATTGTCAATAACATACTTATTGTACTTAATTTAAAAGTGTGCTAATAAATTATGAGGGTCGTAGAAAATAAAGAAAATTCAATACGAAACTGAGGTCATTTCGATGCAAATGGCACATCGCTGAAATATGGGACACCAAATGAAATCATAAATTCCAGTAAATACGGTGCAGAGAGTACGCGCTTTGGCGAACGTTCACTCCTTAGAGGTTTGTATTAAATTATTGCAGTCTTTTCTGTTCATGTGCTTTGGTAAAAAAGTTCAAGTTTATTGTCACTACTATTGAAGTTAAAATAGCGAACTAAGTAATAAAAACAAGTAAAGTTAAAGTAGATTTTTAAAACAGCTTTAAACCAAATTTCATATCCCTGTTGTTAATCGGTGAAGAGTTCCTGAAGTTAATCCTGGCAGCGACATCAGGACATGCTTACCATAAAATTGCATTGTCATGGGGACTGAATCAGCATGTAAAATTTCAGCTCAATCGAATCCCATGCAGTAGGTCAAATTTAACTTGCAAGATTCCACCTTCACATATATACACCAAGTTACATAAACGCTTGTAATAAGTTGAACTTTATAGTTATACTAGCCGCGTGGAATTCAGTGATTTACTATACTTTTCCCGAATTTTCGAAATTTTGAACATTAGTAGTTATTGTGGGTTAGCCGTGAGAGATAGAGACATGCGGACTTTTTTGTAGTGTTTTCATAGATCTACAATTCTCTACTACATTACTTTAGCGTATCTCTGCTGGTTTACGCAGCGCACGCGACTAAAGCTCCCAGCAAGCAAGTTTTTTAACAATTGCGATCTCGTCAACACAATTTACACCATACCGATATGTACTATTTACTTAAACCATCCGGAAGTAATGCACTATCTTTTGATGAAAACCGTACAAAAATCCGTTTAGTAAATTTTGAGTAAACCGATTACATACAGACAGCTTTTTGGGACTTTGTTTTACAATATGTATAGATATACTCTTAGCTTCGTTACACATTTCGCTTTGTCGTTATAGAGGTATTCTGTAGAAAACTCTATTATGCATATAGCCGGCAATTTGTTTAATAAGATTACCTAAAAGGGATATACATAATTTCTCAAACTTACCTGTAATAAATAAAATTTTATTGAAAGTGCTTCGAGTATTCAAAAGTCGACGGAACAATAAACATTTTAAACAGCTTCTAATTTTATCGCTTGTCCATTCAATTTTCCTCAAAGAGCGCTATTTATTCAATTTGTTGAGACTGTTTTCAAATACGATCTACCTTATTTTTACTTTAAATTATATTGAAACTTGACTCTTTAAGTAATATTTAGGTATATTTACAATTTTAATATAGTAATATACTTTTTATAAAACAAAGTCCCCAAAATCTGACTCTCTGTATGTGATCGATTTTTTTAATATCTACTCACCGGATTTTGTAAGGTTTATGCTTAAAAGATTCTTTCGCAATTCTTAAGGAATATTTAACTAAATAGTAGATTCTCCGGAATAGCTAAACTTATTTTGATGGGACTTTCACTGGAAAATAAAGGAGGATTGTGGAATAACATGTAGGCTAATTTTAATCTAGAACTCCTACAAAGTCGGGATTTACGCTGAAAAAATTGTAGCTGATTTCTACTGGCGAAGCTACAGACACATCTAGTTAATATTATTTTTAGTTTTATGATTTTGAATTTGTACCAAGGAATTAGGAGCATCGTGTATATATCATACGTATTTCTTCTTCTCCCTGTATATATTTATGAAGATAATCATAGTTTCAATAAGACATAAAATATAGAATCATTGTTTTCACGTATTCTATATTTTAGGACTACCCATGTTAAAGAGTTAGTGAAAAATGACTTGCGTGTATAATATTTAAATAACCATTTCGATTGAGATATTTTCATAGGTGATTATTCAGACACGGACATTCAGTTATATTTCATGCGATCATTTCAATCGAGAGTATATATGATGTACTTATATAAATATTCAGTGTAATAATATAATAATAAAAATAGTACAAAATCCATATAAGACGTGGTTGCCATGGATATTAAGGCAAAATAAAATTCATTCTCTAATATGTACTAGAGAATGAATTTTATTTTGTAAGTACGAGTTTGTTGTAAGAACGAGTATGTACTCGTACTTACAGTTTGCTTTCAATTTCAAATCAAATTCAATAAAGTTGTTTGGGGCGAATTGCAATAAAGCGTAGCAAAACGCCTATAAAACTCGTGATTGATAAAGTGACCTACATCGTTGAAGAGCAAGAAAACACTAGCTTTTTTTAATAGTTCAGAACGTGATTTCATAGATGACATTGAAATAAGGATTAGAATGTATCTAACTCAATTACGCCTAATATATCCAGCGTAATGAATGATTATAGCAACGGATTATCGCCTCGTTATAGCCCTGAAGTCTAAATGCGTCTACACAAGTCTAAATGCGTTTAATATACGAAAACAAAAATGACATCTATATGTGGATTAATATTTGGTAAAAAATAGAAATGCAGTAAAAGTTCGCAGCCAACGAAGAAGCAATAACAAAATACTTTATGAAAGTTGCCAGTTTTATTGTGCCGCAGTAAAATTTGCATCGGGAATCGAACTACACACTTTGGAAACGGTCGTAAAGTGATCCAGTGCCGGTCACACATTTTCATGAATAAAACGTCTGTATTGGCTGCAGCCAATTGCTTCTTACAAGCCTCTATCTGCAGATAGAGGCTTGTAAGAATGATATAAAAGCGGAAGTTTTTATATCATATGCATTTTGGTATTATCGTTCTTGTTTTTTGTAGTTAAAGTTGAATTTACAATTATTTTTTAATTTATTGACCCTTCATTACGTGAATATACAATGATATCGATATCCGAATGAAAAGTAAATTTAAAGGGAGTTTGATTTTTAAACTTCGAATTTCGTGAGTTGTATTCATATGATAGTTAATGTAGAAAACTATACTATGCTATAATTACGTTTTATTTATTGGGTGAGCCAGACTAGTTTCATGCCCATATGGGGCCCCCATTCATGAGCTTTATATGGCGTTATCGCATTAAAGGGAATATTTATTATTATTCACGCATTTATTTGCTTTACTTTTACTCATTTATTTATTTTCAAATCAATTTACATTTTTAAATTTTTTCTAAAACAAAAAAACAACCAAAAATATTAAAAAAACTATCATCCATGGAGAGCGAAAAGACTCAAGCTCCCGGTGGTGGTATCTACAGAGTGAGGAACCTCGTCAAAATACGTGCCGTCTCAAGCAACACTGCCTTCTGTATCCTACGCTTGAGCATTGAGCATATCCTACCCAGCAACTAAGCGAGAGCTTCTTGAGATGTTGTTCGAGGCTCTTGGCGATAAGACCACAAACCATTATTATTAATATTAATATACGCGGATAAGAGCTGTGATAGCCCAGCGGTGAGTCTCTGCGACTTTTTCGAGGGGGTCACGAGTTCAAACCCCGGGCAGGCACCAATAAATTTTTCTATTAAGGCTTATACGTCTAATTTATAATTGCAATTTATCACACGTTTTTCGGTGAAGGAAAACATCGTAAGGAAAATACATCGTGCAAATCTCTTGGGAATTCTGGGATATGTGTAACCTATCAATCATTATTGGAGCAGCGTAGTAGAGTAGGCCTATGCCCAGAAGTGGGATAGTAACAGGCCATTATTTCGCTTTACTATACGTGGAAAAAGTTGAGAAATTTATAAACAAGCTCGTTAAGTACGGGAACAGTTTTCATGACTAAAAGTAGTTCAGAAATCTTAGTATAGTATAAAGACGTCGGAAGTATGTCAGCTTAGTAAAAGTTCCGGATATTGAATAGAAAGAGCACAATGTCAAGTAGAAAATATTTTATGAAAAGACTGCAGAGAGCTGTACAGAGTAAGTTTTAGAAATGTATGATTTGAAACATTAACTGAAGAATACCAAAACTATTTCGATATATAATTGGGTTAATAATCAATAGTGTTAAACAGAAATATATGTTTATTTTTATTTAGAGTGTTTTTTTAGGTAATATATCCGTTTGAGTAATTTTAATAAATAATAATATAATAATAAATTGAGTACTTTTAATTAATAAAGCATTTTAATTTGTAAATTGATTGTAAATAAAGTAAATAAAAAATATGTGGAACACTTACATACACGGTTCCGTCCCCAAAGTAAATAACTTACTAACAAAGTAAATAAATACTTTTGTTATGGATGAAAGACAACTGTTAAATACATACATATATATTTTTAAATACATATTTAAATAAATAAACTCACCCAGACTCAAAGAACCAATTAATTGTGTTCTCTTAAAAAAAACTGTCTTACATATGAAAAATAGGACTTAAAGTATATTTTTTATAGAAATGTTCGCCTTCGCCGGGATTCGTGCTCGCGACCCGTGTACTTGAATGCTTGCCAATGGCGCCAACGAGCCGGTCATTGTGGGTAATATTCTGTGAGTTGATCTTAAATAAATTGAAAAATAATAGTTAATAGGTTGACTTGTGTGTTCAACCAATTAGGTTACCACTAACGAAGCTTTACACTTCGCGTCGGCGTGATATATTTAGGTAGTGTTGATACATTGTGCAGGTGAGTTAAAGTTGGATTTATTAACATTAATTATTCTACACGTAAGCTAGCGTTTTTTTTTGCTTAGCGTATCGTAAGATCTTGGAAACTATGAAGCAAGAAATTGTTTATACATACATACTGCATTTGTTGCTGTTAGTTCTTGTATTATTGAAATATTTAAAAGTGACAAGTATATTCGAGTAGTCTTCTGCTTTGTGTTTGCTTCTCACTATCTATGACTGCTAAAATCCAATAATTCAAGCTTATAATTGGTAAAGTTTAAAAAGATATTTTCGTTTTTTCCTATCGGAACAGCACCGATTGGATGTAATTAATAATACAGAGATAGTTAAATTGCTGGAGAGTGGTTTCTTTTAGGTTTCTTTCTAAGTTCGCACCAAGGTCCGCGCAATTGAAGTTACGATTAGAAGCTAGTAATTTAGAAGCTTAATTAAAGCTTAGGATTCAAAAGGCAGTATTGCTTGACAACCCACGGATTGTGAGGTGGATGCTCACACGGATTGTGAGGTGGTGGCGGTTGCTGGTAGTTGCTCTAATCGCCGGGTGCTTGAGTACTTTCTCCGCTCTCTGTAGTTTTTAATATTATTATATATTTTATAATTTTTTATATGGAAAATATTTAAAACTATAATGTAATTTAGTATATAAATAAATAAAAGAGAATATACCAGATTAGATTAACCATCCTAAATATTTGTTTTATATTTTGTATAGAGTAACTTTATATCCGCCGTGTGGTATCCGGCTGAGTAGAATAGACCACCCTCATTTCTTACCGAGGTCGTAAAAGGCAACTAAGGTAAGTCGACCCGCCGTGTGGTATCCGGCTGAGTAGAATAGACCACCCTCTTTCTTATTGAGGGGTCGTAAAATACGACTAACGTAAGTTGACGTCAGGCAGGCGGCCGGTCGTAAAACATGTAGCCAAATCATGTAACAACATGTTTGTAACATGCCGTGCCGACCCCACTTAAAGTGGGATAAGGGCAGGAGAATGATGATAGAGTAACTTTATATAGATTACTTTCAACTTTTTACTTACTGATTGTATGTTCAACAAGGCATTTAGCACATCCTTAATATATCATATTTTAAGTTTTCCGCTTTTGTATCACTTGGTTAATTTAAATATGTAAGTGCATATCCATGTCGCTGCAATGGCGAACTGTCAAGGCTGCATTTGGCTTGTCCGTAAAATGAAAATGTCTGGGTCGCGTATTCCTGGAATAGCTTCGAGTGCGACGGCTCCGACGGAAATAAGCAAGCTCGCTTAACTAAGTTTGGATGTGTCTAAAAGCTTTTAGTCAAAATATTTTTGGCTTATCATCAATGATTCTCTTAAGGGCTTATTTCCTTAAAAGTGGACTATTTGATATGTTAAATATTTAAGTGTGATAAAAGGTGATGGCTAAATGCTGTGAGCGCTTGTTATCAAAGGTTCAAAGGTTCGCGAGTTCCAAAGTATAAAAACCTTTGTGCGTAATTAATGTTTTGTAAGAAAATTTACTACTATTAGGGACTAAATATTTCATAGTATATACATGCAAGCTTAGTGATCGATTACGAAAAATTTGTTTTGTGGAAAATTAAAATAAACCGTAGCGTAGCATCTTCAAAATTGGAGCGTTAATTAAACTCTAACTTAGAAGAGAGAGAGAACAAGAAAATACTAGTTTTTGAATAGTTCGTAGCGTGATGTCATAGATGGCATTAAAATAAGGTCTTTTAAATTATAGCATTTTGAATTAGGTCAGTTTAATACTAAGCGTGCAATATGTAATCTGCCCACAAGCAATTAGAGCAGCTCGTTGTGTCTAAACTGCAATCTTTTTCTCCGTGGTGAAGGGTACCCATATTAACAGACAATATTTTTTCTATAAATTAAATCACGATTTTCTTTCTTGCTGTCCTTAATAAGTATGAAATAAAACGCTTCCTACATCCTCATCCTCATTTCCTTATTCCACTCAAAGTAGGGTCGGTACAACATGTTAAAAACATGCTGTCAAATTATCGGCTAGTTATTTTACGGCCGTCTGCCTGACGTCAACTTACCTTAGTCGTATTTTACGACCCCTCTGTAAGAAAGAGGGTGGTCTATTCTACTGAAACGGATACCACACGGTGGGTCGACTTACCTAAGTCGCCTTTTCCGACACCTCGGTAAGAAATGGGGGTAGTCTATTCTACTCAGCCACACGGTGGATATAAAACGCTTCCTACATTCAATCTAAATATGCTGGGAAAGGGCTTGACAGGAACGAACCGTTACTCATAACAGGTGCCCGGATTTATGTTATAAAAGTACACCCCATTTCATTTTACGACCCATGTGCTTTCTCTAATACATTTACTTTGTGACTTTCACATTCTATTTTTAATATGACAATACTTTTATTACGCATATTTGTTAAAAATCAATTATTGCGGCATAAATATGTTATTGTAGATATAAATTTAATTTCTCAGATCAAGGAATCTTTACTAATACGTTTTCTGTTCACTTCCAAGTTTATATATGGTGGTAACGATTAAAAATATTTGCAAGTCAACGCCTGAAAGGTACTTTCATGAAATGTAGAAAAGTTTCTATGAAAAAAATGTATAATGCCTGCTTTCTTTATGACCTTTAGTATTCCTTCTTTCTATTATAATATACCAATGCAAAAATTAAGGCTTTTTTAATCATAGAAAACCTTTTAAAAACAATATATACAGGAAATGTTTTATAAAGTAATAGAAAATATCTAATGAAAAGGAATAATATTATATAAGTGTAGACATATGTGTTTCTCTAAGTCATGTATTCTTCAGACCTTGTTCACCTAGATAGACTATATATAATTAGGTACTGATTTATTGAGTGGGTTTAAATCTTAAGCCCATGAACTTATATCCTTAATTGATGTTTATAATCTAAAGAAACAATTATAAGAAAACCTATTATAACTAGGCAGTAAGTTACCAAAAAGTTCTTAGTATATATATCTAACCGGTCAGTCCACATTAAGGCGCCTTCAATCTTCTACGACTTATGCCATGTATTACATTAGTAATAGTAACAGGCCGTTACTTTACTTAACTACATATTTTGTCGTCTTAAAAATGTGGTTAATATATTGTTAGCCTCATTTATACTTTTAAATGTATTTTATAAAGCGAATTGAAAAAGTTGTTTGAATAAACATTTCGAATTGAGAGGTTTTCTCTCCCGAATACTATTCGAGCGGAAAGGCGTATTCAGCGCTTTTTCATGCATCGCTGTTTCCTGAATAGTGGACTGCAGCAGGAATATTAGAATTACGCGCATAAAGTAGAGTACCCAGAAGAGACAACTCAAATTTTATTCTTAATATATCTTTATCGTCATCCGTAGTTACTAATATAGCCCATTAGCTCGAAATGATAGATGTGGTACATAGTTAAATAAATATTTTTTGCTGCGGTTTTAAGTTGGTGGAGTATGAACCATGCATCGAAAAGTTTAGGTAGACCTGCTATAGGAAGATAGACGACTTCAAAAAGCTGGCATAGAAATCTTTTGAAGTAACCTACGATACAGTTTCAAATAAAAACTTTCAAGATGTATTGTTACATTTACTATGTGCAAATGTTTCACTAACTATGTTTTTCTTATGGACTTAAGAAGAGTCATAATTTAACTTCACTAGTCACTTTTTGAATCGTTTCTGGGAGTTGTTTTGCGGCATTAAATCTTCCATCTATCAGTATAATAAATTGATTTATTATTTATTAAATATTATATAATAATTTCATTGTACAGATAGAAAAATATAAAAAAAAATATTAACCTTAAATAGATTTAGAATGAGTATTCTTTTTGTGATGAAAAATGTTTATTTATTTCTTTATTGGTCATTACCAATAAAGAATGTGTGAAGAAAAGTTTAAGTACTGAAAAATTGACTATTATATATTAAAATTGCTATTTAACAATAAGGCAAATACAAGCTTCATCTAAACAATGTAACAAATATTAGTATTTATATTAAATTTGATAGTTAAACATTTGTCTAACATAGAAGTTTAACGCAATTTAACAATTTAATTCAATATTGACAATTAAAATTGAGATTTGGAATGTAGTAAGGTGGAATGCTAAATTTGTAATGTAGCAGGTAGAATTACAGTGGAAAACCGCCTTATTATTCAATAAAATAAAGAAAAGTATTCGAAGAAAGCAGCCAAAAATACTTTATAGATGTCACAGTTTTATTGCTCGGTAGTAAAATTTGCATCAGGAATCCAAATGCACGCTTTGGAAACAGTCGTAAAGTGATCCTGTTTTGGTCACACGTTTTCATGAATAAACCGTTACTTGTAACAAAACCATGACACGGTGCATTATTAAATTGTAAGGAGCACTTTGCTATTGGATATTGGTTTTGCTTTGTAAACTACAAAACGTATTGTCATTTTAGTATTTCGTATTATTATTTCTTATGGATAATTTCTTTTACAATGCGGAGAGAATGACAAAACACATTTTGACCATGAACTTCCTTAGTCAACTTACCTTAGTCGCCTTTTACGACACTTCAGTAAGAAATGAGGGTGGTCTATTCTACTCAGCCGGATACCACACGGCAGACGATTCTCACACAGTTAATTGTCATTACAATTAACTATTTAAAATAGTCTTTGTAAATTTTTTTATCACTGCTTTGTAGTATTTTAAATTATTGTCTTTATAGCTAAAAGTCTATAACTAAGAGTTGCTTAGCGGGCGATAGAGTAAGCTATGCTCGAAGTATCTCCGTGATCAAATCAGAAGTGAGAAGGTCCGTTGAAGAATTAAAGCCTAACGGACTGCAAAGCTGTGATAGCAATGAACGGGCGCATAGATGGTGGATGTTAGTTTATTAAGATGTTCATTTGACTCCACAGTGGAAACCGCAGTTAATGTAGATCCCCCCTCTCGGTTGAAAGACATCCTCAAAAAAGTTGCGGGGAAGATTCAGAAAGCGGAAGATGGTGTTGTGTGGAAAACATTAGAAGAGATCTTTGCCCAAAAGTGGACGTTTATTGGTTTATTGGTTTATTTGGTGGAGAGAGACTTTATATATATCTAGAATGAGTAAACAAAATTTTCCTCGCAGTACCGAGGTATATGAAAATGCATAATGATATTCTTATTATTATTATTTTTAATTTGTTTCTTATGTATATATTGTTTTTTTAAGACTAAAAATAACAAAAATCAATAGAATTAAATATGTAAGAGCCGTTTCGCTGCAGTGGCGGCGTCACGGCTACTTTTGGCTCGTCAGTAAAGTGAATAAGTCTGGGTCGTATTCCTGGAATAACGTCAGGCGATAGCTCCGACGGAAATAAGCAAGCTCGGTCTACAAAGTTTTGACATGTCTGATATAGCTTTTATGTTAGTATTTGAATAAAATAGATGATTCTTATGAGTGCTCTTGTCATCCAAAATGTTTGGTTTTGGCTGTACCCCAACTATGTAATAATAGCATAGTATTATTTTTATGTGATTTTACAGTCAAAATATTAGAAATGTGCCTATTTCGAGATTTTTTGTAATTCGGAAAAGTTATATTTACAATTAACCAAATGTTATTATGAGTGCTAGAACTGAACAGCTATCCCACTTTAAAAGTTGCAAGGGGTTTACTTCTTAATTGTTGCATTTCATCGTAAAACTATTATAAATTCAATAGTGGTACCGTGACCGAGATGACTTATAACTTTTTCATCTCTTCCTAAATTATGCTATTAATGCAAACAATAAATACTGGAAAAGATGTATCTAAGAGAAACTAACTCTATCGAACGGTTTGTTTTATTATTTCAAATGCTAATTTTAATTTTATTGTTGAGTTCTATCTGATATATTTAATTCTACTTAACAAAAAAATCATAATTTATTGACTGTAAATGGAGGCATCTACAGTACAGTATATATAGTATCGAATGAATAGAATATATATAAAGTATCTTTGATAGATAATATTTGTAAAGCGTTCCAGAATCAACTCGGGATTTCTGTTCTCCTACTACGACTTACGCGTAGCCAACGTAGCCCCATAGCAGCTGTTATGTGATGTAGGCAGCTAAGAGGAAACTTTACTAAGCTACGTTGAAGTGCTCTGATCGAAAACAAAACTTGTTTCTCATAATAATACTATTTTTTACATATTATTCTTATATTATTCGTTTTATTTCTGGTGTGTGTTGTGTCTGTGTGACTATTTAAAAATTAGTTTTCCTTTTAATTACTTGTTTATTTAAATCTCTTTATTGCATATAAAACAGATAAAACAAGCTTACAAAGTACAAACTAATATAATATAATAATGTATAATGGCGGGCTTAATCAATACAATACAATAGGAATCTCTTTACTTCTATAGAAAAGTATGTCCTAGTAAAGAAAAGTTCTTTTTTCAATAAATTTACAACTACTAACTACATTCATAGAGTCTCAATATAATTTTATAGAGAATAATTACTACGAAAATAATATTAATATGGTTAACGGTTCAAAGAACAAATAACTGACTGAGTGGGTGGATATAAAGAGTAGAGAAAGAGAAAAGAGGCGAAAAGTGCAAACTAATCTTTTTTTACCGTATACGTTTAGTCGGCTGCCGAATTTTCAAGCAACCACTGAGCTTGTACGTTTTAATTACGAGTAAATGGGTAATGGCTTTTCAGAAATGTACCAAGTTATTAATTTATTAATAGAATTAGTCAGTTTGACAGGTACTGGTAGATTTTAAAGTATTTTAACGTATGTGCGCTCCTTAAGTCATACTGAATAATTAATTACTTTTTGTAACTTACACATGCACTTACGTGATTATGTCATCCATTCCATTTACTGCTTTGCATCCATTTGTAACATAGCGCCTTCTATTGTTCGCTCTTTGTTAGTTTTAGATTACAAAATAATCCTTTATATAGACGGCATATAATAACAGTTAATATAAATTTATTTAAATTAAATGGGAGAAAAATAGCTCACTAATTGAATAACCACTTCCTTAAGTAAAACTGTCAGAATGTGATCGTCCTAGCGATGAAGACGTTTTCGGTACGCCTATATTTGACTGTAGGTGGAAGGCGCTGTTATAAGCGAAAAATATATCTCTAAAACTAATATTCCCTTGAAGGGGAGTTAGAAATTATAAATTATATATTGTCTACAATTTGACGATAATAGTAGATTTAGGTGGCATATCGCATTACCCTTGTTAATCTCTTATATATTGTTGAGTTATTCAGCACTTATCTTTCATATAAGAATTGTTAATGGCACTTATAACAAGAGATCCGAACAATCAAGTTAATTAACCGTTAATGACACTCGTTCGCGTTAAACGGAGAGATTTAACGTGCTTTCTGGGCAGGGGTAAAGTAATGACCGCTTCGTCGCCGTATAAAATGTGTCATGGGTAAACGTTCAAGCATGCGGCATACAACAAGTCGTGTGTAATGGCAATCGTGACGTCACGTAGTTATACGGTCGAACGCCGCTGCTGCATCATGAATAAATGAATGCTATATGCAGTAAGAGTTATCTATGAATGGTCACCAAAGGAGAAAATGTTTTAGCTTTGTGTTCAAGCATGTATATCTCATGTGTTCTTGGCTATTTAAAATAACTGTTAGCTTAGCATTGCCTAACTGTTACTCTGTGATAGAAAAAAAGATGATATAGTATAGGAAAGATGTATTACGTAGATATTATATCTTTTTTTAATCTAAGGTATTTCAGCGAATGTGACAAAATTCATTAAGAAAGATAAATAACTAAAATACATTACTGAAATAGCTTTTAAGGACGTTTAGCTGTCGATTTAAAATTGTTTAAAAGGAAGAAGAAGAGGACTTTGCTGAGAGATGTTGAAAAATTTTAGTGCTCTAGTCTTTCCAGGGATGCTTTGAAAGTATGCACAGTCATTTTTTACATTACATCCATACTAATATATGAAAATCTGTTTGTCAGTGAGTTTCGTTTTAGCGGCCAACCTGCTTGTTGAATATTAATGGTATTTGGCACAATTAAAATGCAGGGGTAACAGTAAGGCTAAAATATTCCCAATTTTTTCGCGGAAACAGGAAAAATAATAACGTTTAAGTTAGCGCGAACGAAGTCGCGTGTTCCGCTATTAAGTCTAGCAACGTATGATGCTAGACTAGGAGAGTTCAGGGATAACATTACACCTCTGCAAGGTCATAGTTTACCAACCATAAGTTATGGAAAAGAGCCGTTGGGTGCAAAATTTTGTAATTTGTAGCTCGAACGGCCACTTTTTTATTAATATTTTTAAATTAATCTGAAGGCTGAAAATACAAATTGATTCTGAAGAGACAAAATGTAAATAATATTAAACGGGCGGTTCGTAAACGTTTTCCTCTGAAATTTTACTTATTAAATTTATTAAAGAGGAAATGGGAGACAGATATATATTAAACAGTATCGTTCTCGGAGTGTTCATTTTAATCACAAAGTTAGGAAAAATAATATATTTAATTTTACGAATTTTGACTTAACGAGATAACGATTTTGAAACTTTTTTTTCATCTATTTTTGTCCCTTTTATCTCTGGGTTTGACTTTTTTATAGCTATTAAGCTATAAGAATTTTTTTTTTTTTTTTTTATACTTTATACGAATAAAGTATGAAAAAAACGTCCTTTATTTTGAAAACACCCACCATTCTTCTACTACCGCTGCCTTAAGCAGTGTTAGGGCCTCAGAGAAAGCACTTTTATGGCGGAATTCCCCGATGCCAGTACAGCTTATGCTCTGTACTCTCTGAATTCTTCAACCTCGACTATGCTTCTTTGCTCGCTTATGCTGCTGTCCAGCTTTAAAATATATACCTTTGGCATGTCTTCTATAATAAGACGATCATAGAGCTTTTCCACTTTGCTTCGCATTTTACACTTACGATGTTGCTTGGCCCAGAGACACTGTAAACTCCTTAAAGGTAAGTAGCATATTTTTAAGACAAAAATTACATTATTCCCATCCGTTTAATTATCGTAAAAACAATCGCAATATCGATTGTAAATTTTCAAAGAGCGTGTAATTGCATTTTTTTAGCTTTTCAGAGGCATAAAGCTTCTTTCCCTGCAGTCGTTATTAGAGAGTATTGCAAATTAATTACACTTCCATGCCTTTTTCACAGAGCGAGCGGGACCGAAGCGCACAATTGGCCGTCCTAATTACAGCCAGTAAAAACTAATTGCCAATGGTAGAGTATTGCCGTACAGTTCGCTTAAGCTTCTTCTTATCTATGCTGTCATTTATTGAGATTTCCTTTTCGTAGTATAATTAATGGTATTTATTATTCATGCTAATACTATAAATGCGAATGTGTGTAAGCCTGTCTATTACGTTTCTACGGCTAATCAACGAAGCCAATATATATTATATATATAAAAATATATATATACTAACTGTGTCAGCAGCGTCGTCTGCGTGGAAATCAGCGTGTCACAATTTTTTTCTAGAATTTAAATTAGTAGTTATTGTGAGTTAACCATAAGAGATAGAGACATGCTATCGCGAACTTTTTGAGTAGTTTTATAGAGCTACGATTGTCTAGTACATTACTGTAGCGTATCTCTGCTGGTTAACGCAGCGCACGCGACTAAAGCACCCAGCACTCAAGTTTTAAACCACCTTCTTCTTCTTCGATCTTTTCAACACAATTTACATAATACGAATCTGTACTATTTACCTAAACTATCCGGAAGTATTTTACTATCTTTTGGTGAAAACCGTCCAAAAATCCTAACTAACATATACAAGAGTAATATTAAAATTATTTTGTTATAATCCGCGATAAATTTCTATAGCAATAAATGATTTTGCTATAATCCGCGATTTATAGCAAAATAATTTTATTATTACTTTTGTATTAAGGATCTCCGAAAAGTAACGCCTAACTCTATAAATTATTCAAATACTAACATATCTTTCTTTTCAATCCATATAATATTTTTATTGAATATTTTTTATGTGATATTCAATTTTATATTATCGTTTCGATTTTATAGTACAAGATTATATAATTTTATTTCGTAATAGAAAATTATTTCTACGTTAATATTACTAGAAGGCATAGAGATTCTGTGCCTTAGTTAGTTATAGGTCCGTCCGAGTTTGCATGTTTGCTATTTTTAATAGTTACTTTGTGGTAATTATTTTGTAAAATCTACATGTAACAAATTATTCATAAGGATTAAAAAGTGTCATTGTGTCTATTATTGACAATTTATTTAAAAATAGTAGATAAACTACATATTTTATTCGCCCTTCTCTATTAAAATAATAATAAAAAGGATATTAAAAGTTAGTGCAATTATTTTCTAATTTTGGAATAATATGTGAAATAAACTACAAACGTACATGATAAGCATTTGTAAGATCAACTATTCGCAGTATAGCGTCGGCCACGAACTGTGTTCGTACGTGATGTCTGAGTACATAGTACTGCCGCGTACTGTTTGGTATTCGCAAGTTCTATATGACCTAGCAGTCGGCTCTTAGAATCGTGTTGGTGCTTTGAAACTAAAACGGTGTATATATACATATTTTATCTTATGATATTAATAAAACCACTCATAATGCTTTTGTAACATACTCGTACTACACCGTATCTTTAAAAAAAAACATTTGTCAAACTAAGTATTATATGTTCAATTCCTGCCTTTCCTTGAGATTTTTCAAGTTTTTTTCAAATTGTGAATCTAGCGCCTCGATCATCACGGATTAGTTTACTTGATATCTTTTCATTTATATGTTTAGCAAAGTAAATATGAAATTGAATAATACATACGGTAATAATAAAAACGCCATAGACAAATTGTGAATTATAAACAATTTTATAATTTATACAAACGGCAAAAAATATTAAACAGAAAAAAAAATATTTGGTTTATGATACATGTCATTATTTGAGAATGGAATAACATAATTTCATATTACAACAAAAGTCAGTATTTGATAATAGAATAACTCAAATTCCTATTGTTATTTAATCGTTTATACTTAACTTTCTTTTAGCTGTTGGTCAGTGTTTATACGTGACCTGTGTGTATAACATATACACGGAGGTTTCTACAGCTGAGTGCTATTTCGTGACAGAACATTGACATCACGTTTGACCCAGCCGTCAGCTACTCTAAAGACTGACCTTTGTTATTATGTATGCAGGACCGAAATTTCCTAAAGGATAACTAGGCTTAGCCTAGGGCTTAAGATCGAGAGGGGCCTAAATTTAAATATTGAACACTTTAAGTGTTTTATAGAATAAAAAAATAAGGAGGAACTCTACGCATATGACTAAGATATGATTATAAGATAATAACTTATAATGTATTGATTTCATATAGATTTGATATACATCAGTATATTAATAGTAATACTCGTTCTAAAGTAGGAAATTCTCGTTGAGTGTGAACACAACCTAAGAGCTTTTCAATCCAACCTCCTAATTCAGCGGCTTGCTTCACAATTCGAGAGCCGACCAAACATGTAAGCTAAGCTAGGTTTGCTTTCCATTTAACTTCGCTTTTGAAAAATGTAGATCGTTTTCCACTTTGTGCTTTTACTTAATCTGTTTGTAGTTTCGAAGTGCTGTTCGAACTCAGTTTAATTATCTATTATTTTACTAAAGATTAGATACTTTAACTGACATAAATAATTGAAATCACCTGAAATTAAAACAAATAAAATCATATCATACTAATATTATAAATGCGAATGTTTGTGAGTATGGATGGATGTTTGTTACTCTTTCACGGCTAATCCGCTGAATCAATATGGATGTAATTTGGCACAATTATTCCTTTTATACCGGAATAACACATAGGCTATAGAATTCCTGTTAATTCTACAGGAATACATTTCTACAGGATTTCTACACGTTGACATTTAAAAATGCCATCTATTATCAACCTTACAAAGTTTTTTTAATTCATTATGTATCAAGACCGAGTCAAATCTGTAATTAAAAGGAGATTCTTTATCACGTTGTTTAGCTTACGCCGAAAAAGTTTTTTGTAGACGTCATACTAATCATCATATCATCATCATATTATATCATATCATATCATATCATATCATATCATACTAATATTATAAATGCGAGTACAAAAGTAATAATAAAATTATTTTGCTATAATCCGCGATACACGATGTATCGCGGATTATAGCAAAATAATTTTATTATTACTTTTGTATTATGGATCTCCGCAAAGTAACGCCTAATTCTATAAATTATATAAATGCGAGTGTTTGTGTGTATGGATGGATGTTTGTTACTCTTTCACGGCTAATCCGCTGAATCAATATGGATGTAATTTGGCTCAATTATTCCTTTTATACCGGAATAACACATAGGCTATAGAATTCCTGTTAATTCTACAGGAATACATTTCTACAGGATTTCTACACGTTGACATTTAAAAATGCCATCTATTATCAACCTTACAAAGTTTTTTTAATTCATTATGTATCAAGACCGAGTCAAATCTGTAATTAAAAGGAGATTCTTTATCACGTTGTTTAGCTTACGCCGAAAAAGTTTTTTGTAGACGTCATACTAATCATCATATCATCATCATATTATATCATATCATATCATATCATATCATACTAATATTATAAATGCGAGTGTTTGTGTGTATGGATGGATGTTTGTTACTCTTTCACGGCTAATCCGCTGAATCAATATGGATGTAATTTGGCTCAATTATTCCTTTTATACCGGAATAACACATAGGCTATAGAATTCCTGTTAATTCTACAGGAATACATTTCTACAGGATTTCTACATGTTGACATTTAAAAATGCCATCTATTATCAACCTTACTAAACAAAGTACTGAGTAAGTTACTATGCGCGGCGCACGAAGATTGTTTGGATTTCGTCAGTTTTGAAGGTCTAAAATTTTGGATGTACGAGAAATTAAATATATGTTTTTCAATATTAAGTTAAAATTTTTTTTTTATCTAAAGTGATCTGTAACGAAACTTAATGTGGCAGACCAAATTCCACGCGAGCGAAGCCGCGTGCAAAAGCTAGTAATTGTAATAATAAATCAATTGTTTACTGTAGTCGTTATCGATATTTCAATATTGATTTTAGGAAATAAATTCAAATTTAGAAAGCATATTGGAAGTTTATTTTAGAGTAAATTTTAATTTTGAATTTAATTCCTAAATTAACTTACACTATTATTACTATTAATTTACTCTATTTTCAGTATACACTGGCTTTATTAGATGCAATTAGTACTAGTTTCGTTTTTGTAAATGTAATGTTTTCCAACGTTTTTATCTTATAATCTAATTATAATAAAGCCTCCTTCATTGTTAAACGGAGCATTAGTTTATGCAGTTTAATGCGACCATCCCAAGTTTCGAAACTCAGTTTAGATACAGCTATGTAGCAGCTGTTACAACTTATGATAATACTGTATTCTCATTTTCATATCCTATTTAACGTTAAAATTCTACTTATGATTAATTCATGTATGGTCATTACTGTCTTGTTTGTTTTTTGAAAACTGTTCACTCAGACTTCGTAAACAAAGTTTTGTTGCAGGTTATAAAAATAGCGTGTCATCACTAATAGTTTTCTTTTTTGACATTATTATTCTAAAAACGGTTATGTAATAAATCATATAAAATCAATCGGTAATAAAATCGTGCCTTTGACAAAAAATTATCATCTAGCCACTGGTCAAACAGAAAAAAATATTGTAGCCAACATAATAACAAAAGCGTAGAACATAAATTAAACTTTCGTTGAGCTCCATTGGTTTAGTTCGCGATTTAGCGAGGTAAGGAATTTCTTAGATCCCTCGCTCTGTGAGGTCCGCAATTTGTCGGTGGACTTAATACTGGGTTTAAAATTAATATGTTCGCGGTTACAGCTTAATCAGATTGTAGCGACAATGTCTTCCCTGTAACTAGGGTTTATCGCGTAGTTTTGACTCAGACAGTGACGGTAAAAGGTGGATGATATTTAATAATTCTTCTTCTTAAGTGAAATAAAGACCAAAGTCTTGGAACAGTGCGTGTTGCCAGTGATGACCTACGGATCAGAGACGTAGTCGCTGACTATGGGCCTCATAAGAAGGCTCAGAGTCAATCAGCGAGCGATGGAACGGGCTATGCTCGGAGTATCTCTACGTGATCAAATCAGAAATGAGGAGACCCGTAGAAGAACCAGAGTCACCGATATAGCTCAGCGCGTCGCGAAGCTGAAGTGGCGATGGGCGGGGCACCTAGTGCGGAGAACCGATGGGCGTTGGGGTCTCAAGGTGTTGGAATGGCGACCCCGCACCGGTAAACGAAGTGTTGGCAGACCCCCTACGCGATGGACGGACGACCTCAAAAAGGTCGCGGGGAGCCGCTGGATACAGGCAGCACAAGATCGTGTGTTTTGGAAAGGCCATGAAGCCACCTATGTCCAGCAGTGGACGCCTATCGGTTGAGAAAGAAGAAGAAGAAGAAGAAGTGAAATAAATTCGTCGTTTCATGTGGATCTATCATCAGATTTCAATGTCATACAGTCTTTTTGAGGGTCCCTAGTGAATGAAAATTAAAATTGATGATAAGAGTTTTCTTTAACAATACTGCGTAACGATCCATCTTCACCAATCCAACATCTTGGGACTCTAACTCCTACCGGATTAACTTGCAACTATGTATTCCTTGCAAAGTATATAAGCTTTGTTAGTATTTAAAATATGTCGTTTATGTATTAAAAATATGTCGTACTGAAATTCGTTTTCGTTAGAATACGCTTAAAGAATGATTGGGATCTTAGAGTCTTGGAATTGTTTAAAGATAGATAGCGAGCAAGGTTTGGGCTACTTATGGTAAAATTTCTCCACACATGAGGTGATAACTAAAAAATAAATGACTACACAACAATTAACGAAGAAGCGATAGATTATAATATCAGAGTTGATTGCGTGATTTTAATCAAGTAAATGGAACAAGTATTCCATTTCAAAGCCTAAAGGTAAAATAAGATGATGCTAATATTGGCCCAGACTTTAATATGTGATTGATCTAAAGAATTATTGAGTAAGGAGGTTATGTGATACACCGCAACCTTAAAACCCTATCTGACTTCAAATCTATAGGCACATGCAGGTATATATTTACAATATTCTACTTCATAGCTCTTAATTATGAATATGAATAAAGGTTAAATCCCTTTCATTTAACGAGGAATACCTGTTTTGTTACAAAGCTCACAAACTTTATTATTTCGATCCTTTATTCAAAGCGTGGTTTTGTTATTCAACTCGTAAACTTTATAATTTCGCCATTTTAATCAAACAAAATTTAGACTTTTTGTTATCGTATTTCGAAAATGTTTATTTAACTCAATTAATATTCAGCTACAATTTAAGTAATATCATAGAACACCTATATTTTTGTAAATAACTTATATTTAGTTTATAAAAAATCATGAATAGTTGAAGTATACTGTAATGATAGCTGTAATAAACCTTAAGATTTCAGGATTTTGTAAAAAAATACTAAAGCATTTAAATTAAACTTGAGTTAGAAATTATCACCTTTAGGTAGAAGCGGAACTACCTAAGCAATATTAAAATGACAGTAATGATATTAGTTGCGTAGTAACAACGCATGAACATGCTGGTTGAGACCAACCAAGACAAGTTGAACCCTCTGAAATGAAGTTGAAAACCTCTAACTCTTGATAATTGAATTCAATAATTGTTTTGACTTAATATAAGTTTTACTACTCTCAAAGAAATATTTTAAAGTAATGAATTAATTCTGTAAAAAAAAAACCGTTTCATTTGAAACAGTTACCAGCGAATTAAAAACATAGTATGAAAGTAATAGTTGACTACACAAATTTCCAATAAGACTACAAAGCTGAACAGTTTTCTTAAAATTTTGAGCGAGTTATTAATGTTTAATTACAGAAGTGAAGTAATATTTCAACCACACGTATTTGCGGTTGTTCTGACTGCAGTTTATGTACCGATCGGTTACATAATTATGGCAGTGTCAACCATTAGCACATATACACACCACATTTGAACCGTATGTGGTTTCTAAAATGCTTACTGTGACCTCATTCTATTACAAATTCTATATGTAACGCGACGCGAAGTTTTACTCGCGGTGGTTATTACTATTTCCTTTACATTTTTGGGGCATTAATTAACGTATTTCTTATAGAAGAATGAGACCAACCATACTTCGGCTTTTTTCTCGTAATTTTTAATTGTTTCATTCTCACAATTACAAAAAGAACACTACAATATATTTAAATAATAAATAAATGATACTTATTATACATATGAACTATTCATCATCTTCCTCCTGCCCCTATCCCACTCTAAGTGGGGTCGGCCCAACATGTTACAAACGTTGTCACATGACTTGGCTACGTATTTTACGACCGCCCGTCTGCCTGACGTCAACTTACCTTAGTTTTATTTTAGACCCCTCATTAAGAAATAGGATGGTCTATTCTCCCAATTAGATACCACACGGTGGGTCAACTTACCTTAGTCGCCTTTTACGACACCTCGGTAAGAAAGAGGGTGGTCTATTCTACTCAACCGGATACCACACCGTGGGTCAACTTACCTTAGTCGCCTTTTACGACACCTCGGTAAGAACGAGGGTGGTCTATTCTACTCAGCCGGTTACTACACGGCGGTACACATACGAACTAGAAAAAAATGCAATATCTGTCTGTTAAGTTTGCACCTCTAAACCGCTTTTGATGATTTTTCATACAGCGATAGACATTTATTATGGACTCTGGAGTTAAATGTACGGAAAATAAAGTATCACCATCATTCAATTCTTCCTTCAATTCCGCCATTCAGATCTATTTAAATAACCTGACTTTGTCGTTTCTTTATTAGGGCGTTGTCAATTATTCCAATGCAAACCAACAAAAGTTTTAAACGAAAAAAAAAATTTGCCATTCAATTTATTAAAAAACCCCACAACGATAAAAGAAGTTTAATACGATCGTAATTAAAACATTCAGCTCAGCGGCTTGCTTCACAATTCAAGGGTTGACCAAACATGTAAACAAAGACCGCTTTCGTTTGCTTTTCTGTTAACTTGACTCTCCGTTCGTTTCCTCTTCTGATTTTCATTCTGCAACTACCATTTCATTTGTCACTTTTGATTTTTATTAAACTTTGATAAAGTTTATTAAACACTGATCAAAGTATTTGTTATAAAACCTACGAGTATTTATATAGTTTTTTTAATTTTTTCTGTTAACAGCCAACGTAAATAAAAAAAGGTGGATGGTAACAACTAGACACTTAAAAAGTTATTTTACCTCGATCAACATTTTCTAGATTATCTAAACCTTTTTTGACCTTTCTTTAAAGTGGAAAATCTTTTTTGTAGGAGTTGGAGATTCTTTAGTTCTAGTTCTTTAGTTCTCAGTAGGAGTCTTTATTTCTAGATTTATAGTGTAACCTAACGATACTTATCCGATAAGCCAACAGAAATTTTATGTTATCTAAAACGTATATGAAAACGACTGCTACTTGAAGTTTTTAGTCGTAATACATTTTTTTTTATTATTATGTTATCATTCTTAACAGACAAACCAGAATTATTTTCCAAAGACGGATGGATATGATGCTCAATAGGCGGTCTATTCTTTGTCTCCCAGACCGAGGGGTGCGACGCCATAGTACCGAGTTTCCCAGAGCCATCAATTTAAAAATTTAATTTTCTTTTTGAATTGCCCTAATAAAAACTTTTATCTAAATACCACAAACAACTGGACTTAATATTTCCTTTAATTTATTTTTCTTTTGTGACTGTAATTCATTTCTTTTTATAGACGAAAACTCATTTTGTTTAAGAAATGAATGACTTTTTTTCTGTAGTGGATTATATAATTCATATATTATGAATTATTTTTATTATTATAGTTCATACTAGCTTTTACCCGCGACTTCGTCCGCGTGGACCGTAGTCCGGTAATACTCGTAGCTTCTATCGCTATCCAATCCTGCAAATATCTCCATCTCAAAAATCAGATCGATCCGGGGGGGTTAAATAGCAGTTCCTGTTGCATTTATTACGCTACTCCAAAGTGATATTAAATTTTATTTCCTTCGTGACATTACAGTTATTTAACAAAGATATTTATTTGCACTCGAAAAATTCGAACAAAACCAAAAACAATTGTAAAACCTTTCTAAGTGTACAGCAGCATCTTTCAGTTTATCTGTTAATGTGTTGTTTGTCCATTAGGCCTTCTTATTAAATTAAAAACATGATATAAAAATTTGAACGAAAATTCTAAATATTCGTTTATAACTTTATAGTATAATCTTTAAATAATAACTTTATAGTAAATTTTTTAAATAAAATACTTCTCTTTAACCAACATCGATGACATTTGGCACAATTAATGCTTATCAGGGTAACTTATAGGCTATGATATATGTTCTAGAAATCCTGTTAATTTAACAGGAATTGCATGACATTAGGAAACGCCATCTATTATCAACCTATTAAAGTTAAGTCATATCTGTAATTTGAAGAAGTTTATATACATGACGTTTTTTGACTTACATCGAGAGTTATTTAAAAAAAGTTTTAATATATTATGGTTTCTTCTTCTTCTTCTGGTTTCTATTTACTGGATAATCTAACTGAGCTATTAAAACGTCGAATCAGCGGAACCAATATCGATGAAATTCGGCACAATCAACGTTTATACATCGGGTCAACATAAAGGCGATAGAAATCCTGTGAATGCAACAGGATGTGAATGCACATTATATTAACATGACTTTAATTTCATAAAATAAATAAATATACACTTGTATTTGTAGGCATACCCTTTTAGATAAAAAAAATACACTTGTGCTAATTTAATGTTAGCTAAACTTTCCTTCAAAGCGAATGCGATTCGCACTTAACTGCCCCTTATTTTACGCGAACGTTTCCGAAGCCCCGCATATCGACGATGATGATCATGGACTGCTATGACTCTTGCTTTACGCTGTTATACCGTTTTTGAAGCTTTGAACTTTGAATGACAACGGTGATATGCATTTAATTGCTCTTTATATTAAGTGAATGTCTCCGAAGTTCGCAGTTGAGTGTGTTGATCACAATCTGCTGCAGTCTTCGAATGCAGGCTGAGCTGATCTTTTGGAAGATCTAGACTCTAAATAATGACAGCAATGAAACGCTATTCATATTGAGAGAATATTTTCGAAGTTTGCATTTCTGTATGATACTCACTACATTTCGGGAAGACAGAGAAATTTATCGTGTTTTCGAAAGTATAGTTCAAAAAGCGCGTATTGTTTATATTTATTATACGTTTTAATAGCTATTAAATTTATAAATAATTAAATTTATCCAGTAAACAGAAATCAAAAAATATAAAGACTTTTGCCTCTTTTGAATTACAGAATTGACTTATAAGGCTCGATTCCAGGCCGTTAATTTATTAGTAACTATGACAAATTGTAAATAAAAATAACTTATTATGTTTATTATAGATGGCGTTTTTGAACGTCATTTTATTCCTGTTGAATTAGCAGGATTTATATAGGATGTTACCCCGGTGTATAAGAAATAATTGTGCCAAATTTCATGGATATTGGTTCAGCGGATTAGCCGTGAAAACGACACAGACAGACAGACAGACAGACAGACAGACAGACAGACAGACTTTCGCATTTATAATATTAAGTAAGGAGTAAGGAAGTAAGGAAGTAAGGATTATTACAGTTCAGAGCAAATATAATAACAAGAGGCAGCACCGTTAGTTCGAACAATTCATCGACGTTGGCATCCAAAGGTGCTAGATTAATTTAGCAATAATAAACATGATGTTAATGGATTCCATGTAGTGTACAGGCGATCTCAAAAAGATCACAACGATCCGCTACGTCTAAGCGGCAGAAATTCAAGTGCAAATCTCTTTAAGACTAATTCATATTCACGATGCCTAAACGACACGAAAAAATAATATTGTTTTAAAAGCAGAAATAATTGTACAATTTTTGAAATTCAATTTGAATTAAAAATAGAAATACAACTTTTGGATTTTAATCTTAACTTTAATTATGAAACGGAAACTTTTTTCAAAGGAAATATTAAAATAAAACTACACAAGCACTGGTTTAATAGAAACTTTAAAAAACAACTAACTCGTTCATCGGAGTCGACTTCCGAGATAAAAAGTACCCTATGACATTCTCCTGCCTTTCAAGTACCAACATGTCATCGTACGGGGAAATAAGACCAAACATACAAACACAATTTTATATTTATAAAATTAGAAATAACACGTGCATAAAAATTAATGATATTATTTTTAGGAGATATGACCCTCTCTTTTATTATACCAATAAATTTTAAGATTAAAAAGTATGTACTTATTTCGCTATCAGTGAAATGGAAATTTTAATAATTAATAATCGTTCATTATTTTTAAAAAAACTCACGCTTAGACTCAAATATAGAACTTTGAAAATAGGAGTATCATTTCCGCAATACCTCTCAATTGTCAGTATTTACTAAGACAGAGTAGACGATTTGCGAACTTAATATTCTATACTATTTAAAAAAAAAACAACGAAAGCCGTGGAGGACGCTTTATGCTGGACTGAATCCTGGGATAATTCCATGATACATTACGATCAAATCTCAACTACTATAGGAAATGCATTAATTGTGCTCTAACTCTAACTCTATAACTACTGTTGAAGTGAATTGCGGTTAAGTTCGATGAGAATTTGGATCGGATCTCCAGCTTTTACGTTAACTTTGCTTTTAAGTTGAGATTAGCTTAAATCGTTATAGCACTTGTTATTCTACTGAGTATGAAAGTGTGGAGTTGTAAGTTTTAATGTATTTTTAGTTATTTTTTTAGCTTTATAAAACTTAACAGCAGGATATTTTATTACTAATCTTGATGATTGAATGACGATATGATGATACTCTTTTGGGTGCCTTTATTGCCTCTGGCAACAGTCATATCGAAGAAAGATCTATAAAGCTTTTTAATTGTGGCGAGAGCGGTTATTTATTAACTTCTATTTCTTATTAATTAGAGTACTTTATAATTCTAACAACCCTCCATCTGAATTCAGTTCTAGTGTTTTTAGACTAATTTGAAAATAGGTTAAGTCGCCTTTGATGTAGACACAATTTGTTAAACATCTGGACGTGTCTGTCACTCGTCGAAGTGACGAAGATAATTTCGATCTATTGGATTAATGGCTATTTGGGACTGCGTTCCAGAAAATATATCGATATAAATTTACGTATTAGAAGATTGCGGGGCGGGGGTATTAGTTATAAAAATATCATATTTAAAGAAATTTATGTCTCCTTAAATTAATATGTAGTATGGCAATTACCTAGCAAAATCATCTAAATCAAAATCATCATCAAGCATCTGATAATGGATCCTGAACTATTTGTTAATTGGCTACTTTTTTTTAAATGAAATTTACAATGATTATTGATGTTATTATACTATTTATATTCTTTGTGTAATTGTATGTGATAAAATTGTGTGATTAAAAGACAGCCCTGCTCGTGCTCGTCTAAGTCGTGGTTGGTGTCGATATTTGTATTGATCTATACTTTTATGTTGTTACTAGTACCGATAAGAACTTCTATTGTGATTCCAGTTAGTTTTTCTCAATATTTGGAACTATCTTTTTTATGAACTGCGCGAATCCTAATCGTTTTTTGCCAATTCATTGAAATGTTAATTTAAGGACCTTGCTTGGTCCTTTGATTTTTCTTATAAGTGTGGATGTCATATCAGACATATCATAGGCCGAGATATGGTAGTCAATAATATTATAGAATAGCGTAACTTTCAATTGGTTCCTTCATTTGTGAATACGAATTAGTCATCACCTAGTTGTTATGTTACCAACAAACTTTTTTACAATTTTTTTCGATGTACGTTTTAGCTCGCTTTACATTTTTTAGCGAGTTACGAATATAGTCTACTAAACTTTTAATTTTATTGGTCAAGAGGATGACTAAATATTCAAGCTTTTATGACAAACTTTGTGTGTTGCGTTCAACAGAGTTTGTAGTCGCTTTTGATTTGTCATTAACTCATATTTTATCTGCAACACTTATGTTTTTGTTACTTTATTCAACTTCTCTTTGTTTTATATTATTCTCGTTAGTCGTTGGATTTCATAATCACTAGTACTTGCCACATATATACATAGGATTCAGGATAGGATTCATTAATAATCTGTTTGTACCAAAATCTGGTCGCCTAATAATACATTGGTTTATCTTTATATATTGTAAAATAGTTATCTACATTGAGATATATGAAATGTGTACCAGAAAATACCACTTCGTTATTGTTCCATAAGACTTATGTAAATAATTTTTTAATGTTGAATATCTTTATTTATGTATCTCACATTATGGATTAAGTTAGTCTCTTCAGGAATGAGTCATTTCACCGTCTATATGTGCCATTTTGGAACAGTTCAATGTTCAGCAACAATCTTTTGTTTGCTTACAAGTTGCGTTATCCAAAAGTACAATATAATAATATTTTATATCTAAAAGCCTAAATATGTAGTATCTTTAAAAGGAAATACTAGGCCTATGTTGGCTTGTCCGATTATATCTTATACGACTGATACCACACAGATTCTATATAGGAATGTTGAAAATACAGATAAAATGTTTTAGAACGACGGCTTGGCAGTTGCTTTGTATTTTCATTATGTACACTGAAATCTGTGTTTTGTATCAATAAAATATCAATACGACTTGCGTCATTGCTTAAAACAAATGACCATTAAAATCATTTATAGAATACTTACATATTTTGGTACCATTGAAATATAAAGGCATTGAGAGGTGTCGAAGTACCGTTGCACTACTCAAGAAAGCAATATCAGATCCAGGCGAAAAGATAATCTTAGAAAGGTTGTAGGGAGCCTCTAGATCCAAGCGGTACAAGGTATTGGCCTTCCATGTCATTTATGTCAAGTCAAAAATTTGATCAGCAACCACGCAACAATGTATATTTTGAGTTCCATCTAACTTTTATATTAAACGAGAATTTATATGCAATATTTCTTAAAACCAGTGTAGGGGATAAGTGTATCGTCTTTGATGTGGATGCGATTTGTAAAGCATCTGGAATATGTCTGTCACACATCGAGAAACCAAAATGATACGCGATTTACGCGGATCAACTGTTCTATGTGCGATTGATCTTCGGAAAATATTTACGTAAACCCACGATATATATTAACGTATTTAGATTTCTACAATATATTTTATACATACACTTTTGTTTATAACATATTACTATAAAAACAATAATATATATTTTTTTACTCTGGCTTTTTAAAATAATAATTTTTATTTCATTGTATATGTATAGAATGAAATAATACGTGAATGTATACAATGAAATATCACGGTATATAGACTTTAATGGTGCCAACTTATCATAATTGGTTCTAGTGGACTAGTCGAGAAAGCGTAAAAGACAGAGCGACAGACTTTCGCATTTATATTATACTATCGATCCGGCTACGCGTTGTTAAGGCTCAGACTGGTTTCGAGTTTCCACGAAACAAAACTTTCATTGACAGTCAAAAAAATGCTCCGGTTACCACCAAACTTTACAGGATCATCCGCTGGGTTATTGTTTAAAGATTGTCTCAAAATGTCATTAAAATCGGTCTAGCCGTTTCCAACTCTGTAAAGGACATACAGATAAACATTTATTTCTATTTACGAGTATTACAATAAGACATCACAAAATCAACCCCTCTAAATCAATCCTAAACGTGAAAAGCGCTAAAAGTGTTATATCAGTACCTTAGAAATATTAAAAAAAAAATGTTACCAATTAATATTTCTATAGCTTATATACTTCATAACGCGTAGTAACAGATATCCTCTATAAAATTTTATTTTTGATCGCTGCCAGTAAATTTGATAGCAAGTCAAAAATTTAGCGTTACATCCCATTAAAAGATAATTACTTTTATCTTCCAGAGTATTTCCATAGCTACAAACTATCAGTTTTCAAATCAGTCAAGCGCAAGCTGAACAAATAGCGACTCTAGATAATACTTTGGAATATCCAAAGTATTTTGCACATTTCAATAAGTTCTGCGGATATTCAACATTAAGTTTTGGCTTGAATAAAAATAAACATTGGATTAAACACTCAACCTGTTTTGGTTGTTACTTAAAAAGTTTAATTAAGCTAGAATATATACACAGAGATGTTTTTAACTTTTAATGAGGAACCAAATAGAAGAGCCAAGACAAATTGCGTAGGTACTACACAAAGTGCTTTAAAGTTGTACTCGCGGGAACCAGCAAATCTAAATCGTAAGTCGTCTCTTCTTGTTGCTTGTTACGACTCACATGTAGGTACTTATTTATTTTGCATACACTTAAAAAACTAAGACACAAACAAGCAAAAAAAACCTTACGAGAATGAAAAATATCATTAGAGAACCTATATATCTCAAAAGATTTTCCAGATTATGGAGACACAAAATCAAATCAAATCAAATCAAAGCAGCAGTTTTGAATCGTCAAGGATCAATATGATTAATGAAGGTACAATTGGTTCGAAATTTTGCTTTTATCGAGAAGGACCAGCAAGAAACTCGGCGGTCAATCTTTTAAACATTTTCAATTTTATATTATTGAACCGCGGTCTTGTGCTGAAAGGATTTTTAAATCTAGGCATTTTTATCATCTAAATAATTTCCAATTTTATAATATGCTTTATGTATAAGCATATCTCATACATTTCATTGATACCTTTCTGTAGACTGCTCTAATATGGATTGCGGAATTTTATTGTAGAAGCGAATACCGCGAATTAGTTGGTCTCGACCAACTAATGAAAAATCAAACTTAATCCAATCAAAACCCCAGAATACTTTAACCAAATAGAGATGGTCTCTTCCAAAGAAAACTGGATATAGCCAGATGTACCCAGGGCGTTATTGATAATTAAATTGAAATAAAAACAAAATATGATTTTAAAGATGCATTAGATTTATAGTCAAACAAGATATATAACGTCCTAATAATGTTAAGCAAAATTTGGAATAGCTCAAATTGCGATTTTCAAATTTCTATATACAAAGAAAAACTCTTAAAAACTGCAATTTTCACTTAAGTATGTTTTTTTTATTAAGTTATGTTAAATTATGGACCAACATAGAAATAAAATATGTACTCTTAATTAAACATAACAGCCTGTTACTATCCCACTGCTGGGCATAGCCTCTTCTCTGGGATAGAAGTATTGGAGCTAAGACCTACCACGCTGCTCCGATGCAGATTGGTAGGCTACACACATCCCTAGAATTCTCTAGAGATATGCAGATTTCCTCACGATGTTTTCCTTCACCAAAAAGGGTGTGATAAATTGCGATTATCAATTTGCTACTTATGTTTTAACAGAAAAACTCATTTGTGCCGGGACTTGACGCATAAGCCCTCGAAGGAATCGCACAGTTTCACAGCTGGGCTATCACAACTCCACCATTGCTTGCTTAAGTTTATAAATTAATTGGGAAACCTTGAATCTCAACGCATAATACCATTTTAGTCGCAGACTACGTAAGTTTCGAGCTAATGTGATATTAATGTCACTCCACTAATTGCCCCAGGCTGAGATGAGGTTACACTAACTTAGAATTGTTTAAATTATTGCAGGCTGTAGTCAAATTTTACTGAAACTTCCTTGGGTGTGATTAAAATCTTGAGCATTACGCATTATTTATACTATAACAATCTGATGTAGATAGTTTTTAAAAGCCATGAGTATCACCATACCAAATTTAAAAATTTAATTATGGCTTTAGATAAACTTAAAACCGAAAATTTTTATAGTTATTAAAATTAAGATAAAATAACTTATATAGTATAATATGACTGTAACCAATTTGTTGAATTTTAAAATAGGTCATTTTGAGGTTCAACTAGTCAAAAATAATATTATGTAATATGATTACTAAATCACTGTTCTGTATAAAAATTTTCTTGACCATTTTAAGTTTCAAAAGGCGCAGTGCTTAAGATTAATATAACTCTTTTATTATCATTGAAAAAATGTGGTTCAAAAGATACCGTTGGTTCCTTAGGATCATCGGTAATTAATATTCTTTTGTTAAAAAATGTGTTAATAATAGCTTATACCTTGACTGGATTACTTTTTAATCTTCTAAAGCCGCCTAACTTGTTTGATTTTTATGCTCACTTGCTGTTATTCTGTTGCGTTATTCAGTTGTATATATTTATTTTGACTTAATATTTGCTTTTATCAACGCATTATAAGATTTACCTGCAGACAATAAAAGCTATCCTTTTAGTTCACTGTAGAATTATTTCGTTAGTATTTTAACTTGTAGGAAACTTCTGACAATTTAGTGTCAAAGGTTAGTATAATAATAATAAAAAGCTACTATAGTATCTTGGTATTTCTTCTGAGCTACTTTAGTTTTTCTGACTACTAGTATTATAGATGTTTATTTTTTGACGACGTCAGTCGTATCGCAGAACTCGCTAGTAAAAGACTTTCGTCTTTAAGTAATACAATAAGGCAGGGCGGTGATTCGATGCTTTCTAAACTTCCAGGTTGTTGTCAACCACTTCCTTCTCAATTTTGTAGAATTTGCTGTATTTAACCGGATATTTATTTAAGCATATAAAAAAAATAGTGATAGAAAAATCTCAGTAGCATTCAAATCTGCAGTGTAGTGGTGGGCTTAAGATTTGGTAGTTGTCTCTAAAGAAAGGAAAAGCCTTTTCCAGCAGTAACAAGCTACTTTAGAGTAGTTTTGGTAAATGCTAAATTTTCATGTTCGTATCAAAAAACAAGGTTCCTGAAAAGACTTCTTAGCGATATGGTATATCGATATTCTACTATAAGTTCATTTAATGCTATCGCCTTTTCAGATACTTGCATATGATTAGTTTTCCACGCTTTCTTTTTAGTGCAATTATTCTGTTACTTGGCAAAGGCTGAGAAGAACTATAAAAAAATGATGGAAAAGCATCCTTTAGCCAGTGGTACGTTCATGTAGTGCGTAAAACTATTTTTTATTTGAAAGATTATCACTGACGCTTTAGAAATTAAAAAGAATTAAAGATACTGCTACGATTTAAATGTTCCATATATGTAATATGAATTTACATTGTATTTTATTTTTAGATATTTATTTTAGATATTTGATTTACCAAAATCGGTATTTGTCACAATTATAACTAAAGAACTTGTTACAAATGACAAAGAAACAATCAAATTATTTGTCACATATGTTTATTCCCAATCTTTGGACCCTATAATGCTTTAAAACTAATTATAACATAAATACAACACTGCCACAACGGAATTATTATTGAAATAAGAAAATTTAATAGCGCTTATGCCAAAAATGTTACGTCTTCATTGTAAAACAAATCAACATACAACATTTTTATTATTCTTAAAAAAACTCATTTTACAATGGGACGTGTAGAAGCGGTAAACCTACAAAGCAACTTCCAAAGCTCAACTGTCGATATATTATATCTAATTTCAGATATCCTAAACTACATACCTATTATTAATTCACTAATATTTCTTCGTGTATTACAAGATCGACAAAACACAATAGAACTGAATGGCTTGTTTGACGAATAAAATGTCTTTGGGTGCAAATAGAACAGGGCAAAGTAGAAACTCGAAACTTTAATACAATCATCGAAGAATTACCAAGTTTGTTCGGGTTTCTGTTTGGAGACTTGATTGATCGCAATTCCGAAGGGATATCGGTTGAATGAAAACTTCGATTGAGGATGAGCTCAAATTTATTTGAATTAACAATGACGTCTCCAATGCCACAATAGTCCATGAAATAAGAAAAGAAAATTAATGAACATCTATAAAAGTTGTAATAATGGTAATAATTAAGCTAAATTTATCACTATTTTTACAATGTCATTATGTTTTTTTTTCTTAAACCACAATAACACTTTACCATTGCTCTAAAAGCTTAATTAATCCAAGTCACACAAATCTAACAATTAATATTACTACCTATATACTTTGTATGTTTTAATTTGCTCGATATACAAATAAGTTTTTAGCAACGCACTAGCTGCTCTTGTCACCGTAGAATTAAAAACAAGATTATTAATACTGAATACGAAGCGAACAGCTAAAAGTATTTTGGTAATTAAGCCATATTAGTTATTAGCCTATATTATTATATTTAACGTATAACAATTATAAAAATTAAAATATAAAATATTGCGGTGAAGTTAAAACAAACTGCGCGACACTACTCGGGTACTATGCTTCACGATTCAAATTTCGAAACTAATCACAATTATTAAAAATTGTTAAACGCACGAAAAACAACACTTACAATGTATTTGATACTTCGAACGATTATTTTGTTTTTATGCTATTCATATGTATCTCTTAGATTAGTATTTAATTATTTATTAAGGGGCACAGAATTGATATGTTTCCGGTACACGGTGTTAGTTCTGATACCGCTTCACTTAACCTAACTTGCAAAACGATACTACACCGCTACTCTCTACCCTATCACATGCGGGCCTATGTCACGCGGCAACAGCCCACTCCCCGAAAACAATCCACTCGGTTCGACACGAAGAAACTGAACGTCCACCGGACTAACTGTCGCCAATGTAACGTAATACCCAAGCGAAAATATATGAAGACGAAGAAATGCCAAGCGCAAGACCCGACGAATAAAAATATAACAAACTCGACACTGATTTAGCGTGACATACAGCCGATTGCATTACAAGTAGTAGACGAGGATACTGAATAAAGTCTCTATGAAACCGCTTTTTTTAAATTCTAATTACACATTAATATTACATGTTGATATGTATCGAGTAGTCCCGCAAATGACGTAGCCGTGTCCGCAGCCACTGGACGTCTCTTACTCGCTAGCTACGGTTGGACGGAATCGTGGCGACGCCGGCGTACCGCGCGCATTAACGCTTATTCGACAGCCATTTATATACCAAAACAGTAACTACGTGGCATAGATAAATGGCAGATGAACAAAATTTAAACGAATTAATAGCTCCATGGTAACTCAATTACAAACTCAGTTATACAAGTATAGAAGGAGATTTCGAAAAAATTCTTCAGATCTATACGCTTAATCAACGGTAATAAGGATTTCATCTTAATAATCTATGCTTTTTTTTTGTTTATTTAACTTGAGTCACCAAAGCGCTTGAAAAATAATGGAAAGGAAAAATCTTTCGTTGTATTTTCTGCGATCGGTAACGCCGGGCGCCGAAAGGTATGGGAGATCTCTACTACACTATTACATACTTACTTACATACAAATTAGCATTATATATATCGAGTTAAATAAGTAAACATCGACTTAGCTTAAGTATTAAAAACTCACATTAAAACACGAATACGAGAGAACAGAATTTTGTTGTTGAAGTTATTTTTTTGGATTTCGATTCAAAAATAAGCATGTGTTTATCGGCAGTTTCTCACAGAATAATTATTATGAGCGAAGAAATATAGCAAACGCCGAATCACGCATTGGCGTTTGTAGTACTGAAATGGTTATTGTTGAAAATTAAAATTAAGTTTGAAAATTTAAAAACAACTGATTTCAGTGATATTAAGGTAGGACAAGCATTTAACCCTAGAGAGCGTCGAAAGAGCTTAGCAACTCTGTAAATAATAAAAAAATATCGATTTAAAAAATCTTTCGCCAGCATGCGAGTCAACAAATAATGTTTGGTACGGTCTGAGGTTAGTATTAAAATTATGTATATCTTTTATCTTTGGTCTATACGCTATGACGCTCGGTATATCGCGAAAGTTACAGTCACTATAAATAACGTATAAAATTTTGCTAAGTCAAAAATTGACATATTTCTATAAATATTGACTAAGAGATTTTCATAAGAATTCACATGCGGATTTTCCGGCCTCTGTACGACATCTTTGTGAATACTCCCTTGATATCTGGCGCGTCAAGATTTTAACCCGAATATTAGAAACCTTATAATAATAGCCTAAGCAGGGATATATTTTTTTTTACTTTTTTTTTGTATAATTTTTACAAGTTTACATCAGCAGAATACATTTCTAGATACCTATATTATAAACATTAAGAATTTATTTTTGGTTTATTGCTATTTCGCATCAAAGTGTACTTATAGCGTTACCTTTTTGAAACTAAAGGGTAATTTACGTCATACGCAGCCATCGCGAAAAGGTTTACAGCAGGTAGTAAGTTACGATCCGGTCCGATGCGATGCGATGACACGAGACGATATCAAATCCTAATACCGCTTCAGATTTAATCACAAATACATCAAGTATCAACAATGCTTTGACGTAATCAATTTGCGTTTGACGTAAGACATACCCTCCATTCCGCAGAGAACCATCCGTATCTTCACAAATCATACACTATTCAAAGTATATACATACATATATGTGCATTGTTTGTGCACTATATATTACTTATATACTTTCAACTAAAGTTAAAGTTATTTTTGGTACCTATACATTTTTAATATAAGTTTAGATATATTGTTTAAAGGATTATAATTATTTTTAATTAATTTGTAATCCACAATTCAGATAAACTAAGGGTGATACAAAATACCAAAGATAACTTTGATATTATCTAGTGACCTGTAAAGATTTACGCACTATGCATGGTGTACACAGCGTTCAAATAAGAACAACGCCTAAGTTCATTCTGAATGCGATAGTCAACTAGCTAAAAATAAAAAATATATATTAGATCTTCCATTTGAATTAACCTAACACAGTAAATTTAATTTCATTACACTGATTCAATATTAAGTATGAATAACTTTTCAATTAACATTAATGTAACTATGCTGATCCTCTATAATAAATACCCTTATCTAATTATATTATATTATTCCCCTAAAGATTACACAATTAAAATTACTACTTTAATTAAATTAGTATATTACCAAAAAGCTCGTCGAAGCATGCAAATAGAATAATTGTTTAACTATTCAGCATGGCGCGGTCGCCATTTAATTATTTCTAATAATTAATATAATGATTATATATAGTTATTTAACTCTCATAAGGCCAAGGCTAAATTCTCGCAACAAGACTGAACCATACTCGAAATCGCCGCATCGTATACAAGTGATGTAGAATTTACATCCTAATCACATCTAAAGTACATATAAGAAAGAATTTAAAAAGTGAATTTTGAAAAATATATTTGCAAGGCACAATACATAAGGGCAATGATACACATGTACCAGCACAAAAATTGATCATATTTAATATTATAATTTTGTTGGAAGCTACTTTATTAAAAAAAAGCTTCGACAACGAGAACAATGTATTCAAACAATACAAACAATTTGTTAATTCTTCGAGTGTGTATTTGTATTTAAGTATGTATTTAAAATTATATATGTAGTGTATCTAGTGGTCCGTCACCCATAACACAAGTATTAACTTACTTTGGGGACGGACGACCGTGTATGTGTCCCATATATTTATTTATTTATTGTATTCAAATTTTTTTCATCTTTGAAATTATTAAAACAGATATTCTAAGTCACGTTGTTTAACTATATTAGTTCACGTTCCATGTTTGTTTGGTGTATTCATATACTGGCATGTGTACTGTTGCCTTCAGAGTGTATAATAGATAGAAGTTAGAAGGGAAATTAATACGATGCGATTCGAGAACGAGTGTGGCGCTAACAGTAACGTATTGCACTTCACTGAGCGACACCGAGGGCGGCTCTCATCGCTTCAAATAGTTACAAGATTACAATTATTGCAATTTTATTTAATCATATACAGATAGAAAGGATCGTAAGACCAACACTAGAGTGCCAGCGCTTTAACGAGTGATTGAACATTATAAAAATTACTAAAAAAGCATTAGGTAAATATAATTTGAGATAGTCATGAAAAATTCATTTAAATATGCTAATATTATCGAGACTAAAACAAAAATATCGTTATTATTACATACAACTTTATTTAAAAATCATTCAACTTGAAATATTATCAACAAAACGTAATCTTTCTATGAAGGGCACCTTTGGTTTTTAGCTTATTCGAATGAGATATTATCCTAGTGATTAATTTCTGATATTACACTATATTCATAACAAATTCTCCCAGATGTACTCGTACACCGGCCGCGTAGAAAACGAACGTACAAACTTTACCATAGAATAAGTTAATTGTAAATAAATCTTATATTACACAAAATGAAGTATTAAATAAACGCGATATACAATAAAATAATTTTTAAAATAATATTTTTATCGAGAACGGTAAACAATATATCTGGAATGTTAATAATAATAATAAATTTTACGCTAAATTTGGTATCAACAAAATACACAACACCACACCTCTGATGCTAATCGAGAGGAAAATAAAAATTAGGAGGAGTCGAGAGCATTTGCCAATATAGATGTAAGTGTAAGTCGTTGCTAGTGAACCTATGCTTGTATTCTTGATCCGTCGCTAGCCGTAATGTGAACACCCGTTGTAGCAAGGCGGCATTGCTCCCTCTCCCGTTGGTTGTGTTCCGGTTCCGATGAGATGCAGAGGATCAAGATAGCGCGTCCCTCAGTTAGCTGGTTGTCAAGTGCCGAGTGCCACGAACGAACTAATGCTGTTCGCCCTCTTCTCCGCCTTTGGCTCCCTAACGATCAATTTTAACATGAGTCGTATTGCAAGCTTAAATCTTAAGAACAAAAAATATATATTTTCACTGCAATTAAATCGATATATTCCATCAGGCAATTAGATCTAGTGTGCATCGGTGCAGGGTGATTGTAATATGAATAGCTTGAAACCCATACGATTAGCATTAACAATTTGGAAAATATATTGAGTTTCTTGTATGGGATTCAAAGATACTACACGGTTTCTGTTACATAGCGCATTAAACAATACCAAGACAATGCATTACTTTGAATAATCTACTATCTGGAGCGTTAGTAATATTTTTTGGCAAATTTATAATATGTCCATATTATAAACGGAAAAATCTGTCTATGTGATTGTCTGTCTATTTATTATACTTTCACAGCTAATCCGCTGGACTAATATTGATGGAATTAAGCACAATTAAGCTTATCAACCGGGGGTAACATATAGATTAAAGAAGTCCCCTTTTCGTTCCAGTACAGGGATAAAACATGTATTATTGAGCGTCAAGGCACCGGTGCTATTGCTTATCTACGAGTATAAATATTAATATGGGAAAATTTTAACGAAAAATACTTCACGCTACGTATATAAGACAGAAACTCGTGTGGTATCGTGGTAAAGAAGAGTGCGCGTGCATACTTCATGTGCGAGTATCCAGCCGTTGTGTGCCAACTTATGCCTCGCGAATTCGAGGTGGATGGCCCCCTCTGAGCTGAGGAGCAGCGCGCCCTGCAGACGGGCCATGGCGCTGGCTGCGTCGCCCGCTGTTATGAAGTCCACGAACGCGACCGGGCCGGACCCGCCGGCGCTACCGCCCGTCAGAAGCCGCAGCCGTGAGAAACCCGGGCAGCTGTTACCATCATACTCAGATATGCCCGCACTCGTACCTCTATTGACCTTGTATGTCTGTTCTAAGCTTAGATAAGTGAATTGTTTTGCCCTCTGAGTGCAGTCGCGTATATTCAATACGAGCTGTTCGATTTGCTTAAACAAGAGTATCCATACCATTATTATAAATTCGAAAGTCTATCTACTAATATTCAGATTGATTGATATTGATGTACTTTGAAAATATTGATGAAATTCGACAAATTTAATATACACCGCGGTAAAGTATAGGATATAAAATTTCCCGTTTCGGATCAAGTAAAAAACATACACTCCATTTTTTAGGGTAGGTAATAAAATCGCGGCTATCTAGTATTCGCATAAATTTGTATTTGCTATGTTTGAATCAAGCAAATTATTTTGATTCCCCCGTGTAAAAGGATTAACATAAATACTTGCTTCGATTTTTCTATAAGTATTGAAGAGTCTCGTGAAAATGTGACTGTAATATTAAACAACTCAAAATTAATAACACTATAACGAAACTTTTGGTGCAATGGACAGTTCATACAGTTGTGATGTTGTGCTGATAGCATACGACTAGTGTGTTATAGTGTAGAATATAGATGTTCGACTGTCATGCTTGAAGTGGTACAAGTGCAGGCATGTCTCACACAAACTGAAAAAATTACAGCCTTATATCAGTTGGTGTGAAATCAATTAGAAACAAATAGTTCTTAACAATGGACGATTTTGTGATATTTGGAGCGACATGCACTGTGGAAAATACACATTTATTTAAACCTAGTTAGTAATTACGTAATTCACCGTCATACAGACGGACTTATTGATATATCATTATCATGCAGAAATTGAATAACTTCAAACGTTAGGTTCGACTGGAAATGTAAAATCAAAGAAAAACTTTTCGAGTATTTGCTGTAAAATGAAAACTCATTCATTATAATTTTAACCAAAAATATGTCCTTCATATACAAATTCAACATTATAGTTAACGAGTTAGGTTTTTCTCTGTACATTGGAAATATGGTTTCATAAGCAAAAGACTATTTAAATCGATTTTCCAGTCGAATCTGATAACTAGTGTTGTAACGTACCTGCTAAATATCTCCTTGAGTTCATGCTCGGAGACAAATTGGCCAAGATTGGCGACGAATAGCGTGGAGCATGGTGGCGCGGGGTGCGCCGGGTGTGCGGGGTGCGCGGGCGGCGCGTGTGCAGGAACCGCTGCACCTGGCGAGCCCAACGCGGGCGCAGGGAGAACGCACGCACCTAGCGTCAAAGGGGTCTGCGAAATAAATATTTTCATTTCACTTTTGTTTAAGCAAATTGAACTAACAAAGGTATTCTTACATTGTCTTCACAGTATATTTTAAGTAATTTAATTTTTGTACACATGAATATAAATAATTATAAAAGGATTGGCGATGTATATAATAGACAAGGTAGGAACCGACATAAGCTTGCGGTTCCTGCTTTGCGCCTTGCAAAAGTTCGTAATTCGTTTGTGGGTTTGGGTATAAGATTCTGTAATTAAATTCCACAATCTACTTTAACTTTACCATTACAGCAGTTTTAAAATACTATTTAAAAAAGGCTTTTTCAGAAAGCCTACTATACTATTGAAGATTACTTAGACGATAAGAATGCGAGGATATAGCTTCTCTTCAACCCTGTACAAGACATTTATAACTATATGTAACTAGTGATAAGAATTATTGTTGGAAAAGAGCAACCGCCGAGTTTCTTGCTGGTTCTTCTCGGTAGGAACAGCTTTCCGAACCAGCAGTAGAGTTGACGATTCAAAAGCACTTGTTTACAAGTTTACTTGAATAAAGAATATTTTGAATTTGAAAGCAAAAAGTATATTTTTATTCTACTAATAATAAGGATATTAGGAAGCCGCTTCGTATTAACCAGCAGCCATATTTAACGGCTCAGAGTAGCTCAGCGGAGCCAACAATGCTTTGAGATGATCCGTAGACAGTCCAAATTCACGGATATACGTCAGAGTGTCGTGAAGTTGGTAGCACTCCCTACGAAATATACTGACGATCTCAAAAGGGTCACGATCGTGACGTGACGTGACAAGATTGGGTGCTGTGGAGATTCCGTAAAGAGATTATCTTCATCTAAGGCCCAAGTTAAAAAATCGTGCAAGTTTAACGACATCCAGCTAATGTAAAAAAGACACCTGACTTTCAATTATTTAATTGCACAAATAGCTTACGTGGTGTGGCCTATCGGCGGCAGCTAGTCAGAGGTAGGAACGCACGGGCGCCATCTGCGGATGAATGGCGGGATGGACAAGCCCGTGCGACAAAGCTGGCAATTCTCCACCGTATGCCAGCGGGTGATGCCATAGCTCAGCACCTCCGCCAGGGAAGAACGGACTGGCTAGATCTGCACAATTGAGGAATTATTAAATATCACTCAACAAGAGCTTCGGATAAGTATAAAAAATAAAATAAAATGAGAATATAATATACTGATGACGTAGAGTTGTATATACAGTGTGCTAACATGTTTTTATTTTGAAGCTAGTTTTTCCCTCATAGTTTTATCACCCGTCTAAGATATGTGTGAATGACTACGCAGAATGTCATGAAAACATGTGATTATAATGTATAATTATAGTGGAGGGTAGCCCAATAGATCGATTGGTAGGTAGCTTCGCGGAGCTAGGCTTTTGCGTGGAACGTGTAAGCGGTAACAGATACTTGCTCATATTTGCGTTTGCTCGACGCATTACTATTACTTACATAAATAATGTATTAATAAGCATAAAATATGTATTTATTTGGTGGAAAAGAGTTGTTTTGACAGTGTAGCGAAAGGACTAGTGAGAAATGATAGACCACTATATAAATATTTGTACAAGTATTGTGTCTTAACATATTTTCTGTACTAGAACATCCGTTTCACGTTCGCCAGCCTTAAATGATGTGGAATATTATTTCTCATGGTATAAACTCTGAAAACGATCGAGCAAGCGCCGGGTGGTGTGTGCTTCGGCGGTACTTACGTCCAGTGAGTGGGTGCATCAATGCAGGGTGTGCAGCTGGAGCGGCTGTGGCAACTGCCGGCTTCGGCTTGCTGACCTTCGTGTTGCTTTTAGCGAACTCCAGCCGAATCGTTTGCGGCATGTCGGGGTCGAACCGGACGCCCTGCTGTGAACAGCCGCGAGCGGTGCGGCGCTCCGATATAATGACGATGGAAGATCGGTTGCCGCGAGCTCCCACAGACTCAATTATTGTCCGTTGTGGAGACAGGGACATTTCCGTAATGAAATGTTCAGAGTGAATAAACAATGTAGATTTGACTGTGACAAGTTTTTCTAATACTATTTTAACGTATACTTTTTCCAAAAGATAATATTGACGTTTTAGTATCGCAACTGACAAATCGATATTTTATTGGAAGTAAGATATTTAACTTTCCAGCTGCTCGCGCCTGCTAAGATGCCGGAACACTGTGCTAGGGGTGTGACATCAAATCTGTCAAACAGTGACATGCAGTTGCGTATATACACGTTTACCCTAATCGATTCCGCTCCAATATCCGGGATTGAGAGCTTACTTGCTCGGATTTGATGACTCGAAGTGGTCTATTCGATATGTGCATGGGTTTAGCATAACTTACGATGCGGTTACTCGAGTCAGGAAAATGTTATTCCAAGTCTACAATGAGAATATTAACTATAGTGCTTATTGGCTGTGTTGAGGCATGTGATCAGAAGAGGTTTAGTAACACCGTGCGTTGTACTTGTTTTTAGTATTTACAAATAGCGGTTTTACGTCGTGTTATTCGTTATAAATTGCACATACATTGTGATATTTTTTTTCATATTTTCAAGTGTTATTAAAGCATATCCATAGAGTACTTTAGGCGATTTTAGTGTTTGTGATATTGTTCATGGTATCACTATCTTAAAAATTCATGATGGCTACCCAAATAAAATACTCTTCGTTTTTATTTTTGTATTAATGACTTATGATCATTATAAATGTTTTTAATAAAACCCATATAATAACTTTTATTAAAGGCATGTGACGGTACCAACCTGAAGATCTTGCTTAGCGGCTTCAGCACCGGCTCGAGTGTGAAAAGTGACGAAGCCGACAGGCTGTAATTTTAAATATAGTCATTATTTTGGTTTATTTATTGCAACTAAATGCATGTATATGATCTGTAATACTAGATTAAAATATATTGAAGCCAAATTGACGACATTGTTTTACTGCTCTGACAAATATTTTGACAAAGTTTTTACAAATTACTAAAATGTTACACGTGGAAGAGAACAGTTTAAAAATCTGAACCTCATAATTAGAACTTAACTATCCGTCTACGGTTTTCAAGAGAATCCAAGAATTAACTTACAATCACAATTAACAAACCACTACAGCTATTCACTTACTTAGTTTAAATGAGTGCTGTATAGATTAATTATAAAACTATAGATTAATTGAAACTATTTTTTTTTATTTACAACAAAAATGTGCAAGTTATATCTATTTTAAATTACTTACTGATTAGCCATAATAAAAAACAATAAAATCTCATTTTATTTTATAATTATACTATTATTTTGTAATTATACTTTTAGTTTTTTGTTTCAACAACGTTATTACAACAATACATAAAGGCACAATAAAAAAAACAATGTAAAAGTAAAAGTAAAGTAACAGCCTGTTACTATGCCCACTGCTGGGCTAAGGCCTCTTCTCTCCGTTTTTGGAGAGAAGGATTGGAGCTAAGACCTACCACGCTGCTCCAATGCGGATTGGTAGGTTACACATATCCCTAGAATTCTCTAGAGATATGCAGGTTTCCTCACGATGTTTTCCTTCACCGAAAAGCGTGTGATAAATTGCAATTATCAATTAGATATCAATAAAAAAACCAATGCACATTATGATAATGTTCCAATTAAAAGAAAAATATTTTAAAGAAAAAAGAAAGTGTAAAATGATTTTTATAGCAATATTTTACGTCAGAATTATATAAAAACTCACTGATAATTTTTTTTATTTATATAGTATAACATCATTGCGAACTGTAAAGCATTAAATTTTAAATGAGTTAATTATTTAAAATTTCTGAGATATATACATTAGGCTAAATAAGATTTATAATCAAAAATACAGTAAATTGTTTCATAATTGCAAATTTTCAAAGACAAACAAGTGTATATACTCACAGATGCAGTTTTCCCATTTTTGCTTGTAACCTTCAACAGCGAACCTTCGTATCCCTAGAAACAGAATACATCGTAGTACATTTTAGTAAAATGCTTTTGAAAAAACATTTTGATAAAAGTTAGTTGAGTAGTTACTTTTCCAATCTTCTGTAATCTGTGGTAGAAGTAAATCAGTTTCGACGGAATTAAATTCGCTTATCATTGCCGTGGAATGGTGTTCTCTGGTGCCGGGTACCGTACATAAACACGCGATCGAAAACCCCGGTTCAACTTTAGGCGATCCAATGGTACCAGGCGTGCCAGCCAAGGATCGAATAATCCCCCATATCGGTAGACAAAATCGATTCAATCCGAATATTACCTCCCCGGGCATGACATTTGATATTTATGACGCAGTAATCCATATCGAGATATCTGGAATCGCGTGACGGGAAGGCGACGTATTGTGTTGTAAAGAAAATACAGAGCTACATTCTGATATACTCGATGTTTTTTGTGGAAATTCAGCAAGAATATTAATAATTCAAGAAGGAATATTACTGAGATAATATTATTAAATATTGTTTATATTAAAACAACAATACTAAAATAATCTTGGTAGAAAAAGGAAAAATGTGCTTTCAAATCACTTCCTATTTTGTAGTGATGGGTTGATGGATTTTAGGGTGTTATATTTAGGAAACGTTTTAGTGCCCTCAATAATGCGCTCTTATCGTGTTTACGAAAGAAAACCAATTTTTTTATCCTTAACTTTTTGTAACCTAACTGTGCCATATTTCATCAGTTAGCTATGAAAGTGTAACAGAAAGGTAGACAAACAGATAAAATTTAGCATTTTTAATGTAAGTATACAAATCAAATTGAATATGAAGTTTTATATTATTACCTAGCGTAAGATAAAACATTTGTTATTATTAAACATCATTAATTTGTTAGTAACCAACATACTCGTATTTCATTACATTTTAAAGGATTTCTTCGCGTATTAGTTTTGTGTAATGAAACTTACATCGTATGCTCGAAATAGTAGATAGAGCTCGCGGGGTTTTGCATCCATGGGCAGTCCACTCACAAACAACGTCCGCACCTGCAGACAAGTCAAAATATATCACTCTGAAATTCACAACACTAAAGCCCTTAGCACTAGCACAATTTAAAAAATTAATAAGTTGTCCTCCCTTAATAATTAAATAACAAATAATCCTCTATTTTATGATTTTATATTATTTGTAAAAAAAAATATTTTATTTTTGTAATTTGTAATTGTTAAATAATTATTAGTCGAACCAGGGTTCCTTATTCTAATAGGCGGGGTGGCGGTGGACGTATCCAATAGCGGAAGCCGTCACCCCTGCCCTGTGACGAGTTTGGCCACAAGTTTGGCGTTTCTCGGCATTGGTACAGAAAACATTACACAGAGTACTACTTAAAACTGGAAAAAAAAGTCAAAATATAAACCACTTTCACACTTCAACTGACATGATATATTTTTTTGTAGGAACTTTCAAAAAGCCGATAGCACATTATTATTAAATTAATCGAGTTAAAATATAATATTGTAAAGATGTGATCGCTCGCTAATAGGTCGTATGGTCAAAATCCGGTCTTTTCTTCGACACTATTAATAAAATTTTGCTAATTGTACTTCTATTGCTTTTACTGGCCCGTTGGTGCAATGGGTAGTGACCCAGCCTTCAGCTCCGTGGGTTGCGGGTTCGATTCCCGCCGAGGGCCAACAATTTCAATAAACAATTTGTTGGTTCTTCGAGCCTGGATGTGTATTTGTATTTAAGTTTATTAAATTATATATTTAGTATATTTATCAGTTGTCCGTCACCCATAACACAAGTATTAAGTATAAGTTACTTTAGTTAAGTATAACTTTGGGGATGGTGATCGTGTGTAAGTGTCCCATATATTTATGTATTTATTTATTTATTTACTAATAATGTTAATATCTTAATTCTGATAAGTGAATACTACCAAATTATTTAATTACTATGCTGGATATTTGTTATTATTGTACATGTTGTTGCCATCTTTAAAAGTAACACTTCTGTTAATATCCCACTGCTGGGAATAGGCCTCCTCTCTCCGTTTCTGGAGAGAAGGGTTGGAGCTAAGACCTACCACGCTGCTCCAATGCGGATTGGCAGGTTACACATATCTCCAGAATTTTCTAGTGATATGCAGGTTTCCTCACGATGTTTTCCTTCACCGAAAAGCGTGTGATAAATTGCAATTATGAATTAGACACATGAGTTTTAATAGAAAAACTCATTGGTGCCTGCCCAGGTTTGAACCTATGTTCGTCTCTAGAGAGTCGCACGGTCTCACCACTGGGCTATCACAGCTTTAATCTTTAATATATTATATATACCATTTACTTTCAATTTTTTTTGTATCTTTGAATGGCACAGGTTGAATAAGAAAATATGATTATGTTGGCATACAACATCTTCATCCCCTCTAATTCAATACTAATAACAATAATAATTTAATACTTTAGTAATAAAGTCTCTGTTACACAACAGAAACGAAATATTGAAACGATCCCTCGATGAAAATATTCTCTTTGAAATTAGCTACAAGTTATTGTCGTTTCCATTTCCAAACAAAAGCAAAACATTTATCACGAACCGACACAAAGGAGACATAGATTCTTTCAACGGCGTTCTTTGTTGTTTCCTTTGGTTTTGCAAAACGTTTGAGCGTATTAATTCGACGGGTCCATTTAATGATATAAAACGAGCGTAATAGCGTTGCGATTTGACGCGTGCGGCTAATGGAGATTAATTGCTGGCAACACGGCCACTGCCGCCATCTTGTTGTGCATTTTATTTATGCGTCTGAGTTTTACTTTTACGAGGCACGTTTATTTCACAAGGGCGGGAAAGCGGCGAAGTTTCTTTTAGTAGGGCACTGCTCAGCACACTTTGATTAATTATTTAAGTTTATTATGATAACCGGATTTTCTCTAAATCAAGTCTATTCTTTACAATTCCTAGAGGCCTTTGATGTTTGATAAATGTAACTTTGAAAATTGTACGGAAATAAAGCGTTATTAAAATTTAAATTCAAATCTTTCTTTTTTCATGTTGGCTCGTACTATCTATTTTGAATTGTCATATTTTGATGAAGCTACCGTTAATATTAAATAGATATATAGACATGGTCGTAGCTTAACATCAACCAAGATGCAGATATGTGTGTTTATGAATAAAAATTTGCAGTTTATTTCTATTCATTTGTCTGTCGTGCTTGGACTTAAATATATTGCAAATAATATATAAAATAACGTGATCCCTTCTTTCGGAAAAGAACGTCGAAGACCGAATTCAACAATCTCTAGAGGCATAGTTTAGCTTACTGATTACCCATTTTCCGCAATATGATTTGCAGGTATTTGCTTTTCATAACGTAACTTATAAGCTAGTACTTGTAGCGTAGCTATCGGAGGACTAGACGGGGAAGTATAACAGATGTTTTAAATACTTTAGATGGGGCTCTAGATTTTCTTTTCTCCCAGGATCTGTGGTTCTCTAGCTACGCCACTGGCTAGAACTGCATAAAATGCATCAATATAATACATCGAGCACGGTTCATGTAGGTATAATTTCCATGCCTTCCTAACGACAAGGAAAAATTTAATTCCAAATTTTATGGCACCTCCCGCTCTTGTGGCCGAGGGCATCGGAGCCCCTCATATATATTTTATCGCTTCCGTCCTCGGTCAGAGGCAGAATGTCGGACCTTTATGTCGGCTATTTTCTGGTCGAGCGCACGGGAATTCCCCGTATGGACGATACGTGATATTTTTACTTTTGCGATCTAATAATATCTTCGTGGGACACTTGTGAAAATAATTTAAAATTTTCGCTACAATCTGTTGAGAACTTTTATCATAATAAAAGCAATATCTTTTTTTTAATTCGGGCAAACTTCTTAAAAAACACATTAGAATTAATTAAGTTTTTTTTACTGTCGAATAAAATTGTAAAAATCATATAATAGTATATTTTGAATAAAGAAAATAAAAGGGTTTATTGGTAATTAAAAAGTTGACGCAGTTAGGCGTAATTCAATACGAATTAATTCTAATATATATACCGTTTGCTCATTATTAAAACTGTACCTACGTAAATTAAATATAGCCTGTGGAAATATTAGTTTTTCTTTTAGGTGTACGAATATGAAACATAACTCAAGAGCTGAGCGAGAAGGGATTCAAGTGCAACGGAGTGTGTAATGGTCGACGTGTAGGAACATTCTCGGAATGACCGGTCACGGCTCCGCACGCCTGCCGGGTGATATATGTGGATTTTGGGAACTATCAACTTTATATCTTTAATATTCACGATATTAGTACTTCTTGAGATATTTATAAAAGTGAATGTTAGTCTGTGTGTCCTTTAAAACTCCAAAACGGCTAGAGAGATTTAATGGAATTTTCAATCTTTTAGAATGACTTACCGGATAAACCTATAAAGTTTGGTGGTGATCAGAAACAGTAGATTCGAAATCAGACTGAGCCATAGTAAAGAGTTGGATACCTAGTTTGTAAATAATAATCAAATTCAAATTCAAAATATTCTTTATTTAAGTAAACTTGTAAACAAGTGCTTTTGAACCGTCAACTGCTGGTTCGGAAAGCTGTTCCTACCGAGAAGAACCAGCAAGAAACTCGGCGGTTGCTCTTTTTAAAATATAAATCTTAAAACTAGTTACATTTATTTATTACTGTGACAGTACAGGGTAGAAGTGCACCTATATCCACACATCCTTATCATCTAAGTAATCTTCAACAGTATAGTAGGCTTTCTGTATCAGCCTCTTTTTAACAGTGTTTTTAATGCTGTGCTGTGTGTTTTAAATGTAATTTAAATTGCTGTAATGGTATGGTCAAAATAGATCTCGGAATTTTATTATAGAATCTTATACCCAAACCCACAAACGATTTACGTACTTTTGCTAGGCGCAAAGCAGGAGTTGCAAGCTTATGTCGGTTCCTACTTTGTCTATTATATACATCACCTATCGTTTTATAATTCCTAAATCAATTCAATACGTATATAAATAGTAAATAACGTATATAAATAGTATTACAATACATTTTTGTTACATTAAAATTTAGCTTAAAGATATTTTAATTTAAAAGGGTCTCTTTTAAATCGTGGGTCAATGAAAAATGCCAGATTGTAATATTCAAGACTTAAGAGTCAACTTTGAAAAAGATTTTAAGCAACATCAATAACTTATGCATAAAGAAGACTAGTGTTGAAGTTAATTTAAAACAGAAACTATAACAGAACTACTTTGCTATAATCCACCAGTAACAATGCACACAACCACCACCAAAATCTCTACGATCTCTTCGCCTCGAAACCAAAGCATCATTAGGAGGATAGGCTCCACGACAAAAGCACTTCTTTACAAGAATATTTTGAATGTGATTTATAGAATTAGGCGTTACTTTGCGGTGGTCCATAATACCATAGTAATAATAAAATTATTTTGCTATAATCCGCGATACAGTAAATAGAAAATATATATATATATATTTTCTATTTATATTATCTATTTATATATATATTATCCACTATACATTTAGCACTATAAGTGCTAAATGTATAGTGGACTATCCATTTTTTCATACCCGTTACATGCAGGATTCATAAAAATACATGCACAAACCTCCACCACTGCCACCACATTACACAAGCACTACACACGTTCACTATCACAAACTCAACAATCGTTTCGCCCCGCAACCGAAGCATCATCAGGAGATAGACTCCACGACAAAATCGCAAAGCTTAGCTTAGCTTTATTTTCTATTTACTGTATCGCGGATTATAGCAAGATAATTTTATTATTACTTTTGTATTTTGAATGTGATTTTAAAAATTAAAATGCGTTATCAACTAAGTATCTATTCCTTGTCCAAAAGATTATAGCGAAGTACAGCTACGTATATCACAAAAAGTTTAAAAGTTAAATACATCATAGTTCTAACGTGCAGTGCTCGCAGTTAAAAGCTACTATAAAAACATATAAATATTTCTGTTTGCAGAAAACGTTAGCGCGATTAAATGTAAAGTATTTACATTAAAAGCTTTAGCAATTTTACGGCTTTGCGACATCAAAAGCGAAACGAATATTTGATCTGTCTACGGGGGCGGATAACATCTACGCTTGACATTATTGCGAAGAAAAAGTGTACCTATATAATATAGTATTCAGCCCCGGTGGAATAGAAACCGACAATTTGTTCTACAGTTTATGAATTATTTTACTTGAACAGAGGACGGTTGTGGGAGATGGAATTTTGAATTCTCCCTGTACATATAATATGTGAAATGTCACAAAGCGCTAGCCAGAGGAAACATCTAATAAAATTGTTAAAGTTATAAAGGTTTATATTTTATTTTAAGCCACAATAAGCCGGGGACGTGGGTGTATTTAATGCGACAAAGAAATTGCTGTAGTATTTTGTACAATTCACGAACCATACGTACAATATATATGCTTATTATAAATGTGAAATTGTGTCTATACGTCTGCCTGTTACGCTTTCAGGGCTAATCCTTTTGAACAATATTGATAAAATAAGTATCGAGTAATCGATTGATCAAGTTGTTTTTATTTTTTAATCTAATTAAGGCAAAAAAGAACGTGAATGACTAACACCAGACCATACTGTCTTATACCCTAAACTACAAGCATTAAATTCTGGATCTAACTGGAAAACGCTTCGAATTTCTCAAGAGCGGATACATCGACTAGTTCCAATGAATCGATTATCGCAGGTATAAATATCCATTTAAACGAACGCTCCAACACAGAAAAGAACTCTTCTGGAATCTGCTCTAATTTACTACTACTCATGGGGGCAAACTGTCTACTGTCCTGAACTCAAGACCTTTCTTGTTAACCAGAGTAGGAGCAAACTAGGGTTTTAATCACTATAGTTACAGGTGTTACCAAACTATTGTCATTCATACAGTTTGGTCCCCTATAACAGGATACCTCAGCATTAAAGGACGCACCTTTTACTGATTGAGATATTTGTTATTTTTTGTAGGTACAACGTGTTTAATTTTGAATACAATAAAGCTATTAATTAATATCAATAACAGGCAATTTCACAAAGCGATTCACTATGAACTAGAACATTGTTTAAGCCATGACACTGAGCATTCGTTCATGAATGAGTAGTCAAAGTGATGCTAACAAACGTCTCAGTGCATAACCATGGCGGATGAACCCGTTCAAACGTTTCAATTTAGTGCACCAGACAGCCTGCATATACACATTGACTTGTGCTTTGTTTCCTGGATGAAAGGTGTGCATATGACCTTTATATTTAAATAAGTTTACTCAAGGTTAACGCCTAATAAAAGAAACGGTATCGTCTTAGTAGCTAGAGAACCGTATTCCATAATTTTACCTACGGTATTATTAATTTTAATTAATTTTATTATTAATTTTAGTAATCCATCAGGATCTACAGTTCTTAGGCTAGTTTCTTTCAACTCTTCCCACTTGCGTTGGTAGACATAGCCTCACGATTCCTATCCGTAACCTCCTTCCTCGAAATTACTCGTAAGTCTTCGTAGAAGAAGGCTGTTGCAGCCCACCGTGTATTTAACCACACCAGGTAGCTAAGGGTCCCAGCTCCCACCTTCTACATACTAGCTTCGCCTGCTGCAGCACCCAAGCTGGAAACTCGGCAAGAGTATACTGCGCCATTCCATTACCAGCAACACATGATACACAGTGAACGGCTCTCGTTGAAGGAATTGACAAAAAGTTTATGATCTTCGATGTAGAATCATACTATCTACGTAAGTATTTACGTAAGTACATAATATCCAATGTTAAAACGCAACAATTATCTAAGCTGTTGTCCTATTTCAGGCTTCAATTTAGTTATAACTAAGTCAATTTCCTTGCTTCAATGCAAGAAAAAGCAAGTGAGCAAAACGGTGATCCCGATAATTGATAAGTTCACACCAGGTCTGTTGCATGTTCATAGAAAGGTTAATCTAGTCAAGCCCTTTATCTAGGGGCATTTGGCTTCAATAATAAGCCGTGTATAACCAACATCATATCGGCCACATACCGGGTTCGTTGAATTCTGAATGGGGAGATATTTTAGACAGCTTGAATTCAGGTATATCGTTTTAAATTAATCAAATATTTCCCGGAAAATGTGTAATGAGAAGGGTCGTATGATTTACCGACACAATTTATTATGAGAAAATTAGCCGCCGCACTAGTAGTATTAAATAATACAAATGTTTCAATTATTCAGAAAGAGAATAGTCATAGTGAATTATTTGATTTATTAAAATAAAATATTTTACGCAATAAGACTGAATACATACTTAGAATATTGATAAAAAAAATTTAAAGTTAATCTTAACTTAGTCCAATAAATATATTGGTTACTATAAAGTGAATAAAGAATTGAGTTAAAAATATTTAGTGAGGGAAACATTGCCTTGTAACCTTTACTAACATTAGCCTATCGATCACGATAAAAAAACTGGCGATGACATTCCATAGCATGCCATAAATAGGCGAAAATAAAAACTAAAAACGGATAAAGGTGTATTCACACGATCGATCGAACGGCGTGCATCCGAAGTGAGTGGAGCGGAAACGCCCGGGGCATGCACAGCGAATTTACCATCGTGCCCGTTATAGGTATAGTTCGTTTTCACAGTATAAATATTATCTGCTGGGAAAGATATTGATAGCGCTAGTTTATGTGCAGCGATTTGGTGATGGCAAATAACGGATCCAGTATTGATGCATTTTGAAACAATTTACTTTTGATTTCAATATTTTGTTTGCAACAATTCGATTATATTGATTGCTAGTTGTACCCGAACCATCGTTCGCGTCAACTTAAATTATCGCAAACGATGGTTCGGACGTACTTAAATGCTTAAGTAAGTAAGTAAGTACTTAAGCATTTAAGTACGTCCAATAATGCATGTGTTTTTCCCTGCTCCCGAAAGAAAAACGATATTTTTTTGTCCTATATATTAGTCCGGTTAATTTTTGCCAAATTTTATCAATATCCGTCTAGCAGATAGGCTGTGAAAGATTTACATACTAACAGACTCATTTATAATATTAGTATGGAAAGAAAGATTGTTAAGTTATTTACGGCGATCATATAAAATCGGTTATTGCCAAATTACGAGATGGATGATAAAAAAAACGAACAGTCATAAATAACTGTTATTGTATAATTGCATACAGACTTTAATTATATAAAATTTACAGTAGGCATGATGACTTAATAGTAAAAACGCTAAGGACGCTGTTTTAAGGATGCTGTTTGCTCTTAGTTACATGCTATTATTTTAAGGAAGCGTCAAAACAATACTCAAAATTAAAAAAAACAACATCGTTAATCGGTTTATGGCAGCCCCTATCGCACTTATTGACATTAGGTTATTGTTACTTGTGCAACAAAAAAAAAACAATAACTTTTCGCTCACAATACAACAGAACAAGAACGAATTGAAATAAAATGTCAGCCAGCCGTACCGTTGAAAAATGATAAGTGAAGAATGATTTCGCTTCAGCCGGTAAACCGCAAATATTTCGTTTAGTTTTATTTTAAGGAATTCAGAAGCGCAATTGTATCTAATAAGGAAAAAATATAAAGAGAACCGACAGACGTTGTCCTGTTAAGTGCGCAATTCTAGTACATAAGAATTGTAATCTAGAAAAAATCATCTACGGCGCAGTTAAATGATATACAAAAAATATTCTCAATATTTCTTCCACGGATTGAAGTATTGGAGCTTAGTCCTAATACGCTAATTATATGAAGGTTAAATATATCAAGTATTTATAATACTTTATCTTTGTTAATATAGTAACTTTTTTTAAATATGTGCAACTATAAAAAGTGGAGTTGACGATTCAAAAGCACTTATTAACAAAGTTTACTTGAATAAGGAATGATATGTTTAAATAATGTTTTTCTTTATCGTAAAATGAGCTGTTAATATCTATATATTCATAAATTTTACACTGCAGGTATCCCAGTTGTGCCAGGGTTCCAATTTCAATATTTCGGGCACGTGATTACCTGTGCCCTGAAAGATAATGCAGATATTGAAAGGGAGTGCAGGGCTTGGTTGCTAAGGGCAAATATGATCAACTGTTAAGTCGCTCGCTGCTCAGTTCCAGTAAAAGTAAATTTCTTAAGAGCGTACTGTATGTCTCTGTACACTAGAAGTCTGATCAATTATACGAAAAAGCAGTAGGCGTACAAAGTCCTGAGGGTCCAACTTAGTAAAGCATTCAGGGTGCTGATGGGGCTGCCCCTATTTTGTAGTGCTTCAGGAATGTTTGTCGCGACTCGTGTGGATTGGTTTTACACAACCGTGCGTGAGCGGTGTACATCATTGCTGCGCAGAGTCATTTGCTCATAGGATTGATTATCCGCATTTTAATCAATGCGCAATGATACATATACTGGCAAATCGGTCCTGTCTTAAAATTAAGACATTTCAAGTAATTTTAGATTAGTATTATTTACAATTAGGCTTAAGTTTTATATCACAAGAAACACAATATTATATAAATAGATATATTGGACATTTACACAAACGGTCGTCTATCTCCAAACTAAGTAACTTAATACTTGGTGACGGACAATTGGTAGATATATACGTATATAATTTTAAAGACATACTTAAATACAAATTCACACCTAGGCTCAAAGAGCCAACAAATTGTTTACAGAAAATGTTGGCCCTCGACCCGCGGAGGTGAAGGTAGGGTCTGGGTCTCTACCCAAAGCGCCAACGGGCCAATCATAAAAATTATGACTGGCCATTCGACCATTTAAGTCGAAATAAAATGATTTTATTTTTTAAAACCCTTGCACCTTTGGTTTAGGTGCCTTATTCTTTTAACAATAATTTAATAAATTAATATCTAAGTAAAAAATTATTTAAATTTATTAACGCTATGTAATTCAATTCCAACAAGATTCGCTTTCTGTTCTGAGATACAATAACGCGCTGGGAGCAGAAACATTTGTAAATCGTGATCACAAATTTACATGAGACAATTCTGAAATTCAGATTCTACACGATTACGGAGTATTTCGGTAAACGCGATTTTATTGTGATGGAAAGTTGAACGAAATTTAAAAATTCTCCAGCGGTCTGAATATGTTAAAGAGGTTTCGGATTTGATTGAACGGCTCCTCTTTGGTTGGTAATAAAATATTGATTTAAGAAACTTCGGTATGAAGTGCTCAAACTTGGGGAAGGTAATATTTCTTCGGGCGTCAGAGTCAACGGTAATAATTTAAACTTTCACAAGAAGCTATTGTCAGTTATTTAGACAAACATAGACACAACTTCTAAATCTTGTATATCGCAAATAAATAGTACTTCTTTACATTAATGCCTTTCATGTATACATATACATTTTTTATTCTTTTTTTAGTTTTAAGCGGTAAATTATAACGGCCGTGAGTTCCACCACTGACATCTTGGAGATATTTACTGCTGTTCAGTTTAAAAGGAAACAGTTAAGGAATTTTCTACGTCAAAATAACCCTTTATGATATATCTTTTAATTTGTGCATAATGTTATTATAAACAAATATTAATTATTATTTTCTATGAAAAATCGGGTGTCTGAGTGGAAATGGAAGTGGCCTCTTATACTGTAAAATATATATTCCATAATAATATAAATGCGAAAGTCTGTCTGTTACGTTTTAACAGCTCATCCGACATTGATGAAGTTTAGTACAAATAAAGCATATACACCGGGATAACATATAAGATAAAAGATCCTGTTTGTGCTTCGGAAACAGAGAAAAAATATATTGCATTATTGAGGGTACATAATCGCTTAATTTGGCACGAACCAAATCGCGATTGCAACTAGTAGTAAGACACAAAAGGAATCAGAATATGCCCATTGTAATATTAATAACAAAGGACAACCCTCCGTACCTTCGATACGTCTTACTGAAATATAATAGTCTTTTCACCCTTATCCTCCATTACCCCTAACTTATTGCGGGTACCTAACACTGATGGTATAAAACTTTACTTTTATCCCTCATAAAGTATAAATAATCGCTATTTCTGCTTATACCCGAGGCAACGTAAAAGTCCGTGTCATTTTAATTTTAGGGACTGGTTTAATAGCTGTAAGTAATTGTTACGCCGGAAAGTTGTCCAAAGGTTTCTATAAACACAACATTGTATCACTTTTTTAAATAAAAAATAAGGAAAATATACCATCATAATATAACATAATACTTGCAAATATTGTTATAAAAATTATATCATTAGCATCATCATCATCCTCCTGCCCTTATCCCACTCTAAGTGGGGTCGGCACAACATGTTGTCACATGATTTGGCTACGTATTTTACGACCGGCCGCCTGCCTCACGTTAACTTACCTTAGTCATATTTTACGAAACCTCGGTAAGGAAGAGGGTGGTCTATTCTACTCAGCCGGATACCACACGACGCGACGACTTACCTTAGTCGCCTTTTACGACACCTCGGTAAAAAATGAGTGTGGTCTATTCTAATCAGTCGGATACTACACGGCATAAACTATGTCGTTATATAATATTTTTATTATATTTATAAATACATATATATGGGACACTTACACACACGGTCGTCCGACCCCAAAGTAAGTAAATTAATACTTGTGTTATGGGTGACGGACAACTGGTAGATATACTAAATATATAATTTTAAATTCATACTTAAATACAAATATACATCGAGGCTCGAAGAACCTACAATTTTTTTATAGAAAATGTCAGCCCTCGGCGGAAATCGAACCCGCGACCCGCTGAGCTGAAGGTAGGCTCACTACCCACTGCGCCAACGGGCCAGTCGCCATTATAAATCCATTTATAAATCTAAATTGCTTTACAGTTATTTAAATCAAATTTGTATAGTTACTTAATTATATAATTTAGATTTATATTTGATTATATAATTTTATTTATTTATAACTACTATAATTTGATCTGTATTTACATAATCCGTTTGGTAAAACATATACGTATATGCATGAGAGAATATTACGAAAGGAGATAAAACATTCGTAAAGTGACAGTCTAATGCTTCTGAATTAAAAAATATGGGATGGATTCGATTGAATTTTACACTACATACCTTCGATTAAAAAAGTGCTACGAATGTATTGTTATGTATTATTAAAACTGTTCATGAAGTTATAGTTAAAAATAAAAGACGCATTGTTATTTCTTTAATAACATCCAATAGTAATGCAATTCAGCAATATTAATTAAATTTGTTATAAAGCTTACATATCGTGTTAATATTCCAGGAGGTGAATTGTGAATATCCTACAAAATCCACGTTACAAAAGTAATAATAAAATTCCGCAAAGTAACGCCTAATTCTTTAAAATCCACGTTTTTCCTCCAGGAACGGTAAAAAACACGATTGACACTACAAGTTTAATATAAATATTGAATGTTTTTCTGTATGTCCTTTATAAAGTCTGAAACGACTGGATGGATCTTAGTGAAATTTTCAGTTAATCTTTTGACTGACCCTGTAAAGTTTGGTGGCGATCGGAGCATTTTTTAAACTGTAGAATTCTATTTCGAATTCGAAAACAGACCGAGCCACAGCAACGCGTGGCCGGGCAGCTAGTATTTGACTCATCTGATCTTCTAAAAGATTTCAGGGAGTGAAAGTTTTATTTATAAAATACAAAGTAAACGAAAATAACAAGACAAAAGACGTTGCGATCTCGGTAATCACGTAGCCGTCCGATTTGAGGCAGCGATCGAGCCAGATTGAGATATTTCTAATTTTTCGGTCGACCGGCATCGCAGCACCGCCGGAAAAATAGATAAAACAAACGCAAGTAGACTGGAAAAGGAGAAACGAGGGTTAAATCGTGAAAAGTTTGTACTGTTTGTGACGATTTCAATCATTGCTTAACGGGACCTCTTTTTGCTATGATACTTTAATTTACACGTTGTTTTGTTTGTGATGATTAGGTAGAAACGACGTTTTATATTTTAAGTATATTTTGACCTACGTGTCGTATTTAATAAAACAAGCGAATTCAAAAACATAATTTAGTTACGTTTATTTATTATTTTGAGTCTAAAAATAATAGTTTGAATATTAAACCTATATATATTTGCTGCATTATAGATAAGCTTGGCATCAGTACTTTTTGAAGCCATAGAAAGGCAGATGAATGAATAATTCAACAATTTTTTTTTTATAATTTTTAAAAGAATCGTATGTTCAGAATGAAAGTGGAAAATATATATTATTTTTTAATTTTTTATCTATACAATAATACATTATGACTCTTGGTCAACAATAAAAGAAGATATTATTGGGTAATGTATCAAATCTGTTTTTTTACTTTACCTACTGTTTTTTTATTGATGAGCTGCTGTTTTTTAGTTTTTTGGGGCTGGCAACACTGTTTGGCATGGAGCACTCCTACACTTTTCAGACAGTTCGTTTCTTCAAGTCATTACTCCTAACCAAGCAATATAGTGGCCAAGGGCAAATGTGTCATAGATAAAAAAGCCTCAAAAAGCAGAAACGATAAAAGTAAATATATTAGGTCCTTACATATAAGCTGTGATAGCCTAGCGGTGAGACCGTGCGACTCTCTAGAGACGACATAGGTTCAAACCCCGGGCAGGCACCAATGGGTTTTTCTATTAAAACTTATGTGTCTAATTGATAATTGCAATTTATTACACGCTTTTCGGTGAAGGAAAACATCGTGAGGAAACCTGCATATCTCTAGAGAATTCTAGGGATATGTGTAACCTACCAATCCGCATTGGAGCAGCGCGGTAGGTCTTAGCTCCAATCCTTCTCTCCAAAAACGGAGAAAAGAGGCCTTAGCCCAGCAGTGGGCATAGTAACAGGCTGTTACTTTACTTTACTTTACATATGAAATTGGTGTTTTCTATGGGAGGAACATAAAGTCGTTTTTTTTTAATGAAATATATTTAATGAATCAAAGTATGTACCATTGCTATGTATGCACTTTTGCCATCTCATAGGTAGTTCATTGATCCCCTTACTAAAAAAACCATTCGGGTGGGAATCAATAAAATCTTTGAAGGCGGTTTGGACTGCCCCATCGGAGTTGAATTTTTTTCCTTGCAAGTAGTTATCCAAATTGCGAAAAAAATGGTAATATGTTGGTCCGGGGAGTACGGTGGATGTCTAAGACATTCTAATTGAAGCTCCTCTGATTTGGTAGCCGTCTGTTGTGCAGTGTGTGGTCTAGCGTTGTCCTGAAGCAGCAGTGGCCTAGAGCGATTGACCAGCCTCGGTTGTTTAGCAGCTAGCTTTTCCATCATGGTTTGCAGTTGCTGACAATAGATATCTGCCGTAATCGTCTGGCCAGATTTAAGAAAGCTGTAGTGAAGGACACCGGCACTAGTCCACCAAACACTTACAAGCAACTTTTTTTTAGTCAATTTTCGCTTAGGGCAGGATTTGGCTGGTTCGCCAGGGCTCAGCCATTGCGATGAGCGCTTCCGATTATCGTAGAGGATCCACTTTTCATCACAGGTAATGATTCGATTTAAAATTCCTTCATTATTGTGCCGGTTGAGTAACGTAACGCAGCAGTCGACGCGCGTTTGTCGGTTTGCTTCACTCAATTCATGAGGTACCCACCTTTCAAGCTTTTTCACCTTCCCAATTTGCTTCAAGTAAGGAGCCTGCAGCTAACTCGGACGTGGTTTGCGATGGATCCGCTTCCACAATAGCCTTTAATTCTTCATTATCAACTTTGGTCTCCGGCCGTCCACGAGGCTTGTTCTGCAGGTCGAAATTTCCAGAACGAAAACGTTGGAACCGAAAACGCACTGTGTTTTCTTTTGCGACACCGTCACCATACACATCATTAATCCTTCGAGCCGTTTCTGCAGCACTGGTGCCACGGTGGAACTCATACTCGTAAATAACGCGATATTTCATGTTTTCCATTTTGTAAACAGAGTGACACAAAGAAAAAAACAAAAGAAGAAAAAACAAATGAATTAGGGGGTTTGAAACACAAATGCATGAGTAAATAGCTGTATGAATTTGAATTTGGAATTCCTAACCATAAAGGTAATATCTGAGACCAAAGTGGCCAGTACGACAAAACGCCAATTTCATATGTAAGGACCTAATATACTCGGGATACATAACATAAGTAGTCTCTGTCCGGGACTTCGCTAGGGTGTACTTCAATACCGGGATAAAAAAAAATTTGATGCTTTGTTCCGTCTTGATTTTAGGTAAAGACAAACAAACAAAATTTACATATTATAAGTATTTTTTTTTTTTATTTATTTTATTTAAGTATGTACGAGTATAATCAAGTCGCAAGTATGAATCATATTACTTATAATATAAGTATCTAAAATACCTTAGAATTAGGCGTTACTTTGCGGAGCTCTATAATACAAAAGTTAAGATAATTTTATTTTGCTATAATCTACGATCATTAAGTTTCATTTTTAATAGTCCTGTTCGTATAAGCTGTAAATCGCGTAATACTATATAATAAAATTAAAGTAAAATAATATTATCGCAACTCTCGAATAACGTATCTAAAACTTAAAAAGCTGAAAGCGAAAACCGTAAAGTGCGCTAACAGGGATATAACCGACCACCTGCTCCACTGAGATAGGGATCATAATGTTAATTTAATTAAAGGACTAATCTAAATTGCAGACGACCCGACACTCTGCCGCCCATTAAAGGGATATTTCGACTGTAGGAGAAAGTTGCTGACTACGTTTTTAGAAAACAAGAAAGTAATGGCGAAAGTTACGATATTTTAATTATGTTCGGCCATTTATTTTACCAGCCCTCGTTAGACAGTTGTTATAGATGTATATCTAAGTATATAGCTTTAAATTAACACTTCCAAACAACACTAAATCAAATGGAAGTTTCTTGAACTGTGTATTAGTAGCCAATTATTTATGATTTTTTTGTTGCTCATAGCGTGTTCATTTTTGAATAATTATTACATTTATTTAAGTTTGTATTAATTTAAGTTAGTTTGTGTATTAGTTAGTATTGGTGTAAATAATTGTAAATGAACCTAATAAATAAAAAAAATATACGGTACAAAACCAGAGGCACTCTCCTTGGAGACTGGGATTGGTGACTAGATTCTCCGCGCTGCTTCATGCATGCGAATTGGCAGGTTACAAATACATACGAAAATTCTCTAGAGATGTAGCGAGTTTCTCCACATCGTTTTCTCTATCATTAAGGGGTACGATAAATTATAAATATTAAATTACGCATATTAAAAAAAGAGTATGTACCTGCGCCTCATGGATAAGGGTCACGCGGTCTTACCATTCAGCTGTCACCGCAATTAACATGTCTAATATAAGTTTATCATGTAATAGTTGCCCTTAAATTTAATCATAGAAGAGAATACATTATCTAAGGCGTTATGAATCATGTACGCAATATTTACTTACAACTTTAAATTAACAGTTATATCTTAAGAGAGGTAGATCTGTCTGAGGATAATTGATAATTGAAAAACAGAGAATTATTATAATGATAGGGAACATGGTAAAACGATTATAAAGAGAAGATAAACTACAAACAACATACACGTCAAAGATAATGCCTTTGAAAGATACGATATTAATGGCAAAGAGGGATATCCTATTAAATACAATTATTTATTTGTACCTTAACTTAAAACGAAACGGACGGGGAAAGTTTAATTAAACAGTAAGAAGGTATATAGTTATCTTAATAGCAGACAGCCAGTTTAATTTCTATTAAAAGGGGTTCGGAGTCTCCTGCAAGAAGAAAAAGTTTTCGAGATAAGATGCCTTTGCATCTTTATCAACGCGAAACAGGACGAAAGCGACGAGAAAGTTAGGCGCTAGCGGGAGAGAGACGATTAATCATAATCTTGTTTTTCTCTCTTTTCAATATTTGACTTCTGCCACGATATAATTTATTGAGAAGAACGAGCGTCTAATAATAAGAACGAGAAGAAATGAAAACTATACCAAACAGCGGATGATTTTATTTTCAAAGTGACTGTACGCTGTTAGCCCTAACGGCTTTTACAGCGTCACCGTGCGGGACGGGCGACCGCAGAAGCATCGTAGAGGTTGCAAAATTCAGAATATTGTACAATTTACGTAAAAAATCAATAAAGTATTTGATTTGTATGTTAATACATATTATTTGCTATTTTTGTTGGTCGCTTATCACGCAGATCATATTTGTTGACAAATTTTAAATGTTAATAGCTCTCAGTTTCTCAACAGTCATATTCGGTGAAGGAAAATATCGTATATTGTCGTAATTTAAATGTTTATTTTAGTTTTGTACAAATTACCGAGTAAAATTTAAATAATATATATTTAAATCTATACTTACGCATTCAATATAAATTGTAGTCAGTCGGTGCGATTGATTTCAACTCCAGTGGTCCGCCCAAATTATGTTCAATGGATAATTAATCGTTCCTGTTCACTCCAATAACAATAGTCTCCCTTAAGCGGCATGATAGCAATGATACCCTCGTGTTCAAATATGTCCCATTACTATTTCAGATCTCTATGAACGGTAAATATGAAATTTGTATTGCGTTTATATTACCTGTTGTGATTGAATTTATAATTTTACTTAATTGAATTGCCTAACCTTATTGACTTTGTTGAAAATGTTATAGGTATTATCCATTAAATATTAACTCGGGATGTAAGCACGTATAATTTCCATGTACTGTATTATTAGAGTTTACTTATTCCATTACGGTTGGACGCCGAATTGTGAACTGTTCAATATCTTATGGGTGTAATGTCTATGTACCTTCAAAATTAAATAAATAAATAAATATATGGGACATTTACACACACGGCCGTCCAAATCCCCAAAGTAAGTAACTTAATACTTGTGTTATGGGTGAGAGACAACTGGTAAATATATACATATATAATTTTAAATACATATATACACCCAGACTCGAAGAACCAACAAATTCTAAATAGAAAATGTTGGTTCTTGGCGGGAATCGAACCCGTGACCCACGAAGCCGAAGGTAACTGCCAACTGCGCCAACGGGCCAGTCAAATTAAGTCTGAACTTTCAGATTGTGAACGTTTTTTTAACTTATTTATTAAAACTTTACCAATAGTGAAACATAGCAAGGAAATAGTAAAGTAAAACAAAATACCAGGTATGATTTTATGGAATTGATTCTCCACTGTTGTGTTACTTATTAAAGTTAATCAAGGCTTAAAGTAAAAATTTTGCACTGTATAAATATAAATATATAGGACAATTACACACACGATCTTCATTCACAAAGTAAGTAACTTAAAACTTGTGTTATGGGTGCCAGATAACAGGTAAATATATCCATATATAATTTTATATAAATAAGTAAATACATGCAACGCCAAGACTTGAAGAACCAACGAATTGTAAACTACATGCGAGATACTTAAATTTTTATTCCCGTATAAAATATAAAAGAATCTATTCGTTTTTATTTTAGTTACAACCCTATGGGGGAGATATAGCTAACATTCTGTTGTTTCTAATTTTAGTTCAACTAAATACTTTCCAAATTATATTAATATCAAGGCAAAGTTAATAATAGACAAGGCGCCCTGAATAATAAAACAAAGTGCTCAAAACATATCTGATAAAACCCTTGCGCTGTAAACATAAATAACAAAAGACCTCCGCCGAGATGAAACAAAATATAAAGCACAACCTAAACAATTAGCGCTAATTGGTTATTTCGCAGGGACTTAGATAATAAGCTGTGGGATTCTTTGCAATTCTCCTCGTTTGAAACCGGCTCTTACCAAAATTGCTACCTGGAGAAGGAGTGACACGAAACTATTGGCGATAAACATTTGGATACAAGTGGGTTTGTCTCATCTTGTATGAAATTCAAATCCTTTGTAGGTGAAGATACGGTCGGTCCCAACTTACTGTACAGTTTAGATTTCTCAGCCTCAATTGAATTTAATGTCGGAACTACAACAAAGGTGTAAGTTTGTGAAATAGATCCGTTTGTCATATTTTATATTATATGTTTTATGTTTGTGTCGTGTGGTATCCGGCTGATTAGAATAGACCACCCTCATTTCTTACCGAGGTGTTGTAAAAGGCGACTAAGGTAAGTCGACCTGCCGTGTGGTATACTGCTGAGTAGGATAGACCACCCTCATTTCTTACCGAGGTGTCGTAAAAGGCGACTTAGGAAAGTTGACCCACCGTGTGGTATTCGGTTAGGCAGAATAGACCACCCTCTTCCTTACCGAGGGGTCGTAAAATACGACTAAGGTAAGTTGACGTCAGGCAGGCGGCCGGTCGTAAAATACGCAGCCAAATCATGTGACAACATGTTTGTAACATGTTGCGCCGACCCCACTTAAAGTGGGATAAGGGCAGGAGGATGATGATGATGTTTATATGTTTGTATTGGTTGTTGTTTTTAAGTAAAAAACGAAACAAGGATCTGAACATTTATCACTGATTGAGTTTACGCTTAGTATAAAGTGACCGAAATAAAAATTTGGCGTAATTGAGTTAGATACATTCTAATCCTTATTTCAATGCCATCTATGAAATCACGCTACGAACTACGAGTATTAAGAAATTTTCTGTCTTCTTGCTCTTCCAAGTTACTGATCTCTTTAATACTCATGAGTTTTGTACGCTTTATTTTTGAAATATGGTGAAAATAATTCACATTCAGAATAAAATAACAAAAATATACGGTCATGACTTTTCTTTAAAAATATCTTTCCATTTGTGTGATATAAATATTATTATTCATGTTCCCAGTTTCTGATATTTCAACGCCAACCAGACATATCCAACCGAATTAATGTCGGAATTCGGATTCATAACCTTTCTTTAAAAATGATTTCAACGACCGGAGTTCGCGAAATGAACGTGGATACTTGAATAATTGAGCGAATATAAAGGAAAATAGCAATAAATAATGTTCCCATACGGACGATCAAACTCTTTATTCTCGAAATGAGAAAAAAGGAAATTTAAGCTAGCGATGTCGATATCTGCGATTTGTCACGGCTCTATAGCGTAAGATGTTTTACTTTAGCTCAATGCTTCAGTTGACACAGATGAATCATGATAGATAGACGTACACAATTTTTAGTTAAATTAAATCTTCAATACCAGAATTGCTGAATTTGATTACTCCTGTAACTCGTTACCCAGACTTGGTGGAAGAACATACAAATGACGGATCAACAAGTTCATTGTCACACATATCAAGAGTATTGCGGATGGGACCTTCACAGTATTCCAGATGTACTGGAAGATGTTCCGTTTACACAGTTTCACTTAACCTACTTTCACTTAGTAGGATGGACATAAATCGAATAATTGATACTAGACAATTGAATTTAAATTTTTTTCAAACACTAACTAATGCTGTTAGCTCTAATGGCTTTTACAGCGTCGCCGAGAGAGTGGGCGAGCGCAGAAGCATCGCCGGGATAAAAAGCTGGGATAGCGAGACTCGAGCGATGTTTGCAGCATCCTGGCAGCGTCGCCTTAAGGGTGCCTCCTGTGAGGCCGGACCTCGGCTTAAAGCGACGCGCTGTGGGGACTGTATCGAACTTGAACTAAACAATTTTGTTATGGGGCCACTTATACTATTTTCAAAGTACCACGATAGCTCGATGTAAAATACACATGGCGTCACCTATTATTTAATGGGAAAACGATATATACCTATCTTATGTTAAGTTAAACTTTTGATATGACATAAACGTTGTGACATTGATTATCTAAAAGGGTTGATTGCAGAACGTTTACAAATGATATAAACGGAAGAGTTTCGTTTTTCGATTTGACTATGTGCTGTCCGCCGTCCATGGCTTTTACAGTATTACAGGGGTGACATGCGAGCGCCAAGGCATCGTGGTTGCAAAATGCGGGTAATAGAACGTAGAAACACTACTAGTGACGGAGATAGTCACCCTAAGGGTCGCGGGGGACCGAACTACGGTACTGAGCCTAAACTATAGAAAGATCATTATAATTTGTGAAGATTTATTAATTTTAAGGAAAGTTGAAGTGATCTTCAACAGCTGATAAATTTGAAATTTTTATGCGTAGTATGTATATTATACAAGTTAAAAGATAAAAATTCTATAAAATTATAAATTATGAAAATATTATATACATTTACAATATGTAGGTACTTACATTATACTACAACAATTACTCTTTGTCGTGTTCGTGGGTTTACCATCAAAGTAATGGAGTAAACACATCATTCTTTGTAGAAATATATATCACGAGAACCGTTCTCGTTACGCTCTAGGAAATTTATTTTTCTCATTTAAGATATACATTTGCATCAGAAACTCTTTATTTTTCCAAAAACATAATACTAGCATACTTGTTAAAACACCACCTATTTTAAACGCATTGTAGATAAACAAATTAAATAATACAATATCGAACATTTATTCATTCACTTGAGGATATGGCCAAGTAATATAATTCCCAAAGGCTTTAATATCAGTATGTGATCAATTTTCACAAAATCTACCGAACGCTTTTTAGCGCTTTCTTTCTTTAAGAGTGCTATTTCTGAGCAAGGCTTATGTGAATTGTACATTACGTTTTTATGTAAATCGATTCAAATAAATATTTGTGACACTGATTTACACGCAGGTAGAGCCGTAGGCACAGCTAGTATGCTAAAGATCTAAATACAAAATGTGCATGAAAATATAAGTAGGATATAAATAAAATTAGTAGTAAAAAAATACGACGTTCTAATGTAGAAAATACAGACTTTCGTAAATACATTCCAAGCAAATCAAAGTATTTTAATCGAAATTCAATCGATTACAGTGGATACAATCAATCCGAACACGCAGAAAATCGAACCGAAACCATCCAATCGTGGCAAATCTCGAATTCCGAGTACGCAGCTAAGGAGTCGGTCCCAACCGAGTCCCTGATTTAAATTGCAAATGCCCCTCGGGAACGAGCGACTCCCGCGATATGCTAATCATAGTCAAGCTAAGGATTATCCCTGTTTACACTCAACAAACTCACTTAATTTCGCACTGACAGACATCTCGTCATATTTACTGCTTGCTAAATTGAAAGTTCGACGTTTTGATATTAATTTATCGACGTACCAAATTAGATGAGAATCGATTACGATAATGATAAAAATATAATTAAATCTATCCATATAAATGTCGTATAAAAAGAAGTGTTAGTTTATTGTCGTTAAACTCTTAGGTTCTTTTGACTTTACTATGAAAATACAAATCTTCTTTCGTTATATGCTTTAATAAAGTATCGTCATTAACAATTGTTACACCTAATTATTTCATATTTGCACATATTTCAATGTTCGTGGCTACGTATGAGGCAACAGACATTTCTTCAACTTGCAATATATTGCAAAAAATGTGTAAGTCAAAAAAGTTAGTTTAGTCTCAAATGATTGATTGATTGATTGACGATGATTGATTATATATGTATTTATAAAAGATGCTTGTTAAATTCATCTGGTGGGATTCTAATGATATTAATTCTGCTACAAAACGAATGAGGTTTCCTGTTTATATATATTTTGATAGAGTGTTTCAATTGTACCCTGTTCGCTGGAATTTCGATCTGCGTAATTGAGTCAGTACGCAAATAATAAATATTATAAACACTACAAAAGAAAATATTTAATTTTATTTAACTTTAGTCCGTACAATTAACACATAGATAGTGAAAGTAGATAATATTCCTAGTAATACTAACTTAGCCAAAAGATAAGTTAGTAATATTTAAAAAATCTGTTTATTATAAAATTTGACAAATTGACTCAAAAGTAAATTTCAATAAAATTAACATCATAATTAGGTCAACAATCATTGAGTATGAAAGGACTGGGAAACTTTTGTTTTATCAGCATTAAGACGTATTGTCTGCTACAATTCTCAATTTCGAAGTAACTTGCCGACACCTTTAAAGATGTCGTCGCCACTTAAGTGGGTATAATTAACTCAAGAGTTGCTTCTTTTGAAGGGACTTGTACCTTCTACGTTTTCAATATTTTTTTAATTTGTGGTAAAAATTCATATTTATATATTAAGTTTTGTATGTTTTTATTTATAAAAAAAATTGTATAGTGCTTGTTGAAACTATAATAAGCAAGAAAAAAATAGATTAAAATCTTAGTACCGGTTTATATTAAGAACAATTTAAAATTAATTCACGATATTTATGCATCGCACAATGACTTTTGTATCGGTCCAAAGAGATGTTTGAAACAAATGGTTCGAAATGATATGAAATTAATGATTGTTAATTATTATTAAGTTAAGTTTTATTACATTTATTATCTTTCAGATGTTTTAAAATTTTTTTTTTTAACGAAACCTAAATATTCTGAGCAAATATTTAAATTCAAAAGCTCGCAATAAGTATTGTGGAGACGTCGTAAACTCGACCACAGTTGACACTAATGCGAATTTATGTCAGTGTACTTACCCACCCCGTATCGATCCCTTAACAGACTATTACAGAAAGTGGATCCCAATTTTACAAAACTAATTATTTTATATTTGAACAAGGTAAATGTCTTTCTTTAATATTTCTATTAATAAAATATCGAAAATGAAATCAAATTGCAGTTAACTTCCGCCATGTCTGTTCGTCTATCTCTCTGAGTGATAATATTCGAAAATTACTGAACGGATTTCCATGCGGTTTCACAAACAGGCAAAGGGTTTAAAGGGGATAGATTTAGGGTACAATTTGGTAAGATTTTGCATAAATTGAAATATGACGGTAATTATTAAAAATTTCTGAAAAATCAAGCTGTCTGGGACCTTACATTGACAACGCTGCTTATACCTTTGATATATTATAAAATAATGTACAGCTAACCATACATATAAATAAATCTGTGGTGTTTATATTTATACTTTACAGAGCTACCAAAAAGTACGCCATGGCATATATCCATCTTTTAAGGATATATATAACACAAGGTTAAGAAATCAGTTACCTTAAGCATTTTGTGGCTAAAATTGTTGTTCTTTACACCATATAATTACAATAAACATTTAACTCTAAGTACAAATATAGTCATGTTGATAACAGAAATTACAGATAGTAGGCTAAAAAAGTTTCCCGTTTCACTTATATATTCAATTTCGAGAGGAAATCTGCGAAATTTACATAATAAAGGCCCAGCGAAGGAGGAGTTCTTCGGGAGATCTCGCTGTTTTCTAACAAGGGACAGGAATTCTTGAGGTATGTGACGCAAACATGTGAAATGCGAGCTGTATATTCAAACTAAAATAGCACACACACGCTATCCTATGGAATATGTCGTTTATCACAAAAATAATTCAACATATTATAACAATATTGAATCATTATTAATGTGTTGATTTCTTAAGAAAAAAAATAATTTCAAATTGAAATTATTGAAATTCCATTGCTTTATGGAAATAATAATTACAATAATGTAGTTTTTGAATATACAATATTTTTTTAAATAATCGGTGACTGAATAAAATACTTTTAAAATTTATGGACTTAATTTACTCCGTCGTTAATAATAGAGATTTTCGAATTTATTATTTTATGATATATTATTACGTTACGATAAAATTATCGGTTACTTTAAATCGACAGATACCTTTAAAATTAATTCCTCTATTAATTATAGAGATTTCTAGATCTGTCCATTAAGACTCTAATAAAGTATTTCAAATATTAGTCGTTAGAGCGACGGGTAATACATATACTTATTTGATATTTCCACGTTTTCGTCTTTTACATACAATCGTGGTTATATATAACAAAGTTCAACCTGAAACAGAGTGATGGATCTTTCCATCATATTAACCATCTGTAAATTAAAAGAAATAAACTATACCCAAATGTTGAAACTTAACAGAACGCTTATCGTGCACCTTTAAATAAAAACTATTATAATAATATAAATATAAATATATGGGACATTTACACACACGGTCGTCCAACCCCAAAGTAAGTAACATAATACATGTGTTATGGGTGAGAGACGACTGGTAAATATATACGTATATAGACTCGAAGAACTAACGAATTCTAAATAGAAAATGTTAGTTTTCGGCGGGAATCGAACCCGCAACCCGCGGAGCCGAAGGCAGAGTCACTGCCAACTACAAGGGCCAGTCCAAATTGAACATTAACAATAATTTTTACTGTGACGGAATATTCATAATAGCGTTTGCAATTTCGGATTATAATCGAATAATAAATAAAACGTCTAGTATATTATGTAAATTAAATTTCAATGTTGTCAAACTCGTAAACGTAATAAGTTTTATTTAATAATTGTTTAGACTTTTATTAAGAAGACTTAAATTATTTTAAGCGAAACATTTCGAAATTTTAGTTAGGTTTTATCACTTCTTAATTTAAACTATGTTTATAAGTGAAAGTTTTGAATGCATAATGCCTTACTTCAGGCGACAAAGTTCGTGATATGTGGTTGTATAAGTACTAATTAACACCACCTCGCTTCTCCCCGAAATATCCCTCTCTCACTCCTCTGTGAACCACAGCGATTGAATTAAACTTCAGCACGGCTGTTGTGGTTCGAGGTCGAGATCGGTTTGGCTGGATTTTGTGCAGCTGCGATTAAACTGACAATAACAAGTTCAGCGTTTATTAGTTTTGCAATCGATGTTTTTTGTCCACTAGCTTTTGGGATTTCTGTTGCTATTTGTATTGTATATTTAATCATAATCTAAATATAGAAGCTCCGTATTACGATTATCATTATTATGTATACCTAAATAATATCGCCGTGTAGTATCCGGCAGAATAGAATAGACCACCCTCCTTTCTTACCGAGGTGGCGTAAAATGCGACTAAGGTAAGTTGATGTCAGGCAGGCGGCCGGTCGTAAAATACGTAGCCAAATCATGTGACATGTTTGTAACATGTTGTGCCGACCCTACTTAGAGTGGGATAAGGGCAGGAGAATGTGTAAATACTATCACAATTTGTTCAATCTTGCTCTCTTTTTGGTGATGTTTTTTTAGTTAATTATAACGAAAAAATGTACTATATTTTTATGAGCGATTAATCGGGGATGATAGTATTATGAAACTTTTATATATATATTTTAAATTTAAAGGTGATTTTAACATGAGTAAAACAATTTTCATCACCCTCTTAGTCACTCTGAGCTCTCTATCTAATTCATATTTAGTGGCTATGTTTAAAAAACATATTATTCTTCGTCTTCATATTCTTTCGTTTATAAAAGTAAGCATCGTTAATTTAAAACTCTAAGGAAATTTTCTTCACGTCAGATGTCAAAAACTTTCACTTTACAATGCCGTGGGTGCTTATTAAAATTGGTTTGCTTCACCCTTTTAAACTGTTTCTATACACTGGCATCCCCTCACAATAAACTCGTTGAACTTCAATATAGTGGTTGTGGTTCAAAGCCCGTTTTATGAGGTTTTACGCAGATGTTTTCTATTGGTAGATTCTTATACTTTTAAGCAACTTCCTGATATTTCACATTCTTTTTATAGTTAGATATAAATAATATAAATATATGGGACACTTAACACACACGGTTGTCCATCCCCAAAGTCCTTAATACATGTGTTATGGGTGACGGACAACTGGTAAATATACTACATATATAATTTTAAATACATACTTAAATACAAATAATTAAATACACCCAGGCTCGAAGAAGCAACAAATTGTTTATCGAAAATCTTGGCCTTCGGCGGGAATAGAAACCGCGACCCGTGGACCAGAAGGTAACCTTTGAAAAAGATAAAACGCTCTAATCACTGATTTCCTATGATTCACACGGGCAAGTTTTTAAACATGTCAACATCTGTTCATCATCATACTCCTGCGTTTATACCGCATGTTGTTACATGATTCGGCTACATATTATACTACATATACCACCGGCCGCCTGCCTGATGTCAACTTACCTTAGTCGTATTTTACGACCCCTCGGTAAGAAATAGGGTGGTCTATTCTACTCAACAGGATACCACACGGTGGGTCAAGTTACCTTAGTCGCCCTTTGCGACATCTCGGTAAGAAATGAGTGTGGTCTATTCTACTTACCTGATACAACACGGCGGGTCGACTTACCTTAGTCGCCGTTTACGTCACCTTGGTAAGAAATGAGGGTGGTCTATTCTACGCAGCCGGATACCACACGGGATCAACATCTGATAATTATTTTAATTACTACTTGTATTTATTATTTTCGAAATAAAACTTTTTTCTCCTTATCTTATCACCTTTATGCTGACGACCTACAAATTTACACAACTACTCCAATTGATGATATAGCTAGGGCTATCGACAGAATTAACTCCGATCTTCAAGCTGTTAGCACTTGGAGTCATTCTTGCGGGCTGTCTTTAAACGCAAGCAAGTCTCAGGTTGCCTTAATAGGTAGTCGCCAGAAACTTTTTAAGGTTCATCTAACCCCTCTTCCTTCTGTAGTCCTTGATGGAACGACGCTAGAGTTTTGTGATAACATAAAAAACCTTGGTATTATCATGGACGGTACATTTTCATGGGTTCCTCATATATCTGAGGTGAGTCGCAAAATGTTTGCTGTTATCGGCAGGTTGAAAAGATGGAGAAACTTTTTGCCTATCACAACTAAAATATCCCTAGCTCACACTCTTCTCTTACCTATACTTGATTATGCAGACACATGCTATTCGGATATACCACAATTCCTTCTCAACAAGCTAGAGCGTCTCCAAAATTTAGTCATTAGGTTCATATTTAATCTTAAAAAATTCGACCATATCACGCAATATAGGGTTCAACTCAAATGGCTAACTGTCCAGCAGCGGCGAAATGTCCACGTACTATCTCTCCTCTATTCTATTCTTTTTAATCCTTCTGCACCTCTTTATCTAAAGGAGCGTTTTAGATTTCGAGAACATCTCCATCTTTCTAACCTGCGATCTCAGCATCTTAACAAACTGATGATGCCGGCTAGTCACTCACAGCGTTACAGTGAATCTTTTACAGTTACGGCTGTGAAACTCTGGAACGCTCTTCCCAGTGACATTCGTCTTTCTAAATCGATATATGTTTTTAAACGTCGTTTAAAAAACTATTTTTTATCGAATTAATTGATTATTGTGTATAATTTATTATCTACATTATTTTATTTATATAAACTTATGGTTTCTATCTATTTATTTATTTTATGGAGTAAAATATAGTGTAAGTCTATACAATATTAATACATATTTATATTTTATTAATAGCATATACCATTACTTATTATGTAAATTTATTTATTCTGTCGTCTTTCTACTCACACTCAACCACCAACTATGTACACTTCTTAATAATGATGTCCTTACACATATGGGTTGCCTGTTAGAGATCACTTGCAGTGATAAGGCCGCCCTTACACATTTTATTTTAAATTTTTTGTTTCTTTTGTATGTAATGTTGTGTGTAATAAAGAGTTTCTTATCTTATCTTATCTTTTTTCTTTTGAATAAATAAGCATACCCAGCATAAGGAGATAACACGTTGTAGAGTACAACAAAATTAAGGTTGCGTTTTATTAATGTTGGGCGCAAAAGACTGACTTTTGCGAGCGTATGTGTAGTAATTAACACGCTGTTTTTCCCTAATGTACATAAACATGTTTTACTCATCCATAATTAACTGGGTGTGCCCATTCGAAATTATATGGACGATTTCATATTTCATACTTTTACCGTACATATCTTATGTTAGAATAATTTTAAACTTTTTGTTTGTTAGTAACATAAGATTTATTTTTGTAACCGTAAACTGTTAGCCTATTTGGTTTCACAGTATCATCGGAGTAGATCGGTATTTAATATATTACTTGTCAGACAGAGTTACAAATAATCAAACACGATTAAAATTTTGATTCATTTAAAATTCAAAGAGGGCTTTTTTAAACACCAAATAGTGGTTAGAGACCAACCGCATTTCCATATCCTACAATTTACCTTAAATTTATCACTCATTTCACCACAATATTTCCTATTAACACTATTATATTAAATTCCAATTCAGCAGAAGTTAATAAAGAAACACAGACACGAACATGAAAGATTTGAACCAGCTAGTCTTAAAGATATTATTAAGATTATTATTATTAGTTGCTAATGATTGATTATCAGGGAATTATTATTAATTATTATTGTTCAAGCATGCCGCCGTTGTATTCGGTTAAGTAGGATAGACCACCCTCATTTCTTACCGACGTGTCGCAAAAGGCGACTAAGGTAAGTTGACCAACCGTGTTGTATCCGGTTGAGTAGAATAGACCATCCTCTTTCTTACCGAGGGGTTGTAAAATGCGACTGAGGCAAGTTGACGTCGTGTCCAATGCGTAGCCAAATCGTGTTACAAAATGTTTGTCACATGGTGTGCCGACCCCACTTAGAGTGGAATAAGGGCAGGAGAACGACTATATTGGTCATAATTATTAAGAACGCAAGAAATCGTGCGAGGGAACAAGTGTAGTCAGCACCAGGCGCCAAAAAGGCAATGTTGGTAGTAGTAATTAGCGATGTCTCTCTTTACCCCCCCTATATATTTTCCCACTCACCCGCAACCTCACCCTAAAGAGAATTAAACTTTAGCGCGGCTGTGGCTCCGAGCTGAGGTTTTGGCGTGTTTTGTGCAACTACGATTAAACTGGCAATATTTACTCGACTTTTATTAGTTTCGCTATAAACCTTTTTGCTTGCGACAACATGTTACCACAAGCTTTCATTATATCGATGAATTATAATTAACTGCGTTATAAATACTGGTGCGAAGTTTATAATTTGTCACCAAATAGTGAATACTATATAAAATATATTCGTGGTTGATTTTTTTATGTCGTTAATAGAATATAAAATTTATAAGTAAGTATTAAATTAATGGTAAATTACAAACTATAGGTTTGTGATACGACAGCTGATAGATGAGCCATCAAATAAATGATTTTTTTCCGTCACCGGCACATATCTATAATCATTTAAATTATTTACAGCAATTTAAAAACTCTATTAAAAAAGTGCTAATACAGAAAGCCTATTATACTTTTGAGGATGACTTAAACGATAAGAAAGCCTATGACACATAGGCTACTTTTCGACCCTCTACAAGAGAGAGTAATGATTAAATGTAACTAGTTATAAAAATTATATTTGAAAAGAGAAGCCACCGAGTTTGTTGCTGCTCTTCTCGGTAGGAACAGCTTTCCGAACCAGCAGTAGACTTGACGATTCAAAGCACTTGTTTACAAAGTTTACTTGATTAATATAGTTTTGTAGTTTATACAATATATATTTATCTTTAACAAAAGCTATTTGTAGAACCATGCCTGGTTTTTTAGTATGGTCGTTGACCCTTTTTATTTAAAGGTTAAATAGGGAAGGAAATATTTTGATCCAGCGAGTGAGTCATATAGATAATTAATGAACGGTTTAAATGAGAATCATCATCTACTACTGGTAATATTATAATAACATAAAAGTCGATTAAAATATTAAAAAAAAAATTTTTTTCAAGTAACCTCATTCTTAAGTTGTTGTCTGACAGTGCAAAGTAAACAATAGAAAGTAGAAATTCCTGGACCATTCACCCATGATCCAAAACATAACACACTTGCGTACAATGAGGAATGCATAGGGATTGCATTAAGCTTGGCTTGATAGTTGCAGAGTGAAGCCGAGATTAGTTTTGTCGTATTTTGTGCAACTGCGATTAAACTAGCAACGTTAACATTTATTGGTTTTCCTATCTTCGTACAGCAATACTGTATATACTTATGGTAGCTTTATATACATCAAAAAGGAACTTAATATCAATAATGTAATGTCCTGTGTGCAATTCCATATTGATAAGTTTTAAGAAAATATATTTCTGTTTTATGACAAAGAATACCATTAGGGTGCAATGTTTTTATTAAGTAAATAACATGTATTTATTCCAGTAATAATTATTATTTACACAGATAAATTGATATAGTCAAAATACTGAAAGTCGGTGGTCCTTTTTTGGAATAAATATTTATAGCTATAAAATAATCGCCTAGCCATTCAAAAAAAAAAAATCAAAGATAGCGTTGAAATAATTTATTTGTTAATTTTAAGTATAATGAGACCTTAAATTTCTTAATATAAAATCTTTTCGCATTTACTTGCTCTTTATTTAAATTCGTGGAATAGTAAAGGAATACTTTAAATTCTCATAATAATAATATATTTTTTAGTTTAATAAAAATTAAAGTTATTAAATTCACAAGCACCCAATTACAAATCCAAAACGAAAATGGATCACAAAGTACAAATAAATTAAAAACGAAATAAACTCAGCTAACGAGGTGATAACAAAAAAGAGGACAGAATTAAAAAAGACGCAGTTCTTTTGATCCGCGCTAGGTAGAGCCCAATGTCAACAGTTACAAGTTTCCACATACAATAAACCCCGAAACGAGGAGTGTGGAGCACTGGGTAGGGCGAGGTAGAGTAGGGTGGGTGGGTACTCTACGTAGAGCACAATTAGCGCACGCGACTCAACACGGCTTGAGTTTTAACAACGCTCGGAACACTCGGCATCATTCACACGAGATTCTTCTACCTCGGGACTACCTACTACTATGTAACTCCTTATATTTTCCTTGTTTTCTAAGATTTAAAATATAAAAATTGTTAATAGTTTGATACAATTAAACTATTATATTCTAAAACAACTATGGGAGTTTGGCTATAATAAATGTAGAGTGGACCATCCGTTTTCATACCCGATACATGCAGAATTCGTAAAAACACATGCACAAACCTCCACCACCGCCACCACAATACACAAGCACTACACTCGGTCACTATCACAAACTTAACAATCGTTTCAAATATAATTAGATGGCATTATGTTCAAATAGTAAAAAAATATATATTGGAAAAAGTTTGGTAGTAAAAAAATAGTGACGTCATACATTTACAAACTTTTGTGGATAGTATAATACTACAATTTCATTGTCAATCAAATTTCATCTTCAAGGCGGATCTATAGAGCAAGACTTTTAACAGTATTGCTAGTAAACTAGAATGGGCTTTCATTTGTTACGTCAAAAAGTCAAGCAAAACATTAATATTGGAAAACGCATCATTTATCAATAACATCTACCACTCCTTCGTAAAATTATCAAAAAAATTTTGCTTTTTTTACAAGATTAAATTTACAGTGATACTTATCAAGTACTTGCCTTTTTTTCAAAAAATACTCAATCAATTTTTAAATTAATATTAAAAGGGTAAAACGTTTATATATTCCTTTTCATGACATAATTTATATAACAAAATAGCGGACATTAATAGTTTTATAGGTCTCTATCATTTATTATCATCATCAAAGCTAAATACGTGATAAACAATAGCCCTCTCAAGAGATTAGAATGCATTCAAGATCTAGGAATTATGATCGATGCTAAACTGCGATTCAACATTCACATTGATAACGTTTGTAGATCTGCGCGCAAAATGCTGGGCTTCTTGTTTAGGAATGCCAAGCCATTTAAAAAACTCAGTACAAAGAAACTCTTATAAAACACGTTAGTCAGAAGTAAATTAGAGTATGGGACAGTTATATGGAACCCTAACTACCATATCCACAAAGATCGCTTAGAAAGCATACAGCGACGGTTCACACAATTTTACTCTATTGGACCGAATAAAAGATTACCTTACAATAGCCGACTCAAAATATTTAACCTAATCTCACTCTCAGACAGGCGCAAATTACACGACATGCTTTTTCTACACAAACTTATGAACGGAGCCATCGACAACTCCACATTATTGGGTCTAATATCTATTAATATTCCTTCTCGCATGCCACGGTATCCAATTGCGCTGTTCACTCAAAAAGGGTACAAAACTAATCTTGGACACCACTCTTTGATACCAAGGTTGAGCAGAACATATAAATCATTACTATCTAAGGATACGTCTCTCGATGTGTTCTCAACGTGTTTAGAAAAAAATTATCGAAGATACTGTAAGCATCATATTTATATTGTTCTTTTCTTTTTAAGATTCCTTTTTCAAATAGTTTTTATTTTATTTAATGCCTAAAATATATATATATATATATTGTCATCGTATATGTCTAAGTTGCATGCTGTGTCTGCCTATAAATGGCAATTGGTGTAAATTTATAACCTTAAGCTTTTTTTATTCTTTATATTTAAATTGCACACAATTCTGTTGGCGGACCTAATATAATAAATAAAATAAATAGAATAAATCATCCTTCTGCCCTTATCCTACTCTAAGTGGGGTCGGCACAACATGTTTCAAACGTGATTGGGTCACGTATTTAACGAACGGCCGCCTGCCTGACGTCAACTTATCTTAGTCGTATTTTACGACCCCTCGGTAAGAAAGAGGGTGGTCTATTCTACTCAAACGGATACCACACGGTGGGTCAAATTACCTTCGAAGCCTTTTACGACACCTCGGTCTCTATCATTAATCTTAATAAAAATATTTAGCGTCAAAAGCCTGTCTATACAAATATAACGAAGCTGTTAAAATTTCAACGTCTTAATATAATTTTTGTGGCTTCTTGTCCCCAGAGAACTTCGTTAAGTTTCTTCCTTTTTTAACAATAATGCGTAATTTTATTTAGACGATATTCGGTTGAAGTCATCCTTTTATTTTGTTATTACGTTTAAGTAAAAAATCAAATGTCTCAAAGCTAATATTTCTCTAAATATATGTTACCTCTGATATATCTTAGAATATACTATGCTATTGAATGTGTGCATATACTGTTTCGTTAGTTTAAACTTAACATAATGTTACGTTTTTGTAAACTATATCTGTACACAGAATCATGGTATTGTGTAATTTTTAACATATATTTATAAATAAAAAAACATTGAAGACATCAACTTTTTTATATTTACGAAGTTCAAAAATGGTACGACTAACTTATAGTTTCTAACAATCTAAATTTAAATAAAATACACTTTTATTATCAGGTAAGGAAAGGTGGAAATACAACCTTAAAAGCCACAGGAGATCGGTGAATTCACGAAGCATACAATAGTAGTACATAAAATTCTTTTAAACAATAACAGTGGAATTTCGTCTGATAAGATATAAAATATAAATTATGTGTTATCACTATTAAATTCTATAATATATTAAGTGAGACTCAAACTGTTAGCTTTACCGCATAACTTTAAGTTAAGGCGAATATACCAGAGGTTATAGCGTTCAATATATGTCTATAGTTCTCTTAAGTTGGCGTTTTCAACATTACTGCTATCCAAAAAAAAAACCTAAAAAGAGATTTCCAGCACAATACAACAGATTGATAAGCGATATGAAGCAAAATAACCGCACTGAACCAACGTTACGTCATAAATATACTACCCACACAGTACTTACTTACTTACGGAAATAAATACGACGTATACAAAATATTATGAAGTATTTTTAAACCTATTTAGTCTACGCCAAATTAAATGTACACATGAATGTTATACATACATTAGTTAATGTAACTGAAGGAGTGGTAGCCCAAGCAGCCTCAAAATAGGTCGAGATCTGCGCAATTGTAGAGTAATGTACACACAGAGTGGCGTAGTATTTAAACGAAAACATTTGCAAATACTTCCTTAAAAGAATTTTAGTTTTTAAAAGTCAAGTTTTCATTTATGATTATAACTTGTTTATTTTTGGCCAAAGAAATATCGACTTTCATATATGACTGTAATAGTTTGATTTTGCGGTATTTAGACAACTGTTTTCTATATTTAATATTTAGCTGTCCTACCAAGTGTTGCTACGGCTCAATCTGGTTTTGAATTCCCATGGAAACAGTACTCAAAAGTTTAAAAAATGCTCCGCTCGCCACCAAACTTTATTATCTGCTGGGCCATTCTAAACATTGACTGTAAATCTCATCAAAATCGGTCCAGCCTTCTAGGAGTCTATGAAAGACATAAGGACAAACATTCATTTTTATACATCAAATGCTTTTAGAACTCTTTTAGAACCTTAAGTAAATAAGGCAACATATTTTAATTAGTCCTATTGCATAATTTATAATCATACTGTAAGAAAATTTACTAAATCAACTTAAATAAATAAATATATGGGACACTTACACATACATAATTCTAAATACATACTTAAATACAAATATACACCCAGGGTCGAAGAACCAACAAATTGTTTAAAGAGAATGTTCGCCCTCGGCGGGAACCGAACCCGCGACCCGCGGAGCTGAAGGCAGGGTCACTACCCACTGCGCCAACGGACCAAACTAACTTCTTACGCATATGCAATGACATCTGCATGGTATCATGAATACTATGTTTATAATAATTAATAAATTTATGTACAACTTTAACAATATTTGCATATAAAATAAAAAAATGTTTGTTTTCCATTCCAAAATAAGCAGGGAAAGTGAAAATCTTAAACAAATCCAGGCGCCGATATTTAAGAAAGATTGAGTAACATGCTTAGCTAGTCTAAAATAAACGGTACTTTTGTACCGTAAGAGAGATATCAAAGAATTTTTGCACTGTATCATTATGACTCACGTATATTTCCATTAAAACCGCTAGGAATATATGCAAGCGCAACAAACACACAAGAGAAGTTGTTAAACATTCTCGTGTTTCCGGTAAAAGCTACATAATAAAACTAAATGAATACCACAGTTGGTGCGTACATTATAAGCAAAGCCCTTTATGAGTAGAATAAAGTTTTTCAGATACTATAAACACCGCTGTTTGTTAGTATGCTGTGAACTTATTTTTAAACTCTGGTGCAAAATATGGGATTCCTTACTTGGGCGCCTTTGTGATATACATTTATGTTAGCTTTAATATGTAAGGAAACATTGTAAAGTTCTATATTAAAAACTTTTAAATTACCTAAAGCTTCTCCGTTCATTATTAATTCAAAGTTAAAATTGAATCTTCATCGTATAAATATATACTTCATGATTTAATGTTATTTTAAGTACATTAGAGTTTGTAGATTAAGTATATAAAAAGCTTTTGTTTTTAAAATGAAATTTTAATAATGAAAAAAGACTACATACAATGCATCGTGTCTCGGCTCTACTATTCAATCATTTCAAAATAATTTTTTACCTACCCACTATTTATTAAAACAAAATTAAAATTTTGTTATTAAAAAAAGTTTCATTGGTACCAAAACAAACGCTAATAACATTCTACAAGCATGCAATGCCCATTAATAATGTCTATAAAAAAGTCAATGTATGCATCCCAATTGTTCAAAACTACATAAAGTCCCCATATTTTTAGATATATGTCGAAGTGAAATGATGTATAGCCAATTTTGCTGCCAAGAATACTGCATTTGTGTCAACTTGAATTCCGTCCAATTGTTATCGCTTCGAATTTAAGCTCTTTGTTTTCTAAACTACGAGTAAGTTACTCTATGTTATCTACGAATATCTATTTATAAATTATGTATAACTAAACTGATAATAATCTAGTTAAAATATTAAAAGACTTTAGTAGAAGAGAACTAAAGTTATTGAATGTCGCACAGATAATACGGTGTTAGAAAAAGAACCATGACTCTGAAAGTTAAGTTAAAAGTAGGTGTTATCTACCGCGGCTTTAAAAGCTATTGGGAGTAAATTTATGATTATTAGTTAATATTTGAGTTTTTTTAATCCCTGACATACAAAATAAAATTTATTAATTTATAAAAATAATCTGAAATTCATATATCTATTATTATTATTATTCTAAGTCTTAACCCTTTATAAGGCCGAGGAAACAGTTACGAATATATAATTTTTGGTCGTAATATTTTTTTGTAAATTTTAAGATTTTTCCAAAAAAAAATCGTTTGGAAATCAGTGTAAAATTAGGCGGCAGCATACTCGTATATGCTACTGAACAAAAGTATCTTTTAGTTCTGCTATACTACAAATATTTTTAATTGGTGGCATCTATTCTGTCTATACCTTAAAAAGGGTTAAGTTATAAATAGAAGATATCCATGTTAACTTTCGTTCGTCAGCTACGTATATTACTATAACAGCTAGGTTAGACAAGGGATTTCATTTGAATTTAACTAGACTTAAAAAAAATAGCATAAACTTAGGGAATATAGAGAAGATTACAATATAGAAATAATGTAAAAAAACCTAAAAAATATATATAGTGTTTAATGTATAGTGCATTCATTATACATTTAATGTATAGTGCAATCAGGAGATAGACTCCACGACAAAATCGCAAAGTCGTCGTGGAGTCTATCTCCTGATGATGCTTCGGTTGCGGGGCGAAACGATTGTTGAGTTTGTGATAGTGAAACTGTGTAGTGCTTGTGTATTGTGGTGGAAGTGGTGGAGGTTTGTGCATGTGCTTTTACGAATCCTGCACGTATCGGGTATGAAAATACTGATAGTCCACTATACATTAAACACTATATATATTTTCTATTTACTGTATCGCGGATTATAGCAAAATAATTTTATTATTACTTTTGTATTATGGATCTCCGCAAAGTAACGCCTAATTCTATAAATTATGTAAAAAAACCTATTTATTTATTTACTTGTCGAGGGATATTACGGTTCAGAGAGTGAAAGAATACTAAGTAACTAATGCTGTGGGCAGATAGCCCTATACATTTTTTTAGACATGCTATATCTGATTATAATTTACGAATTATGAAAATAATTGAGGTAAGTTATGATTTCGTCTGGAATCGTCATATCATCCTAGATCTCGTTTAATACTAGTATGTGTCATCATACCCATTATCCTATCCTACAACGTCATGGTAAGCCAATTTAGTTTGAAATCTAACTTAGTAGAACAGAATTTTAATAAAGCAAACACGTAGATCTGTTTCCATTTGTTCTCGCTTGCAAGCGAAACAGGTCTCCGGCGGGATAACAAAGTTAGGATATCCCTTCTGTTCGCTGTCCCCACTATTTAACTATTAAAGTGGGCTGGAACTAAGATATTCATGAGTAGGAAAACACCTCTCCCATTTTACGAGCAGTTGCCGTATTGAATCGAAAAGGTTATTCGGACCCCTGTCTAGTTGAAATATCACACAAGCGTATGTTACATAATGTGTTACATTTGCAGTGGTTTACGAATACAATATATCTAACTAATATAAAAAGAAGGGAAAAAGTTCAAAAAACTTTCGACAGGGACCCTAAATTTATCTGCAGTCAGCTACGCATAAGGCTGCAACGATCAATTAGTCGTGAATTAATGAAACTGTGTAATTTTTTATTTAAAAGATTTTCGAGTTTTTTGGGGGTCCTTCTCGGTAGGAGCAAACTTACGAATCGATGGAAGCTTCTATAAAAATATTTGACGATTCAAAAGTACTGAAAACAGTCAACGTTAATAAATATTTTAAATTTGAAAATTCAAATCATTTGTAACAACACACGCTTAAAGGATACTAACTTTTATGTTCAAATTAAGTTACACTTTATTTTCTGTAATCACTTAATAATCTTTTCTTTTTATTTTATCGCTGACTAACTTATATACCTTTGTAGTATTTTCACATTTCTCTGTAATGAAGACATAATTTCGAAATCGAGCTTTGAACCAATTACAGGGTTCTTGTACAAATTGGCAGACCATGTTGACAGTTGCCAGGTCACGTTGGCCGTATAGAAATTAGCCACATATATCTGAGTCCCCCGACATTTAATCGCCTCCTTTGATGTGTCAGAAAATAATCGTAAAGCTATTCCCGAGGCCGGAGTGACGAGTTCAGACGCTGTTTGCGTCGAGATTAATGCTTCAATAACATACCGCATACCAGTGTCAATCAAAACCGAAGTGGTTGTTTGTTTACCTGAAATGAAAAAAAGATTTTTTTGAGATAATTCGTTACATCTAAACATTGAAATGAAAGAACAAAAGATAGAGCAGATATTTATGTCAGCATTTTTTCACTCAACTGTTGTAAAGAAAGAAAAAAGAAGTTTTATTATTTACTTCGAAAAGTTGCCGATAACATCATAAAAATAACATACATATATACCTGTTCCAGAAGAATAATGACGTAACTGCTAAACTAAAATTTTACAGGCTACTTTTTAATATTTAAAAAGTTTAAATAGTTAATATAAAAGTAAAGTAAGTTTTTTTTTTGGATATTCTATAGAATTTTAGCTGTAGTCATTGTTCTTCTAGAACAGCGATATAACAGATAAATATACTGACATTAAGTTTTAATTTTACATTTTCCATCTTGCTAAAATTCTTAACGTTTGTCTGTCCGAGTAAACTATTAGTTCTAATTTCTGTGCTCTGTAAGTACATCATTAAACCATGAGTTTTTCGTAAAACGTTATTTAAAAAATACTTAGTAAATAAAATACAAAAATAGATCATTCAAAATATACACCGCGTATTCATTGCTGCCATTTTTATAATTAGTTATAAGTTTCGAAATAAATTAAATTATAATTATGTCATTAAGCTTCGCAAATTTTAATTGGAGACCGTTAGTTCTAGACAGTTAAATACTCTGTTCATATGGTATAATTCGTAGTTAGTGAGGTGCCTTTAAATCTCATGACCATATCCTATGGCTTTTCACATAATAAAATAAAAATATTATGATGGGCTGATACTGCAGTGTAACTGCATAATAAGCCTAATGCAGCATTCGTGCGCGCACCATAATACTAGGTACATGACTACCTACTCGAATTCACTGTTTCTATGTTATAAAAAATTGAATAACATGAAAGGTTAGAGTATATTAATCTGTATGTAGTCGTTAATTCTAGTTTTTTATAGAAATATCTTGTTATAATCCCTGGTAATTTTTAAGAATATGGATCAGAATGTTGGCTAATGAATGAAAGACAGATGAAAGGAGAGTGCATGCAAATGAGATAAGAATGTTAAGGTGGATGTGTGGTGTGACAAAACTGAATAAAATACGAAACGAGTATGTAAGGGGAAGTGTGAAAGTTGCGCCCGTAAAGAAAAGACGAGAGGTGCAAGATTAAGATGGTATGGACACGTAATTAGTAGAGATGAAAATCATGTGACTTATCTAGAGTTAAATAAGAATGTTGATGGATATGTGTCAAGAAAGAGGTCCAAAATGAGATGGATGGATTGTGTGAAGTATGACATGCATATAAAAGGAGTAGCGCCAGAGTTGACGAGCAACAGGAGAGAATGGAAGCGAAAAACATGTTGTGCCGACCCCACTTATATAGGCGATGGAATAGGGGTAGGAGAATGATGATCCTGTTTTAATCCCACTCTTGAAGTACTGTAAGAAGGAAAAGAGACCTGTGTTATTATACGATTGTATAATAGAAATGTACATAAAAGTTCCGTGGTTTATATTTGAAATGAAATCTATACTAATATTATAAAGAGGAAAGATTTGTATGTTTGTTTGTATGTTTGTTTGTATGTATGTTTGTTACGTTTTCACGCAAAATCTACTGGACCGATTTCAAAAATTCTTTCACCATTGGAAAGCTTTTTTTTCACTGAGCAACATAGGCTATATGTCATTTTCAAAAAAAATAGGGATCCCCAATAAAATTGTAATAACTTGGTAAAAATTTAGTCGTAAACATCTATCATCGCGTGCGCTGCGGAAACTATTGATGATAGAACAAAAAAATGTTCTACAGTATTATAGAACGTATCAATATCCACAAAAAAGTCCGCGATACCATATGTCTAACTATTATAGTTATGCCAATATAACAACTTTTTTACATTGTAAAAATTGGTAAGAGTGCCGACAATAATCAAACCATTTTATTCATATCTCTGTATTAATCCTTATCCCATTAAATGATATTTTATGAATAACTGTTTCAATACCTGTAAAATACTTTTTAAATTATTAAAATCCGACATCCCAATCAAAAGATTTTACGAATTTAAGAATGTAAATCGAAATCAAATAATGCCATAACAAACCTAACCTACCGTTATAGCAGGGCCTGCACTAGGTGAGTTAAGTCTTATTCCAAGAATACTAATGATACCCATTTTTTATAATTAAATAATCTACAAAATAAATCTATAGTCCGATTTCGTAGACTTTCCACTACCACGAGATCTGTATGGACGCGGGTTAAGCCGCGGGGCTTTGCTAGTAATTAATAATTTATCTTTACATGGCAAATAAAATTTAAGTTTTATAATTAAAGCTAAACGTGCCTTTTTGAGTGAGTATTGATATTTCTAATATTGTTTGCATTAAAACTCTTGCCCTGAATATACAATTCATATTTTCTAAACGATTTTAGTATACAATAACAAATACTGTTACAAACAATTCAATATAGAATCAGTTTAATAAAAAAAACATTCGTATCTCTATAACATTATTAATTTTACTTGTTACAATAAAAATCACTAACATATATTAAATTTGTTATAAAAATGAAATTTTGCACCAAGTTACCAATCGTCTATACATCAACAAGGTAGAAAGTTCAGTGTTGCAGGAAACATGTGTCCGTAGATAGATGTATCTTTAGACAAATTGCAATTCGCAGTTGTATCACTGTTTCAGATAAAAGAACAATAACTTTGAACAACTATAAACTATATTGTACTTTATATACTAGATTTAGGATAAAAAAAAGGTGTCATAGTGAAAGGGTGAGACCATAATGGTTTCACCGTTTAATCACAGTTTCAAATTCCAGGTAGGTATCAATGAGTTTTGCCAGTAAATTATATGCCTAATAGATATTTGCCGTACGACGAACTACACGATTTTCGGTGAATCTCTGATTCCTGGGATGTGTGAAACCCGCCAATGTGCATTGGAACAGCGTCGTGGGTCTAAGTTCCAAATCTTCCAAAAAAAAAAATAGGGGAGAGAAGGTCTACTCAGCAGTGGGATAGTAACAGGCCGTTACTTTACTTTTATTTTATGTCATTAACATGTCTTTAACATTTACGCAAATATATCTTTTAACAGGGTCCACAATTATGTACCCCAATAAATACACATAAATGGCTACCATAAAAACAAATGTGAAATTAATTAGACATTTCGCGTTCGTTCACACCATTATCGTTTCGACATCATTATTAGTCGTATCGATACAAGTTGGTAAGTCATTAGTAAAATAATGTGTTTACGCTTTAAATGAGTGGGTTTCTATTAAAATGTTAGCAAAATAATTTCATAACACGACCATTATCATCCTTCTGCCCTTATCCCACTCTAAGTGGGGTTGGCACAACATGTTACAAACATGTTGTCACATGATTTGGCTACGTATTTTACGACCGGCTGCCTACCTGACGTCAACTTACCTTAATCGTATTTTACGACCCTTCGGTAAGAAAGGGTGGTTTATTCTACTCAATTGAATATCATACGCTGGGTCAACTTATCTTAGTCGCCTTTTACGACACCTCGGTAAGAAATGAGGTAGGTCTATTTTACTCAGACGGATACCACATGGCGGAATAATAAATTATATTGCATATAATTAAATATTATGGAAGACTAAGAGAAAGCTACTACTATTCTGTAGCATATACACCCTAATCCCATCAAGATACAAGGCAATAATCTGAGCATGACACAAACAACGTTGTTGCCGCTACTAGAGACTTTAAATCCCAGCATATATTATACCTCAACGTTTAAGAGACAGCTTTGTCATAAGACAAATGACTTCACCTATATTTAGGTTATAGCTGAATTCACTAGTAAGTCAGATCTACTATACCACAAGCATATTTGTAATAGTTTACCGGGATTTCCTAGTAATTTTATTTATATATACCAGGTTTAAGTTTGAGTTTTAATGTTTTTTTGTATTTCCAACAGAACTATTTCAACATTAAATTATTTATTTTTTTAATTTCAAATAATATACAATAAGTATTTCTAAGTAATACTCGTATAGTTTATTAAATAGCAATAGAAACCTAACTTCTTCAGCATTTTTGGTATTATGCTAATTATCCTTGTTAATTTATTCATGTATGATAAGTTTAAGGAGCATACAAATTTTACCGTAGAGATTTATATGAGTATTATATGTGTGTGTGATTGCTAATAAATTATGTATAATAGCTAATATATTAAAAACGATCACGTTTCGAGTTAAGGTGCCGTAACCCACGGAATCCGCTGAAGAAGCAAGGTGCAAGACAATGGGCTTCGCGGAATCCCAACCGGGTTACGGAATGCAACATGAATTTTATTTTAAAATTATAATTACTCATAATTCTGTCTTCAGTCAAGAAAGTCCTGTCTTTTTTTCATTTAATTATTTAAATATTGTAATATTAAATAAAATTATCTTTTTTAAAAAGACTTTCTATCGCCGCCATATCATAACTGGCGCAGTCGTGGCGGATTGTGACAATTGGTTAATCAAATTCTTATCCAATTGAACGATATTAATCGTTAAAATCACAATTCTAAATTGAACCTACGAAGGCGGCGCTGAGGCAGAAGAGTCCGGAGAGGAGATGCAGAGAAAATTGATCTTATGGTGAGTACTCTCGCTATCCAAGTTCCTCTGTTATATTTCCTACCGTATAGTGTATTTAGTGTATTTTAAAAGTGTTTCTGTCTAAAGGCTATTATCGCATAATTAGACATATTGACTCACTTAAGACGATATTTCGTCATAGTTTAAAATAAAATATTCGTATATCAAATCTATCGAATATAAAAATAATTTTAAGTTACTAATTTTAAAAGTGTTTCTGTCTAAAGGCTGATTCGCATTATTAGACATATTGATTCACTCAAGACGATATTTCGTCATAGTTTTAAATCTAATATTCGTATATTAAATCTATCGAATATAAAAATAATTTTAAGATACAAATTTTAACAGTGTTTCTGTTTAATGGCTAATTCGCATTATTAGGCATATTGACTCACTTAAGACGATATTGCGTCATAGTTTTAAATTTCATATTCGTATATTAAATCTATTGAATAAAAATATAATTTTAAGTTATTAAATATATATTAATTAATTAAATTAAATTATAAAAATGGCTTTTCAAAATTGCGATGTTTCTGGTTATAAATTAATAGCAGATTTTGCCACATTACGATGGGAACGTAAAACGATTAAATTATTACATAAGAGAGGTAGAAAATATTATGAGCGTTTTAGACGAGTCCGCTAAGACACACCCGGCAACAGTTTGTTTAATAAAAAGTAGACTTAGTGGTGCCGCTATAGACGCGATAGCTTATGAAGAGTGTCTCGACTCATGGGAGCATATTAAAGTAGCCCTCATAAGTAGACTACGAGAACCCCGTAACGAAATTCAAGTTATGCAAGAACTAAGTAGGACGCGTAGAAATAGGCAGGAGGACGCCGAGTCATTCGGTAAGCGACTCAGAGAAATATTAGATATTTTGTTCTCCGTAGGCACGCACACAAATAAAGCGTATTATGAAAGCATGGTGATAGAACAATATATAAATAATTTAGAATTTCAAGTATCAATAGGCGTAAGAATAGCGCAACCCGCGACGCTAGAGTCAGCTATTGTTGCGGCTAGACAGGAAGAGACTAGAACTGCATATAATAAGACGTTTAATAATTTTGATAATCCTTCAACTTCACAAGCAAGGTTAAAAGAGCCAATTAGATCCTTTAACCAACAAAACCATAATTCATTTAAATTTAATAACCCACAATATCAGTCACCAAACCCGTCATATACACCTCGTCAAAATAACTATACCCCCGAACAACGACAAAAGTGGATTCAATCTATGTTACCGTGGAAGAACCGCCCACAATCAGGCAATTATAGACCCCCTTTAGGTAACTTTAGAAACAACATCCCCCAACAACAACAGGTGAACCCACCCCAAAAGGTTTCCGACGTAACTATGAGGTCTATCACAAAGCCTCAGACACCACAGTTTGCCGTTGAGGAGCTGTTCTACTCAGGTGGACCCTCAACAAGTGAACCGGCCTATAACGAGGAAGCACCCAAACCGTGCTACGAACAAGGTCAGTACCAAAATTTAGATAATGATATCCCTAACGATCAGGAATTTCAATGTGAACCAGAAGAAGGTGAAATTTCGCAGGATTTTCCCCCCTGGCACGAACACCGAGCACCCGACGTAGTAAAGCTCAACCACTATAAAGACCACCTTCCGTATATCGAACTACCCGAATTTCAAGGCAAATTCCTAATAGATACCGGCGCATCACGCTCTATGATATCGCCTAGCGTTATAATTGATACCATATTCGAAGAACTCATTGAATATGAACCATTCGAGGTTAGGACAGCACATGCAATCACGCGTCACGATCAAGTAGCTTATTTACCCCTTCCCCCGGCATTTAATAGTGACATTATTCATAAATTCCTTCTTTTCGACTTTGACCCTAAATATAAAGGACTTATAGGACTGGACTTATTACAAGCGTTATCGTGTAACATTAATATAAAAAATAAGATCTTATGTACAGCTGACGCAGAGATACCTATTTACTTTGACTATCCTAGTAAGAATCTTAAGATTGAACCAAGGTGCGAAAAAATTATAACAGTTAAAACTAACTATACCGACGGATATTATATACATGACGACTTTATGTGGTTCAATGGCGTAAAATCCCCCGCAGCTATTGTAGAAGTAAAGAAAGGAAAATTCAATACTTCAGTAATTAATTTTAATTTTGACAAAAGAATCATATCTAACTCGCAGACTATTAAATTACAACCCTATAGAGACCCCGTAGAAAAATGCAATTTAAATTCAATGCAAATAAATTCCGAGATTGAAAACGAATTATGTAATAACTTAAATAAAATACGTACCGACCATATGAACGAAGAGGAATCTCGTGAGATAACCAAGATCTGTTTTCAGTATAGAGATATCTTTTACTCTGAAAATATTCCTCTTTCTTTCACTCACGCGGTGAAACATCAACTAAGACTGACTGATCAGACTCCAATATTTGTACGAAATTATAGACAACCCCCACAACAACGTAAAGAGATACAAAACCAAGTAGATAATCTCTTAAATCAAGGAATTATTCGTGAAAGCATATCCCCATGGTCTTGTCCCGTACACATTGTCCCGAAGAAGCCAGATGCTTCTGGAAAAATAAAATGGAGACTTGTTATCGACTATCGAAGACTGAATGAGAGAATAGTAGAAGATAAGTACCCATTACCTAACATACACGACATACTCGACAAACTAGGACGAGCACAATACTTTACAACCCTTGACCTAGCTAGTGGCTATCATCAGGTTGAAATGCACCCCGAAGACATAGAAAAAACGGCGTTTACAACAGAAAGAGGTCATTACGAATTCCTTAGGATGCCATTCGGTTTAAAGAATGCTCCTAGTACGTTTCAACGGCTTATGGACCATATATTGAGAGGAATAGACAACGTATTTACATACTTAGACGACGTTATAATAATATCGACTTCCCTACAAGAACATATTGAGAAGCTTAGACAAGTGTTTGACAGATTTAAAACTCACAACTTAAAAGTACAGCTAGACAAATCAGAGTTCCTACAAAAACATGTAAAGTTCCTAGGACATGAACTGACAGACAAAGGTATAAAACCAAATCAGGACAAAATCAAAGCAGTTTTAAATTTCCCCTTGCCAAAAACTCAAAAGGACATTAAAAGCTTTCTTGGCCTAGTTGGCTACTACAGAAAATTCATAAAAGATTTTGCTAAGCTAACTAAACCTATGACGTTATGTTTAAAGAAAAATAGTAAAATAATACATTCCCCACAATTCCTAGAATCTTTTAATAAATGCAAACAGATATTGACTAACGCCCCTATTTTACAATACCCCAACTTCGATGAACCTTTTATATTGACGACAGATGCATCAGACATAGCCCTCGGTGCAGTATTATCTCAAGGATCTGTAGGTTCAGATAAACCTGTAGCTTACGCATCCAGAACCTTATCTGAAACTGAAACTCGCTACTCGACGATCGAAAAGGAACTGTTAGCTATAGTATGGGCAGTGAAATATTTTAGACCTTATCTTTATGGTAGAAAGTTTACTATCTATACAGATCATAGGCCCCTAACATGGTTGATGTCATTAAAAGATCCTAACTCTAAACTGACACGATGGAGACTGAAACTCGCAGAATATGACTATAACGTTATTTATAAAAAGGGACGACAAAACACCAATGCAGACGCCCTATCACGAGCCAAGATTTATCACAATAGTATTGATTCTCTAGCAGTTAACTTAGATGACAATAATGACGAGAACTTGATAAATCAGATATTCGAAAACGTCCAATCAGAGACAGAACCCCCATCTGAAAGAGTAGAAAGACAAGCAACCCCATCTAACGAAAATAATGACAACCCTAATAACGATAATCTACCCCAAACAAACACGCAACCCCCTACAATACAATCGGAATCGGATACTATGAGTGTCGTGACATTTGACCCCGATAATCTAGTTTCGACTAATCATACTCAACCTGATAATGAAAACAGAGGTATACTAATTTTATCAGATACAATAGATCGACAGCTAAAACAATTTCATATAAGATCAACCCCTGGCTCAACTTATATCGTAGATAATAGATCGACAACCTCACGAACGACTATTAAAGACGTGTTTATCCCAGTAAACAATACGGAAAAGGAAATAATTCAATTTCTTAAAGAGCATACCATTGCTGATAGAGTATTCTATTGTTATTTCCATGACGAAGATTTATACCTTGCATTTTCTAAGGTATATACTACGATATTTAATAATAGAGGCTCTAAGCTATTCAGATGCCCTTCACGCGTTACTCTCGTTGAAAACAAGTCAGAAAAAATTATCGCAAAACACAACCAGGCAGCTGAAGCAGTTACTTTTAAGGTAGGTGAAACAGTTTATAAGCAGGTGGCGAAGACAACGAGGAATGATAAGACCAAACCGGTATTTAAAGGACCCTACAAAATTATACATTTACATCCTAATAGTATAGCTGAGATTATAGGCAACCACCCTAACTCTAAATCAATTAGAGTACATTTCAAACTTCTACGAAGACCACATCTTGTTCCAGGACCCTCGTCTTCGGAGCCCTCTTGTTCCAGACAAGATCCAAACTTACGTTTGAACCCGTAGATAATGCTAATGGAATCCTTTTACTGCGACAAGGTTTTGTTATAAAACAAATTGATTCCTTGAACCTAGCTTGTGTTTATAATGTTACGCAATTGCATTTAGTTTCAATCGAACTAATGTCATTATATGCAAGTACTAAAGCAGCCGAAAACAACACTGCTTCGCAGGATTTACATAGGACATATAGAGATCAGATAGAACATAACTTAGATTTAATTAGTAAGAAAATCATTTTTATTGCACCTAGGATAAGAGTAAGACGTGGTATTATTAACGGTTTAGGCTCAATAGTTAAGTTAATAACAGGTAATTTAGATAATGAAGACGCGATTCGTTTCGAAAGCGAAATAAATAAATTACGTAACTCAGTAGTTAAAATCAAGAAATCGCAGAAACAAACACTTTATTTGGCGGAAAATAATATTAATGAATTTTCTATTCAGTTAAATAAAATAAATAATAATCAAAATAGATTGGTATCCATTTTACAAAATATTACTATTAGCTCAAATACAACTATGAATCAATTGCACTTTTTAGAGATATACGTTCAAATAAGTTTTAGTTTACAAATAATTTTAGATAAGTTAATGATACTAGAAGATGCGATGACGTTCTCGCAATTAGGTATAATGCACCCTAGTATTATAAGTACCCGTAATTTAATATCGGAACTTAATATTATGCAAAGACTTTATCCCTTAAGGACTGTAGCAGATATAAGTATTAATAACATTCATAAAATAGAAAAGTCTATTAATGTAAAGGCCTACAGCACAGATAACTCTTTAACATTTATATTAGAAATCCCATCCATTTATCATAAGATATATGATTAAATACATTTATACTCCCTTCCAAATAAAGAAAACCTAACCATTATTCCTAAATCCAAGTTCCTTGCACTTGGAAGCGACGAGTATGCTTACCTGGAAGAAGAGTGCAAGAAGATATCAGAAGACACTCGACTCTGCAAATCTCTCAACACTAAAGTCACTGAGAATTCAGACGATTGTATCATATCCCTTATCAAACATCAAAATGGAAACTGTACCCGCGCTAAGATGAATCTAAAACAAGGAATTATCCAGAAAATCCGAGAAAACACATGGTTGGTGATAACGATAGAACCGGAAGTAATAAAAACGCAATGCGGAAGTAAAACCGATTATAGAAGAGCATCAGCCATATTTCTTATAACCATCACGGAAAACTGCAACGTAACCGTCATGAACAGGACCCTAGACTCGCACAGTAGCACCGTCACTATGAACGAGATTGTCCCACTACCGAATGAGAAAATCTTAGATCAAGAGGCAGTGCACTATGAACTACACATGGACGACGTTTCGCTAGATAACATCCACGAGCTCCTGAACAAAATAGAAGATGTTGATGAAATAGATTATAGTCCCTGGATTAATAAGATGGCTATTCCCAGTTGGTCCACCTTACTTCTATACGTTCTAATCATAGCTTTTGCAGTATGGAAGTTCTATCCACTCAAGAGTTCCCCCAAGGACCGGAAGCGCGAGGACGCTCCTGAAAGCTGCAGGACCAGCTTCCATCTTAAGGAGGGAGGAGTTAAGGTGCCGTAACCCACGGAATCCGCTGAAGAAGCAAGGTGCAAGACAATGGGCTTCGCGGAATCCCAACCGGGTTACGGAATGCAACATGAATTTTATTTAAAAATTATAATTACTCATAATTCTGTCTTCAGTCAAGAAAGTCCTGTCTTTTTTTCATTTAATTATTTAAATATTGTAATATTAAATAAAATTATCTTTTTTAAAAAGACTTTCTATCGCCGCCATATCATAACTACTCTAACTAACTTTTGTCAACTAACTTTTGTTAAATAAATGAACATTGTTCTTATTTAAGTCTATATTATTTTTTACTTTAATTTTTTTATTTAATTTTTTATTGAAAAACAAGGATGAAAGCTTTATGTTTCTGCTAAGCACAAGGTACTTTTCATTACCAGATGGGAATTCAGCTAAGAGGGTAATTGAATTGGTTACCGACTGAGGTCAACGTTTAGCAACGCAATTATTTCATAGACGATGTTCTCATACCATTATATTCAATATTGCATATTCGTGGAACCAAAAAGCTCGAGGATTTTAAATTAATATTACAAATTTTCTATACAATATAACTAAGACTATAAGTTGGTAACTTTAATCATTCTCTAGATCATCTGTTATTATTAAATTTCCCCCACATGATAAAAAGTTACTAGTAAAATTTTATTTTATAAACATCTGGTATTGTTTTATGCAATACCAAAGACAAACATTTTTAAATTTCCTGTATATTTTATACAAGGTTATATTTTAATTAACTCGATTAATACAAAAAAGTAGTACTATTCCATTGTGCTAAGATAAGACGTGTTTGAAAAAAAAGATACAAATACTTAGACATGCCTACCTTTTCAAAACGGATTGGCAAGTAATACATAATTTAGGAAATCTTTAACCCTTGTTACGTCCACTCAGCGATTGCCGCTTTCCCAGACTCCACTCGACACCGGAGGTGTAGTGTTCCACGGCTGGGAAAGAAACTTCGCGCCACCTCGCCTTTCCCTACCTAACTTCGGTGGGATCGGACGCCATTAGTATTTAAGATAGCATAGTACATAGTATAAGAATAGTTATAATTAATTACTTGTAAATAAATAGATTTATTTGGATAGTGAGTTTTGTGTACCCAACAGTCGCCACCCATAATATAATTCACTATTTAAGGTAAAGGCAGAATAGATGCCACCAAATAACAATGTTTATATTACCTTCTTATTATGGGCAGTGGCATATATGCTGCCTCCAAATTTCCCAACAATTTTCATTTTTGGACAAAATCTTAAAATTTACAAAAAATATTTCAACTAAAATACTAAAAAATTATTTTCCTCGGCTTTACAAAGGGTTTAGTCTCTTCCAAAGTGAGGGGTAAATTATAAACCAATTATCCTACCTCCATGTCTGCACTGAGTTCAAATTCGCTACTCCTAAGTAAACGTCAAGAATTTTCGCCGGTCAATCATCGTGTTATTAGAATAGGGAATGTTTAATAATTTCGGAACTGTTAAAACTGAAAAAACGTATTTATTTGTCAATTATAGAATTACTTACAGTTTTAGTTAGCGAATTAGAATTTATAGTTACAATTTTATCATTATTATTGTTTCTTTGTAAGTTCAAATATCCTTGAATCCTATGCTTAGATACATTGTAATTTAACCCGCGTTTACGTTGCGTTGGTTAAGACGAGACGACGAAGACGCCCGTCTACGTGGTTTGACAGGCGCTCCGCTCGGCCGGATTTATCCTCAGATAAATTAGGTTGGTTTCGCTCTTGTATACTTGTACTACTTGAAATGTTTATTTATCTAAGTTTCGCTATAAAACAGATGTTATTTTAGCGGCCCTTATATAATATGGTGCCGAAATATCTATGTATAACATATATTTTTTACTCAGACTAAGAGTGTTTTTTTAAACTGATAAATGTATTATGTATATTTTTACAAAAAAAAATAGTTTGTGCTGAAATATATATAGAATGTAAATAAAATATTAGAATTTGTAGTTTTTGCTTATTATATGGGCTACGTTATACCAAAATTATGGAAAACAAGGAAAATTATGCGCAAATTATACATTGCGCGTTCACACACATAGAGTTCATGAACTAGCGTATATCTTCAGACTTTAAGAGTAACAGTTATCTTTAGTAGTATTGTGTATATAATTAACATTTTGAGTTACCTTAAGTGACGTCGTATTAATAATTTATTCATCGTTTCACTTAAAATTAATTTAAGACATAATGACTTTAATAAACAGTGTCTGTTACACTTTCACGGCTAATTCGCTTGACAAATATTGATGAAATTTGGCACAGTTAGAACTTAAAAAATATAGACCAGGATAACATATAGGGAAATATACTGTTTTCTTTCAGGAGCATATTGCATTATTGCGGGCATTTAAACGCTTAAGTTAGCGTGAAAGACGTCGCGGATATTACTAGTTTAATACCTATATGTAAATTATGAATGAAAACGGAATTGACATTGTAAACCCCTCCCTACACTTAAAGCTATTACCCATTATTGTTTACCGATACTCTATTAGTATAATTGCTATGGGGAACCCCCGATAAGTATATCCAATAGCCAACTCAGTTTTTAAAGAGACTATCTAAATTGCATTTTATACGTCATCCACCACCAATCCATTAGCTCTATCAACAAACCGGTCAATGCAATTTCAATTTACCTGAACGGATATAATAGCTGTACAGAGTATATTGCGAGAACTTTTATTATTTACTTAATTGAAAGGCAGAGAATTAATAAATTCAACATCCACAAAATGATCATAGTACCATTTCTTATTCAGTTGTTTTATATACAAGGCCGCAGTCATCCCTAAAAGTATCCTCTTCAACATTTGAGTTACAGAAGGAAAAAGACAAGAAGTGAAATACGGGTAATATATATTTGAAAGGAAAGTAAAAGAAAAATGACACGAATCCATGTACCTAGATGAAATATTTGCACTCGAGTTAACACAAAACGAAAAGTAAGAACATCGCAAGAATTTCATCGGTACTTTTGAGATATTTAAAAGATAAAACAAAGGGTAACGTTTTTATCTTGTTGATAAGGTTTATGTTGTATTAGTTATTTATAATAACATCCACAAGTGATTTTTGATCCAAAATTTCAAAACTATCAATGAGGGATATAACAATAATTTACTACAGTAAATAGGTAAGAAAAAAAAACTTTACAGAACCACCACCTGATGAACACTGATAAGTTTTCACTTTTAACAACTTTAGGAATCAGAGTAAATTCTGGGACCTCCGATGAAACTACTAATTGAATAAAAATTAATTGAAACTAATTTTGAACATTCAATATTTTTAAATTAAGCCGGTTTTTACCCTTAAAGGCAGTAAGACGGCTATTTGACTATTGTGAGAATTTTCTGAATATATTTTATGGGAAAATATTAACGGAATCAACTGAAAAAAATAACTCGCTATTAGACAACTATTAATTATATGAATATGAATGGGAACCTCCATAACGCATCTAATTAATTTTGCTATTTCAAAACCTTTGCCCTGAAGTCAAACAAAATCAGCCAAACTATAATTACGGTAAAATAAACAGCACACACGAAATGTGTTTCGATAACCTGTTAATTAAAATCGACTGCGATAATTATCGCTGACATCATCAATTTAAATTTTGTTTGCATGCAAATGATTGCTCTGAAAAAACAGGAATCCATTGCTCGGCAATTATTTTGAGAGGGAAAATGATTAAATGTTAAATAATTACCTATCGTTACTCTATAATACTAGCTATCAATCGCATCGTGTTGAGTTAAATTTCCTTTCATCTATTACTCTATAGGAATTTAACATACAAAAGTAAATGTAGAAGTATTTTTGTCACTCCTTTTATGCCTGAACACAGCAACGGATCGAGGTTATTGTTTCTATGGAGACAGCTGAAGGCCTTAAGATATAGGCTATTGTTTAGTTTAGTACTGAAATCCACGCAGACGAATTCGGGAGACACATATATCTTTGCACTTATATGTGGGATCAAGGTATAACATTCATCCAGATAACGAACAAAAAAATTTAATTACTCCTTTATGTATTAAATATATTATATTTTCAGCATTATGTCAAATTAAGTAGAACATACACACCTTTTATATAGACTCATCTCATTAGTTATTGATGTTTAAATTAAATTTACTTGTTACGTCAGAACTAGGAAGCATTGTATTCTACAATGCTTCTAAAGTCTTACTAGGTCATACTTTCAGACTGTTACAAAGAAAAGTCTAATAAATTTTTCTAAAAGAAACCTTTACAACACCTACGTGGTACAAAAAAAGGGTGTGAGTAATGGCCTACATTTTTTAATGTCACTGACTAAAAAAGGTCTTATTTAAAGGGATGTAAACACAGCCCCTTCTTGGGATAACATGTAAGGAATGTTTGGAGGTCACAGCTGCTCGGTTTTTTGCATTGTCAGTATGAATCTCATGAATAATTCCATTATTCATTGTTTTATATCGGTAATCTTAACCGCGGCGAAAATAAAGGAGGGAAGCTAATTGTAAAAGTATTTCCAAAGCTAGTGGTTACAATTTCGAAATTCTCTATTCGCAACTGCTCTTCAAGAGGTGGGATACTAAACCGTCAATCACATTTCTGTATATGCTATCTCAATAGTGCATGAGCTGTGACATAAAGTATGTTATTTATAAATAAATAAACACTACATAATAATAATAAAAAAATCGTAACACTTGTCTGTGAATACCTAGAAGAGGTAAACGAACACAGGCTTCGGACTATATATACTCTGAAATATGTATATCTGCAGAGATAAAATACTACTTACATGCTTTTCGGTACTCATTAATGTGTTTAATAGAATTAAAAATCATCATTTAAAACTTTTTAATTTAGTTAGTCAATTATGTCTTCCAAATACATGTATGTTTTTTATCATTAATTCTATTATTTAAATCTTAATGTACTTACTCATTGTTAAATGATGTAAAAAAATTGTTTAAACTTAAAAAATTTCGATGACGATGAGATCACGGAAATCTATCAATTAGTATAAAATCCTGTTGGAATTAAGCAGTTTTTAAGTAGGTATATATAAAGTAACGTAAGTTCCCAATATACCATAAAAATGTGTCAACTAAGTAGCGCGAATCATGAAACAACATTAATTTTGATTTTAACTTCCCGTGATACGGAATCTTGTTAATTAAATTTAATGTTCTGTGGGAGGAAGATTGCTACAGAGCGTGTCAAATATTTAATTGCGATTGTACACAACTGGGAATTTAATACAAATTGCGAAGCTGTATTTCATCCTTAAATATTATATTAAAATTTATGTTTTTTTTTCTTAATACTGGGGGAAATAAGAATATAAACTGTTCGATCTGTACTTTATCGATCTGCACGTGTAACAAAATATTAATAATATCTCTAATATATTATATACTTAAAATGTGTGTTGTTTATTATCATAGATGTTATCTTTCTGTATAGTTATAGTGTTACTAAATACGGTAAATATTGTCAGATGTCTTTAATTAGGTAACCGCATCATCGTTATGGTATTTTTTTCACAATAAATTACAAACCAAACTATTAAAATTTTTTAAATCTTCTTTTTACTTCTATTAAAATGTTATAAAATAAAATAATTTCTTAACACGCCCCTCATTATCCTCCTGCCCTTATCCCACTCTAAGTGCGGTTGGCACAACATGTTACAAACATGTTGTCACATGATTTGGCTACGTATTTTACGACCGGCCGCCTATCTGATGTCAACTTACCTTAGTCGTATTTTACGACCCCTCGGTAAGAAATAGGGTGGTCAATCCTACTCAACCGGATACGACACGGTGGGTCAACTTACCTTAGTCGCCTTTTGCGACACCTCGGTAAGAAATGAGGGTGGTCTATTCTACTCAGCCGCATACCACACGGAGGGAAAAAAAATTGTATACAACATTTGCAGGTTTATATTTTATTAATATGAAATAAAAAAAAAAATTAAAATTTAATATTTATTTAGTGAGTCATCAATTAAACGACCACCATCTATTACCATTGAAAAGTATTGCCTTGCCTTTGAAAAGGATTCTCTTGTTTCTGTAGTTTAAAGAATTTAATTTTTAATTTTTAATTCTTTGTAAACAAATAGCAATATAATTTTAACATAAAGTTTAACTGAATATTGTAATAATAAAAAATATATAATCATTATATAAAAACGCGTATTAATAAAAGAAAAACTGAAGTAAAATCTAATTAGAGCTTATTTTCATAAAAAGCGTTGTGCTCGTGCACTACATGCGCGAAGTAATGGGGGGTACTCGACATAAGGTGGTCGGGAGATGCGATCTGCATACATTAGCCTAACGCCTCTTAGTTTTGACACCTGCTCTCAGCATATGAAAATGCGGTGAGATGGATGGTGCAAACATGTCGCGAATAAAGACAGTTTTCAACTTTAGATATGGTTTGGTATGGATGGTTTGTTTTTAAGCTTATGGCTTACCGTACGCGCATCTTAAGTGTCTTACACCCGTATTCATAGACATTACTATGAGGACGCATAGTGCTCAGGTACGCATAGGGTCATTCAAACTAATTCATAGACATTACTTGAGTAAAATGTTCTACTATGCGTTTGTCAAAATTGACGCATAGCTAGAATAGATAAGGAGCTACTTTAGCGAACGCATAGTGATCTCGCGCTGCTTTGGTTTAAGTCAAAATTCTTTATTAGATATTTATTTATTATATTTTATTCTAAGAATTATTTTATTTTTACTAGTAAATAATATAAGTCAAACTATACAACAATTGCGAATTACGGGAATACCAATATAAGGTTATGTTTATTTGTTAATAACATAGTCATTTTTCAAAAACTGGACCAATCAGAGAGCGAAATTGGACGCATAGCGTTCTTTTAGTTGAGTGTTGCCTAAGTTTATGAAATGGAAGGCTTGACACGAGGAACGCATAGTGAACTAGGCTCCTTTGCATAGTCTTTGTAGTTACTTACCTAAATACGCTTCTCCAATACGGGTGTTACTCTACTCTGAAGACTCTGAGTCTGTCTAGGGGTCGACGGTAGACTCGACGGGATTCTACGTTGGCATGTTAAAAAAATGGAGGTTTCACAATTTTTTAATTCACTAGCTGTGTCAATATCTTGGCCCGAGTGGAAATCTGTGTCACAGAGTTTTTCCTATTCAGTTTACATAAAATCGTAACATTCCATTAATCTAATCCTACCTTAAGAATTGCACTATGTTTAGATGTAAACCATACAACAATTCGTTCAGTAGATTTGGAGAAAAAAAATCACGTGACAGACAGCTTTAAGGGGCTTTGTTATATAATATGTATTTTATGTATGTTTTTATGGTTTATTGTAGAGTTTTGGGAATATGGTAGAAATGTAGCTGCAGTGGGTACGTTGGAACCAGGTAAATTTTGAAAATGGTCTGGGTTTAAAATGTTAAAATTATCACTGAAATAGACAAAGTATTGAAATAAACTGATAACTGATTTATAAATCTTTTAGAGAACTCTTCAGTATAAGATGCAGTGTTTTAGTTTTGACACCAGCTTTCCCCGAGTGTAAAATACACTAAGATAGATGGCGCAAAACTCCTGAATAAGCCAGTTGTTACAGCGGCGTTGCTGGATGAATTATTTCTCCGCTGGCTCCCTAAAATGCTTAAATGAATGGAATGCTCACCAAATGTAACTTACTGAATGTTTCAGCGTAAATAAATTATGTTATTGTATCTTTTCTGGTGATGGAAAAGCTATTGAACATTTTTCCGATTTCTTTTTGTACAATAACTTATGAAGTTTCTTCGCATAAAAGTTTACATCACTAAGTCAGTTCCCATAATAAAATAAGAACTTAGTAAACAACCGTGTGACTTTCAACGGCTGCATAGTTGAGTCACTAGGTATTAAAAACCTTATAAGTATATCGTGCAAGTGTACTAAGATCATATTACTACTATTCTTCATTAAAAGTGTACATATATGTTATATATATATTTCTTATCTTTCTTCTTTTTTCTTACTTTTTGTATTACAAAAAACTGCCATACGTGGCCATTTACAATTTAAACTCGCGTGATTCCCTGCGAGAGAAATTCAAGAAAACAGGTATTCTCACAATGGCACATTATTTTTAGTAATTTAATTTTTGTACATAAGAATATATGGTCATGTATATAATAGACAAAGTAGTAACCGACATAAGCTTGCGGTTCCTGCTTTGTGCCTTGCAAAAGTAAATAAGTCATTTGTGGGTTTGGGTATAAGATTCTATAATAAAATACCGCAATCGATTTTATCTTCACCACTAAGCAGTTTAAAAACGCTGTTAAAGAAAGGCTGATACAAAAAGCCTACTATACAATTGAGGATTATGTAGATGATAAAAATGTGTGGATTAAGCTTCTCCTCTACCCTGTACAAGATAGTAATAATATATATATATTTAAATATTATTTGAAAAGAGTAACCACCGAGTTTCTTGCTGGCTCTTCTCGGTAGAAAAACAGCTAGAATATTTTGAATTTGAATTTATCGGCCCATTTGCTTTGGAGTAATCCTGTTCATTATCCTCAGTTTTGATCCTCATAGGATAACGGTGAGAGCAGACTACCCCGAGCAGAAATTTATTTTATAATAAAAATTTATATATTAAATTGTTCTTTTCAATTTTTGATAGCTGCATAAGCTTTTGTCACTTACAACTATAACTTTTAAATAAATTTAAAATTGCATTATTTAAAAGCCCACACACCACTGGAGTGTGTTGCATTAATCGTCCGTTATGAAAGTGTTAATGTTATGGAATAATATTATACTAATTTAATATACTCGAAAATCTTAATAGTGACTATAGAATCTATGCATTAATAACACTTTCTTTCCTGACAGTTCCTTTTCTCGTGCACGAACACCGAAAGATAGATGGCATAAGCTTGTCTTGAATAAGACAATTGTTACAATCGCAGTGCTGGAAGAATTATATCTTCACCGGCTTCCGTAAAATGCAAAATTTATGGATTGTAACTTACTGAATATTTTATAACGTGAATAAATTCCATTTTCCAGCTGGTTACGCTAGTGGGCTGAGTACTTTAGTGTTTTAGCAACGGACTTTTTATGAAATACAACATAACCTGTTTTACAATTTCAATTCAATTATTTTAAACAGTAAAGCTTTGATGACACTTCATTGAAACTCAATTTTATTCTATATACGACTTTCTAATTAATTTTAAAATATCGAAAACAGCTCATTTTATAAATAGAGATATAATGTAACTTATACCACTCTCCAGATCTCCAACTATATTTAATAATAATAATAATAAAGAATTAAAAAAACCAAAACATATACCTACGCATTTATAATAGGCTATGCATGTAAAAGTAAGGTATAGGCCCATTACAATCCCACTGCTGGGCATAGGGCCTCCGCTCTCCGTTTCTGGAGAGAATAGTTAAAGCTAAGACCTACCACGCTGCTTCAATGTGGATTTTACGTTACACATATCCACAGAATTCTCTAGATATATACAGATTTCCTCACGATTTCCTTCACCGAAAAGCGTGTGATAAATCGCAATTATCAATTAGACACTTAAGTTTTAATAATAAAACTCATTGGTGCCTCATTGGACTCTTTCGAGATATCGAAAGCACGGTTTCACCGCTCTCACACCTATGCATGTAGTTTGATCATATATATTTTAGGTTGTCGAGACTGTGTAGAAATAGCTTCTGGCTTTTCATCACGACATTTAATGTATTGATAAGCTGCCGGCAGAGTAATTCTAGAGCGAATGTTATATTAAAACGGTTCGGTACTTTCAGCTGGCAAGTTTAAACGGCGTATTCGGACGAGGGTTGTCACTCCGAGGAACGTTTTAATAATGCACGCGCTCGTTTAGTATGAAAATTAGCTGAAAGCTGCCCCACTGTAGCGGCATCGTTTGTTTTATTGATGCACTGAATATGTATACCCACTGTTTGTGTATTTGATGACTATTTTGTATGCGGCGTTCATATCAGTTTTGGGGTTTACACTTGTTAAAACCCGCCCTGAGATGCGTTTATTGGTATTGGTGATATAGAAGGTTTTGATTGATGATATTGTAGCATTGATTAAGGTCTAGTGTACCAACTAGCCAGATTTCCAAAATATCCCTCTAAAAATGTAAAGCATTAATGACGTTTAAGTTTCACCATAACAATAAACAACGTCTATCTAACTTGGTGTTCCCTGGAATGGAACTGGGAATTGTAAACACTAGAGGTTTTTGCAGTGCTTCCCATTACAATATGATAAGTAATATGAAAAAAATGTAAAGTAGTGTTCAAACAACATATTACTAATTAAATTAATGTTCATGATGAATATTTCTATACAAAATTTAACTAATGTTCAAGGTAATTTAGATTTATGCCTACGCATGAAGAAAATTTATGTAATCCATACCCGTTGTAATGAGAAAACAAAAGCTAAGTCCTGCGACCAACGTAAGCAATATGTCGATTAAGGATATTTGCATATATTATTTTTTCATACGTTTTACAAATATAACAAAAAAATCAAATATCTAGAGCTATAATAAAGTATCACAAAACATTAAACACATTAAAAATCTTAATACTTTTGTTAATATAAAAATCATCTACTTATTACTTACAACTTTATAACTTTGATGCCTTAAGAAGAAGAGTGAATAGACCTTAATGAGGCAAGTGCGCTCCATGCATGCGGAACGGCAAGAGTAAAATTGAAGTTTGAAAGCTTGTTTTTCAAGCTCGGCATTCATACTAATATTATAAATGCAAAAGTCTGTTTGCACATCTGTCAGTTACGCCATCTAAAAGTAACCAATAGAGATTGTTTTTCATAATTAAAGCTTATACTAAGAATATTGCCGCTTTTCCTTCGGAAAAAGGGAAAGAAACGCAAAAAGCACAAAACATTATTAACATTATAACGCTTAAGTTGATGGGAACAAAGTTGCGGGTTTGGCGGTCAGTAATACTGTAATAATTAATAGTATTAATGGCAACTACTTTATCCTAACGTAACACTTAAATGATTTGTTCGTATTAGTAAATATTGTTGGTACAAAAATAAATTGAATCTAAAATCAATACTCCACAAAGGCCGTCCAAACAAAATTAAACTCTAAACTGCTAAAATTTTCTCTATCGAAAAAGATTTTATACTATCGCATTATGTAAAGAGTACGCCCGTTTCAATTTTTCTACGTCCCTTGCGTATCTCATATAAAGATCTGCAGCCAATCGCGAAAAGTATCTTTATGCTATCGAGCCCATACGTGCCTCGATTTTTGATGTAACCGCAACTGGTCGAAATACTGGAATCAAATGATATATTGTCGTTATATTTAGTTACAATATGTACTAAAATTATTAACATTGTAACGTTAGAACATGTTATATCTGATCTGTAATATCTGAATATATCAGATATTACAGGCACTACTATTTTTTTAACAATTGAGACAATTATATGCACAGACAATTAATTGTCTTAACTGAACTGTGATAAATAAAAAAATAATTTAGTTTATAAATAGAAGCTATGATTCATAAATTACTTTACACAAAAATTAATGAACACATATTTTTAATAGCTGATTCATTAAAACACTTTTATCTTTTATTATATTCTTATCAAATTCAATACAATAAAAATAATTTTGAATATGAAATATAGTACGCGGCATTAAATAACGCACATCGATGTTTAGAACGAAACAGCCAGTTCGGTTCCGTAGAGCGTTGTCAGTGTCCCTTAGCTAGTATGTGACTTTTCACACGGGTTTGTCAGTCTGTGCGACAGAGACAATGCTCTATGAAGCAGATTCTAGCCGATTTTCCTCACCAAGCCTCGATGTGCATTATTTATTGCCGCGTACTATAAATACTTTTCTTCAGTTTTGTGAATTTTTGTTAAAATTTAACTTACTTTAAATTTACGCTTACTGTAATTTTTAAATTTAACATTTACTTTTTGTTAACTCACATGCTGACCGTTTATCGTTATCATTTATATAACAGTTTGAAGTAATAGGCCACACCCTGATAAATGTTCAGCTAAGGTCATCAAATCGCTTCATTTATTAGCAAGATATAATGCTAAGCATACAATATGGCTGTTGCCATATTGTATGCTTAGGATTCACTACGTGTTAAATGCCGTACGTCATACAAGAGCTGAAAAGTTAACAAAACGCGGTAAAAGTAAACAAAACATTACAACATTCATAACCTTGGCAATTCGTTATTCTAACGCCCAATAATATTTTATCTTGGCTCTATATAAGTAGGGACTCTTCATGTTTGGACGTCCGCCGTTGGGCATTGCTGACTTCAAGGCATTTTAAAACTGCACGACCTTGTGCTGATGGATCCAGCCGCCTCTTGGGACGTTTTAAGGATATCTATTTGCCTTGTGGAAGGTTCACAATTATTATGATTACACGAGGGAATATAATACAATACAACCAACACATTAGAATTCATTTAGTTCAGATATTCATTCTCATAACATACGTGATATATATCTCAAATCAAATCAAATCAAATCAAATCATATATTTTTAATGCTTTGGGGAATGCACCATGTTCAATGCAGAGATTAAAAATGTGAGACAAAACACCAGAAATAGTATCAGCAGTATATTTTACTACTTTTGTTACGATAACATCATGTCCCACACTTTGTGTATTTTTGAGTGATTTTACTATTTGATTTATTTCAATTGTAGTTACAGGTGACATAAACATCGAGGATAATACATTAAAGGGATTTTCATTTTTAATTGTGTTGCAATTTATAACTGGTTGGTTGGTTTATAATTAAATTATTATTAAATCTTTCTGCAATTACTATACTATTACTATATATTCAACTGGCTTACTATATTGCTTCAAAAACTATTCATTAAAATATGTATATATGAATCATGCTCAAAATAAAGTACACTTACAAATATAAAGCCTTACGCTGATTTATTAAAAATATGAACTGAGAAAAAATATTTTCTAATCTAAGATGGAGTGGATATACATCACATCGACTAAAATTAACTGGTCGTCTATTTAATATTCAATGATGAAAAGTATATTTAATAATTCGTTACATAATAGGGCTATTTTAATATTTTTGAAGTGAATCTAAATCTGATTGAATAAATATATTAATTTTCTCTCACGAGATTTTGATATTTTTACAATTGAGTTTTGATGGATATGATTACACAAATATCTCAATTTCATTAAAAAAAAATTGACAATTCACTCACAGTTCCGTTTCACAGGATATCGGGGAGCATGACGTTAAAAATTTTCCGGGTTCTTTAACGGGTTTCATTCATAACTCACGGCCGAGTGGAGCCATCGAATATTTCAAGTTGTACCCACCCCCATAAATTCCGGGCGTCGGGTTGCCAAATTAGGCGCGAGAAACGTCGACTTATTCCTCCCCATTACCTCGGGCATTAAGGTGCTTTTACACGGAGACAACTCTAATGTTACTGTTATGCTTAGTACGTAGTATACGGTACTCAGAAAATAATAGAAATGTAGCTTTTTAAATTACTCTTGATGGATATGTTGCTTTCTTTGTTACATTTTTTACGTAAACAATTATTATATGATATCTCAGATCAGGTAACAATATAATTAATTCATTTGATATGCAATAAATAATTTAATAACTATAAACGACACCACGAGAGCAATTAAATAAATAAATATATGGGACACGTACACACACGATCGTCCGTCCCCAAAATAAGTAACTTAATACTTGTGTTATGGGTGACAGACAACTGATAGATATACTACATATATAATTTTAAATACATACTTAAATACAAATATACACCCATGCTCGAAGAACCGACTAACACAATTAAAATGTTTAACATCTGAATTAGAAATGAAATGCATTTAACGTGTCATAATAATATTGTCATTGCAGCTTAATGTATTAGTCTTTTTAATCAAAATGGGCTATGCACTGGGTGTGCCGAACTGGCTATATTAGAAGTGCTTATATATGGTCAATCTAGATTAATAAAATACGAGTAAATCGTTTAAAGAATTATGTTTATCGATGTAGAACAACGAAACCAAAAAGTTGATTGGCAGGAAATATAATTCACAGAAGCAAATGTTGTTTCTTTGTAAGGTGTTGGAAGTATTGACATGCGTCTGCAATGTATATGAAATATATCTGATAATATATCTGAAATGTATATATATATATATATATATATACACGTACAATATATATCTACTAAATCTAATTCTGAAGCATTATATTGGGGTTTTGATATTACTATTATTTCTCTTAAATATAAGCATACGCTAATTTGAAATAACAGAACCCGGAAGTAGAAAACATGTAACGTGCTTTTAATATTATTTTTTTATTCAAGAGCGTTATACGTTGATGTGAATTGATGAATGTTTTAGTTATAATATATGTGTATAATTTTGAGGTATCATATATTTTTTAAAGATATATTTAAAAAAATATTTATTTATTATTGTTAATAATCATAACTTAATTTTAAGGCAGAAACGGAATAGAATTTGCTGTTTGTAAAACTGTCTAGAACAAAACCGAAGGTGTCATAATTGGCCATCATTTTAAATAAATGGTTTATTTGATAAGTAAGTAAGATTAGAAGAACATAATTTACACAAGTCGGTATTCTCAAAAGAACGCCACGTGTAGCAGCACCTTAAGTTAAGCATACCTAGTCATGAGTGGGACTAAAAACTTTTCACGTACTGTCGCAGGTGCTTTCAACATTACTCCTTTGAAATTGAACTTGCAATTTTAGAGTTGTGTTGTTCCAATACGTGAGCTTTTACAAACTGGCTCGGACATTTGACTTTCTAGTACAGCAGGAAGAACACTTTTAATGAACGCTTCGATTCACAACCAAATTTTATGGATTTAGAGAAAATGTAGATGCTATTCAGCGAGTTTAGAAAAAACGAACTATTGATATGGGGCACAGAAACATTACGATTTCGATCTAAAGTCAACTTAATAAAATTTACTTTAGATTTCTCAAACCTTCACATAAATCCTGCGTGGTTTTCAAAAGTATTGTTTATGTATTTAATATCTGTATTCTGAAGTGTCTTGGCAAATAAGTCATTATAGGTACTAGAGTAGGGAAGTCAGCGTAAAAAGTGCCATATTACATAAAAATTTTATATAAAGAGAGAGCAAATGAGAGTAGTCTATCTTTCTTTTATTATATGTGATTAGACACATATAAAGGATACGAGTTTTATCATCCCTCTTTCTATTTATTGTTACACTATCTCTTAAAGGCCTGCCTATGGCTCCCCTACTCTAGTATAATAACTCTATGGAAAATTAAAAAAAAAGAAAACAACACACCTACCATATTATTGTAACCTATTTAAATCATACTATTGAATAATAGATAAGTTTTATAAACTCGTGTTACAAAAGTAATAATAAAATTATTTTGCTATAATCCGCAATACAGTAAATAGAAAATATATATAGTGCTAAATGTATAGTGAACTATCCGTTTTTTCATACCCGTTACATGCAGGTACTCCACGACAAAATCGCAAAGCAGTCGTCGTCGTGTCGTGGAGTCTATCTCCTGATGATGCTTCGGTTGCGGGGCGGAACGATTGTTGAATTTGTGATAGTGAACGTGTGTAGTGCTTGTGAATTGTGGTGGCAGTGGTGGAGGTTTGTGCATGTGTTTTTACGAATCCTGCATGTAACGGGTATGAAAAAACGGATAGTGCACTATACATTTAGCACTATATATATTTTCTATTTACTGTATCGCAGATTATAGCAAAATAATTTTATTATTACTTTTGTATTATGGATCTCCGCAAAGTAACGCCTAATTCTATAAAACTCGCGTTAAACAAAGAAAAACGTAGAAAAATAATAGTTATAAAAAATAATAGTAATAGGATAGTGCACTATACATTTAGCACTATATATATTTTCTATTTACTGTATCGCAGATTATAGCAAAATAATTTTATTATTACTTTTGTATTATGGATCTCCGCAAAGTAACGCCTAATTCTATAAAACTCGCGTTAAACAAAGAAAAACGTAGAAAAATAATAGTTATAAAAAATAATAGTAATAGGATAGTGCACTATACATTTAGCACTATATATATTTTCTATTTACTGTATCGCAGATTATAGCAAAATAATTTTATTATTACTTTTGTATTATGGATCTCCGCAAAGTAACGCCTAATTCTATAAAACTCGCGTTAAACAAAGAAAAACGTAGAAAAATAATAGTTATAAAAAATAATAGTAATAGGATAGTGCACTATACATTTAGCACTATATATATTTTCTATTTACTGTATCGCAGATTATAGCAAAATAATTTTATTATTACTTTTGTATTATGGATCTCCGCAAAGTAACGCGTAATTCTATAAAACTCGCGTTAAACAAACAATAACGTAGAAAAATAATAATATCGACACAAGTAGTACAACATAAAGTATATATTCAAACAATAACTTAGTTGGTTACCTTGGGAATAATGAATGATACAGTTAACAAAAAGCAACACGACCTTGCGTATAATAATAATGTAAAATTGCTTAAAACTAGACAAAAAGCTTTGTAATAACAGAGAAAAATCTAAATAAAATTGCTGACCGACCTTCCATTTTTCATTCAAATTAATGAGCAGGTCAGAACACAAACACGTTAATGCCAACAATCGAGGTGAACTTCCCGCCAATTTACTTTATGTGTAAGCCATTATAATAATTGGTTCAGTTTCAAACTTAACCGAGCTGGATATGAAACGAAACAATTGGCTCGTAACTAACTTTGACCTACCTATATGTACGGTATACTTCATTCACCTATAGCGTATGATTGAAATTTTTAATTTCGAAGAATTTATGTGACTTAACGTTACCATAAGATTCATATATTTTGACAGCGCTCATTAATATAATTAGCTAGTCGAATGGACCTCAAAATTAAGGTATTATTAGTTTCGGTTTTTTTTTTAAAGATTGAACTACCCTGCTGGTTAATAATAATAATATATGACAGCGCCTTGCGCTCAATTTTTTGAAATTTTATGTGACAGTGTAAATTATAGCAACAGAAACAACGCTATATGACTGATTACGTAAATTATAAGATGGCGTGGATATAACAACTCTTTAGCCTTGTACACGATAAAAGTGACAGAATGTAGCAAGTTATAACGAAACACCAACCACCAAGTTTCTCGCTGGCTCTTCTCGGTTGGAATTTTCGTCAACTCTACAGCCGATGAAGAGCACACTTGTTCACAAGTTTACTTCAATAAAGAATATTTAGAAATTTAATTTGAATTTGATAACGAGTAGTTAGTAAGTCACTAAATCAAATTGATTATAATTACAAGAGAAAAACGATAATAATACATTAATGTTTACGTAAATTATATATATTAACGTAAACTTTGTATAAAATAGCGTCAGTATTTCTAAAAAATTGCCAATTAACGTCAATATCGGCGTCGTAACCACCGCGCTGAATAATCGACATAACAATAGGTTCCTGTCCGCAATGATCGGTAATTCAGCGGGCGATTCAGAGCCATCGGGTGGATATCACTTTAGCCTCCGATGAACTGCCCCTAATCACTTAAATGAATTAACTAGAATTAAAAACGTTTATGTGCTTAATCGTGTGTTTTACAACTAGTTGTAGTTAAAAATAAAAACCTTTTAACGAAATCCCATACAGTTAACGTCTTAATGTTTTTTGGAATTAATTATACACTGAGTAGTATAATAAAAATCTTTTATATTTTATAAATATAATTACGAAGATTTAGAAAAAGTTTCTGTATTAACCACTTCATTTAATTTAAGTTATTGGGCATTTATTCTCGATTATACTATGCATAGCGTTGACTAGGTTTACTACAAGCTTTGGTTTAACATACAATTTATAATACTAATGTTGCAAATAAAATGAAAAGGTTATTTACATTGTATTAGTTAGTTAATACACATACGTAAGTTACTACAAATATTGTCACCCCAGTAGCAATCCTCTCAACTAAAGTGTTATCTGAAATAAGTGCGATATGAAAATTTGACATAAACTTGAAACATTTTTTTTGTTTCTTTTTTGGGAACAAATGAATGCTATCAAGTAAAATATAAGTAATAAAAAAATTTGCATATCATTGTTAGCGCTTAGTGTGCGAAAATATTAGTAAATTAGACAAATATAATTTCGTGTAAAATCCTGTGAAAATGAAACGCGCTAATCTATAGAATTTACGAGTATAAATGAAAATTGTGCTCTTAGAACTAATCTTTTCTGAAGTATGTAAAAAGATTATGCAAAATATAAATCGACTATAAATTTTAGATTTCATCCAAATACAAGATATTAAAACTGAAACCACTTTAAATCGACAGGGTTAGAAGTGGTGTAATCACTTGCTATTTTCTAAAAGAAAGATCATAGCAATAGTTAAGGTTGCAGGTTTACCCGGGGGGCTTCCCTTCATATTCCAAGTTTAAACAAGATTTATACTATGGAACTATTGGTATAGTTCCATTTTACTTACCAACTTATTGGTGTAAGTTTTTCATCTTTGCAATATAAATATTTATTGCATAAAATTAACTAGATACTGTTTCAATATATATTGTATTAGAGTAGAACGCATAAAATAAATTTAACGGGTATTTAGAAAGAAGCCATCAAACACAAAGGTAACAAATCCCCAAAACGAAGTTCGCAGGCGGAATGTTAAACTTTACATTTACTACGGCAGACTGAACAGAGCAATAGAATTAATTCAATCGCACAACTTTGAATCCACCCTCGAAGACGATTGTTCGTATTCACAAAGGCCAAAATAAGGGAGACCTCAAAGGGTTACAACAACAATCCGCTATACAATTGATTAATAACGTTAATTACAGACGACGGTCTCAGTTGACTTTATAGTTCAAACAACGAATGCTAAAAAAATCGCTTAATAAAATGTCTTAACCACGTGACTACAAGAATAAGGTTTTGAAAACTAATATTTCAACGATTTTATTCTCTTGAAATATGTTTAAACTTATCCGCATTTTTCATTGGATATGTTTTGTATCGTAAATCAGTATTTATTTTGGTAACTTCCATACTTTAGTTTATGGAATTCATTGTTTTTATGCTGAGAATATTTTATTTAAAAAAAAATTATCCTTAGACTGGCCTTTTCATAGAATAAAAATCTACTTTCTGTACCATCAATAAAAAGTAGCTTAGAATGACTATTAGCTAGAATTTAACATTACTTCTTTCCAATAGATTAACTTATCCTCGGATTTGGACACAAAAAAGCATATAGTGCTAATCGTGAAAAATGGCGTCGAATTATCAAATGAGAAGTTATTAAGAGGGTGGTAACTATTAAAATTAAAAAAAGCATTCGAAAGATATAATTAGTTATTATATTGAAAATCAGTTTTTTTGTAGTCTTAGTTTTATGTAGTATAGTAGTAGTATATTAAAATTACGTTTGTGTAAATGTCATGACATAAGAATAGCGATTGAGGAAAGTTTTTGTAATTATATGTGTTTTAAATACTTATTCATTTTTGAGTTATAATTCAGAAAATTTACCGAAATTATTATTCTTATCTTTGAACTAATTTATTTATAAACTTTATGAGACTTTCGGTATGTACCAAACACTTAACTTTGCGAAACTTCCGTTCAACCTGACATGCAAACTCAACCCATCCAAATACCCAAGCTTAGGTACTTAAGTCATGGCTGTGGACCATCGGAATCTGGTATTTAACTTATACTATACAAAAATTTATAGAATAAGAGACAGTTGTAATATAGTATATGAATAAATAAAAAACTCTTGTCTACATATTAATAAGCTGAGAGATAACTCTGTACCGTTTTAAAGAATATTAAGCGCATAAAGCGTGAAATTTTGCATTATTAAGGTTTTATGTATACAAAAACTTTGCACAATAACATCATACTGTGTGTATATAAAAATTTTAAATTCGAAAAGTAATTCATGTTTACGTTCGTTATTATCTAATACTTATTATAGACCTACACAAGCTTTCGAGAGGGTCACGGGTTCGAGCCTCGGGCATACACCAATGAGATTATCTATTAAAACTTATGAGCCTATTTGATCATTGCAATTTATCGCACGCTTTTGGGTGAAGGAAAACATCGGAAGGATACTTGCATATTTATAAAGAATTCTGGGGACAAGTGTAACCTACCAATCCGCATTGGAGCAGCGTGATAGGTCTTAGCTCCAACCCTTTTTTTTTAAAAAAAAGGCGAGACTTATGCCTCATGCCTAGCAGTGGGATAGTAAAGGGCCGTTACTTTTATAGGCATACATAATTTTTCAAAAGAGCGCAATTTTATAGTAAACAATATAAAATTAGGGTTTAAATCATATAAGATTATGTTTATACCATACAAATTAAAAGTCTTCATAAAGTGAATTTTCTATGAAAGAAAATGTGTGCGTTGTTGCTGGTGAATTGCGCCTTGGGGTGCATGTGGTGACTGGTCCTGCATGTATAAGGTGCGTAGATTTTGCCTGCTTCATACACATTGGCTTTGCATGCATTCACTTAACCCGTGCGGATTATAGCAAAGTAGTTAGTTCTGTTGTATTGCTTGTAATATGGAATTCCGCAAAGTAACGCCTGCTTCTATAAATCATGAAAGAAAAAGTTTTAACGGAAAAAATCTGCATATGTAATTTTTTTTTTGTCGATCTATTATTTTGATATAAATTATAATACAAGAACACTGTACAATATTTAGAAGCCTACAGTTAATTTCTTGACAGCGTATAAATTCTTAATTACGCATTACTTTTAAAAAGGAGTAATAGAACGACCAATAAGCGTAGGACATAAAACTCCTTCCTTAGAGTAATATTTCACTATTTGTTACTTCGGTTTTATAGAATAAGAGTTTATTTCAACCTTTATATAAAACCATTGACATATCTGTCAGCATTCATTTAAATATTTCAGTTAAGGAAAATTGAGCCGTATCCTTTCCAATTAGTGAGAGTTTGTTTTGCATTTCCCGTGCACCTTAATAAGGCGGATGGTGACATAGAATAAGAGCTAGATGGAAATTGTCCGACGAAATGAATACACGAAAATTATTATTATTATTATACTACCACCTAACTAGTACGTTGTAGCATATCATACATTAATACTTTTTTAAATTTCAGAAATATTTAAAAAAGTATTAATGTATGAATATGTCTTATCGGACAAAAAATCAAGGTGCATAGTGTGCCACAATATGTACATATGCCTGTGCATGTGCTATGTGCCTGTTCGGAAGGTGCAATGTCATATAATAGAACAAGTATAGCGATTATGGAAAAGTGCTATGCCGCATTCTGATACTAAGGTCTATGTACACGTCAACCGAAAACTTTGATCGTCTTTTATTAGAGTTCCCGCCGCGATAACGTCTTTTATTATATTTTATTACAATTCTTATCTTTCTCTTTGATATCTTAATACTGCCAAAGAAAACCACATACCAAGGTTCCTCCAAATGTTTTCGATTTGTTTGATATAAAAAAATCAAGTTCATCTCTTGGACTATAATAAAACTGGCACAATTCGGATCACGTCACAGCGGAATTATCTCGCAACGGCAGCGACGATCAATTACACTGACAATGTGGAAAAAGGACGGGGTACTTCTCTTAAGGAGGTTTTTATTTGTTGCCTATGACGATACTATGGAAATAGATTGTTTAGAGGTACTAGCACAAATTTAATTTAACTTATCAATTAGTATCAATCTGGAATTTTCATAATGTGCCAATTGAGTGCTAATTGAAATGCTAATAAATTACTAATTTATTAAATTTGATTGATATTTATGTTTACCTGTCCTTATTTCTTTTATTATTCATCAGTTTAAAAAGGGGTTCTTGAAAAGGAATGAAACTTATAAGTTTCATTCCTTTCCATTAATGATATACCATATATTTGGTATACCAAAGCTGTTCTTGTAAGGTTGATTGAATTGATAGGTTACGCACATCCCTAAGATTGCTCAGGGATAGCAGGTCTCCCACGATCTCTGCCTTCACGGTGTACATGTACTTAGTTAATAACCATACAAAAGAACAAAAAAAGGTACAAATACAGGTAAAAATTTCCATGCAAAAGGATCAATTAATTGCAATAGAACAAGGGAGAGTAGGTACGATGTTTCCTCAATGTCGCAGGATTACAATTGAGAAATAAATTGTATCCTAACAACATACTCGACGGTAGGTATGTAGAGTAAATTAATGGATATTGCTATTGATGACAATGTATTTGATGTCGTTTGGGAAATTAATTAATCCTGTTGCTGATGAAACAGGCTAATGTACTATGACAATTAATAAGTCTATAGCTTTCTGGGTAAGATGAATAAATAATTTATTATTAAGTCTGCAGTGCAGACTAAAAAAGGGATTTTTTGCTTATTTTTTCTTTTTCTTTTTTTCATGCTTTCCACCTTTTGCTAACATTACATATTTAAAATAGCTTTACAGATCCTCCGAGTACCACAAAATGTTAACGTATTAGACAAAAAGAGTAGCCATAAAAATATTTTATTTTATTTAAACACAATTAAATAATAAAAAGAACGTATCATATATTTGCAGATTTTTAAAGAAACAATATATCATATAGAAGTTAAGAAAGGGAAAAATTGATTTGATTATTCTAAAACAAGAATCTATAAACTAGAGTATTGAATGTGACCGTCATTTTTAAGAATCACAACAAACCCCGCAAATGCCACGAACAAGACAATAAAACAAAGACACGGATGAGATCAAGTCAGTACAAAATAATCTCGTAGAAACGTAGATCAATTTGGGGTGCCCGGAATTAGAGCCTCGCTGGTAAACCATCAAATTGGTGAAGATTTACGAGGGTAAATTTGGAGCCGGTTTAATTGTTGATGCAAGGTATTTGTTTAGGCAAGCACTCTTCGGCACTGAATGCTAACAATGGTGATTGTTAGGTTTTGTTTAATGACCTTTTTTAATGGTGCTTCCATTACAATAATTACGCATTCGATGCAAATTGTTATTTTGCAATTGAATAGCATTTTTAAAATGCAATACATTGACAACATTGATATAATTGATATAACAAAGTCGAATTGGTATGTACCAAGATTTATATTACAAAAAGCTTCTCACTTCATCAACTTAAGCCGATCATTCAAACAGCTTCAATAAAAAAGGGATTTATTAATCAAATTTAGCATATATACCTAATACGACTTTCTAAAGAGATCGTATCAGAAAATATAGAAGTAGTCATGATTAATTATTAATATTGGCGAGTCATGAAATGGATATCAATTTGCAAAGATTCTAAAAAAATTTGGACTACCAGTCACCGATTTGTATTGCAGTGTTATGAAGAATCATTTTGTATACGCTGTAGAAATTATTATATCACAATTAAGATGTCCGTGGCAACTATTAATCGCAGCTATAAGTAGGTTTAGCATGAACAAAAAATTGCTGAATTGAGTTTCCTCAAATACATAATTGGCATTATAGATTTCAATAGCACAGTTTAATAGAGCGTAATACGAGTTCCGATTAATTATAGAAAGGCAATATTAACTGAGACATAGAAATTTAACTACCTTTCAGTAAGCAGCATCTAATCAATATTGCAAAATTTAATAATAGGTAACACTATACTATTAATACAATAGAGTAATACGAAGAAACTAAGTCTTAACAACTGAAAAATAATTATGCTTACAAAAAGATAATATTTCTTTTAAATAAATATTCTAGAGGAGTGCAAAATATATATAGTTATAAAAAGATATTCTAAAGTCCCCAAGGATACGGTAAACAACGTCTTATCCGCACTGAAATTTGTCATACATTTGTATTAATATACGTATGAAGTTTATTAACAAAAAAAATACAGAAAAATATTTTACTGTATTACATGTCTGCTAATATAGCACATATGCCTTTGAATATTATAAATCTCATGTAAATTGCTAATATCCTAATATTTAAAATTTAAAAAATATCGAAGTATATGTCGTTGGGATGTGCGCTGCAAAATCTTCGGATGAACAAACTCAGATTAAATGTGGAATCTCGTGATTACAACACGAAAACGACCCTATGGCGTCATTAAGAATTCAGCAAACGAATCGAATCGACAAAATTGCGCCAGACCCATCTTTTCTTACATCCATGTATTTTTAGTCTCAAAAGGATACTTTAATTTTTTTCTCGACTCAGGGGAAGAGTCGCTCTGTGTTAGAATTTCTAAAAATTTCGTAGCTATTCTTGACAAATATAAAGTAGCGGCCGTTACAATCCCACTGCTGGGAATAGGCCTCCTCTCTCCGTTTCTGGAGAGAAGGGTTGGAGCTAAGACCTACCACGCTGCTCCAATGCGGATTGGTAGGTTACTCATATCTCCAGTATTCTCTAGAGATATGCAGGTTTCCTCACGATGTTCTCCTTCACCGAAAAGCGCGTGATAAATTACAATTATCAGTTAGACACATGAGTTTTAATAGAAAAACTCATTGGTTCCTGCCCGGGTTTGGTTTCGTGTTACCCACGTAAGAGTCACATGGTCTCACCGCTGGGCTATGACAACTCTTATTATTATGTAGATGCAGATTAATAGTAACAAATCAATCCTCCATAATGACTGAGAGTCTCGATAGACTTGTAAACAAAACCTTTTTACACAGCTTTAATCGTCTAGTGGCTAGGATCCTACGTTGTGACAAATATATATTTAAGTAAAACCGCGTAGATTCCTAATCGCGATAAACCGAGTAACCATTTCATCGACTTTTCGTCCTTTGTTATCGATTGACCTGAATGAAATTAAAAATACAAAAAGTTTTACGTCATATTCAAATCAAGTAAGTTATAAATTGATTACGAGATTGAAGTCCTTAATATACATTAAGGACTTGTAATTAAATTAATGTTAGGGATATATAGCGATGTGCGATATCAGCGATGCGTGCGACCAAACGCGTATTAAATTCGATAACGTCGCGATTACAAAAACGAAGGCGACCCTGCGGCGTCATTAAGAATTCAGCAAACGAATTGGGGACATCGAATCGGCAAAATTGTGCTCGACTCATATTTTCTTATATCGTGTATTTTCTCTCCCAAAAGACGGATATTTTAATATATTTTCTCTCCCCGACTCGAGGGAAGGGACCGATGTTTTGATCTACGACTCGAAAAATACAATTCTTCATAAACATATAATATTCTTTATACCATTTGGGGACTTTGTGAATACATCTGTCAATAACGAACAAATCTTTTATAAATGATCCAAGATCTCGCATGCGATACATTTGCGATATAGTTTACACTTGTAAGGACTTATAGCCATGAGTTTTATAGTATGTTACTAACTGCATAGGCCCACTAAGTTTGCCTGTATTCCACTTTAACATAACTTTTTACTGCTACGGTAAAAAAACAATAGTGAAAGGTACAACAAAATTACTCTTAAAAGGGAATGCAACGCTATATAAAAATTCAAATCAGATCTTCCTCTCTACTTTTATTACTGTGAACTTGGACTATGGAAGTAAAATTTTTAAACTAAAAATATTTCATGTGGAACGATAGTATCAAGTATGTATAAGTAAAACGAAATTAGTTATCGGTTAAAACATGTTGATATTTCATTCCCACGAAAAATCGACTCCCCTGGGTACCGTAGCGAATTGCATGACGATATACTTAGAAAATTCGCGATCACCGTTCACGCCACCGTTCATGCCATCGTGAAATTTTTACATACACCTAATTTAATGAAGTTTAATTTAATTAACTAAAAACAAATCATTTGTCACTGACTCAAATTTGATGAAAAATTATTATTATGACTGCTACTTTAAACAAAGAAAATTAATAAAATAATATCATTCTATTATTAATATATTATCGTCGTTTAATATTAGTACGTTAACTAAAACCATTGTTTTTTATGTTCGTACATAACCGTCGTATTGCAGGTGTAAGTTTTCTAAACTTACTGTCCTCCGGGGACCGTACATCTTAGAACTGTGGAAAACGCATTACCTGAAACAAGATATGTAATCGATAAATCTTTGTTATAATGGATTTGGAAATTTCTTTACAAATATATTTTTACTGCGAGCTAAATTTTACATGTATTTGCGCTCTTGATAGACTTTAATAACTAACGAACCAGATTATAGGTTTCATATTCTATGTGACTAGGAAATCACGACATAGTTATTTTATTACAGTATCATCTAGAAGTAAGGCAATCTTTATAGAACACTCAAATTTTTATAAATTAAGGGAGAATCTTAGTAACAACTGCTTGAGATTCTAAAATCCAAAAAACCATCGAATTAAATATCATATAATAAAAAAACCAAAATAATGAAAACTCACACCTTATCGATATGGAACTTTAAAAACAAAAGTTAATGTGTAGACGCCGATTATACTCACGTCCTAGTTCGGGTTAGCCCGACTAGTTTCGAGTCCATCCGGGGCACTTATTCATGAGCTCTTTACACGACAACCTCGATACAAGACATTATCACGTTAACAGAAGTAACTATAGCCGAGGTCTACACATTAACTATGAATACTACTCACGATACTTTAAATTTAAAAATATATTAATAATCTTCAAAATATATTTTTTTATTAGAGTTTATAGATATTATTTATTTTTATAATTATTTATATCATTAATATAATTCAAGAATGATAGACTTATACATACATACATACTAAACGATAATTTTCGGATGTCATTGTAACCAGTAATATGAGGTCCTTACATATGAAATTGGCGTTTTCTATGGGAGGAACATAAAGTCGTTTTTTTTTAATGAATTATATTTAATTAATCAAAGTATGTATTGCTATGTATGCACTTTCGCCATCTCATAGGTAGTTCATTGATCCCCTTACTAAAAAAACCATTCGGGCGGGAATCAATAAAATCTTTGAAGGCGGTTTGGACTGCCCCATCGGAGTTGAACTTTTTTCCTTGCAAGTAGTTATCCAAATTGCGAAGAAAATGGTAATCTGTTGGAGCAAGGTCCGGAGAGTACGGTGGATGTCTAAGACATTCTAATTGAAGCTCCTCTGATTTGGTAGCCGTCTGTTGTGCAGTGTGTGGTCTAGCGTTGTCCTGAAGCAGCAGTGGCCTAGAGCGATTGACCAGCCTCGGTTGTTTAGCAGCTAGCTTTTCCATCATGGTTTGCAGTTGCTGACAATAGATATCTGCCGTAATCGTCTGGCCAGATTTAATAAAGCTGTAGTGAAGGACACCGGCACTAGTCCACCAAACACTTACAAGCAACTTTTTTTAGTCAATTTTCGCTTAGGGCAGGATTTGGCTGGTTCGCCAGGGCTCAGCCATTGCGATGAGCGCTTCCGATTATCGTAGAGGATCCACTTTTCATCACAGGTAATTCGATTTAATATTCCTTCATTATTGTGCCGGTTGAGTAACGTAACGCAGCAGTCGACGCGCGTTTGTCGGTTTGCTTCACTCAATTCATGAAGTACCCACCTTTCAAGCTTTTTCACCTTCCCAATTTGCTTCAAGTGGATTAGAATAGTTTTATCACTAACACCAGAGCCTGCAGCTAACTCGGACGTGGTTTGCGATGGATCCGCTTCCACAATAGCCTTCAATTTTTCATTATCAACTTTGGTCTCCGGCCGTCCACGAGGCTTGTTCTGCAGGTCGAAATTTCCAGAACGAAAACGTTGGAACCAAAAAACGCACTGTGTTTTCTTTTGCGACACCGTCACCATACACATCACTAATCCTTCGAGCCGTTTCTGCAGCACTGGTGCCACGGTGGAACTCATACTCGCAAATAACGCGATATTTCATGTTTTCCCATTTTGTAAACAGAGTGACATAAAGAAAAAAACAAAAGAAGAAAAAACAAATGAATTAGGGGGTTTGAAACACAAATGCATGAGTAAATAGCTGTATGAATTTGAATTTGGAATTCCTAACCATAAAGGTAATATTTGAGATCAAAGTAGCCAGTACGACAAAACGCCAATTTCATATGTAAGGACCTAATACAAAGTATTATTTCTAAAACAATACGAGTATATAATATTTAGCGGAGACATAATTTAATAAGGCTTATATTACATTTCTTTTAAAAATACTTTTCTATATCTCTGTTACGTATGTTCTTATATGTTCTTGTATGTTCTTAATCTACAATATGTAGATTAAGTAATATATAAGTAAAATATATTTTTACAATGAAATCTATCCAGAGAACATTATATCGAATTCACATAATTTAGGACTTTTAAGTAGGTTTGCACTTTACTTCCTGTTAGCATGAATTTTATTATTTTGGAAAAAAACGCTTGATATTACGATAATGGTCACCCTAAACAACATACTTTTAAAAAGAATACTATAGAACGTTTTATTAAAGTAAGTTGGAGAATAAATAGAAAGATGACGTCACTTAGTGGCACGGCTTTGCCTTTGTGGAATAGAGTCCTTAAATCTCGTCGGTAACACTTACTTTGTTAGGATCGAAATGAGCATTTTATCTTCAAAAGTGCACGTGCGAACATCTCAAATACCGCAAGTGCATCATATCAGGCCTTTTGACCCGCACCACATTGACCCAGCGTATATTAGAGCAGCTTCCACGATCGGGGTCAAGTGCCTTAATTGTGTGCCGCACGAGGATGTGTATCAGTGTCAAGAGGGCACTACTTACATCCAGCACTAGTATTTAGTAGGGGCTCCACTGGCACGGTGTATGGGATATTTGAAGCATAATTATTTTTAAATATAGAACCTTGATATCCCGGCAGTAAGACAGTGCGACTCTTTCTAATCCGGGTAGGCGCCAATGAGCTTTTTCTGTTAAAACTTATGCGTCTAATTGATAAATCCAATTAATTACACGCCTTTTGGTGAGGGATGAATATATAAGATGAATAAGGAACGTGTAAATATTTTGATTACCTTTATAAGAATAAACACTATTTGTGTAATCTTCATATGACCTTAGTGTAAGATGTTAATACGTTTTGAATAAGATCTTATTACTGTAGGATTACCTAATAAAATAAAATAAAAAAGAATGTTTTTGAAGGAGACGTCTTAGATTTCTATATTCTTTGTTTTGCGAATATATTATTTAGTGCTTCCCGCTAAACAGGAAATAAGATAAGTTTAAAAATAAATTTATGGCATAGTTGGTTAAAATTTATCCTTGATTGCTTTATCTACGAATTGAATACTACTAAAGAGTAGAAAGCTGTGATAGCCCAATGGTGAGACCGTGCGACTCTCTAGAGACGAACATAGGTTCAAACCCGGGCAGGCACCAATGAGTTTTTCTATTTAAACTCATGTGTCTAATTCATAATTGCAATTTATCACACGCTTTTCGGTGAAGGAAAACATCGTGAGGAAACCTGCATATCACTAGGAGAATTCTGTTGATATGTGTAACCTACCAATCCGCATTGGAGCAGCGTGGTAGGTCTTAGCTCCAACCCTGCTCTCCAGAAACGGAGAGAGGAGGCCTATTCCCAGCAGTGGGATATTAACAGGCCGCTACTTTTTTAAAGAGTAGATAGTAAGGTGGCGAAACATGGAGGTTCTATTTCATAATCACTAAGACTCTACCCAACCTTCGTTTCCCTAAATGAACATGAAAAAATAGATTAAAGACTTTTTAATTTAAATTTGACAGTCATCTTTAACTCTATATGGAATTTGCTGTAAGTCGTGTTATTGGCCTATTCTTTGTAGACTGAAAATGTTAAAAGCAGTAACTTGGTCGATAAGATTGATAAGATAAAGGTTTTTATTAGCTTACATGATATTTTAAATAATCCTTTAATCATATTCTTGTACATCTTATTGCTAGAGGTTAATAATATAGAAATATTAATATCGCTACATAAATAGTAATCTACGTCATTTACATTTTCCTTCTCATATTTCTCTTTTTTATTATTAATATCAGGATGAAATATCTAAATTGGTGAGAAGGATACACCTTTTTATTTATTTCGTATTATTATTGTATTTTGATTTTCGTTTGTAAAAATTCTCGACATCGAAGTGGAAGATAAAATACATTACGCCCCAAAACACAAAGGGTATTCGTAAATCTCGGAAGGTAAACATTAAGTGATCGAGCAAATGGATTTCGGCCCGATAATCTGTATATATGTGTAAGATACAAGTCTTAAAAAGGAATTTGTTTATACAAGTGTCGGGAAACATATTATTAGTGAATTCTGTCATGGTAAGGAGCCTTATCGTTAAGGAATACCTTTACTAAAAATAGAAATGATGTGCAGAAAATAACTAGAAATTCCAAATATGCTTAGACCGGTAAATATATCTATCGTATAGGAATTTTTAATAGAAATCGAGTCTCAAAATAGTTTGGTCACAGGTGATCCATTGGCGGTTCAAGGCTATCCACGAACATCGAAAAGTCTTTTCCCATTGCTTGGTTTGGAAGATTTATCATTTTTATACTAGAGAACTGATTTTGATGAATTTTCTCATGGAAATAAGAGTTTGAGTAAGACTTAGTGTCTTACTCAAACTCTACACATGAGTACTGAAAGTCATTTCAAGGGTTTCATTAGTTTTTTCTGTGGCAAAAAGTATTTAAATACAATTTAAATTTTCAAATACAAAAACGTTTCCAGTTTATTAGATTCATAGAATAGGATGTCTTTTTTATAGGTACATAAATATAGGAAGCCTTAAATAACAAATACATATTAAAAACAGTCTTACGATTTTTACGTTTTTATAGCAAAGAGTAGATCAATAACTAACATATAAAATCAAAATAAAATATTTTAAATTTAGGTGTAATAAAGGTATTTTTCAAAGAAAAAAAATATGTTTCTTTTAAATGGCACATTTGCGCAGGATTATGCCACCTTAAACTCTGAGGAATACGCATACACACGAAAATCTCAGTAAATAAAACGATTACCGAAACAAAGCGTAACATTCTTGTTATTGCGAAAGAAGTTACCTTTTATTAATGTTCCGTTCGCTCAATTCCATTATTAGTACAAAGGCGGTAAAAAATTGCGCCTAGAATTATTCAACTGGCACAATGCGAAAATTGGCAACAAAAACGACCTACATGATGTGGTGTCAACAAAGATAATGTGTATCACGATATCTGGGTGTCACGTGCCTATTGTTGTCCCTAAACGCGTCCATGATCCCGGGATCGTCAGCCTCGCGCTCGTTTGTCCGGGATATCCTTCGGCAAACATCAACGAAACCCGAGATTCACTAGACCTCACTTCAGAGCTTTGACGAGTTGCCGCAGGGTACGAAAATATAAATAAATATATTTTCCCTCGTTCATATTGGCTGTTATTCCTAACACTGTTTTGTTATTGCTTCGTATTATTTTTGTGATATTGCAAATCCTTGACTCGTGTTTCTTATCAGCTGTTGCAATTTTAAATAACATGTGAAAAATTCTATCGCAATACGATGTATTATTTAAACTTATGATAAAGCAAAGAAAAGTTTTGAAGATATCGAGCATTTGTTAAAAAAATTTCCTTGCTGGGAGCTTTAGTCGCGTGCGCTGCGTAAACGAGCAGAGATACGCTAAAGTAATGTACTAGAGAGAGTGTAGATCTATAAAAATACTACAAAAAAGTCCGCAATAGCATGTCTCTATCTCTTACGGTTAACTCACAATAACTACTATTATGTTTAATATTTGAATTTAAAAAAAAAATTGTGACACGCTGATTTCCACGCTGGCACAGCTAGTATTTAATAATAATGTACACAAAATAACAGAAGAATGCCCGAGGTTACTATTCAACATCGAGCCTTCAATACTTTAAAGATGACGGAAAACTCTGACGGAAAGGTCCAATAAAGAGTGTTGTAAAGTACCAAAAACTTCGCCTCATGTCGACCTATCGATCGGGGAAGCTAAAACGACTTGTCCCAACTTTGATATTAGTTGGCGCGTGATCGATTTCGCCGGGCCACTTTGACAGTTACGATGGTGACAGATGACGCCTCATGCCATAACGCTCCGGTGATTTGTCTTTGAGTCACAGTCTTACCGTTTAGTTGTCAATCGCCAACAGAATTTATGAAAATTTTGATGTCACTGTCCTTATAAAAATTGATAGCTATATCTATACTATTATTATAAATACGAATATCTGTCTGTTACGCATTAACGTCTAACCTTCTACACGAATATTGATGACATGTTGTACAATTGAAGCTTATTTACCGACCTAACATATACATAACAAATAAAAAAAAACTTTCTTCTTGGGTAATTTCGGCATTCTTTAAATTTTGTAATTTACTAAAAGTCAATGTTCGTGAACTCCTATCAAACTAAGGACGGCAAGAATATATAAGAAATTACCTTATATTAATAAAGAGGGTAAGTTATTTTAGGTTATTCGATTAGGATATTTCATTTGTGTCCTTATTTAATAAAACAGCTTTTTAAGTATTTGTCTAAAATATATTATAGATATTTCCGAAAAAAACTTTTTTCATATATTAGAAATTAGCATGACGCAAAAAGATAATGCATGCTTATTAATTTTGCTAAACAGAAGCTTATCTGGCTTATATTTGAAATTTATTCTCAGTATTTTGGTAGGCGTAACTTCTCTTTTCTTAAAAGTTAATACATTCTAATGTATATGAATAAAAAATGGTTTTTGTTCATAATTATTTATTGTTCTATGCACGATAAACATCTAATAAGGTAATTTGTTATCAACAAATATTCCAGACAGTATTGTTGTCGCTCTATAATAAATTAAGATAGTTTACCAGAATATTTTATTAATAAAGAGTGACTAAACAGTCCACACCTTATTGTGTAGCAATAATTACTTTAGCGTCGCGGTGGGGAGTTTCGCGGCAGTTTACTGTGCAGGAAAGTGTTAAATGCCTTTAGTGTCATTCCAGTGATTAATTTGTGTCGGACTTGTCGCGCTAATAGGCTAAAATAATTTAGTGGGCGATGTTGCTTTATTTATCATCTGGTTATATATAATAGAGACGACCTCGTTAAAAACCTCATCGTTAATCTATCGGAATTCTATATTGTTTGAACAGAAAGTAAGATTATAGAAAAATTGAATGTAGAAAAATCGATTACAGAAAGGAAATATTTTTTTATTGCCCCATAATACATTGATTGGCCCGTTGGCTCAATTGGCATTGACCCTGCTTTTAGCTCATTATTTTTATTTGTTGGTTCGAGTCTTGGTGTTTGTGTTTATTTAAAAATTATGTATTTTCCGGTTTTCTGTCACCCATAACAATTAAGTTATATTCTTTGAGGAAGTTCGACCGTGTATTATACCCGTTTATTTGTCTCAAATATTAAAAACAAAAAAAGATAAACTAGGCGAAAAGGTTTAGGGGTTGGAAGTGATTGTTGTCAAAAGTATAAATTGTCATAATGTACTGAAACAAATATCATAATCTACAAAAAGAACTAATTTACTAGCGAACTTTTTAAATGTCCAAAATCTTTGAGAACAACATTTTATTAATATTATAGAATAAGTAAATGAAAATAATAGTTACACAACAACCTTTAGCATATGTAATAGTGTAAAAATGGCAGCTTGCAATGCGTTCCTTTGCGATTTAATCGTGAAATTCTGATTCCTGCAAAAGCATTAACTTTTAATGCACTTCATTATTCTGATACCTGTTTGTTTGAACTGTCTATAGCACCTTTAGACCCCAGCCTCTGAGTTACTTAATTGAATTTATTACTGATAGATACAATTTATATTTTTATCATATAGAGAGATAGTTCTTTCCATTACAAAGTGAAAGACTTCAAGCTTTCTTCTTCAACATCTAACTACGTTAAACTTAGATTAAGCTATTCTCAATGAATTCGTCCAGTTTGCAAATTTCTGGCCGAAACTCTATCGAATTGGAGCTGCGCTGAATAAATAATATACACATACATAAATTCATTCCATATATATTGATAGATATAAAATATTCCTGCTATAGAAAATTGTTTAAAATTAAACTAATTTACAATTTAAATGAAAAGTGTCAGTAAAATATATCGTATACAATAAAGTTTCATGTCCTATGTTATATACATAGCATCCTATGTTATATAAATATTACAGTCTATATTCGTTACATATAACTAAAGATCCATTTGTATTTTACTAGTTAATTATAATTACATGACAACTTGTGTTCACACTGATTAGGTACTTAGTAAATACATTTATGTTAATATGGGCGTAAACAATTTGTTTGTTTACGGTTTATGCCAATACGTGGATTAGTTAAATAGTACACTATAGGTTACTTAAACATTCACACTTAAATTTTTTTTTTAAAGTTGCATGTGGATGAGATGTGAATTGCGGTGCCTATTATTCTGGAACCTATCTATACCTGGTGTCAACGGCAGGCTACTAGCACGTATGAATATAAGGACTGTATTTTTGGAGAATATATTCACGGTATACAATGAAAACGTAAGAAAGGCAAGAGAGAAACTGGGAACGTTCACGTAATTAATAAACGGTCAGTGCAACGGGCCTTGAAGCCTTCCAAGTAAAAGATTCATTTAATAAAACATCAATCCAATAGATCAAAGGCAACACAGGGTCGCTGGGTGTGAGTTTGTCAAAGAAACACTTCTAAATTAGAATTACAGAACTTCTGTTCATACCATTTCCCTTCAGTCTACAAAGACTAAGACTCAGGGTACTTACTGCATAAATATACTTTGAATACTTTTTTAATTATTACTCTTTTAACGAAGCTATATTATAATAAACTAAATATAGTTAATATTTATAACTTGTCTAGATATGTTCTCGGTGAACTTAATGACACCAAGCAGAGCGGAGCTATATACATTATCTCCCGTCGTGCTGTATTTGAATGACGTGACATCATCCTGGGCTCGATAAATACATTACAGGAACCTTAGCAGGCTGCTTGATATATTGAAAGAGGTAGGCTGATGGTGTGATTTTAATCAAAGTAGATTGGGTGGACGTTGTATTATCCTTAGTGTTCTAATAACCATAAATATCTAATGACATAAATTGGTAAAAATTCAAAACATAATTTTTTCAAATTCAGCAGAAATCAAATTTTAGTAGATGCCTCTTCTTTTCTAGGGCATGTTTTAGTCATGCTTAAAGTGCATTACCACTTCGATTTGATAATGGTTAAGTATGAATTCTCAGTAATGAAAAATAATTATACAATTTCTTTTTCAAAATAAGTAAAACCATTTATAGAATTAGGCGTTACTTTGCGGAGATCCATAATACAAAAGTAATAATAAAATTATTTTGCTATAATCCGCGATACAGTAAAAAGAAAATATATATAGTGCTAAATGTATAGTGGACTATACGTTTTTTCATACCCGTTACATTCAGGATTCGTAAAAACATATGATTATGCGGATTATAGCAAAATAATTGTATTATTACTTTTGTAAGTAAAACCAATTAAAAGAATTCGACGGTCGGGCGACGAACTAAACGGATTGCCTTTGAAAATTGCAAATAAATTTTTAAAATGTAAACCATGGAAAAATCTTGTAAGAGATTTATTGGTCAAGAAGTGCTTTTGAACATATTCAAATCTGGAGAGAACTGAGTAGACACGCAGTACGAACACTCAACAAATAAAGATTTACCGTTACAAACTTTTCCTATTGACTTGAAAAGGCATTTTGATTTCAGCACCACAATGGAACTTTTTGACTAGATAAACAACAAAGTTGAGGTTGAATCAGCATCACGCAACTTGGAAGTGAAAAGCCGACTGAATACGATATAACTTGTCTGATTTCGAAACTTGCCTAAATCGCCCGCCTTGCCATCAACTTCCAAACAATCAGAAGGCGAGTAACAATACCCTGGAAAACAAAGGGACTTTGAGATTACTATAAAGGCCAAATTAAATATGGATAGCATTTCATTTCCTATTATTTCAAATTGGTTTATTTCATGGCTCACCATCTGACATTTCAATTTTAATTAAGTGGCAATTTGGAATCGTAGTATTTAAAATAAAGATTCACAATTTAAGAAATATTCTCATAAAACCCTGTATAAATAATCAAAACCCATTTGTTATGCGTCCATATTTGTTAAGCGTCTCGGATCGTATTATTAAGATGTATTAAATCTGTATATATTAACCTAAAAAGAATGCATCTTGAATTTAACGTTAACGTTTTAAGATATTTTATATATTCGTCTGTCAATCAGACAAATTATTATACATATAAACATACGAGTCACATTGCGAAAACAACGGATTTCCTTTATATAATAATTTACTTATAAGGTTCGACGTTCGCTGTCACTTAATGACCACAGTGGATGCAACTCTGCTGAAATGTTGGACCTTATAAAACTCGATTTTATCATCATTTGACCCGTATGTTTTTATAATGTATATTATGAATCGCGAAAGTCAGATAAAAGGTATTATCATATATTAACAAATTGAAATTTTTTTTATAAAAGGACAATGTTTTAAATTGTTTAAAAATTAAAAACTTTCACCAATAAATATTAAAAATATATTCAGTTACTTAATATTATATTCAAATTCAAAATATTCTTTATTCAAGTAAACTTGTAAACAAGTATCAGTACTTATTTACAAGTACTGTTGACGATCTTTTCAGAGAATAATTGTTATTATTGTTACATATATAGTTATTGATGTATTGTACAGGGTCGAAGAGTAGCTATATCCAAGCATTCTTATCGTCTAAGTAATCCTTAATAGTATAGAAGACTTTCTGTATAAGCCTTATTTAAATAGTGTTTTTAAACTGCTGTAATGGTATAGATAAAGTAGATTGCGGAATTTTATTATAGAATCAAGTAAGGCGCAAAGCAGGAAGCGCGCGCGAGGAAGCCAATCTTTTTATAATTATGTTTATTCTTATGTACAAAAATTGCTAAAAATATATATAATTTTATTTATAATTCTGTTGTGTATCTTAATTTTCATTTATCCAAGCATACACACTTTTTCGATGCTCTTAAACAAAAACGCACATCATCTTTGCGTAATAAATAAAATTCAATAAAGCGCACATTCCACAGATAGGTACCGTTTTGTTATACAAATGGTATTCGCGTATGCTCCTTTTATCCCAGTGAATAAGAGGCCCTAATCCGGAATTACATGAACGATGACTGTCGAACTGAGAAAGCACATAAATAAATACTGTTTGGACTTACAGGATTTTCTCCGTTTTGTCATTCACTACAGTTGGCAGTGAATACTCATTCCTAAATGTGTGTGTGAACATAAATATCAGAGTAACAGTTACTAAAGTATATAAGTAATAGTTAATGCTGACTGTCGAACTAGGCTCAAAGCAATTAATAAAATTTATACTGTATTCATCATTATCAATTAGCCCTTTCTTTAGACACTCTACAGAGCTAAGATCGACAATATCTATAATATTGTAAAATATGTCAAAATAGCTGGGCATATTTGTAGCTGTGATAGCCCAGCGGTGAGACCATGCGACTCTTTCGAGGGGAACACGAGTTCAAACCCGGGCAGGCACCAATGAGTCTTTCTATTAAAACTCATGTGTCTAATTGATAATTATAATTTATCACACGCTTTACGGTGAAGGAAAACATCGTAAGGGAACCTGCATATCTATAGAGAATTCTAGAGATACATAATATGTGTAACTTGCCAATCCGCATTGGAGCAGCGTGGTAGGTCATAGCTCCAACCCATCTCTCCAGAAATGGCGAGATGAGGCCTATTCCCAACAGTGGGATTGTAACAGGCCGCTACTTTACTTTACTATGTCATAATAATGTTGGTATTTCTAGTCCCCATTGCACTAGCATCTATATTAAAAAAGTAATGAAAATGTTATTTTCCTATACTCCGCGATAAAATAAATATATGCAATGCTAAAGGAAGAGTGTACTATCAGTTCTCATACCTGAAATATGCAGGATTTTAAAAACTCATGCACTACCAAACACCAGTAACGCACATTCCACAATCTCAAAAATCTAAGTCGTCCGATAGCTAATGTGTGGTGTGCCGATGGCAAGTATCTTGCTTTGCCAAGCAGATTCGGCCATCGCCAGAAATATTTCGTAGGTTTATATTATCTAATCAATCAAAAATTATAAAAATGAATCTCAAAGTGGTAAAAATATTTGATATCTGATCACTTAAGTGTGGTATTTTTTATTAGACATTAAAATCTAGACTAACATAATGAATTCAAATAGTAAAAATGACTGGTCCGTTGGCGCTGTGGGTAGTGACCCTGCCTTCAGCTCCGCGGGTCGCGGGTTCGATTCCCGCCGAGGGCCAACATTTTCTATAAACAAATTGTTGGTTCTTCGAGCCTGGGTGAGTATTTGTATTTAAGTATGTATTTAAACTTATATATGTAGTATATCTAACAGTCGTCCGTCACCCATAACACAAGTATTAAGTTACTTACTTTGGGGACGGACGACCGTGTGTGTAAATGTCCCATATATTTATTTATTTATTTATTTATAAATAGTAAAAAAATATAGAACATTGTACTATAATATAATAATACTAAATAGTTAGTCATATTAGTCCGGCGTGTGGTGTCCGTCTAGAGTAGAATTAACGACCCTCATTTCTTACCGAGGTGTCGTAAAAAGCGACTAAGTTGAAGAAGTAAGTTGACGTTAGGTAGGTGGCCGGTCGTAGAATACCTAGTCACATCATATAACAACATGTTTATTACATGTTGTAGAATGATAAAATTAATTATAATACTGTTCAAAATGTTTTTAAAATATTGTTACTCATAATCCATTTGGATGGATAAACTCTTTTAGAAAAACATAAGTAAGCATAGGATAAAATAGTAAGTTGCCTCATTTCTCACATAAGCTAAAGGGTTTCAGAGTGGCGTATTTGTAACAATCGCAAAAATACTTCGCACTAGAAAGGCTTAACGGGACTTGTGTCATAAGATTCTTGCGTTATTTTATAGTACGACTTGTGATGTGAAGTTGTTTCGGTTAAATAATACGAAAAGATAAAATTCCAACGTAGGTAATATTCTGAAGTCCTACACTAATATTATAAAGGTTAAAGTGTTTATTTTAGAACCGCTTTGACGCTCTGAAGGTTTAACGGATTTGTGGTACAGGTAAGTCTAAACCTGGCATAACAAATCAAATCAAGTTCACGTGGAGGACTCATAGGCACAAGCAGAAATTAGTATTACTTAGGTATATTATTTACAACTGGTATAGAAATATCATTTTCATCGTTTAAATTTGAAGCAATAGTTAATATTTTTAAAATCTTATTCGACTTGCCGTATAAGTATGTGAAGTTGTAATCTCGCAAGTTATTTTTTACCCACTTCGTAGGGTCCGATTGAGCTGAAACATACTGGTTTAGTCCCGATGTCAATGCATGTTTATAATAATGACAGAATGATAATGCCTTGCAAAAGTTCGTAATTCATTTGTGGGTTTGGGTATAAGATTCTATAATAAAATTCCACAAGCTACATTAACTTTACCTCTACAGCAGTTTAAAAATACTATTAAAAAAAAGGTTAATTCAGAAAGCCTATGACTATTGAAGATTACCTAGAAGATAAGAATGCGTAGATATAGCTTCTCTTCAACCCTGTACAAGACATTTATAACTATATGTAACTAGTGATAAGAATTATTGTTGGAAAAGAGCAACCGCCGAGTTTCTTGCTGGTTCTTCTCGCTTCTAGCTTTCCGAACCAGCAGTAGGTGTTGACGATTCAAAAGCACTTGTTTACAAGTTTACTTGAATAAAGAATATTTTGAATTTGAATTTGAATAAACACGACCTGATGATGCTGCCAGGCTTGCTGCCTGATTAGCTCCAGCCGAAGGAACTCCTCAACGGTTAACAGTAAGGACATTGCAATTTTGCTAAAGCTTTTTAAACATTGATAGTACTAATATATCTTTGTGCTAAATACTTCAGAAACAAATCAACCATATGTAGTTTAGTAAAAGTAAATTCACCGTAAGTTAGCACATTGTTTCCTAAGCTGAGAGAGTTTGAAAAATGAGAGCGCCGTATTTGTAACAGTCGTTACGAAAAATGCTTCGACCCTTGGAGGGCTTAGCGAGACTTTTTGAGATCGATGCCGCGCGTCCGTGAAGGCTTATATCGTTATAGTACAACTTGTTACAATGAATTAGCCAGTTTTCGTTCCAGTATATATAAATATCGGCTTGCGAAAAAAACGGTGAGTCAAACAAATAATGGTTTAGAAACAATAGTAATAATAAAATTATTTTGCCATAATCCGCGATAAAGAAAATAGGAAGTATTATATAATGCTAAATGTAGAGTGAAATATTCGTTTTTATACCCGAAACATGCAGGATTCGTAAAAACACATGCACAAACTTCCACCACCGCAACCACATCAAGCATCTAAGTATCGCTTAATTATATAAATCAAATAGCGATTCCCAAAATACAAAACTCGTAGTATTTCAAAACGTCCTATCACTGATTGCCGTCCAAGCATATATTTTGAAAATATTAAATCAATTTTAGACCAACGCTTTCTGATACATATCCAATTGTTTAACCGACAATTAATTAAGGTACTTTGTAATTAATCAAATCGATATATCAATATGATATATAATATTCATTAATAATCCACGTATAAAACTGAACCGGCGTTAACAATAAACGTGACGTAATAAAATAAAATCGATATGGCATGGGATTCAAAGCACCTGCCTTGATGTCACCTAGCGACGGGGCGCAAACACAGCAACGGTACCCGCCCAAATTACTCTATAGCGTAAAATGTGGCCAATGGTACGCGTTTTAAATACATCAAAGATGTTTCATAGTAATAGCCCTCAATTACTAGCTATTGAAAGTTGTACCTTGTTATTACGGCGACAGTTTTTACCGTCATGTAGTCTGTAAATGAAACCACTTTTAAGTACTATAATAGTTATCAAGTATATCAAATACTCTGAAAACTGTAATCAGACTTATCTGAAGGTATTGTTGTTTAAAATTTTAATTAATATGATATAATCTATCTATCTATACTTATTATTATAAAACTAAGTCAAAAGCTGTCTGTCTGTATGTAAACGATTTTCTCAAAATCTACTGAACGGATTTTTGTACGGTTTTCACCGTACACAATAGATAGTTCAATACTTCCGGATCGTTTTGGTAAATAGCACAATTGTGTTGAAGAGGTCGCGTAGTTGTTAAAAAACTTGCTTGCTGGGAGCTTTTGTCGCGTGCGCTGAATAAACCAGCAGAGATACGCTAAAGTAATGTAGTAGAGATTTGTAGATCTATAAAAATACTACAAAAAAGTCCGCAATAGCATGTCTCTATCTCCCACGGTTAACTCACAATAAGTACTTTATGTTTTAAATTTCTAAAATTCGGGAAAAGTTCGGTAAATCAGTGAATTCCACGCGGGCGAAGCCGTTGTAGGCAAAGCTTGTCACTTAATAAGTTCGATCTTTATTTAAAGCCTGATCTGGTTGATGCAATAAAATGAGGTCGTATCAAGAAATGATATCCTAAAATTATATTTTAATGACAAAATCCCTAAAAATGGATAGTTATATCTTATTCTTCTTCTTCTTTTGCCAATGGAGGTCTACCACTGGACATAGGTGTCTTTAGTATACTATTTATACTTTATATACTACTATTATATAGGTATCTTTATATACTTCCTATAAAAGACTATTTCACAACGTGAAACTTTGAAATCTGATGATACATCTCAGCTTAATTATAATTACTTAAAGCGAGTTTACGGTGAGTGTCTAAAAGCTGTTTGTACTAGAAATTCGTAGTAAGGGATAACACTTTACACTCTGTATGTGTTACGTAATTACAGCGGCTTTCGTATCACACTGTCGTACCTCAAACAACCCAATTATAAAGGACTACATACGTCTTCCCCGTTTCGCTCGAGATTCACATTTATCATTATTTTTAAATAACTGAGGAACATTATATCAGAACTAGGCATAGTTATGATTACGTAATACAATAGTTAAGAGATAGAGATGAGATGAGTAATGATTTTTTATGTCTTTTCTAATATGTATAGTACTGTTTATGTCACAAAAATTCTAAGGTCGTAACAGAATGGATATATAAAAGATGCATAATAGGTCACTTAACTTGTGTGCTAAGTAAGATCGTAACATTTGGGAGCAACTGTTAATCCTATCTTAAAAAATTCAACCATAGCCGACTGATTCAATAGCCATCGTTCTTTATATAAAGAAGTGTCTCGATTATCACGTTGTTTCAGTATTATGATCCTTAACATCATATAATTCATCATCAACATCTAAGTTACGCCAAAATATTAAGAAAAGGTAAGGTAAAGTAAAATATTAAGAAAAATATACAACGCGGTTGGGTCTGTAAGTGCGTATAACAAACATGAATCGATCACTGTGCAAAAATATTAAATAGTTTTTCAAATGTTAATCTATCATGCTGCCAGTTATAAAAGGCCAATGAAAATCAAAGGCGAAAAAGTCTCGCGTCATTAACGACCACATGTCGGCCAAACCACAAAAGACACAATTACTTGCCGTGTGAAGCCAGAAAAGGTTACCCCGAAACCGAATTGCCGAATATTTCACTCTACTTTTCTCAAACCGCTACCACAAAAGCGTGCGATTGTCTGGTCCAAGAAAATACATTTTATTGAGAGTATATTAAATGACGATTTGATGAAGTAAACTTCGATCTACTTGACGTAGATTCTTATAATATAAATTTACGTCAAGTAGATGGAATGTGGTGACGAAATATTTAACACTTTTTTACTCTTTTTTGATAATGATGTATAGTTGTAATTGTTTTTTTACTTTAAGAAATATATTTATTGGAAATAACTTATCATTGTTATATAACAATAAAAGACACGGCAAAAAAGAAATATAAACATTTTATGTACAGTTTATTCCAGCAACAATCGATCACCTTAATTGGCAACGTCCCGAAGGAAAATAACATAAGGATATTGGTATTAAGTAAAAAAAAAACGAAATAGAATATTGTAATTTACGGATAAAGTTTCGTAAACAATGTAATATATTATTTCTTTAAAAGGCAATATACACAATATACAAACTTTTATTGTATTACAACAAAATATTCTAGCTCGGTATATGTTTATTAATTTTTTTTTTTCGAACTGACTGTATGCTGTTAACCCTAACGGCTTTTACAGCGTCACCGGACGGGACGGGCGAGCGCAGAAGCAACGTCGAGGTTGCGAAATGCAGAGAGTAGAGCGCAGAAGCTCTACTAACGTCGGGGAACGTCGTCCTAAGGGTGCCTCCTGTGAGGACGGTAATGTTTATTAAGAGAAGGATCTCTTGTTTGTTGAATTTTGAAACATTACTATTTTGCTATATTACTCCTCTATTCTATTCTATTCTATGTTAATAGAACCTAATATAATATGATGTCTGCAAACGAGGAGATAATGTAAGGAATACAAAGCCTTCTTGCTTATCAGTGAGATTGCGTCAGTGTAATACGTGTCATGCCAGAATACACAAGATTAAGTCACATTAAGCTTAGATGACAAGGGACATGCAAACCTGGCTATTTCCTGTGAAAGCTTATGAAAATAACATGAAATACGGATGTACCTTCATCCATAAGTCTTGCTATCATATATAATAAATATCACTGTTATTAACAAATATATATCCAATACCCGCTGTAAGAACAACAGAAATATGTATTACGACATACATTAAAATTCTTCATGATGGAATCTAATATTCACTAGAACAAAACTCATTTATTCATTCAATGTTTGTTAAAGGTTTATAGGATTTTTTTTGTTTAAATATTATATAGTAAACGAAAACTATCTGAATCTTCTTAAAAGGTTTATATCTAAAATAAGTTTAAAACATGACAGCATAATATTATATAGCAATATATTATTGAAATCTATTTTATAAGTAGGTATATATTTTCAATCACTAATTCGTTTATTAGGATTGTGACGCCTCGAATCACTTATATAGATTATTAATCTCTCGACCTGCATAGATTCTGCAGTGTGGAGCCCCTCATTTACCTGAATTTTCCTACGTACTCCACGGGTACCTCACTAGTCACGCCATAGCAGCCATGTAAGGTTTCCGTCTATTAGTTAATTATTCTGTTACAATTAGTCTTTGCAATATGACCAAAATCATGTAACACACGCAGCAAGAAGAGAAAAGAAAAAAGTTTTAACAGCTACTTAAACAGCTTTAAAATAGATATGTTTTAACTTTGAACTATAGAATATTATCGACGACTACAAAAAGATGCATAAAGAGTTCATTTTCATAAATTTAGGTTTAATTAAATCATACATCTGCTTTTAATGTCAATACCTTTTGAACCGTTGTAAAAACTATATATGCACCTGGTATTCAACTTAATAATTTAAGAAACAATTTAGATCGAAAAACTTTAAATTAGTGCTAAGCCTAACAGTATTATTTATTATATGTCGGCCCGAATAATCGAACGAAAACAAATTCTTTTGGCTTATCGAAACATAAACTTGGCTTGCGTATAAATCACGAGAAAACTCCGTACGAAACAGTGGACCGCGGGGAAAGTACGCTATTTTCATAAGGGGAAAAACAATAACTGGGGGCGCAGAACAAGGGCCGTTTTTAAGGCCCATAAATCAGAATACGGACAATATTTTCGGTACAGCGCCGGGTGAGCACTTTCGACAGGGGATTTTTCGGGACAGGATAGGATTAGTGTTGTCTTTACGATTCACCACTACTTCCTTTTGTTGCTTTATCGGAACGGTCGTAAAACGGCATTATACTCTACATTGTGTAGATTGAACTACAATAGTTTATGTTGTTGTGGAAAGTTTATCCTTCCTTTAGTTTATCATTTACTAAGAGCGGTAATTCTGATAACATTTTGAAATAGCAACACATCGGTGATTGCACTTTAATATTAGTAGACCAAGGAACAAGTTTGATTTAAGTAACATTGACATAAGATTCTTTACAAAAGTTATAATAAAAATATTTTGCTATAATCCGCGATACAGTAAATAGAAAAAAATATATAGTGCTTAATGTATAGTGGACTATCCGTTTTTTATACCCGTTACATGCAGGATTCGTAAAATCACATGCACAAACCTCCACCACTGCCACCACAATACACAAGCACTACACACGTTTACTATCACAAAACAATCGTTTCGCCGCAACCGAAGCATCATCAGGAGATAGACTCCACGTAAAAATCGAAAAGCTTTGCGATTGTTGAGTTTGTGATAGTGAACGTGTGTAGTGCTTGTGTATTGTGGTGGCAGTGGTGGAGGTTTGTGCATGTATTTTTACGAATCCTGCATGTAACGGGTATGAAAAAACGTATAGTCAACTATACATTTAAGCACTATATATTTTTTCTATTTACTGTATCGCGGATTATAGCAAAATATTTTTATTATTACTTTTGTATTATGGATCTCCGCAAAGTAACGCCAAATTATATAAATTATTAGATTCTTTAATTTTACGCGGATATTCTTTTGACTGATTTTAAATTGAGACCCATTTCAAGTGTTCATTACGAAGACATAACCATAAAATAATTATCACATATACGAGTATAGTCGACCTAATTAGTTATAAGATTCCGTCGGTAGAATGTCAACTGAACATAAACATGCTATAAAATTTAAACTTTTAGTTACATTAAAATATCATTGACATCACACTGAAATTTAAGATTAGATTTCCATATACCTCAGTTAATACACAAGCGAATTGAATAGTCATAAGAGATGATTGTCTTATTACAGTTACAACTAACAAAAGACCGTCAATAAAGTTTGAATTTGAGTTTCTAGGTGACATAATAATCACGATTAACGTACGATACAAAACTCTAATTTGCAGAAAGTAAACATACATTACAAACTAGAATATAGCAGAAACTAATTACCTTTTCTTTTCAAATCCAGTTAAAAATTAATCTGCATACAAGATGTGCTTTGTAAAATTTCTACTCAGAGCTATGATTCAATGTGTGTAACACGGCTTTCGCTTTAGGAACATAGCTGCAGGCACGAACGGAATGAGATTCTTCCTATGTGCCCTCATATTTCATTCACCTTCCTCTGCACGCACCCATCATGCTAATCTCTGCGTAAAAATAGACCTTATGACCCTACATTTAAGTTCAAAATGCACAAGCCGGCAACACCTTACTATGCAATGAATGTAGGAAATTTTGCTTTTAGGAAATTCGGTTTTGGAGAGAGGATAGCGAAACTGATAATTTAGTGTAAATCGATTAACAGGTAGCGAAGCACGTTGTTTAATATCGGCAAGCCCGTTAAATTGGAATTTAAACGACGCTTAACTTTTTTGACCATTACTTAAATGGCCGTATTTTTTCTGTGGTTGACATAAAAAATCCTATGTACTTAAGAAGTAAGAATTTATTTTGCCAAAACCAGTTATTTCAACTATTTTTCAACATATTTACGCAGGAAAATCTAGCTAAATTGGTTTTGAAAAACTTATTTATAATATAAAAGGGTAAGAACTATATATATGTATATATATATATATATATATATATATATATATATATATATATATATATATATATATATATGTATATACATAATTCTAGAAATAAGCATACTCTTTCTTAGATATCAATACTCCAAGAATCCACTCGTCGTTATGACTTGACAAATTGACAACATTTTTTCTTCAAAGCTTTGGAAGGGAAAAAGGGAATTAGCGTGATCAATTGCGTTATTCGGCAGATCTCAACGCTCCCTTCCGTACACTTGGAATATAAGGTATGTATAGTATGTATATAATATAGTCAAATATTCATTCCAAAATGAAAGCTTTCTTCGCACAGATTTCGCACAGATAAAAATTCTTCAGAATTGAGATTATATGTAGCTACTAAGTGACTTGTGACGTAGTTTTTTTGAGCTCAGACACTTAGAGACAAAGCTAAGAGCAGCTTAGCCAATGTCGTAAATACAAATAATTTCATATTAAATTCAATTTTTTTCTACGATAAGTAATTACAATTTATTCTACATAAAATTTTCAAGAACAAAGGTAATGGAAACTAGTCGTACGTACCTAAAACGAGTTAGGTATGCGTTTGTAAAAAAACGTTTATAAACAAAAAAAAATATTTTACAAAACAGCTCACAACACGATTATAAACTAATATTTATCAAATTTATAATAAAATTTCTTATCAAAATCTGCACGTCATATACAGAGAGAAATAAAAACATATTGCATAACATGATATTATCCAGTCAAAAAACTGATATTTTGTATTTTTTTTAAGGATAGTGCATATAATAGATAGATACTAAATAAATATGTGACAGAATATTATTGAGAATAGAAATATTATATTAGAATATTAATAATAATTTAATACTTTACTTACTTTAATACTATTAAACAGCACTACGAGAAGCAACACAGCATTTTACAATCCTTTTAAATGATAACTTACGAGAGTCAAAAGTGTCTAGGTCCAAAAATTGGGACGAGAGACTTGAATGAAAACATTATTAAAATACCCAAGAATTGCCAATTTGCAACGAAGTAGCGTTGCATCCTTCTCTGCACGAAGATCAGGTACAAATGTGCTATATGTATGTATATATAGAATCTTTATTTTTTCCGTTTGTATTAATACCGACAAGAAATTATCTTCGTAAAATGAAAAGTCCCAAAATTGCAATTTATTGTGTTGAAGTCATTCTAATGCTTAAAGTAATAATGTAAAATATTTATATGAATAGATTTAACCACTTCTGGCCTATTGTCGTGAAATCTGCCACCGACAATTATGAGGCCGCAGTTACGGATAGCAGGGGTCCCAGGAGCCTAGATAACGTAATTACGTCCCGTTATTAAGCGACAGCCATTATTCATTGCTAAGACCCTGTATTCATAAGATCGTGTATACGATGATAATTTTATTGCGGATGCATGAAATCGCTCTTTATTCTTATTGAATCAGCGTGGTTCTAGAGCTATTAAAGTTTTTTCAATGAGAAGTTTCAAAAAAGTAAAATATACATGAAAAGTTGAGCAATTTCTATACTTATCATAAAACAAAGTCCCAAAAAGCTGTATGTCTGTATGTAATCGATTTTCTCAAAATCTACTCAACGGATTTTTGTACGTTTTTCACCAAAAGATATGAAATACTTCCGGACGGTTACCGTAAATATTACATATCAGTATTATGTTAATTGTGTTGAATAAATCGAGCAGTTGTTAAAAAACTTCTGGGGGCTTTAGTCGCGTGCGCTGCATAAACCAGCAGTACGCTAAAGTAATTTAATAGAGAACTTTAGATCTATAAAAATACTACAAAAAAGTCCGCGAGACTCACAATAACTACTTTTATATTTTAAATTTGAATTATAGAAAAAAATATATGACACGCTGATTTCCACACGGGCGAAGACGCTGGCACAATATTCTTATAATTTATCGTATTATCAATATTTGTATTATTGACAGTACAAAAAAGTTTAATTTGCTAAAATATAAATCAAACTAGCTTTTACCCGCAACTTCGTTCGCGTAGAATTAACAGTAGCTTCTGTTACTCACCAACCCTGCAAATATGTCCATCACAAAAATCAGATGCATTCGAGAAGACCCAGAAAGATTTATCGTTTTCTCGAGAACATCTTCTTCTTGCATCGTTTTCTCAGTGATGAGAATCGTGGTTCTTTATGACAGCACACTGTCAATGGCGTTTCGCCAGTTAGCCCTATTCTCCGCCGTGTGAAGAGCACAATAAAGGGGGGAGTTGAAAGCTTCCTTGACTTGGTCTGACCAACGTCTTGGGCTACGTCCACGTGGTCTCCTTTCATCGAGTGCATAATTTGATAATTTTAGTAAATATTCCTTATTATAATTATACATTGTTATAGCTCAGTTAAATTGGTTCAGTAAACAGAAACGAAAGTATATAAAAACTTTCTTAAAATAACCCTTTCAACATAAGTCAATCAACGTCATAAAGAAACTTCTTTGAATCAAATATTTGTCTTGAATTTTTCATATCGTGAATAAAAAAGCTTTCATAGGTCGATGAAGTTCAAAGAAGCCATCAATAGATGGCGTGTATGATTTTAATCCTATCCTGTTGAATTAACAGGATTTCTATAGCTTATATGTTACCCCGGTGTATAAGGAATAATTGTGCCAAATTTCATTGATATTAGTTAAGTTGATGGTACCGTGAAAACGTAACAGACTGACAGACAGATTTTCGCATTTATATTATTAGTAAGGAAGTAAGGATATCCTATTGCTCAAACACTCGTTCTAAGATTACTTGTGCTACTAGTGTTACTTTTATTTCTGTAAAAAGTCCACACCTCACCAGGCACCCAATGTCTATTAGTACTAATCTCTATCAAATGTACAATATATGTATGCATATTTTACAGACGGTTAGCTTATAATAATAACTTTTGACTAAATATCAAAATTCCCATATATTAAAAATCAATAATAGTTTTGAAAGTCTAAAATGTATATAAATTAGTTATAAACAAAATTATATTTTCCACAATTTTATTACATTCATATTAACTCCTGCTTATGTTAAATAATATAAAATGAAAATCTATAAACTTCATAAACATTCAAAGCTCAAATTCTTACACAAACACAAATATAAAAATACCTACATTACAAGTTTAGGAACATACTAACATCAATATATAATTATCCTGGAAGATAAAATACTCAGATATAATGAGACCAGTCGTTAAGGGAATTTTGCTACTTATACTCCGTGAAGCCTGGAGAACAATAAAAACATGTGAAATAAGGTTAGGAAGCGCGCAGAGTGGATGTAATAAAGAAATAGCATCGGAGAAACGGGCTTTACGTGAATAATTTGATGCTTTCATCCTTGGTGCACAATGGAAGCTACTGTTCCGAACAGAATAAAAATATTTATATTTTTCATTCGTACACAGACTAAAAAGAGAATGCGTAAATTTTAAACAAAGTATTGTTAGCCAGTAATATCTCTCTCAAAAAAGAAGAATCGTTGCTAACCAGACCAGCTGCTATATTTCTTAATTGTATTTTACTATAAAAAGTTATTATTTAATACTTACACAATTGTTTTAACATATCGAGTATTGCTTATACGTAACGAGCACTTACAATCAGACATATGCAAATAAGTGAGGATTAAGAATTAGGTTTTTTTTCTTCTGGATTTTTTACATCATTAAAAAAACATAATTTACATATATGATAGTATGTTTTATGACTAGGTTAAATCTATTATTCTGAATTGATTAATACCCGTGAAACTACTCGGTTTCCCTAAAAGCGTATTTTCTCACAATATGGGACAGAAAATTTCTGAATCTAGTCAAAATATAAGATTATATGCGTTAATATTTACTTCTTGTCTCTAGCTTTTGAAAGAAGTAGGTACTAGAATAAACTGGTCAAAAAACTTTTGTGACAACAGGTTTCATATATTTTCAACTTTCTTACGTTACGTGGTCCAGAAAATACTAAATACTGCTCTTAAAGTTACAAAATAAAACGTAACCAGCCTGTAAAAAACATCTAACATAAGTTGGTGAAAACATATTTCACGTCTGTTGAGCGGCAATATTTTTCTTATCTGTAGAGGGTCGCTCTCTCTGGGAACAAGGTGAAATTTATCGTAGACGCCTTGTTAACTTGTAAATGTATTTCAGCTTGTTACGGATGTTATCAAATGCTGTATAATAAACCTAATGAGGGCACGCTTGCAATCATTTTTAAAGCCTACTATAACGAGAAAATGTTCTGCAGCTAGAGGTTCTAAATTCAGGCAATTACCTTGTACAAGGCAGCGAGGCGATTTCTTTTAGAGATCGTGATAAATCAATGGAGAAATCTAAGTTGGAATGACGGTGTTATTATTGAATATCACATATATTCCTGCTATATTTATTGTTATTAGAATTCATCATCATTCTCCTGCCCTTATACCACTCTAGGTAGGGTTGGCACAACATGTTACAAACACACTGTCACATGATTTGTCTACGTATTTTACTACCGGCCGCTTGCCTGACGTCAACTTACCTTAGTCGTATTTTACGATCCTTCGGTAAGAAAAAGGGTGGTCTATTCTACTCAACCGGATACCACACGGTGGATCAAGTTTCTACTTAATATTTATTTCTTATTATGTATATAAGTTATAATAAGCATTTCTAGTGTCAATTAAACTCCTTTAAAACAAATAAATATAGTCAAATTGCTTTCGTATCCGTAAGTATATCCTCGTGATTAAAGATATTTCGTTCTTCAACATATACAAACATGTACCTATACCTACTACCTACCTATTTATAACGCACCTTCGAGCGGTATCTATTGAATGTTCGTAAACTAATACTCCCTCAGGATTCAACGTCTCCTCAACGTTGCCTTGATAAATGTAACCCTAATCAAACTTGAGCTCATACCGCCATTGTTGACGTAGAAACGTTGGTTCTATATTCTATATTCAAATCAACACAGACGGAATTAGCACGCTTTACTTGTACGAAGCTATGCATACAGTATGTGTGCAAATTCCTGCAGCTAGTGCTCTAAATCCGTCTGGTTATACTCATTTACTATTAATTTTACTAGCATTATGAAACATATAATTATAATGCAATACTAACGTATATACAATCTTTATATATTAATCAGGTTAGACATTATGTAATGTGTGTGTGTGTAATCAAACAAATGTTTTAACAATTATTATTGAATATGTTACAGAAGTAGCTTACACTTAGTTAGCCTACACTAAAAAAAGGTACAAAAGTTATAATACAATTCTATCACAACTTTTAAATTATTATTGAAGTGAATAAAGTTTTTTTTATTTTCAGTAGTAAGTAACAATAAAAAAATAAAATTATTTACAATTTACTAAACTAACTAAACTATTTTACGAAAACAAGAATAAGTAAAACTTAAAAACAAATTAGAACCAACTAAATAATAATAAAAATGAAAATAAAAATTATATATATATAGATTTACATATTTACACTAAATCAAAACGTCAATTCCACTGCAGTGGGGTGAGGTTCCCAAAATACAGGCAGCGGTATCCCTTTTAAAAAAAAATTGTATACTACTAGGTGTGCCAGCGGCTTCGCCTGAGTGGAAATCAGCGTGCCACATATTTTTTCTAGAATTCAAATTTTAAACATAAAAGTAGTTATTGTGAGTTAACCATAACAGAAAGAGAATGCAAACAAAACAAGTTTTATAGATCTACAATTCTTTAGTACATTACTTGAGCATTCAGCAAGATATTGTGAGAGTAATTGTCTTGGAGAGCGGTCAGTCTAGTGACTAGCGCCCTATTATTAGCTCTGTGCAGCACAATACTGTTAGCTCAAAAAATCCAAAAGGGATCTTCGTTTCAGTCTCTTGAATGATGAATTGATAATCATCAGATTTGCAGCTAGTGCATTTTGGTGACATTCCAATCTATTTTTGTATAATAGCATTAAGTATTTAATATCTTCTTTGACAGTTCTAATTTTTGTTATCCCTTTGAATGGCCAATCTTATTCGTTGGCCAAGGTAGCTGCTAGCTCTCGGGTCCCCGGTACGCTCAGAGAGCCTTCTAGACAGTTCATTGAAGAAGGTATGAGCGTCCTGGCCCCACGGACCCATAATTGAATAAAGTATATGTAATTTGAGTAAACTAATACTTAAAGTAAAATGGTTTTAGCGCACTCTCCTACATGCGAAGTTTTTAATTTGCTAGAATCGTGCCTAATTTTAACACCCTGACAATCTCTAACTGTCATCTCGACTTACACTAAAAATGTCTTGTGGTGGGGTCCATCCTGTTTATGTTTCGGTTACGGGGTGAAATAATTGTTGAGATTGTGATAGTGTATATGTGCAGTGCTTGTGTAGTATGGTCGTGGTGGTGGTGATGGAAATTTTGTATGCGTTTTTTTAATCTTCGAAGTATCAGGTATGCAAACCGATAGTACATTCTACATTTAGCTTCACATATTTTAAATTATCATTACTTTTGTATTCGCAAAGTAATGGCTAAAATTATAAATTATTTGGTTACATAAATATTTGAAATAAATTGAATATTAAAGTAGCGTACTTATAATGAAAGGTCTTGTTTCCTATGTATCGGACAAACTTTCAAACTTTCTATACCTAAACTTTGTCTTCTCACGTCACCGCATCGAATAAAATAAAGAAAACCAATTTTACCGGAGTAATGAAGCCAGAAACCTCACCGTTCAAGTTTTCGTTCAATGCTATTGTATGCGAAGTAGTTTGTTTTTGTTCGCTTTTTTGCTAAGATTTTCTAACAAAAACATTTACAAAAATCTGCTTCAAACGCAGTAGTTACGTTGAATCATACCCAAAAAATTGAAGTTAATTTATACAGTGCAACCTCGATATAACAAATCGCATGGGGGCAAGTAAACATTCGTTAGCGAATCATGTTACATGATGTAACATAATTCGCTCTTCGGCGATGCTTCTGCGCTCGCCCGTCCCGCCCGGTGACGCTGTAAAAGCCATTAGGGCTAACAGCATACAGTCAGTTCGAAAAAAAAAAAACAATTCGCTAACTTCAAGTTTGTTATAAGGAGGTAAAATAATGTTTTATTCACCTTGCCATTTTTTAAGTTTTAAGTCATTTTTTTTAAATGTTAAGTCTAATTTTTCGTCGTAGGATTTTTGTCGTAGTTATTGATGTTTCGCTATTCTGCGACTGATAAGGAACACCTGTCTGAGCCATTACAACTAGAATATTAACACAAGACGAGCGGCATTTAATATTAATTCTTACGGTCAATTATGGGTATTACGTGAAATTTAAAAAAGTCCTTATATTGAGGTTCGTCATGTTAAGGTAACACTGTATATAAGACTAGCTTCTAAACGCACTACGTTCGCGTGGACTTCAGTCTTATTATTTGAGTAAACCGTAATCACGAACTTTTATTTAGAACAATTTTGTAATATACATTACAAAATTGTTCTAAATACACTAAATTTTTCAAATCGGTCCATTAGTTACTGAGATTAGCGAGTTCAAACAACAAACAAACTCTCCAGCTTTACATATTAGTATAGATATATTTGCTAATCATTTTTTTTACCATCTGTTATAAAAAGTCCATTAGAAAGAGTTTAAATGAAAAAAACATAAAACCCTGTACGGATATTTGAATTTTGTGCTGCGAGTATGTTGAATAAATTTTGTGCTGAACGAGTAAAAGCTAAAATACTAGCTACGTAAGTAGTATCGGAGGGAGATACGTCAAACAAGTTCGATTATGTTAGTTCAGAATCGTTACAAAGTACGTAGCTGGAAACGAGATCAGTTCGTGTGGAAATTAAACAAAAGCGAGTCGAGCAAGAGGGGAATTGGATTGATTGAGTTTTCGTTTTTTTCCTTACACAATAGACAGGTAGGTTACGGGGTGTAATACTCTGATATTTTCTATCCGTACTTCTGTTGAACTGAATTTTTGTTCAATGTTTCATTTCCGGAGGCTTTTCAATTTTAGCATGTTGGTAAGGTAAAATTTTCTCTTGTAGCGTATTTGTTCCTAGTAGCTATAGAGTTTAACTTGATTACACTTTTTTGAGTTTTTAATTTGCTCGAATCGTGCCGAGCGTCATCCCCCATGGCAATCTCTTATACCGTCCTCTATACTAATAAATAAATAAATACATGTGACACTTACACACACGGTCATCCGACCCCAAAGTAACTAACTTAATACTTGAGTTATGGGTGACGGACAACTGGTAGATATACTACATGTATACTTTTAAATACATAATTAAATACAAATATACACCCAGGCTCGAAGAACCGACAATTTGTTTATAAAAAAAATTGGCCCTAGACGGAAATCGAACCCGCGACCCGCGGAGCTGAAGCCAGGGTAACTACCCACTGCACCAACGGGCCAGTCAAAACTAATAATATAAATGCCAAAGTCTCTTTGTCTGTCTTTTATGTTTTCACATAATTACTTATCTTATTATTTTCACTAACATGCTTGAGCACTATAGATAAAATTTGCAACAACAATCTAATATTAAGTGTAAAAATACCCTCAATAATATAATATTTTTTCTTATTTGTTTGCGCACTATATAAGCATCAATAAAATGAAATTTCATCAATATTGATACAACGTATAGCCGTGAAGGACAAACAGACAAAAAGAAAGAGACAGGCTGACTTTCGCATTAATTGGTATAGAAATGTCGATATAAATATATGTATATATGCACACGCCTGTACCTTTTACAATAGCTACGCAGACTTGATATAGGCACAAGTGATGTAAAAGAAGAAAGAATAGCTGCAGCATCTAAAAACACAAAGCTCGTTGAAAGTTCAAAACCGAAACATCAAAGCGAAAGCCGTCCGAGCTGTTGTATCTACACTCCGTCAGCCGGGCCAGTTAATTGTTTGCGAGGTCAGGCGGAGTACACATCACACCCGGCAACATAGGTATGGTGTATGAGAGGGAATGGGAAGTATTATACTATAGGTACTGGCTGATGGTTAAAGCTTTTTTGTTAGTCTATTACCTGAGAGTTATTTTCAATTTTAATAAACTACAAAGAAATATATATATTTTTTGGAATTTACTTGTTTGATTACTATGTAGCCTTTAAGTACATATATTATTACGCAAACAAAAAGTTTCTATCGTTTTATACGAAAATGGCGCGGATAGACGAGTATTCAATTTGGAATAATCTATACTTATTATAAAACAAAGTGCCTAAAAGCTGTCTGTCTGTATGTAATCGATTTTCTCAAAATCTACTGAACGGATTTTATATAGTTTTCACCAAAAGATTGTGCAATACTTCCGGATGGTTTAGGTAAATAGTACATATCGGTATTATGTAAATTGTGTTGAAGAGATCACGCAGTTGTTGCTTGCTGGGAGCTTTAGTCACGTGCGCTGTGTAAACCAGCAGAGATACGCTAAAATAATGTACTATAGAATTGTAGATCTATAAAACTACTACTAAAAGGCCGCGATAGCATGTCTCGATCTGTTATGGTTCACTCACAATAACTACTTTATAGATTAGAGGTTTCTAGAAAAAAAAACGTTGCACGCTGTTTTCCACGCGGTCAAAGCCGCTGGCACAGCTAGTTATAACTTATATAGACGTGCTATACTATTATAATATTTTTCAAAATAATGCATCGAATATATTAAATTAATTAAACAAATATTTGAACTAGCTACATATAAAAGCTTTTCTTTATGGTTTGTCTGTGGTCATATTCGTAAGAATTTGATATTATTTACCTTTCATATTATTTTTGTAGGTGTTTAATCATCATTGCAATGAATCATGAATCATGAAATATCATTGAGTTATACAAGAGTAGGGAAGCCAACCTAAAGTGTGTCTACAATAGAGAAAAAAAGAGAAAGCAAATGACACCGTATCTATCTGTCTTGCTTTTTATATGGTGTGTGTGTGCATGTGTGCTTGCTAGTGTGTGTGTATTTGCGTGTGTGTATGTTAAACGAAAGTAAGTATACGAGTATCATTTTACTCCCATTATTTATTGTGACACTCTTGCTTATAGGCCTGCCTATGGATCCCTTACTATAGTATATTATTAACTCTAAATGAAATATGGTCAAACTTTTATAATTAGGCGACCTCATCATTAGGAGCAAAATCAAATATTTTTTGGCTCTGAGATATTTTTTGTCTATACATACTCTGTGTCAAGTATCGCATGAACTTAACTCAGATTCTCAAACTTATTGTATGCTTTAATAATATACGCTATCATCAAATCTTTTAAATAATATAAAGCAAAATACTTTATACAAATTACCAACGTAATGGGTTAATACACCAAAACATTGTGCGAAATTTACAAGCTATTTACGGTACCGCACCAGATCAGAACTTCTTGTAATATGTTGCAAGGTTACTAAGTTAGGTCACTTATCATCATACGCTACATAAGTTTGAAAATCAGCAATGTGAGCACGCATTGTATAAAAGTAATACTACCACCATAAAAGTACACGCATGTATAATTAACATATATAATTAATTAACTTACTTGTTTGTAAAATGAAGTCCAATTTAGATTTAGTTGATTAGCTTACCTGTAACAAGAATAAAGATTTATTAGAATGGCAATAATAGTAATATGCAAAAAATTATACCTTAATACCATCTTCTTTTGCATACAGTTAAAGTGTAAATTCGAAAGCAAGTGACACTGCGTTTAGTTACTACGTAAAAACATTTGATTAATATACTATGCAAATGTATGAGAGGTGATCCGAGCACGACACCTAGCGTCGCGTCATTGTTTCTGCGTCAGACACTAGAGTTAGTGACGCCGCCAAATATAGTGCCACTGATATTCATCTACATTTCGAAGTTATTGCTATGTAAAAAGTATTATTTTATTTTATACAATCCGTTTTCATAACAAAGGCATCCAGAATTGTTACGTACTATAAACCATCACCATTATAGCGCCTACATCTACAAGTTATTCAAAAATATATTCGAATTCATAGCTAAAAACCATCTCGGCATATAAAGCTTTGATTGAAATAAACAGGACTCAAGAAAAAAACTGGAAAAGAACTTATATCAGTTGCACTTCATAAAATCCTCGTTTTTGATTCGGAGGTTAAAAAGGAGTCGAAAATAAAACCATGCCGAGCTATATTTATATGAAATCTAGATTACGCCGGTCCATGATAAACTTTTCCGACTTATATAATGCATCAGTCAGATATTCGTAATACATAACAGAAAACAACGTTCACGCTTCGCGAATTTTGACTTGTTTTTGAATAAATCGTAATCAACAGAATCATATCGCGATATCGATGTGCGCGTACATTTCGTTAATACAAAAAGCAAACATACAATTCAATAGTTTCGTATCTCCCGATACCCTGATCCCTAGTGAACAGTGTGTCAGTTGATTGGACATGTGACAACGGGCCCGGCGAGAGTGGATTGATTCCGCCGCCCTCCCCACGCCCCGCTCATTTCGTGGATGCTGCGACAAATATTATTACTGGAAGTTAATACTCTCTCTTTTTATTCCGCTGCGCAACATTTAACTTAATACACGTATATGTATATATAAAGTACTTTTTGTACCCTACAAATCTAAGTTCGCATCGACTTTAGTGTATGTGAAATATTTTTTTTTTCACCTATATGTTATATAAGATTGTACCAAATTTCATAAATATTGCTCCAGCGTATTAGCCGTGAAAGCGTGACAGATGGATATTCAGCCCGACTTTCGAATTACATTAGTATTGATGTATGACTTTATTTTATACAAGCATAATTTTGAATACTATGATTCCTATGAAGCATGGTATTAATACTATATTACTGCAAAATAATAAAAGGAAATGAAAAATGATTGTGAAATCAACATTTTATATAGTTATATGAATTATACTCGTATAATAAGGTAAGAGCATACAGGGTAGGTGTATGATACTATATGTGATTAATATAGGTTAACAGTATATACATTTAAAATTTAACCAGTGTTGGTCTACCATATTAGCCGTAAGACACAATTGTCTGTTTTTTTTAATGTTTTTTTGACTATCATAGTTTTCACTCCTGAAACTTCTCTGGGTTTTCTTTGAAACCTTTATAATATACTAGTTGACCCGGCCAACGTTGTTTTGCCATATAAATTACTATAGATTTGACTTGACTCTAACACATTGTGGATAAAAAAAACTTTGATAGGTTGATAATAGATGGCGCTTTTCAATATCACCCCATTCCTGTTAAATTAACAGGATTTCTATAGCCTATATGTTACCCCGGCGTATGAGGAATAATCGTGCCAAATTTCATCAGTATTAGTTCAGCGTATTCGCCATGAAAGAGTAACAAACATCCATCTATACTCACAAACTTTCGCATTTATAATATTAGTAGGATATTTATGGTTAGCTTTACACTGAACGATATCCCTAGAATTCCTGCTGAAACCTAGAAAACTAATAACTACTACTACTAACAGAAGGTTTCAAACAACGATTCTTTATTGACGTTCACCATAATTTTTTTAGAGATGAGGATAGGAATATATATATATATATATATATATATATATATATATTTGCTGTAAGTGGTGGGCAGATCGACATGAAACGAGTGAAATTAAATTTTGTATTTCTTTGCTAAGTATATTGTTTTGTAATATCTTAAGTGCGTAGATAAATATTTTAGGAACAAAGATATTTCTTAAAAGGCTTTACAATTTCATCAGATAAAAGCCCGTATCCCATATTCCCTTGTCACCTGCGTCACAAATCGTTTATATATATGTATCATAAGCTGCCCATAAATTGTGAATCATTTTACGGAATGGCGATATTGGGACAGCTATATATCACTTGTTCGAGTTTCCTATGTAGACATATGACGAAATATTTGCCAAGTCAACTATATGAGCGTATTTTCGTGAACGTCCCAGGCGGATCAAAGTACGAGTAGATATTGGACGTTTTTATACAAAACGATAAAAAAGTATTTCCAATTTTTATTTTCTTATATAAAAATCTTTCAAATTATATTTCCTAATCACAAGATTTTTTAAACTAGCAATAATTTTAAGTTAAAAAATTGTTTAATGTTTGTTACAAGAAAAAAAAGCAACAATGATATTAACATTTTTATAATAAAAACACATACTCTCCGTCGAATATCCTTTCAAGATTCAAGTATTGTCAATTTCTCTTTAATAAAGTAAAACTGAAATAGTTAAAGGATTTTCGTGATATATTATTCGTATATTACGAAAATAATGTTATTTGTGCGAATTTTATACAATTATAACTTTTTAATAAGGATAGAAATGAGGCGCCTTACAAGTAACTCTACTCTCTACGGAAATTATACATAGACATTTATCTTATTCTTAGTGACCAATTATAAATGTTAGTTTAAAAAGTGTACCAAAGATAATCTAGGGTTCAAGCTTTCCAACTGTAGGTAAGTAGTACACGCGTTATTTATTAGTCCAGAACTTGCAGTAAGACATCATCATCTTCTTACCCTTATCCTACTCTACATCTGTGGGATCGGCACAACATGTTGATTTGGCTATGTATTTTACGACCGGCCGCCTGCCTGACGTCAACTTACTTTAGTCGCATTTTACGACCCCTCGATAAGAAAGAGGGTGGTCTATTCTACTCAACCGGATACCACACAGTGGGTCAACTTACCTTAGTCGCCTTTTACGACACCTCGGTAAGAAATGAGGGTGGTCTATTCTACTTAGCCGGATAACACACGGCGGGTCCACTCACCTTAGTAGCCTTTTACGACACCTCAGTAAATAGTGAGAGTGATCGATTCTACTCAGCCGGATACCACACGGCATATGCTTGCAATAAGACATAATTTTAATATTAATATATGGTGGTCGTGTCGGAACCGTCACATAGAGTAACGAAACGTCTATTTACTTTGGGCCTCGGGTGACCAGAGTTTCTTACAGATTATTTATTACAGAAGTGACGTGACGGGTGCTCTAATTCACTCCCCAACACAATTTTGGCTCCATCAGTCCATGTATTAAAATAGATTGTTTGATGTAATGTCGAATCACAGTGACAAGCAACTTTCGGCTATATTCCATAAATATTTTCGGAATTCTTTACGTTAATATTTAGAAATGTCAATAATAATAAATAAATTTGTAATGATAATACACTATGTCTATTAAATTAAAATTAAAATTAAAATTAAATGTCTATAAAATTATTTCCTCTAAGGAAAGCGTTTACAAGCAGAAAAATATTACCAATTTTTAAATTTAAACTATCGTGAGTAGTATTCATAGTTAATAACGATACCGGCTATACTCACGTCTAATTTTATCGGATTAGCCCGACTAGTTTCGAACCCGTCCGGGGTACTTATTCATGAGCTCTTTACACGACGTTATCGCGGCGGGAACTGCGTGCAGCAGCTCGCTGGGCGCGCCTCGTAGGTGGCTGGGGCGGGGGGGGAGACGGTTGCGGCGGTGGTCGCGCGTCTACCGACTGTTCCGTGTCGCTCTGGTCTTCTTCGTCGGATGCACCAATGAAATTTGTGCATGCGACGCTTACGGTGTCGGGTTCAAAACGGTCTTTATATGAACCGGTAGTGTCAAAAATCGGTTTCCACGCCGGAGGTAGTGTCCAACCACCATCTCTGTTAAAATTCGGGTAGCGGCTGATTTCAATGGCTTCACGTATTTTTCTAGGTACCAGAAATTTTTCCCTGGATAATACGGAAGCCTTGTCGAACCTTATATAGTGGTTGGTACCCGAATCATGGACATGCTCCGCTATGGCCGAACCATTGGTGTCCATATTCTTGACACTACGTATGTGCTCCGATATCCTCGTACAGATGTTGCGACGAGTTTCACCTATGTAGTTCTTCCCACAGCCGCAAGGAATCCTATAAACACCTGGCACGCTAAATGGATCCGCATCTTTCGGTGAGCGCAGCAGGCTACGTATTTGACCAGGAGGACGGAATATCGTCTTGATATGGTACTTACGACGAAGATAGTAGCCTATCTTATCCGTCACTCCCTTAACATACGTTAAATAATTGCTCCAGTAGCAGCAAACATCTTTATGGAGTGGTTTGAGAGTGAATTTTTGGAAAAGATCCCTCTGAAACCGCGATGCTGGCTACGATATGTGGATGATGTTTTCGCGATAGTCAACAGAGATAAAGTATTAGACTTGTTAATGTGCCTAAACCAGTTATATAACAAGGTGAAGTTCACATTGGAGGAAGAAAAAGATGGAAGACTGCCATTTCTTGACGTCATGGTCATTAGAGGGCCCGGCGGAAAGTTTTCTACAACGGTGTATCGGAAACCCACTCACACCAATAAATACTTACACGCCAGCTCGCATCATCACCCCTCGCATCTTTCTTCTCTTCCTCGAACCTTGATAAATAGGGCCTTAAATCTGTGTGACCCACAATATTTGGCACAGGAAATGAACCAAATAAGACTGGCCCTAGAAGGCAATGGTTATAACTGGCGCCAGTGTTATCGTTTAGCACAAAACAAGAAATCGCGAAGATCGGTTGAAGCAGAACGGTCGCCAGCTTATTTAACGTATGTTAAGGGAGTGACGGATAAGATAGGCTACTATCTTCGTCGTAAGTACCATATCAAGACGATATTCCGTCCTCCTGGTCAAATACGTAGCCTGCTGCGCTCACCGAAAGATGCGGATCCATTTAGCGTGCCAGGTGTTTATAGGATTCCTTGCGGCTGTGGGAAGAACTACATAGGTGAAACTCGTCGCAACATCTGTACGAGGATATCGGAGCACATACGTAGTGTCAAGAATATGGACACCAATGGTTCGGCCATAGCGGAGCATGTCCATGATTCGGGTACCAACCACTATATAAGGTTCGACAAGGCTTCCGTATTATCCAGGGAAAAATTTCTGGTACCTAGAAAAATACGTGAAGCCATTGAAATCAGCCGCTACCCGAATTTTAACAGAGATGGTGGTTGGACACTACCTCCGGCGTGGAAACCGATTTTTGACACTACCGGTTCATATAAAGACCGTTTTGAACCCGACACCGTAAGCGTCGCATGCACAAATTTCATTGGTGCATCCGACGAAGAAGACCAGAGCGACACGGAACAGTCGGTAGACGCGCGACCACCGCCGCAACCGTCTCCCCCCCCGCCCCAGCCACCTACGAGGCGCGCCCAGCGAGCTGCTGCACGCAGTTCCCGCCGCGATAACGTCGTGTAAAGAGCTCATGAATAAGTACCCCGGACGGGTTCGAAACTAGTCGGGCTAATCCGATAAAATATTACCAGGCCATTTAAGGTCCATTATTTACTTATAAGGAATGATACATAAAGATTATTTTAAAATAAAATAACAAACATACAATATTAATTTCCATTCATTTCATTCCATTCATATACAATATTAATTTCCATATGAAGTAACAAATAAATAGAAGGAATTTAGAATTTTTTACTGTATCCATTCAAATATTATAAAGTGTTTGTGTTCATTTACCCTTCATCACCATCCGCAAGTGTAAATATAAAAAGTAAGACAAAGTACGTGGACGGCGGAAATGGGGTCGGCACAGCATGTGTTCAGCATGTTGTTACATGTTTTGGCTATTTATTTTACGACCGGCCGCCTGCCTGACGTCAACTTACCTTCGTCGCCTTTATAACACCTCGGTAAGAAATAAGTGTAGTCTATCCTACTCAGCCGGATACCACACGGCAGTACACGGCGGATATAAATATATACAAAATTTCTATTTTTATAAAATATTTCAGTTTTTGTACCTTGTAAATCTATATGCGTACATAAAAAAAATAAGAAAACATCTTAAGAAGGCTGATTACTCAAATTCCATATCGTACACATTCTCATTTGTCTTGTACTGAAAAAGTATAAAGTAGTCTCAAAACGTTATATTCTTGATTGATTAACGTTTCCTAGAAGACGTTCACGGCAGACATTCTTGATTTCCACCATTCCTAGACAGACGTCGCGACGCGTCGGCGCCTTTGGCTCTTATGAAGACTTCGAGAATCGAGACCCGCCCACTCACATTTTTCCCTGTGAATATTCAAAATAGACACCCCTCCACGCTCCCCGGAAGTAATGATGCTTATTTTATGAAGGATTTCATTCCTCGAAATTCATACACCGTGGAATTTTAGCGTAGAGGTCACAATTTCCTCTTTGAATATATTGGTTCTCCGGTGTAGGAATATAAGTTTTATTGCTCTCATTTCGTATAAATTTGCTAGTAGGTTTCTTTACGATAAGAGTATTGGTAAGTAATGAAACATTATGTATGTATCAAGTAGATATTGGCACGCAAGACAAAAACGTTATTTAAATTTTATTGTACAAGTTACAATAACATAATATATTAAGCATAACGTTTAAATGCGTGTTCACAAGTTTTAAATTAAAGTTTATACAATTTGAAAAAAATACTTGCGGAAAAAAATGCTTAAAAATACTAATAATAATGTCCTTATATCCCATATTAAACAATTACGTACCAATTAAACGTTAATTAAAAGTTGCTGCAGACCTATATATGTATTCCCCAAACGAACTTATTTATTCTGTGCACCCGAGTTCCTAATTAGAAAATATGATCGCCCTGGCAACACTTATCAGAGTGACTACATACACTCCTCGTGTTTGTTTAGGACTGTTGTTCTAATGGACATGAGAACGTTTTCCCGGTAAATTTCCTTCGCAAAATTGCAGCCACGATGCTGACCTGGTCATTTGTTTAATTAAATAAAAAGCTGGTTAAGTAGAGGTTTCATAGCTTTTATTTACAGTAGATATGATTAAAGAATCTGACACTTATTTTTATATTTTAGCTTAAAAACGTGATGGCAGAAGGATGTGAACGCGACTCTTATTAGCAGGCATTTATGAGTTGTCTGTAAAAGTTATGTACTAAATTGATATTAATTAAGGCTCAATAGCCTATATGCTGGTTATGTGTTGTTTGTCAACCAACATTGGAGCTACGTAATGAATGCCATTTTAAATCGTTCTCTCCCAGGAGCTTCCTTTTTTTAGTAAACTAGAGAAACTATCATTTTAACTTGAGCAAAAAATTATACATCAATTTCGTCAAAAGAATGATGAAGCATGATGAGTAACGTTACATATGATTCAATATTAATCAAATTAAAAAAAGCATGTGTTGAAATATAGTACACATAGTAAACAATAAAAAAAATTGCACGGTACACCGTTAAATATTATTACTATAAGAAATTCAGTGAATCTCCGCTGCCAAATATTCGAAACTTCCCTATTAAGGTTGCTGTCTAAAACTCATGTACTTATGTTGAAATTTCTAAACTTCACAGCAAAAAATATCTTGCTAAAATAATACGTGACTAAATAAGTGGAAATCATATAAAACTTTTTATGTAAAATTCGATCAAATATATCATTAGCCTAAATAAATATACTCAAATGTTAACCGTCGAACATTTACCGCTTCGGAAAGTTTTGCTATTAGAGCGTGCCTAATGAAGTATCGAAATCTATCAAGCTGCTTGATAAATTTCGTAGACATACTTGAGGCAAAGTGTGATGAGAAAATTAATGCTTCGAGTAGTCGAATGGTTTTACCTAAGGAGCTAATGTTTAGTTGATGAAAAAAACACGTAAGCTTGATACATCGGAAAAGTATTTATGTACTGTGTATGTAAGGGTTGCCTGGAAGAGATCACTATTCAGTGATAAGGCCGCCCTTTGTACATATACATAAGGTTTACTCTAAGTGATTATATGTTTTTGTATGTTTTATGTTTTGTGCAATAAAGTTTATATCTATCTATCTATCTATATCTATGTACTTGTAAGTATATACAGAAAATTTACGTCTGTACTCGCCACGGCCTATAAAAAATATATTAAGGGTCTGACAGAACCCGGAAGATCAAATCACGATCACCAACTCACACACAAAGTTCGTACACACACCCTTTTCCCGATCCCGATGTCGATGTCCCGATGTCGGTCAGTTGTGGCTGCCTGTTGAACATCCGTTGGCTTACTTACTTAGCTGTCTGTGGTTCATGCGACTTAAATTAAGACCTCGACCTCTCCGCCGTAGCTCATCTTTTAAGTATTTCTCGTAAACGCATTTTGAGAAAGCTGAAGTGACACCCCAATTCAATTAGGTCGATCCATCGTAAATATAGCAAACCAAAACGCGTTCTACATGACTAATAAAAAATAAAATCAAAAAAGATTGCAAACACAAATATATTACACAGCGTATTCGCCGGCTGTTAGTCGCTAGTGGCTTTTCGTCGCACTCCCTAAAGCGCGTCGACTAATTACAGACATACCTAAGCCATATACTACAGGATACACAAAAACATCGGCTTCACAGAAGCCAGCCCCCTCAAATCTGAAGCCACTGTAAAGTATTTAGACTTTTTATAACAATCAAATTGGCAATCAGAAAAAATACACATGCCACGAGGTTTTATTATCGATAAATAAATAAATATATGAAACACTACTAAAGCTTGTGCAATTAGTTTTTTAACGGAATTATAAAATAAAAGTTATATAATAAGTTTAAAGCGGTGTTTACTGATATGTTTAAAAATACGTTTTTCTACATAAGAGTAGGTCTAGTTCTAGTATATTTTTTATACTTACCATTAAAATTTCCAATCAGTGTTTAAGTAAATAAATATATATATGGGGCAATTATACACACGAATATCCGTTCCCAAAGCAAGTAACTTAATACTTTTTTTATGAGTGACAGAGAACTGGTAAATATATACATATATAATTTTAAATACATACTTAAATACAAATATAAGCAAGTCCAATAATTATGTCACCCAATTGAGAATAATGTACAATAGAAATATTTAAGACTGGCCCGTTGGCGCAGTGGGTAGTGACCCTGCCTTCAGCTCCGCGAGCCGCGCGTTCGATTCCCGCCGAGGGTCAACATTTTCATATACAATTTGTTGATTCTTCGAGCCTGGGTGTATATTTGTATTTACGTATGTATTTTTATATATGCAGTATATCTACCAGTTGTCCGTCACCCATAACACAAATATTAAGTTACTTACCTTGGGGACGTACAACCGTGTGTGTAAGTGTCCCATATATAATTTTTTTTTTAAAACAAGTTCTCTTTAAACAAAATGTGATACAGTTTAAAATGCTAATCGCGACAGCAGCGATACACAAAAGTTGTATTATTTTAATTATAATAATCTTAAAAAAGTAAATATAATACTAAGTTATATGATGTAAGTTCCTTTTTATATTCCATTATTCGTGGATAATGTAATGCAAGGTTCAGAAATGACTGCATGGAGAAAGCTTGAAGCTCAGAGATGATAAGAATCTCTCGTTTTACAAGGCCTAAGATATTTAATAAGTAGAAATAAGTGATAAATATTAATGGTATATCATATATTGAACGAAAATTACTGAGCACTTACGTCTCACCCCCAATCCCCAAACCTCGCTACCGTATATCGACACAAGCCAGACCTGACATAGCAGTAAGACGTTTAATGTTATTTATTTTGTGTGCCAACTGAATTAGATTATACACTACGATTTTCACAGGCAATTATAGAATACAACAAATAACTATGACTTTACTTTTGGTAAAGCGAAGAACGAAATATTTTTACTTACCACGACAAGCCCATTGGCGCAGCTGGCAGTGACCCTGCATTCAGCTCCGTGGGTAGCGAGTTCGATTCCCACCGAGGCCAACATTTTTTAAAAACAATTTGTCGTTCTTCGAGTCTGGGTGTTTATATGTATTTAAGTATTTATTTTAAAATAACATATGCCTATATCTACCAGTTGTCTGTCACCCATGACACAAGTATTAAGTTACTTACTTTGGGGACGGACAGCCGTGTGTGTGTGTGTCCGCGCCGGACAGCACGATGAAATCAGTCAAGGTAAAATCATGTTATGAAACATTAGATTTCGTTGTTTGCATACATTATATCAGTAATAACTGACAGCGCGTATTTTTTCTATTCTTACTATTCTGTCGGAACATTTTTAGTGTAAAAGTTCGTCTTATAACATCAATCGTTTCCAAAGTGTACAGGCAGGCGCCTATTTATCAATGACTTAATAAAACCGGCTTATATTTGCTCGAAATGGCAACACTTCCAACAGTGACGCCAAAAAAATGTAAGAGAGACAAGCCGAAGACAAACAGCTCAGCTTGACACTTACGATATACCCCCAATTCCCAAAGGGTCCACTCGATACTGTGTATTGCCTTAGAACCGTCTTGATACGAGTGGATTATGTTTTATTTGTATACATTTATGTTGCAATATTTAGTAGAACTTTATATTTCTCCATATAAAATTGACCAACCTCATTTCTTACTGAGGTGTCGAATAAGGCGACTAAGGTAAGTGGAGCCACCGTGTGGTATCCGACTGAGTAGAATAGACCACCCTCATTTCTTACCGAGGTGTCGTAAAAGGCGACTAACGTAAGTTAAAGTCAGGCAGGCGGCCGGTCGTAAAATAACTAGCCAAATCATTGAACAATATGATTTAAACATATCGTGCCGACTCCACTTAGAATGGTATAAGGGCAGGAGAATGATGACTTATTAGGACTTTACAGATTTAAAATCGATGCATTCATGCTGAATCCGGTAAATCCAATATTCACAAACTATTATTTTCATCCGTAATCATAAATTAAAATTCATATTTAAAACATAAATCTGACGTGTCCCTGGGATATATTGTATAAGCCAATTTAAATATAGCCTCATCATTTAAAAATTTACATATAATTTGATATGTTTATTATGTTCCAAAAGAATTCAAAATTTGTTTGAAAGCAAATTTTACTTTAATTTGGTCATGTTTTTCATTTATACTTACCTTATTATTATAAGATATGTGTTAAATGCTTACAAATATCATAACCTGTTATAGGGCTTAATAATAACTAATAGACATAAATATTTTTTTCCATGTTGGACTATTGATCACGTTATAAACAAAGAGGGAAAGTGATTAAGATCGACCAAATAAGTGGTCAAGTTCTTCTAAGTAAATTTATTGTTTTTAACTAAAACTACCTTATGATTGATATCAAATATAAATATAAATATATACAATTACATACAATAAAGAGATTTTCTAACAAGTAGATCTACTTACTAGCTTATATCATATTTACTAGTGCGCTTTCCAATTGTGAAAAAAATCAAGTATTGTACTCGTTCCTTTTTTAATTAATTTATTTAGTATTTTTATAATTACAAATAAACCTAACATAGAACTCAGTAAATCAAAGTTTGTTAATGGTGAGTAGCGTTAACAACAGAACCTGCCTTACAAATAAAATAACGACCTAAGTAGGTATAGTTCGTTGTAACAGCTCTCATTCAAGCTATTCAAGAAACTCTGCATTGTTCCTAAAGGAAATGAAAAACTATCAAAACTCCTTGAAGCGAGCAATACGGAAGTTAGCTATAAAAGAATGTACAAGAAACTTCCAATAACCACACACTACAAGTTTGGCAACAGGAAAAGTAACAACGAATGTTTGCACACAGACACACTAGCGCACGTTACCATGGCAACCTTCTCGATCCCCTGGGAGTGAGCAATAACTCGCGCCTGGTTAATAGGATGTCGCCAAAATTAGGGAAAGCACCCGTTCTCATAGCTCTTGGATTACATCTTGGTAATTGCAGAAAATTACTTTAATACTTGATGACTCTGTTTCGTTACGTACCAACCCTATAAATATTTACTTTACTACGCTCAAGCCATAAACCGAAGTTTGTTGCCAGCGCAAAGTTTGAATTAGCAACCTGAGAGTAAACACATGTTACACTAAAAGCATTTTATAGTGATTCACACAAACTGTTGTCTGCTGCGTTTAATATGTTGCCTATTAACAGAAACGAAGTTAATGCATTATAATATTTTATACTCATGGTCGCCTGAGAGAAATATTATAGCCAAGTTGTAAACATGCGTATACGCTAACATTTTTTTCACTTGAAATTACAAAAATAATCAATATCAAAGTACGTTCATAGAGGTATTGTACTAGAATAGGGGAGCCATAGGCAGGCCTGTAAGTGATAATGACAATAAATTATCAGAAGAAAGATGACACACGTATACTTCATCTCTGTCTAATTACACATAAAAATGAGAGACAGATAGATCACCCTCATATCGCCCTATCTGAAGAATAAAGTCACATCTCCTACGCTTATATATGGGAGATGTGACTTCGTTCTTCGGATACGGCGATATGTTATATCTTTATTCTATTATGGCACATTTTTTCCTTTTTTGGCTTCTCTCCTCTAACTATAATACCTACTCATATATTGTATATATAATTATATAAGTTACTTACTAATATATATATCAGAAAATATAAAGGGAGGGAAATTGAGGGAAAATGTTCTCATTATTGTTAATAATTTTTAAAGATGTTTTTGATTAATATGTGGCCGAAAGACTAAGTGTAACTGAATAATGATACAGTCCAATGTGTAGATCGCTTGTTGAATATTCCATTCATTAATAATTAAACCATAAATTTTTATTGTATAGTCTTTTTAAAATCACAAGAATCTCAAGTATGTAAAGTAGAAAATCAGAGCGCTTCATACGGATCGTTGTAGAGACAGCAGTGAAGCTCCATCCGAACCTAGTGATCCACTTCATCATCCTCATCATCCTCCTGCCCTTATCCCACTCTGAGGGAGGTCAGCACAGCACCTTATAAACATGTTGTAACCGGATTTAGCTACGTATTTTACGACCGGCCGCCTACCTGACGCCAACTTATCTTAGTCGCCTTTTACGACGCCTCTAAGAAAATAGGGAGGAGCGGCCGACACCTAGTAATCCACTTGTAACATATAAAAAGAAAGATATAAGTCAATTCGATATATTCATCGAAATGTATGATATAGAATAATACATAGAAGCAAGTGACTGAGGGTTTATTTTCCAAACAACACAATTTCATCTCAACCTTATTGTCGTTAACGCATCCTCTAAATTAGACCTATCGAGTTTACTTTGTTTTACTCTTAGTAGATCTTAAAAAAGTCAATATCGCAATTTAACTTTATAGATTATTGGATCTCCTTAGACAATTGATACAACGTTTTCTCGACTCATTGGTACCGAATATGAAGTGAAAGAGTCTTAACAAAACTGGGAAAGAAGAATAGAGTACATAGAGATCCGTCCAGTTACCACCTTGTGGACTAACATGGTCGTGAAAATATAACCACATTTTCATTATCCATGTGAAGCCACCATAATAAAAAGTAATAATAACATTATTTTGTTATAATCCGCGACAAAGTAAATAGAAATTATATATAATGCTGTTTTTTTCCATACCCGATACATGCAGGATATATAAAAACACATCCACAAACCTCCACCACTGCCACCACAATACACAAGCACTACACACGTTCATATCACAAACTCAACAATCGTTTACGCCCCGCAATCGAAGCATCATCAGGAGATAGACTACATGATAGAATCGCAAAGCCTTTGCGATTCTGTCTACATGGTCCACTATACATGTAGCAATATATATATTTTCTATTTACTTTTTCGTGGATTAAAGCAAAATAATATTATTACTATTGTCTGTTATCTCCACAGAGTAACGCCTACTTCTATCACTATAAAAGTTTCATATGTAACACACAGATTTTTTAATTATTTTCTGGCCTACTATGTGTAATTAATGTATACAATATTAAAAAGATACTTTCAAATAATATTTCAGAGTAAACCACGCTCCCGGGTATCCTATCCTTGTTACTTTCGATTTTGTTAAATTCAATTCGCAAACAGTACGAGAAAACGTACAACTGTAATACGATTAGGTGTTATGAGCTGAATAACGTGAATAAATACGGAAACGTTATAGGTAATTTTAGTTAAATTAATATATTTTAATACTTTTATATGCTATTGACCTCAAACTTTAACTTTTAATTAAACTTTAGAGATAATTGTTATGATATTGTCTTGCGTAATCCTTTTTTGGTGTCAAATTTTATTAGTAGCACACAGACTTAATCTTATGTAAGTAATGTCAAACTACCTTAATTTTAAGACAGGTTTGATAATTCAGAGCGTGAGTCATGTAACAATGGTTAAACAATTGGCAGTAAAAACTTTTAGCCAACGCCCTCAAATAATCACTGCAAATAGCTTGCGATGCCATACCATGTATTTAATATACGTTATTTTGCTACGCCCTCTCTTACGTTCTAAAATCGAGAAGCGATTTGTCACAGAGTTTATCTTCAGAAAATTCGCTGGAGGGAAATGTATTGAAATGTCTAAAGAATTCATTCAATGCTAATGTGATGCTTACGGTGTAAACTATTGACTAAATAGACATAGATAGAACAGCAAAAAGTGCTGACAGAGAGGAGAGCAAAAAAGTTTAGTGCGTGGTCTATCCTTTCTCTCCATAGAAAGAGGGGAATTACTCAGCTATACTCGGAAAAACAAGAGGTCAAAAAACGAAAAATATACGTACCCTGAGTACTAAACAGAATGTGTATTTGATATATAAACTTTACCTTATTGTGCAATATATTTCATTCATTACCAACAAAGAAAGCGCTGTGTAAATAGAAATGCAAGAGGAAAATATTCTGAATTTTGAAACTTCAAATCCATTTAAATTTTTCCAATACAACTTTTCCCCCCATTGATTTTCCAAGGTAGCTTCAACAAAAACAATTTATGACTCAACTTTTTTATAATTGGCCATCGCATTAATCATATCCGTAATAGCAAAGTTGGACCTTCTTAATATTTATTCCAACGGATAATATAGATCTGAATGCAAAATCGGTATTTAGCTCCTAAAATTAGAGAAAGGATATTTTTGTTGATAATGCCGAGTTCATGCAACTAAATATTTTAACAGATAGATAAGGAGGTAATTCTTCTCAGTGCCTAAATGTTAGCCAATACTGCAGTGCTTTTGCCAACTAATCAACGACGCGCTGGCGATAGACTAATTATGATAGAATTTAAGATAATAAGATATAGGTATCTAGTAAGATAGTAAGCACTTATAACAATAGGTCAGACACATTCTGAGCTCTGCATCGGGTTAATGTGATTCTAAGTACAAAGATAGTTTAAGATATTAAGAGTCACAAAGGAATTTTTTTATTCGGCACTAAAAGGTCAAAAGTCGCTTGCAGCAATTAGTTCCAAAACACAAAAACTTCGTAACGCAACGTCTGATAAAGTTGTCCAGCTATTTCATATATGAAATTAGTTAGCTTAATTTTTGGTTTAGTACTTTCCAAGTTTTGACTATTAAAATTACTGGATATGTTAACTATGCTTTAAAATAAAATAAATTGATAATATTCCTTGTAAATATTTCATTTAAAAGTACGAATAATTTATACTCTGCTTAACAAAATTCAAGAATCTGTATCAAGAAGCAGATGTATACCTACACAAGCATCTTTAATGCCATTTCGTTTTCCTGAGATGGAAATGGATTAATACCAGCAAGCTGAGATCCGTATTTTGCCGCTGCCTTTAGAATTCGCGCAACTTCAATTCATTATCTGCTCAAGACAAGTTTCAATTCAACTTGTCTTGAGAAATATTTAACGATGAAACATCTGTAACCAAATTATTTTCTTCGGAGTATGATGGCGGTATGTCCTATATACGAAAAAGGGCGATGATAGAGAGAGTTATTTTAATACTGATCCAAATTATTGGGATGGGTGATCATTATTTAAAAAAACTTTTTTATAATCTTTTAGCCTACGTGTTTTGGGAACACGTCAGGCACTCATTACCCAGTTACTACCACTAATCTTAAATATTAAATTATCTTGACACGATTTTTGTTACCATACTCCTCAGAAACGGCTTAATCGATTTTTAGGAAATTTTATATGCATATTAAGTTGGTCTGAGAATCGGCTACTATCTATTTTTCATACCCCAAGTGATAAGAGTTGTCCACCCCTAACATTTTTTTTATTTTTTGGACAAACATTTTTATTCTTTTATTAAGTACACTAGAGATCCCCGCGAAATAATTTATATTGCAAAACAACGTTTTCAGCTACTATCATATAAAAATTCATTCACTTATTCTAAATCTACCTAACCTAGGTGGGAGAGGTAGATTTGCAATTCACTTAATTTATTTTACATTTAATGGCATCTGTATTCTGACTGACCTTGTTCATGCTGTTTCAGCGGCGATATTATAAAAATTCCACTACTGCTCGTATTTCTGTTAATCGTTTTTTTCACACTATACAATATTGCGGAGTTTAGATAGAGCAGCTCCTTGAGACGAACTTGGTGGTTTTTGTATACTTAGTGGACGGGTCTTCTATTGAATCATCTCTGGTAGGTTCACTATACCTTGGACTGCAACCTTTAAATAACGTTTCAACGTAAATGCCCTATACTTTGCTGTTTCAGCACGCAAGAGAATTAAATATATTCCTAAATTTCACGATTCAAGAGACAAAAATCATAACTTGGTCCATCGCCCACATCGCTACTGAATTTTCTTACGGAGCTTTTGAGTCTTTCTTATGAACTTTCTTTAGAATTCAGTGGTCATCACTAGAAACAAGCATTGCTCGAATACTTTGGTCTTCACGCACCCTTAAGTAATGTATTTATTCGATTGATGATTTTATTAAAACATTTTATTAACAAAGTATTATCTAGCATTCATCGTCGTAGTTTAGAGCGAGAAATATTAACTGTTGGGCACATATTTTACAAAACAGTACGGGTTTGAAAAGTTACGGTAACATATTAATAGAAGGAAACCTCTTATTACACATTAACACATACATTTACTTTATATAAACTTTATTTAAATCGTTTTAAAATCAATTTTGACGTATACAGCAAAGTAAATCGAAATATTATTATTCATAAAACAACAATTCGATACAATATCATATAAGTTAAAATTTCATAAATATTCCATTAATGAAATAGTATAACTTTGAGACTATTCGGTGCATTACGAATCCGACATAATTATATTTTCGTTTCTGTAGAAATAGATTAACTTCAGCGACATGCGATCCTTCACTCGCAGTTATATTCAAGATCCGAATACAGTTGGATGTAAGAACACTATTACTAAGCAAAGTTTCTGCTGAAACTTACCTCGAGATATAGTCTGACATGGCATTTGTAGCAAAATTATATCCGTTAGAAAGATTCAATCTATTTTCAGCGTGCTGTTTTAATTTAAATTTACATAGACAATCAGCCAGAATAGTTTTTTTATTTGAATTTTCAATTCAAGATCATGATGATGTATTACTTGGCTCATATCCTATATTAAACTTAAATTTTTTTGAAGATAAATAATAAAATGGCGGCTATATTCCAACCCTGTGCAAGAAGTTAATATTAATTTATAGAATTAGGCGTTACTTTGCGGAGATCCATAATACAAAAGTAATAATAAAATTACTTTGCTTTATTAGCAAAATAATTTTATTATTACTTTAGAATTAATATTATATAACTAGTTATAAGCATCATGTTTTAAATCAAATCAATTAAAAATCAAACCAAAAAAGTAAATATTGTTACAACCTGTGTTTATGCCCTTTTTAAATTAACACCTGTGGCATTTTGAAATGTACAACCACGATGATTACTCACTTTTGTGTCTATTTTCAAGGCTATATAGAGCAATATTATTAATTTCGGTACAACTGAAACTTATATTTCGAGATAACATGAAGGAAAAATTATCGATTTTACTTCGGGAACTATAGAGAAACACAAATTACATAATCGAGGGTATTTTAACACTTAAGTTGATGCAAGCGAGATTGTAGGTGCCGATTATATTTGATAAATCTTAATACATTTAACCTTGAGCCCGAGTTTATTTATTGCAGATTATTTAAACGATTAAAACGCAAAGAAATCTCAGTTAACACCAACTTGAAATTCCTTATTGATTCTTATATAGAAATAAGTGCTTTATGGGAAGATTCTTTATAGCATTCATTCGGGGCAGGAAGGGAATCCTTTGATAAAGTGAAAAATAACATTTTGATCGGACCTAGGGAATAATATAATTTAAACGTTTTTCGTACGTAATAATTGATTTAAATATAAATAATATCGCACATCGTATATATGATTAATAAATAGATTTTTACACACATACTCTTCGCTTCAACCGGTTGCATTCGAAAATTTTGATAAAGGGTTAATCGAATCAGAAGTTCATAATGGCAAGTCTTAAAGGTAAGAAGCTACCGACCACACTTCTCAAATGTGGATCGGCAGTAACTATATCAAAAATTATTTTCTTGATATGTTCACGATATTTTCCTTCAGCGTAATATAATCATGATGTGTAAACATTATTAAAACTTACAGAATTAGGCGTTACTTTGCGGAGATCCATAATACAAAAGTAATAATAAATTATTTTGCTATAATCCGCGATAAAGTAAATAGAATATATATATATATATATATATATATATATATATATATATATATATATATATATATATATATATCATTCTAAATGTAGAGTGGTCTATATGTTTTCATACCCAATGGTTTCTCCCCGCTACCGAAGTAACATCAAAAGATATTCTCCACGACAAAATCACAAAGCTTAGCATAATATATATTTTCTATTTACTTTATCGCGGATTATAGCAAAATAATGTTATTATTACTTTTGTATTATTAAAGTATAAAATTGATGCAGAAAACTCGTTAGCCATGAGTTGATACCACAAACCCTTAACAGGTTTATAATGCTTCTGTTTACATGAGTCATGAAAATCAAAGAAATTAAAGTTGTAGTTACAAGAATTTTCTACTCATTCTTATCTCAACCTCATATTGTTATCGAAATAATATCACTGAATATCATTTACATTAATGTAATTAGCTTAATTAATATAATTAACAACGCCAATGTAACTAATTTATACTTATCACGAACAGATATAATCACGAAAATGAAATTCTCATTATAATAAAACAATTTACGAGCGAGTTTTTACAAATTTATACATTTGTTTTACCAAGTTCTATCTGACTACACTTTCTCTTCTTTATTCAATTCGGTTAAAGTCGAAGTTGTATCTATTAATTTATTTTGTAGATGTATTAAAATAAATTTACACACTTATATCTCGTGTTGAAAAATATAAAGCATATTACAAAATTGAAGATTATTTGGATCATAAGAAAGCCTGGATTTGAAAATCCTTACAGCTTCATACAAGACAGCGGTTTAATAACGTATAATTGAAAATATTTAAAAGATTCACCGCCGAGTTTCTTGCTGGTTCTTCTCGGTAAGAACAACATTGCGAACCAGTTGTAGCTTCATTAATGATATTGATGCTTGACGATTCAAAAGTGCCAGAAATGGTTTCTTTGAATAAAGATTATTTTGATTTTGATTTTGAAAAAGATTTAAAAAAAGGTCACGCGCATTAACCGGACATACTAAGGGATACTTTATACTTAAAGGATCTTTCAACAATCTTGCTTTAATGTTTATGCATAATAATTTTAAGCCTAATCACGTAACGTATTAAATATACATTACAAATAATTTTAAGTAAATGTTATGGTACAGATAAAACTAATGTAACACGGAAATAATGTTATCGTCGACTTTATTTCGGTTGATTTATGAATATATCACACCTTGAACCTTGACCATTAGTCTTTTTTTGCAAGTTCATATGTCTCACCGAAAAATAGATAAGCGAACTCCACCCATATACCATTTAAGTTGTATATAATGTAGTTACTACAACTAGAATGGTTTAATTTTTACGAAAAATACGAAAAAATTTTTGACTGCAACAAAAATGTGTTAAAGTCGAACTCTTAAGTTTTCTTAAGCTGGCACCGGAGGCAGTGCTGAAAGAGTACCATGAGGTGGCCTGACGAGACTAAATGCGATACAGGCAGTCGCTGAATTCAATTGGCCTCTGACATCAAAAGACCTATTACAAAAGTACTATAACATCAATTCAGATTTGAATATCTTAAACCAAATTCTTAACTCTATCTTGATCAACTCTTACTTATTACAAAAGTAATAATAACAATATAACACGATACAAATTACGGATACAGATTATAGCAAAATAATGTTTACTTTTGTATTATGGATCTCCGCAAAGTAACGCCTAATTCTATAAATTATTCTTACTTATTAATTGCAGTGATGGCTTTTATATTTTGTAGTTGTATTTTATACACCGAATATTCAAGAACAATCCTTCTCAGATATATTTAATAATACAGGTCTTAACTTTACTTATAGAATGCCCATTGGTTGAAATTAATTAGAAGAACATATTTCAATAATAAATATAATGACGATAATATTAGAAGTCACAACGTAAAATATTACACGGTATTCATTTGAGCGTAAGAAAGCGCCTCTCAAAAACTTCCTTCACCTGTTGAAAAAAATCTTTAGTGACGCGGAGGTAGACTCGTCATCAAAAGCACTTGAGCGGGGTCGCGTGTTAACAATGTGCCCGCCCCTCACCCTTTGACCTGCCTTCTTTGTACTGAGAGCAGATAAGATGACATCACGCTATAACCATGTATATATCTTAAGGCCGCTTTCACATGGACTTGGTGTGCGTGCGATTCGCTATTACGGTTATGAACACCCACAAGCCACAACAAACTTTTTTGAACAGTTTAATCTTAGGGTATCTGTATACAATTTTGAAACTAGTCCAGAAATAAAACATAGGTCGCTGTATTATTTCAGTGCATTTGTCAATAAATGGCATTATTAGTAGACCCGTAGCACACTATTTTTGATGAATTTTGAAGAATTTTCGAAGATGCCTATGGTGAGTTAACTGCCATTTAAAGTAAGTGATTTTGCGTGAGTGTAGAAATCGCTAATCTCAGGTCCATGCTGATAGATGTTCATTATATGAGTCCATTCAAGTCCATAAATTTCAATCACAGAAGCATAGGTAGTCATTGTACGAAAAAGTGGTCAAAAGTCATATCGCGTACTGCCGACTGTGCAATAGGCAATTTTTTTGCGTATTAGCTACAAATAAATTATTCGCCACAGTTATTACTGTGACGAATAATTTATTTGTACTTTAGTGAATAATTTATATGGACAAACTACCGGTGTATAACAACGGCTGTAAAACAATTTATATAATTAGGCGTTACTTTGCGGAGATCCTTAACAAAAGAGTAATAATTAAATTATTTTGTTATAATCCGCGATAAAGTTAATACAAAATACATATAATGCTAAATGTATAGTGAACTATCCGTTTTTTTTATACATGCAGGATTCATGCAGGATTCTTTAAAAAAACAAATGCACAAACCTCCACCACCGCCACCAAAATACACAAAAACGTATGTACACTTTCACTCCACGACAAAATCGCTTTGTAATAAATAATTCTATTATTACTTTTTGGCTGTAAAACATTATAGTAATATATTGTAAATAACCTCCATTTATTACTAATTTATATCATCTATTATAGCAATGTTAACCTGACTCATTCTGTTCAATATTCTGAATCGATGATATCTATATTGAACCTTACTATAAATTACCTACTTATTGTAAATTAAATGATATTTCGCTTTATAATTGAAATATTATATGTACTTCATTCATTACGACGCAAAGAACGTTGACACAGTTCCAAATTAATCGAACCAATTCTTATGTATTTACGACAACATTCAAAATGAATTGTAATAATTACAATTTACATTTATTGGAGTAATATACTATGCATGTTGACTTTGAAATGTACGTACGATAGGCACTTTTGTACACACACGATAAATTTATGCGAATTAACTAAATGTTCCGCCAATGTAAAAGCGGTCTTATAAAGAATGTTACTGAAGTCGTGGACTTAAGAAATAATTGGCGCATGGTAATGGTAAGCTAAGACAGCACGCTTTCAAACCTTAGTTCCATAGTTAACAGAATAGAAATTATATATGTAGCTTAAAAAAAAACTGAAGCTATTAACGTTACATTTCAGAGTTACATAAAATTCTGGTTAAAAGGGTGGTGTATATAAACAATTTATTCGTACAAGACCAGCATTAAACCAGTCAAACATTAAATGCTGATTGCCCAAATGAATCAAAAATGTCAGAATGGAAGATTGAGACCTTAGGGTCCAGTAAATTAGTTCCAGTAAACCAAAGTTGCCTTTGGGATTTTTTTAAAGTGCGCTCTACAATATTCCAGGCCGTCAAATTTTTAATTTAGAAAAGGTACCTTCCGCATATGTGCATTAACGCGTACGTAGTAGTGTGACATATTAATATTGTACATACAAGTCCGTCTCTCTTTCAGTTAGGCTTTAACGGCTAATCCGCCAAATAATATAAATAAAATTCGTCACATTAGATATTTGATAGAGGATGAAAAATCACATTTTCCTTGGTTACCAGAAAAAATAATATATAGTGCATAATCAAATAAATAGTATGGGTATTTTGACTTAAACAGCTGACGTGAACGACGTCGCTGTAAGATGACGTCTTAATAAGTGTGACGTTGCCCTCGTAGGATCTACAGACTCTTCTGTTTCCTTCAAGAAGTTTGATCATTTCAAAGTAGATATGGATATATGAAACCTCACTGAAATAGTTTAAAAAACATCAATTTGCAAATGGAATATTTATAGTTTCCGTTACGTTTTGAAATACAGTAAATCATGTCAGAAAAATGGAAACATAAATAATTTATGTATATACTTAAATACATGATTATGGACTATATTTGTATTCTTTTTACATGAAGATTTTCTTTAAATAAATTAACCTGAACCCTTGACTTAATATTTTTCTTTTGTAACAATTTGTTTCTTATCTTGTTTTCGACATAATTAAATAAATTTAATGACAGCAATCTCATTACGTTTGCAACGGCACTTAACAAATCTCAAGAACAAAGTCGGCTTAATAATCCCGTGGAAAAGGTCAAAAGTTCCGTGTTTTCTCGTTAAGCCCTTGGAACTTCGGAAAAGCAATATTACTTAGAGCATTATGCTTTGACGTCGCGTATTATACATCTTTATGCTAGATTGTGAAATTATATAAAGATAATTATCCTATGAACGTACATAGAATCTAATGGCAGTGTGAGTAATGAAATAACTTTTCTTATGCCTAAACTGTTTCATAGTGCTCAACCATACGTAGTTTATTTAATAAAAAGTTATTTATACCAAAAATAAATGGCGTAGTTATAACTCCTCGATATCATGATAAAACTGAAATTTTCAGGAAAAAAGGGACAGATACCGCTCAATGGCCATTTTTTTCCTTCTAGGCTCACAAAGATATCTAGTATAGACTATATGTCGTAATAAAACACAGTCTTAATACAGACAGACAGACAACCTCATAAAGGTTGCAAGAAGCCGATGGATTAAGTGTTATATTATTGTTTGGCGTGGAAATCAATGGAGAGAAAGACCTTCTATACACACTATCTAAAAAAGGGGACATCGAATAACGGAATGCTTTATATGCGACCTCACATTCATAAGTTGAAAAAAACATAAATGTAGAACAAAATTTTATTCCAAAGAAGTTTAATTATTTTGCATTGAAATTGAAATCATACTCAAGTATTACATAAAAAAACAAAACCTCCACAGTTCGCAATACATGGTTTGCGAAACGTACGTTGAGAAGTCAAGAGCCATTGCTGGTTTGCCGCATGGTAAACAAAATAGGCATCTATAACGATTTATAGAAATTCGCCAGCCATTTTACGCGTTTTTTACTACCTGAACAACTGGTGCGGATTTCAATAAAACACCTTAAAATGTTTTTAAAGCAATAAATATCGAAGCTTTAGCCCCAGTTGAAAACTATATAAAAGATACTGGTTTAATAATGATTATACAAGTTGTTACATTACGTGGCGCCTGATATCATTATAGACAAAATTCTTCGAATTTATTTCAATCTATCTTATTCTATGAAATCGTGGTCCTTTGAATTTGTAGGACATTCATATTTAGAAAATTATTTTTGTGCATGAAAGTGTTTGATGTAAATAAATGCTGTTTGATTTGAAAAGAAATTATAATTATTACTTTTGTATTATGGATCTCCGCAATGATACACCTAGTTCAATAAATTATCCAAACTAAATTGGTTAAGAACAAGATTTGATGAAAACTTATACCGAAGCTTTTTAGGTCATCGTCGTCATAGTTAGTATAAAGTTGACCAAATGCCAGGTATAATTCCTGTCCATCTTTTAGTAACAGGTGGAATATTTATACGCTTCAGTAATTCATAATTCGTCATGCGTTTCACGGTAAAGAAAACATTGTTAAGAAACCAACATACCTCTGGAACAGAACTCTAAGCTCCAATCCTTCTCAACATCGAGAGAACTGCTATCTTATTGACTTTTACCCATTTTGTATAGCGTTATAGTAAAGCTCCTTCGCCGCGGTCATTAATTAACTGGAGCACCGCACCGTTATAATTGGCGACCATTGCTGTTATCTTTTGCTACTTTCACATAATCCTCACATCTCAAATAAAGTTATTAGCTTGTTCTTTATTTTAGCCACAAACTTCAATAGTATTATTGTAGGAAGGTAGAAGAGCACATTAAAAGAATAAACATTAAGAGTTACAAAAAGATTAAAAAATAAAAATTATTTTAATCCTTTCCTCGGAAACAAATATCCAAGATTTTTATAATATTTAATTAAGCCCTTGATCAAAGACGAGGTAATAATCAACAGAGGTAAAATTACGAAATACGAAATAACAACTGACGCCCTGAATAGTGCAAAATGATTTAATATAGTTGAGGCAACATTTTGAAAAATAATTCGTATAGGGCATCAAGAGTATGACAATGCTATTAATACTTTAATGTTACAAATATACGCAGGAACTTACTCGTACATATGTAAAAACGTTAAAATCATTATTCTCCGTTTAAGGAAACAAATACGAATTTTTGAATAATGCAATTTTATTTATTCGACTTTCTAGTAAGTGACCTCTAAACTTTTATTTAGGCGTAACAAAATATTTATGCATGATTAAGATATTTTAAATGGCCTGTTAGTATCCCACTGCTGGTTATCTGCCTCATCTCTCCTTTTGGACAAAGGTTTAGAGCTTAGACTTGGTTTTGTTGATTGGTTGGTTGCAAATATCCTCAAAATTTCTTAAGATATGCATGTGTCCTCACGATGTTTCCTTCACCTAAAAGCGTGTGAATTGCAAATATCAAGATAAGTTACTTAATTAAAAGATTATATATATGATATTTTTTAATATTCATGTATTTCAACGATATACCAATATTGACATTTTCGTGCGTGACGTAGACGGATAGGTAGTTTGCGGATGTATTGGAAAATTTTCCGATAATTCATTACCGCCATGATAAATGTTCCACGCCACTTTTCCATTGAAATCGAGCCCTTTTTACTTCGACGGTGATACGCAAAAACGGGTTAAAAGGGATCGGGAGTACGAGCGGATGATATATTAATCAGGGTTAGGTTGTCCCTGTTCATAGACGGATGCCTATTGGGGGGTATTGTCGTATGACTCTACGACATATATGTTTGTGTCATATTACGTAATTTGTAAAGTTCTATTGTTTTAAGGGCGGGAACTAAGTGAGAAGCCTATAATAAGATTTGAAAAACCAGTATTTACGTGTTATAGACACTGCTGTCTAGACCGTTATATAGCGTTCATTCCAAACGACATTTAAGGTGCAACACAACCGTTAAGAAATAATCCGTACTATTATCAAAAATGCGAAACTGTGTTTATTTATCCTTATTTTCACGTCCGTTAAATATATTTAGCATAACTTATGTATAACTTTTATCTAGGAATACCTCGGAGACAAAGTCAAACATATTGGGCAAAATCATATCCTTTCTACGGCTATCCAAGATATCACATTCACCCGTCACTCGTTTGTAAGAAAGTCGAACTCAAAAATACACTTTCATGTCACATATGTACAATTTATATCGCACGCTTAATATTTAATTGACCAATTTTGAATTTGGTGACAGTTTTTCGCATGTTCTAACATAATTCAAAAATCCGCAGTCAGTCAACTGCCTGCATAAATGTTGGAGAAAATAAATCAGAAATGTAAGGACGTGTGTTCCGGGCAAGCACCATCGACAACGTGTCAACTCAGTGTCGAACGCACAACTCTTAAGGATTCTGCGGATGAATATGTATTACGTCCGATATTTTTATGTGACAGCTCTGTGTTGAAATTGAGCGCAATTTTATGAAAATTGATGACTTTTTTTAGAAATAAATGGTATAGCACTTAATAGCAATGAAAAACTTATTGTCTGTAATAAAAAATATATCATTACTTTTTCCGTAACTCAGGCTTCTCTGAATTATATGATAATAGCTGTGCCAGCGGCTTTGCCCGCGTGGTAATCTGCGTGTCACAATTTTTTTCTAGAATTCATATTTTAAACATAAAAGTAGTTATTTTGAGTTAACTATAAAAGATTGAGACATTCTATCCCGGACTTTTTTGTAGTAGTTTTATAGATCTACAATTCTCTAGTACATTACTGTAGCGTATCTCAGCTTGTTTACGCAGCGCACGCGACTAAATCTCCCACCGAGCAAGTTTTTTAACAACAGCGTGATTTCTTCAATACAATTTACATAATACCAATATTTACTATTTACCTAAACCATTAGGAAGTATTGCACAATCTTTTGGTGAAAACCGTACAAAGATCCGTTCAGTAGATTTTGTGAAAATCGATTACATACAAACAGACAGCTTTTAGGGACTTTCTTTTACTTATTCTTATCTATACTTATTAAGTATAGATAAGAAGCTTCATATCATTTAAAATAACTAGCTCATCATTTATTTCTACGTCTTATTCGTTCCAATGATTTGTACCATACTATAATCACGAAAGTATTTCTTTTAGCCTCATTTCCTTGTCCCAAGGGAACAACTGATCGATTTTGGCATGGACATTAAATGTAGTCCGCCAAAGCTCCTTATATGCTACTTATTCGTTACCGAAGTACTAAAAATCAACAAACAAGAAGTCATGGGCCGAAGCTATAATATATTTTTCGTTTTTCGTATTAATGGACAAAGAGTTCCTTTTGGAGACAAGGATTAGAATTTTGACCCACAATATTCCAATAATAATTTTTTCAAATTCAAAATATAAATAATATTTTTCAAGTAAATTTGTAAACAACTGCTTTTGAATCGTCAACTCTGCCGCTGGTTCGGTAAACTGTTCCTACCGAGAAAAGCCGCCAAGAAACTCGGTGATTTCTCTTTTAAATTTATAAATTCTTATCACTAGTTACATTTAGTCATTAATGTCTTGTACAGGGTCAAAGAAGCATAGTGCACATTCATATCGTCTAAGTAATCCTCAACAGAATAGTAGGCTTTCTGTATTGACCTTTTTTAGACAGTGTTTTTAAACTGCTGCAATGGCAAAGCTAAAATTGATTGCGGAATTTTATTATAGGATCTTATACCCAAATCCACAAACGACTTACCTACTTTTGTAAGGCGCAAAGCAGGAACCGCAAGCTTATGTATGTTCCTGCTTTGTGTATTATATACATCGCCACGCGGACTTAAATTGTAAATATGCACATCCCAGCTGATCTCTTTGGTTAAAACGTCTCGATGTTTCTTTCGACCTTAATGTCCAATATGAATTCTAAATCTTATTAAAGTACATAACCTTTAATTAAACCAATTCAAGTTTAATCTTATTTAGACGGCATTTACATTTTTTTTAAGTATTCACATATGTGAAAACTCTTAGCAAAATAAACAAAAATAAAAAAGTTTTAGGATAGGGTAGAGCATATTTATTTTAATAATATATTTGGAGACGTTCAATATCGTAAATTGATTATTGACACGGCCTTAGTAATAGGCCCTCTGTTGGGAACGGGTCTGTGAGACCCATCGAAAACATGTCAACAACATGTCGGCAGCACGAGCTGTAAGCCTCAAATACATGTCTGACAGCAAAATCGTGATAAATTCGAACGTCTGAAACGTATAGCAGAAATAAACACACATGTGTTTGGTATAATCTTGTTGGCAAATTGTATGACGTATTGACTGGCCTGTTGGCGCAATGGGTAGTAACCCTGCTTTCAGCTTCGCGGGTCGCGGGTTCGATTCCCGCCGAAGGCCAACATCTTCTATAAATAATTTGTTGGTTCCTAGAGCCTGGGTGTATATTGGTACATAAGTATGTATTTAAAATTATATTATATTATACATTATACACAAGTATTAGGTTACTTATTTGGAGATGGACGACCGTGTGTGTAAGTTTCGCATATATTTATTTATTATTGTTATTATTATATTATTGTGGTTACTAACACAATAATATAATAATAACTAACTAAGACTCTCTCATTAGTTTAACCTTGATCTCATTAGTTGACCTCATGAAATATCTCAGGCAGTCCATAGACCAAAGAAGCAAGATTCTGTGGCGCGAAAACGCTTGTAGAAGCCTTTGTTCAATGATTGACATTCATCAGTTGAAAAAAAAGAAATAACGCTCGTACAGCAACTTGATGAAATGAGCTAAATTTAACTAAAAATAATAAGTTCCGGTTCCACAACATATCATAAATGTCAGAATCCAAAAAGACAACTAAAGATATAAGAATTAGCTTAAAAATTTATGTTTACGATCGAATACAAACACTATATATACGTCACTCATAAATAAATAAATGAAAATATTTTATTGAATCCAAAAAGATTTACAATTATGTATGTTTATCAGTCGGGACCAACACTAGGAAGAATGTGTCGAGGGAACCCGTAAACCATTCACAATTTTAAGATTGTAGACGCTTTGTTAACATTTAGTTAAGTTATCATAACTACACTAAACGATAAACCGAAGAGACGAAATTACTAACAAAGAAGGGCGGTTACTTAGGAAGAAACGACCTCGCACTGATCAACAAAGTAAAAAATTAATAAGTAGCCCGTTAGATTGACAGGCATCTGCTTGATCAAAATAGCTAAATATTGTTTAGTAAGGATATCCATTAACTTAAGAGATCTACGTCCATCTTATGCAAGATCAATTGCAAGCATCATTTTCGCAATTTTAACAATTCGTACAAAATATTGCATATCATCATTCTCCTGCCCTTATCCGGCACAACATGTTACATACATGTTGTCATATGATTTGGCTACGTATTTTACCACCGGCCGCCTGCCTGACGTCAACTTAACTTAGTCGCCTTTTACGACACCTTGGTACGAAATGAGGGTGGTCTATTTTATGCAGCCGGATACCACACGACATCGTACAAAATATTGCATATGCAATAATAAAATTGTACTCAGTCCCTAGGTATGCATGCTATCAAAAATCCTAATAACTACAATTGAATACTGAACCTAGTTCTATACCTATACGTATAACGTGTAATATAAGCACATCGGATTACAGAGCATCGTATTAGTGAGACTCGCGTACAAGGCGACGCGTGCCAACAGTTCAATGCACTATATTATTCTTATAGACGCCCAACATGGCTGTCTGAAAAATGTACCTTCGGTATTCGTATTCGTCATTCTTTATGTATCATTGTGAAATACACTTAACATTAAGTATCTGCCAGTTGTGCAATTTCATCAACATTACTTTTGTCTATAGGAATGTGTTTAAATTTAAATAAGTATATACTATTAAAAATTATTTTTATTTATGTGTATTTTTGATTGCACAATAAAGAATATTTATTGTTTTTGTGATGTTTTTATCTGCTTATACATAACGTTTTCGTAATTGCGTTGAAATTAAGTTTAACACATTTATACTAATAGATATTCAGACATTTATTTTATCAAAATATGGGTGCTGTACTTTCTTATCATTTCACCCTGTATAACCTGAATTCATATTCATTTGATTTACTCACTTCCTGATTAAACGGAGAGATTGTGGACTTAAGTAGATTTGATAGTTTAGACACCTATTTATGCGAGCGATTAATGGATAGATATATGCAAAAAAGATTACAACTATAAGTTTAAGTAATAAAAATAAGTAGTAGTAAACAAATTAAAGTGTAAAATAAATATAAAAAATTTAAATCCATCGTTCACTGGAGATCGAGTCTTTATTTTACCACTTTGATACCACTTTTTGTCGTGTAAACGAAAGAAGCACTTGAAATGTTGCTATTCAACTGATGAACAAATATCTTCATAGAAAGAAATTTCCTCCTAAAGTGAGAAGCATAACATGTAATAGAAGCGTATGATGAGCAGTACGATTTTTGTCGTGGAGCCTATCCTCCTGATGATGCTTCGGTTTCGGGGCGAAACGATCGTCGAGATTGTGGTGGTGGGTGTGTGTGCTGCTTTTGTGTGCGTTGTTGCTGGTGAATTGCGCCTTGGGGTGCATTTGGTGGCTGGTCCTGCATGTATAAGGTGCGTAGATTTTGCCTGCTTCATACACATTGGCTTTGCATGCATTCACTTAACCCGTGCGGATTATAGCAAAGTAGTTAGTTCTGTTATATTGCTTGTAACCTCAACTGTTTATTCCATTCAAATGCAAAGCAACTATTTATTGAGTATCGTATCTAGTTTATTATATATCAGAATCTTATTAGAACGTCGACACAATAAAACCTACTAAGACTATATAACTAAACGCTTGCCATTCCCTAGATATGCCATTAGTCTCTTTGCGCGACATATCGGTATTTAGACATCAAAGAAACTACGGAGATTATCATTTATCAAGTGTGCGTTTACAGGCAGATATACGAAATATTGATGCCATAACTATCCAACATTAAATTTAAATCAGGAAAAGACAATTTGGATGAACAATATGACAAATTAAAACAATTCATTTAAGCCCCCCCCCCCCCCTATTTCTTTCAGACTTCCAATTATTTTGTGTCGAAATGTAAAAAGTTCTTAGCTATCGAAATTATCGTAATTCAGTCCAAGAACATTTTATTTTGTTACGTAATAAAACATAAAATTTGATTACTATAATCCGTGATTAAATTTTACTTTGAATTTGATTTTTATATATCTTCTTCGCTTTGGTTGCGAAACGAAACGCACGATGAAAGTCTTTTAGTATTTTGTCGGTGCTGCCACAGCTTGGTATTAGATGTTACATTTGTATTATTGTAAGGAGCAAAGAAACTTATATAAAAGGAGTTCATACTCCATAAATTCAATTATTTTTACATCGTAGATCATATATCTATAAAGGTAGTTTTATAATATTATCGTAATAAATTAATTGTGTATTAAATTAGTAAAGTGCGTCTTTCATAATTACTTTTAAACATTAGCCGTGAAATATGTTTTTTCCTACAATAAAAATAGTTCTTTAAAACAGTCCAAAAAATATAAATTAAAAAAAATGCAACCTAATACTGATACACTTTTCGTAATAAATTGCCTAACGAAAGTTCGTTGATAAAAAAAAAATACCCAAACTGGAACACTAGCATCGTTAAGCATTCGTGATCCGAACATTCGCCGACTTCATTACCTAATGGAACAACTCAAGAAAATTGCTTTAACTTGGTAGAGTTAGCTTGAGTTTGATCTTCTCGGTAATCAAATTCAAATAGGTTAAAATAATGGCCACGGGAGTCGATTTCGGGGATATCTGTGGTACTCTGTCAAATGGAAAGCGGAGAGCCGAATTTATGGGAGACGGGGGCGTGTCGAGAATATTCCACTGAAACGAGAGCTTTAAAATGGTTTTGTACCAACATAAGCAAATTGAAGACAAACTAAAGGCGCTAAATACCGATATTACGTACTAGCAAAATTAAAATGCCTCGCTTAATGATCTCAGTCGAATTTCGACATTTTGACTTGGAAAGAGGAATTCAAATCTGGTGTTAGAAAATCGTAGCAACTAATTAAACCGCTTTTTACGTAGCAGAAGTGGGTTGGGAATACAAACTTTCTATATATAAATATAAGATAAAAATTAAATTGCAATAAGCTATATTCGTTCACGTCATAATTTGTTTTGAAACTGTTATAAATGATAAGTTTCTAACATGTGCATTGCCCCAGTTAAATTCAACTACAAATATGAATTGCCTAATTTATTACTACGTGGATTATTATGTGTAATTGTAACAGACTGAGTCGAGTGGTGAAAATGCAAATAATAGTTTAAAATGGTGCATAGGCAATGTTCGCATAGTCTTATCGTCGTGATTTCAAGCAAGGTAAGTTCACAGCTGAAGGTAGAACTTTTGTGTAGATGTATGATATCAAAAAGAGTAATTTTGACGGTATTTTGGTGAACTGATTTGATTGAGATTAATTTAACTACAACAAGTTCGTGAGTCGACAATGTCGTCGACTCTTCAGGAAAGAATCACATCAGAAAGCAATATGGGAGACAATTTATAGAATAAGGCGTTACTTTGCGGAGATCCATAACACAAAAGTAATTTATTATTCTGCTGGATTATAGCAAAATAATTTTATTATTACTTTTTAATATGGGAGACATTGGATTTCATGTTCTTAAAAATAAATTCTATTAACTTGATCCCTAATAACCTCTATTAATATTAATGTGAAACAAGAAAAAGTACTAATAAATAGGTCATATACTCAAAATCAAATTCAAAATATTGTTTATTTCAGTAAACTTGAAACAAGTAGTAGGCCAATCAATCCAGTTAACTATTTGAAAAAATATTCTTACATAAATACATCGTACAATCTATCAGTCAGCGCGAATCCTAATGTTTGAAAGCAATTGATTTGAAATATTGAGTTCAAATACATTAAAATGAGAATAATCGTCATGTCATCTTTATTTTTATTCGTGGAAGGGCTTGGGTAGAATCACACCTCATAAAACTGACACTGCGTATAATCGATCACGTTGGCCTAGGTAATACTCATTCTCACAGTTTCGAAAAAAAATATGTATTATATTTCTATTTTGAGCATCCAAGACACAAATGAGGTGTGATATAGACGGAGGAAAATCACTTAAAAAAAAACTTAAACTTACTTAGATTATCTATCTTTTTTTGTACTTAATTGTCACTATATATTTTGTCATACGACGACGAAAGTTTATATATACTCTGAAACAAAGATGACACTGTATTGCAGATCACTGAAATGAGTTTTCCTCTTTAATCCGATAAGACCAGATCGTTTGATACACGAACGAGCGACTGCCAGAATATCAATAAGATTACGTAAATAATACTAAAATAAATTCAGATCATGAACAGAAATCGTGCTCGTATATGATCGCCATCGACGTATTTCTGTCATCGGCACCACAATTAGAGGAGGCCAAACTTCAGAAATTTTCGACGCTGAATAATTCACACTTTACGACGTAGAATAAATCCGTGATATGACTCAAAAATATGGGCAGAAGTGGGTCATAAAAATATTAATTTACTAGGTAATAAAAATAATACAGGAATAATGACATAATAAGAAGGGGTTATGATAATACTGTGCGTTTGTGATATTTGTCAACCATTAACAATAGTTTAAAAAAGCCAAGTTTAAGAAATTTAAAGAAACGTTATAAACTTACTTTTCATATAATATATTTCTAATAAAAATCCAATGATTAGAGAACAATAATAATTTACAGTTTAATGCGACATGTATATCGAAATTGCGACTTAAATTTTTCCTTCGTTCTACGATAGGCAAAATTACTATTAAAAATTATTATAAAACGTTTTCAGCTCAGTTTAACTAATAAAAATCAACTATTTGATGTTGTTGTCTCGTGAATTTGTCCAACAAGTTGGATGTAATCGTAATACAAAGTTTCCTAAATATCCGTTATATTTATTAGTCTTCGTATTAAAATAAATATATTAATGAAATTTTAATAAATATTATTCTAATCAATGATTTTCGTTCTTATGTTCATTCTGAAATCAGCATGTTTTCTGTACATTGCATGAACATATACGTTTTGGACAAATGTACTTAAGAAACCTTGAACGTAAATTTATGATGCTTTCGTTTGTATGTCAAATGCGTAAGGCAGATTCGCTTAAATAAATGCAGACGACACTTAGCTTAGGCCTTTTAGATCGCTGAAGTAAATTTTCTTATACCTACGAAGATAATAATGATCTTTCGTTATGAAACAGCTTAAAATCTATATAGTATATTGATGAATATGAATATATTTAACGAGTTTTTAAAAAAAACAACAGATCAGTAGCTAATTAGTTATTATGGTATCAAGCACATAGCGAAATATTTATGACTTCCTTTGTCGTCGGCAACTGGCATGTTCGAAACGTACCGAAAACCATCAAAATACTGACTGGAATAAACTCTAAAAATACTGGTGACGCGTTCTATTTGTTGCGAAGATCTAGATTCTAATTAAAATCAGTTCGCAACAAAATTTATGATATTTTGACCTACTTACGTTATATAGATCGTTCGACATTATATCAAATTCCTTTTTTATTTTGCCCGAATTTCTTGTTAGATTATTTTACAGGCCGCTGCAATTTGGTGAGACCTGATATCATTACCTTACCTTTATGGATAAACCAAGAAATTGAACGGTAATGAAATAGCGATAAAATATTGTTAAAAAAATTAAGACTGTGATTTCAACGTTTTGGTGGTCGAATGTCCACTCGAATTGCCATAAAGTTACATTAAATAGAATTGCTGTTGGTCGAAGTAAAAAAACTGGGTGTCCGTGGTTCATGCGGAACGTTGACCTCCATAGAGACCTCGATCTCCCTACCATTACTCACCTCTTTAAACGTCTTTCGAAATCTTACTTCGAGAAATCTGAGGTACACTCGAACCCCCTTATTTCAGTTGCTTCTACCTACATCCCAGTTAGGTCCGACCATCGAAAACATAGGCGTCCAAAAAGCGTCTTGTATGACCCCGACGATCAAATAGCGATCGCCAACAAAGATACACGTAATACACACACACAGCATCTTCGCCGGCGAAGACGAGGTCCCAGTTTTCTGACGTCGGTCGGTCGTGGCTTTTCGCCACCCTTCTGACGCCGCAATGACTAATCTAAGTCACACCATCAACCCTCCACTACACGTCGCCCTAAGCCGTGGTCCGGCCTCACAGGAGGCACCCTTAGGACGACGTTCCCCGACTTAAGTAGAGCTTCTGCGCTCTACTCCCTGCATTTCGCAACCTCGACGATGCTTCTGCGCTCGCCCGTCCCGCCCGGTGACGCTGTAAAAGCCATTAGGGCTAACAGCATACATTCAGTTCGAAAAAAAAAAAGAAGTTAAAAAAAATGTAAAGTTAATTTCAAGTCACATCTAGAAGTCCTCAATAAGCCACTATTTATCAAAATATTCTGATAAATCAATAATTCATAACTTCGTTTTATCTAAAAACTTAATCTACATACAACGTGATATTTGCACATGGTTTAACAAAGTTTTAAAGCGGCAAAAAATATATACAAATATAATATTCAATCCCACGAATTAATTAAAATAGTGAGAGTGTTCTTTGTCTTTGATGTACATGAATATCATTGTACACAACAAAAACCCGTGTTACTGTTTGTAGCTAGCATCAACGTAATAAACGCAGCATTGCGTATATGCCTCGCGCGTATTGCTCTACACGGTGAATCATGCACACCATCGTGTCACGTTGCGACCTCGAATGTTACGCGTATGATATGATAGGCGTGTGAAATTTTTACTCAGTGATCGATAAAAAATTGCTTACTAAACACGTTATTTCGCGGCTTTCATATCCCTAAATATATATAAATTTGTTTCTTTATTCTTCTGTTATAATTTACCGTACAACATACAAACTATGCCTATAAGTTTATATGTAAATATATTTTATTCATTCTATTTCATCCATAAACTTCACTTCACTTACTCCCTGGGCAAAGTTATACCTGTTCGCAAAGTTGACATGTTCTAGGTATTCAATTAAGAAATGGTGAATAATATTTTTTTGTTAATTACACAATATACATTGTATATATTTATAATATGAAGTTTGTGTAATTTATGAATTATTGTGGGTCACAATATAACAGTCAGTGTCTTAGAAAGTTTTTAAATCAATTCGAATAATTCAATAATATTTTAAAAAAGTGTTATTAATTTATCAGCGAAGAAACAAATAGGGTATACAGTACTGTATACAGTAAGTACACAAATATATAATAAGATAACATGACGTAACATCGTATTATCTGTAAAACTTAATAAATAAGTTTTCAAATATTCGAATTAAATATTTTTCGAATGAAAATCAATAAACACGTCTAAATTATCGAAAATAGAGAAACTAAATAGCAAATATACAAACCGTAAACGTAATTCATGTCTCAATAAAGTATACAACGTACAATAAACTCATTCGACGGCAACAGCAGTATCGTTTAAATATACTGTAAAATACATTGCTGCAATTGCACGATTTCCGTGAGACGATTATTAAACGTCAACGGCGGCATCGTCACAGCATTTAATTCTGTACAATATTATTTTAACCACGACGTTTACATGTTTACGCTTTTAATATTAATTTATGACTTTACATGTACTTTAAGAGCGAAACGTTTGCATATGTTATTTTCTATATGTTTTATAAAATTTTAAAAGTATCCAAGCACTATCGTTTGTTTGTGAAGTGATTTTTAACAATTTATATTGCATTCAAAGCGGTTTAATAAACATGCGTATTGATATAATGATGAATAAGAACTACATAAAATATTTTTTTATATCATTTCACGCAGAAAAAATGTACAAGTGAGTTTAGTGTTAACCAGCTGACGCAACATAATTCAGTTTTAAAATTGTTTAAATAGCACGATATCGATATATTCATATGCAATCAACGAGTACATCACTAGTGTTATGCTAATCTGTGGCTCGGATGTCATCTTACGCAACAGGCGACCGCAGCTAGTGTATATGCGGCTTAACTCGGCACTAGTGAATGCCCCACTTCGAGTTTTAACCACTGTCATCCGTAAATGTAGAAGTACGAGACTGGAATAATTTTTAGATAAGTCGCGACTGACAAATGAGGGTCCTTTGTTTGACGGGAGTATTTCTTCGGAAGATTTATACGGATAGATCGAATTTACATTATAAACACCGACTGTCTGAGACTACGAATTTAGTAATATAACAGAACTAACTACCTTGCTATAATCCGCACGGGTTAAGTGAATGCATGCAAAGCCAATGTGTATGAAGCAGGCAAAATCTACGCACCTTATACATGCAGGACCAGCCACCACATGCACCCCAAGGCGCAATTCATCAGCAACAACGAACACAAAAGCAGCACACACACCCACCACCACAATCTCGACGATCGTTTCGCCCCGAAACCGAAGCATCATCAGGAGGATAGGCTTCACGACAAAAATCGTACTAGCAAGGTAGTTAGTTCTGTTATAATATATATTATAACAGAATACTGTTATAATATATATTATAATATTCCATATGTAATATGGAATTCCGCAAAGTAACGCCTGCTTCTATAAATCATTTACGAATTTAGTAGTCAATTTTCAGATAAGTAATTTTTTTGCCATACTCATACTAATATTATAAATGCTACAGTCTGTCTTTCTGGTTGTGCGATTTCACGGCTAATCCGCTCGGGCAATAGTGTTAAAATTTGGTAGAATTTAAGCTTTTATAATGATCTAACTTATAGGAATAAAAAGCTCCGTTTTTGCTTCAGGAACAGGAAAAATCTAAATTGTTAATATAGATAATATAAGTATTTAAACATTAAAGTCAACGTGAACAAAGTCGCAGTACCACTAGTAATAAATAAAACAGCCTATAACATTACCACTACTACACAAAAGCATCTTTTCTCCTTTTAAGTGGAGAATGGAGTTTAAACCTATTACGCTGCTCTAATGCAGGCAGGTTGGTCGCAGGTTACACGGGTCACCAAAATTCTCTAGAGATATAGAGATTTCCTCTTAATGTTTTTTATGAGTTGGACTAAACAGCATGCGGGTTTTAAATATAATTTAAGCGCGTACCTTTATTTATTGCCATGTGGCATCCGGCTGAGTAGAATAGACCACCCTCATTTCTTACCCAGGTGTTGTAAAAGGCGACTAAGTTAAGTCGACCCGCCGTGTGGTATCCGGATGAGTAGAATAGAGGACATTCTTTATTACAGAAAAGTCGTAAAATACGACTAAGGTAGGTTGACGTCAGGCAGGCGGCCGGTCGTAAAGTACTTAACCAAATCATGTGACAACACGTTTGGAACATGTTGTCCCGACCCCACTAAGAGTGTGATACGGGCAGGAAGATGATGATGATTAAGCGCGTAACTGTTTAACTGATTAAAATCGTAGGTGTCTGTTTGGGGTATGAAACCGCCATGCCCAAGAAAGGACGCGTTGTCATTGTTTCGCGGACATCTTTTTCTATCCACGACACATATTATAAACATACGAAATCCGCCTCTATAGAAGTTATGTTTTTTCAGTCATTCTTGCATTTTTATTAGTATGAGATATTTTTCCATTACAATGTTTTGGAATTCAAAAACCTACTTTTTTGACAAATATTTCATGATAAACTTGGACGATTATTTATAATAGCTGACTTTCAAAATTGTCAAACTTTCTTTATTCTTTGTTTACGAATCTCGAGTTAATTTAATTTGAGTTACATAAAAATTATACGTAGTTTATGTATCTGTTCTATAAAAAACAACAAATATATTTGTGTATTCAGTTTAAACAAAACAGTGCCTATGAATGAAAATTTAATTTTAGCCCACACAGTTCGTGTTTCGAATTCGAACTTGGCTATTTTTGATATTCGTAAATTAAATTGTTTTCTGAAAGTAAATGAATATACAGTGAATGTTGGCTAACATTGATTTACTGAAGTGAGATTTACTAAGTAGATTAGTTTGAAGTTAATTCTTATCTAATTTATATAAAAACGATAATAAACACGTGTCTCGACTAATGATTCGCGTTGAGTGTTAAAGATCTGGAACGATTTATCGATATACATTTTGTTTTATTGAACAGCGTAAAAATATACTAGTTGTACTTCTTGATCTCGCGACTCGGGCCTGGTTTAGTTCTTCTGTTCACCTTAAACAGTATTTACCAACGATGTTTCTGAGCTCTAAATCTAACTATATCCTCTAATATGACAAGAAGAGACGCAATACGATCTAATTAATGTCTAAATAGTAATTTATTTTTGATAAAGACGGCGTGTTGACGGTATTGAATGTGTTATTAAATATGATTTATCATTTGTGAATAAAAAAAAAATTAAATCACTGAGGCTAGTACAATAATGATTATCCAATTATTGTATTGCAAAATTTTAGTATTAGCATTAGAAGCGATATGTGAAAATAAAAACAAAATCGCAATTTTTCTAGTGCCTTATAAATAAAAAGTTTTATTGAACTGAAAGTAATTTTGGAACTTAATAGTTTATGCATAGAAACCGGCTATACTCACGTCTTATTCTATCATGTAAGTCAGACTAGTTTTAAAACTATCTGAGGCTGTTCCCAATAAAGTGAACCAGGTTGCGCAATGATACCGCGTATGAAGGGTTCATGAATGAAGGGCCCTGGATGGGCTCGAAACTAGTCGGGCTAATCCGATAGAATAAGATGTGAGTATAGCAAGTTTCGATACATTTTTTGAAAGGATAATAATTACTTACCGAGGTTTAAAAACACGACTAAGGTAAGTTGACCCGCCGTGTGATATCCGGCTGAATAGATAAGACTTATTTCTTACCGAGGTGTCGTAAAATGGGACTAAAGTAAGTTGACGTCAGTGAGGCAGCCGGTCGTAAAATAACTATCCAAATCATCTAACAACACGTTTAAAGTATGTTGTGCCGACCCCACTTAAAACCCATTCTAAGTGGGGTCGGTCTTATCCCAATAAGGGCAGGAAAATGATTGTGATGATAATGAATTGAAAGCATAATAATGTCAAAAATATTGATTAAATTTTTAATCTGTGGATTTGTATTGTATTCTACTCACACAACCACGAGCAGACGTCGAAGCAATACAAATAAGACGCTTACATGGATTCAAGATAAACATGAAAATCAAATTAAAAAGTGTTTCTCATTTCCCTCATACCATTATAATCTCTTCGCAATGTTTATTTTTTTCGTGCGAAATTTATTTTGTAACAGATTTTGTTTTTAATGTTGCTCTTAGCGAGGAATTTGTCGGAAACTAATATATCATTATTGTAAAATATTGCGAATGCTTCGCAGTTTAATTTATTTTTTTAATGGTTTTACTTATTTCCAGCTGCGTAAGCAAATTCAGTTGATCCATTTTTTTAAATAATCGATTTTGTTTGGCACTTTATTAATTTATACTAATGATACTTCATATTGACAAATCTTATTGCGTGAACGTTTCAAGGTTATAATAGGCCACATAGATACCTTTTCCATCATATCTGGTCCTCAATCCTCAAATACTAAATATCTTGATATGCCAATGAATTAACTAAATCCACGTACTATATGTTTTTATCAAATATATAACTAGTGTTTTTCCATTACACATAACAATACTACATACAACAATTACTTATAACATTTATTTTGAATTTTTTATAAGGTTCACCTTTGAATAAGTCAACGCTCGAACATTTGTTTGACGATAATATAAATAACAAACACATTTTCCCACACAACTACAATAAGATAAACGAATACGAATACGACGCTACAGACGCTATAAATTATTTTTTTAAATCCAACAAGACAGCTTGTCTTGTAAGATTGTGCAGATCGACAACAAGAGAAAACAAGAGAGAAAAGAGACTCGAACATATACAGTTAGCTGCCTTTTTTAAAATGAGATAGTCAATCATAGTTATGCAACCTGAAATAACGATGTTTACGTTAGTAAAAAAAGGCTTAAATGATCTGTAATACTCAACATTTTCTAGTAACCCTTGGTTACAGGAAGACAAAGTGTATCTCAACACTTGACATGAACACATACACCTAAATTATAATATAGTTTATATAATTCTATCGTCGCGACTTAGCATAGTTACCAACTCATTCGTTGGTCTCGGTACTCGCTTTTACAATAAAATTCCGCAATCTATATTAGACTTATCTACAGAAAAGTTAATATTAAGTGTACGAACTATGCTTATACGTAAGGCTTACTACACAATTGAAAATTATTTGAATAATAAAGTGCTTGGATTTGAAAACCCTTTCAGCTTCAAACAAGATTGCAATTAAATAATTGACACATTCTATCTATTACATTACTTGAGTGTATTTCTGGTGGTTTACGCGGCGCACACTATGATAGTTCCTAGCAGGCGAGTTTTTTTCAAACCGCGCGAAACACAATCTAAATGCAACCGTACTGCAAACTGCACTATTTTTGTATAAACTATACAATAATATGTTCTGTAGATTTTGAGAAAATCTATCACATACAAACAGCTTTTAGGGACTTTGTTTTATAATAAGTATAGATATAGATTAACTTTCTTAGTTTTCACTGTTCACTACAACAGCAAAAAAAAGTATATCATAAAGAAATGATCATCGATTTAAGCGAGCTTTCGAATCATTAAACTGCCACACCTTGACAATAAAGCAGGACGCGGCGGAAGCGAACAGTTTGGGCCAGGCCCTGCTTCCTGTGGTCGCGCGCCGTTGAATGCAAATAAACAATTGACCGGCGAGGCACGGGCGCGTGCGCATACATGTGACGAAAGGTAGGTATATAAGCTTTGAATGGCCTGTTTCTACTGTGCTAATGACGATTGAATAAGATTTATTATACTCGCTAACCGATGATGTATTTATTGCTACTTAGCAAGCTTCACGTTTATATTTTATCTCGTTTGTTTTTTGCTATATACACATCTATCGCTTGGTGCGAGAAGTGCGTAGTATTTAAGAAAGAAAGTAAATAAGTAGCATATACTTAGATATTTTTAATGAATTTCAGAATTTAAGTATAAAAATATTTAAATACAGGCTTCTAATTAACTTATCTAAATCTAACTTATAATTTTCATGCTAAAATACTATTAATTAATGATTTATATATAATACAATTTAATTAAATTAGAAAGGCGTGTACTATATCTTTGTAAAATTATTAATTAAGACGAATAAAACATAATTAACGAGCTAAAATATTACTTTATAACTAAAAAAAATTTTACATAGTTGTCTTCTTGACCCTGATGCCTGTAACACCTTGGCAACGTAAATATACATACTCAGGCTCAATTTTCTGACGTCGGTCAAAGGTGGCTTTCCACCATGCTTGGGACGTTGTATCACATTTGACGTCGTCCGAATGCGCAAGAAGAAATTTTAGGGCAACGTAAACTAATTCTAGAAGATTTAAGCTACGAGTATACTTTCTGAATTTTGCTTAATCAACGACGGCGAACGGCTTCGTGTATTTGTTTGTAACAGAAATAATATATGGTTTGACGATCAGAACTTCCGTATCGCGTTTCACCGTTAGTTAGCGTCGCAATGAATTCTTTATTTCCTATTATTACCCTATTCGATTTTCAAACAGTCTGTTTAATTACATACCACTAAGACGTGAGCAAGAGAACAAATTATTAATTTTGCCTCCGATCTTATGGACTAATGTTTTCTGAGTCTATATATGTACAGGTTAATAAGCAAAAATTATAGTTATAGATATCGGTACCTACATATTTGAACGTCAATATAAGTTGACAATGATTTGTGCATGAAGAAAAGGATGCACGAACACCCCAAGAATAGAAATTTATAGTGAAAAAAGTCGGCCCGTCACGATTTATTGAAAATTATAATTTTAATGTTAAAATAAACTGCTGGCTCTTTTTTACGTTATCTTTATTATAATTTGGAATCTAAAGTGCGATAGCAGGAGACAAAATTGCTATGGTTTGTCAATGCATTTTGTACAATCTTATCTCATTACATCTTGATTATATCTACGTAACAAAGCAAGAACAAGTACATGACAAATTACTGACCGAGATAATCTAAAGCTGCAAAAAAGTCATAGTAGGATGGCTATAAGTAACTACGTGAAGATCGGGACATTTTTCGCAATATAAACATATTTTGAATGACTTTATATTTTTTTTTTTTATCCAAAATTATACCAAATCCTAACATTTTATACGAATTAATAAAATCACATCGAATAGGTACATTGAATTTAATCTTAATCAATACTAAAAATTCTAAATAAATTATTTCGTTTTCAATAATACTATATTCTACTACTTTTATACTCAACTGCATAAACTTTAATTTATTTGCTAATTTATGATTGAGTTATATTTGAAAGATTATTTAAGACGATTAATTGTGAAAAAACAACATACATCCTATTTACTTAGTTGTTTAGTAAAGCACAAGCTTTTAAATCTATATGAAGAAATTTTCAACACACATATTTCTATAAAGAATTTTGTAATTCTGAAGATTTTAACGCTATTAGACTGTTTAAGCCATAATCAGCATATAATAAAACTTTATTTTTGTTTTCAGCAATTTGAACTATAACCATTTTTATTTACTAGGCATACTAATTTTTAATGAAGGGAAATCACGGGAACGTTATGTTTTTTGAGTGGTGACTTCTACTATTTATTTGATATATTTATTCTTCATTACACAGAAATAATAATTAAATATACGTAATATATGTATATACAGTAGCGTGCAAGGGCGGTCTTAACGCTCGGAACGATCTCTTTCAGATAAAATTTGACGTGAGGATCAACTATTATTTTTCCTTCAAGACTTGTCCTGCCATAACTCTAATGCGTGGCAAACGTACATTATAGAGATATGGGATTGCGTGTAAGAATCCAGCACAGAACAATAGTCGGCCTTGGGCGAGGCGCTTTAATCATCGCTAGCGAAACAATGGCGGTGGTCTGCAGCGCGGTCGGTTGTCAGAGCGGAATGAAATTGGAGGAAAACAATTCGGTAGCCGTTTTACCCTCCGTGAATGCAGATTTACTTCTTGGCATTTGATATTTTTTCTATTACCTACATTAAAAAGACTCCATTTCATTTTTAAGGAATATCAGAGTAAGAATAATTTTATACATTTTAATTACGCATATATATATATTGTTATTAAAACTTAAAAGCATGTAGGTTATATGTTCTAAGAACTATGTCAGATAGAAGGCGAGCGCAGTGTCTAATTTTCGAGTATGTAATAGAAATTTAATATATGTAACGCGTCGAATCGGGGAAGAATATAACATGCAAATGTTAGTGAATTCATACATATTCATTATAAATTGAACTTAGGATGCACTTTGAACCAAAGGCATTGGTAGGCGATGTCATCGATGGGGACTTCTTATGTAATTACAAAAGTACTATAACGCGAAGCAAAGTACTAGTGGCGCCATCTGTTATTCCAATGAGGAAAATACATTACTATGTTATTAGTACGTTAAGTTACATGTATGATTACTGAATTTCTTGAACTGTTTGGAATACTAATTTCATGTAGTACCACTACATCAAATCAATATTCCAAACAATATCCCGTTATATTGTAGCAATAAATAATAGATTAGAACATGGTTTTATCCAACTATCTTAAATATTTATTTTAATGAAGGAAAACAATTGTAAAAACCAATCAATTCTTATTTTGGTCTTTGCCTATACTTTAATGTTTGTAAAAGCTAAGTCACCTTTTTCACACAAGACACAAACTGCACTTTCGCTACTGAGACACCCTAAATGTCTTATACTATTATATATTATTCGTTTGATCTAGCCAACAATTCAATCATCATTCTTAGTCATAGTTACAAACATAACGAATTGAGTGAATACATTTAAAGACTTACAAACTGTTATTACGTTTATCTCTGCTCACGCAGTCCCTCAAATAACAGTAATTTTATTCAATGTCGTGAGAAACTGCGTTGAGTAAACCACCGATCTAGTTCCCACTCGATCTCAAATAATCATTAACGCTTGTTGGCAAACCGCGGTGAATCGATTTTTTATCGATGACAAATTTGCGCTTGCCCAGTGTCTTACCTGATGTGATCAATATAAACTTTAACATTTTATGTTATTACCGTCCTAGTACGGTCGAGAACATTAGACAGCGGATGTTTTGTATAAAAATTGATGATTTAATCACTATAAACTAAAATAATAAGGAAATTACGGTAAAATTTGTACTTTTGGAACTACAGTAATTCAATAAATGGTAAGACACCGGCTATCGGTTTCTACATATTTTTGTTAAGGCGCTGAACAGAGCTGGCGCAAATTCAGATTTCGGCATATAAGCCACGCCCACAATTTCTGTGACGGCGTAGCGACAAACTTAATTTTTTAACACCCATTGTAGGTGTACACTATTTTATCCAAACCTTTTTTGTAGAATTTATTTAAAAAACTTATGTCTAATTAATCTTATAAAACTAAGTATGCTGAAACTATAACTAAACACCTAAAAAAAGACATATTATCAACAAGGAATAGTCACAAAAGGCGGCAGCTAGCGACACACGTCCATATAGCAGCGCGCCTCAGCGATCACTGTCTATATTCGTAGATGTAAAAGAGAAGCGAGACGATGACTCGTTTCAGTTTTGCTATTTTCTAACAAATATTTAATTTGAATGAAATATCTTAATTAATTCAAAATTTAAATCTTACATTCTCTTTATATTATAATGATTTATTATTCTTATTAATTTTACCAATTTTTGTTGATAAATATTAGAGATATTTACGATCAAAGTAAAAATCAGAGGTCTATTTACCAATTTTTTTTATCGAAAAAAAGTATCGTAATCATGTTTTGAAATCTTACATTCTCTCTGAGATATGATGTATATTAACATATATTTTTCTTTTAATCGTCATCCCTATAGCTTTTGTTAAAAACGTGTTTAAAGTCAGCCTATTTGGCTCTGTTCAGCGCCTTAAGTCGCTTAAAAATTTAACCCCGATTTGTGGTTATATTTTTTCCAAATTTAAAATTATTCAGTTTTTAAGCGTAAAACCGGTCAATGGCACCGAAAGTCGATAGTTTACAGTAGGATCGAAATTATAAAAATAGTTTTCAATTACATTTATAATTGTAATATTACTAAAGTTTTATTTCTTAAATTTACGACCTAAAAACACAAAAAAAATGAATATATTTTATAAGGTTTTAAATTAAATTCCAAGGTTAAATTATAAAATTTTTTAGTATGATACTGTAGATTTTTGTTGCTGTAATCGTAATATTTTTCAATATATAATTTCCGTAAACTTTGACATATAAGGTCACAGCTAAGCTTAATAGATAATGAACATAGGTAATAAATATGTATATTACACAATTAATTTAGTTAGTATGCTTCTCATTATTTTGGTCTAGAAGATAGATCACAGTTCCACTGTATAAGTAAAACCTTATTTCTACGTTCATTTCAACATCATTCTATCAGAATGTCATGCTACTTAGGTCATTTTAATTTTGTACATCAATTGATAACTTTGTTATTTCCTGCATGTTTTAGCTTTTTTTGTTTTATATATCAGAGATATATATTCACTAAAAATCACTGAATATAACTTTATCTTTAATAAACGGTATACGGTGAATTCTTGTTAGGTTGGACTTATCAGGTAGGCACAACAGTTTAGTATTGTATTATTTAAGTAAGTATATATACTATATATATTCTAGTTATCTGGGATTAATTGGTTATAGTCTACACGGATTTCCATGTAAGTTGATAATTCTTAACCCAAAAAGATCATTTATTTAATAGTGCCATACGAATAAAACTTTCGATCTCTTGATTGCAACCGTTCGCTATTCAGACATTCAAAAAGAAATTAATATGTAATTATGTCAATTAAACTTAAACGGTTTGATCTGTTCACTAATGAACTACACTGTATGATTACGTAAAGCAGTGCAGGTCGTGTGGTCGTCGATGCAAAACTACATTAGCGAGTTCCAATCAGAAACTCAATCAGTCGGCTTACAAAACCGACACGGTGCAATCCTATCCTCGTTGAAATCGAGACCGCTTCGATAGTTACTGTAAGTGAAACCGTATACTATGCAACTTCCGTCCACAATGTATTAGATATCCGATGACCGGCCGGTAAGGCACGGCCCGTTGGCATTGCGGTTGGACACGTCCAACTCGACGTATTTCCACATCCTATAGGCAAACAATCCACTGAGGCAAACGAGTCTCTGCATTTTCATACGTAAAAGTAGCGGCCAGAAACGGAGAGAGGAGTCTCTCCGTTTCTGGAGAGAAGGGTGGGACTGGTAGGTAACACATATCTCCAGAATTCTCTAGAGATATGCAGGTTTCTTCACGATGTTTTCCTTCACCGAAAAGCGTGTGATAAATTGCAATTATCAATTAGACACATGAGTTTTAATAGAAAAACTCATTGGTGTCTGCCTGGGTTTGAACTCGTGTTCCCCTCGACGTAATCGCACGGTCTCACCTCTGGGCTATCACAGCTCTTTTTTTTCATACGTATGAGTCGTTAAATAAATAACAATACATCTTAGATTTAAATCTTATATTGAAACGAATAAATCTTTTCTAATTTAGTAATGATTAAATTGCACGAGTTACATCTATCTTAAATTACTTACACCCTAGTACTATATATACGTGGATTAGTCCCAAGAATGCTGACAGCGTTTCCGCGTTGAATCGCTAAACTAATTCTTTGTGCGAAAAAGGAGGCAACCCTCTTGTCACCTCAAAAAACAATTAACCGAGGTGTTAAAACGTATAAAAATAAAACATGTATCGTGCAAAACATTTGAAGTATTGCGGCATCTATTTAGCTCGACAAGATGCACGCCATCAGCGCAAAAACTAGATACCAGCATCTAAAAGTCACACCTGGCAGGAGATTATATCTGAAAACCAACCAATTTGTTTCTATATTTTGTAGCCTCATTAAAAACTGTTAGAACAATATAAAGAACTAAAGCCGTCTGAATACAAGCCGTAAAATATGAAAAGAACTTCTTTCAATACAAAAATAGAGCAATACTATTTTGAATAGGTGCATCGTAGTGCACTTTTAACATAATATTAGTATAGTATAAAGATTTACGTAATATGAAATTCCGTAAGTCATTAAGTAACAAATGTTACATATTATATCTCTGTTACAATGAAAATGATACGGTAACTATTTGATTTTATAATCAATTATTATGCTGTATGTGTTTCATGCACCAGCTATTAGTAAGAGTATACATATATAGCATTAACAACAATTAGATACATACAAAGCACTTTATAAACAACATTTAGTACTTGACACTTGGTTGTTACTCTTATTCAACCTATCATATTTAATAATATGCTCTGCCTACTTACTATAATACCACTTTTTACATAGATTAACTGGTTTTTGACCTCTTGACATAATATAGTCGAAATAATGATGAGATTAAATTAATGCTACCTTAAGTTTAACGAACGAGTTTATATACGAATATGGTCTAACGAATATAAAATACAATCTTCAAATACGTCCCGTTTTTACCGATCTAGTTATCTCAACACAAGTTGTAATCAATCTGATTGCATAATTATGTTTTCAAAATCATTCGGCGAGTTTCGTGCTGGTTATTCTCGGTAACAGAAAGCTTCCGAATCAGTGATAGCTTCTTTAAAAACATTTGACGATCCAAAAGTACTGAAAACAGTCTACTTTATAATTAATAATATTTTGAATTTGAATTTTGAACAATCTCCTGATATTTGACAGATCTAGGTTAGACTATGTATATTAAATATAACAATTCCCATACATAAATTATTTAAACAAAGGTTAAATAGACTATTCGTACTCGTTTTAACGAATTGTCGCCATAATAAAACCCCACTGCACACTTTACTTTTTATGTCCGACATTATAACACTGTATTCATAAAGTTCCAAGTATAAGCTTTTTAATAAGGTCTCCGGTGACGAAAGAAAAAAAGATGGGGATAATACGGCCATACCTAGATAACTTCTAAGAGAGTTACGAAAGCCTAATAAAAAATACATAACTGAGTGCCGGCGGCAAGCGAACAGAGGGACGTTTGCCGCTACAAAGTCTCGAGGGAACAATATAAGAATGACGGAACGCTTGCAGCGGTGTCGTAGAACGAAAAATCGATTGAAGAAAATGTCAAACCGTGTAGAATAAAATTAGATCAAGGCGGTCACTCTTCAACACGTATACAAGTAGAATATACATTATGCGACGATAAGTTAAGCATTTCTTATTATTATTATTGTTACTCGCTGATTTTTGATGAAAAGATATAGACCAAATAAGCCAAAGTTTCAAAATTCGTGTAGTCCTTAAAACTTCTTTTTTAGAATTCCTCTTCTAATGCTATAAGTCTACCTGAATTACTTTGCTGACAAATAGCGAGTCTTACCTGCAAAAACAGAAAAAAAATATGAGAATTAAATGTAAGCAAACTTAGTAAATAGAAATACTATATTTTTTAAATGTAGCATTATATTATGGTTAATTATTCCTTTATTGTGAAATTGTGTAATTTACATTTAACTTTATTCAAAATTTTAAAGATAATGGCTGGAAATCTTAAAGAATATAAATTTGTGAATTGTCCCCTATACAATTGTTGTTCAACTCGGATATAACGTAACAAAGGTTGTCAACAACAACAAAAACCGAATCAGGAAATCATAGCAAAACTGTTTTTAAGTTATACATTTGGTTCTCGACTTTGTAAAGGTCTTATGCAAAATTGAAATCCTATAATCTGTAATGATCAGTTAATAAATAATATAATATTCAATCTATTTTTGAAAGCTATGGCGTCATTTGTATTGTATTGAAGGCCGAGTTATGTGTTATGTTACAATTCAATAGTTTAATTAGTTCAAAAATATGTACCGCGTGTTAAACTATGTAGATAATAGGTACATTATCGCTCATGTTAACCAACTCGATTCACTGAAGCACAAAACACATTTTACATAAGTATTATCTTATGCTAATGTTAACGAATATTTGAACACAAGTAAGTTCCAAGCATCGTTCTAAAACGTAGATGAGGCGTTAAAAATTTATTGCGTAATTACATGACACGCTTTGTATTAAAGTGACCGAATTCAAAATTAGCCTTCACTGAGTTAGATGCAATGTCATCCTTATTTCAATGCCATCTATGACACCATGCTACGAACTATTAAAAAAGTAAGTGTTTTTTTGTTCTTCGAAGGTATGGGTCTCTTTAACAACTACGAGTTTTGTTTTGTATTTTGTCGACTTTATTGTAATTGCCACAAAACTACTTTTTTGAATTTATATTCAGATGTATGTATCTGGTATGAAAACGAATAGTCCAATCTACATTTAGCATTATATATTTTTTTCTATTTACTTTATTTCGGATTATAGCAAAATAATTTTATAGTTTTATAAATTAAAAAAAATAAACTAAAAGGTTTCGACTCTAAAAGACGTGAGCAACATTGGTGTCTGTTTGTATTTACTGCACCTACTAATATGATACGCCACGTTAGGATTTATACAATACAACGTTAAGTTATTTCGATGTCAAACATGTCTTGATGGGAACCAATTGGCTACTCTCGTTAGTATCAACAAATCGGATGCGCAATGTCCTTGATAGATTTATTGAGGAATGAGCAGTACGTACTGTACACCTGTTTTGATTAACCCATAGATAATCGTTATTAGACTATATTATGGTATTAATATTCTTCATCGTATCAAGTTATAATTTGACCAACTATTTGCCAACAACAAAAACAATGTTCAACAAAGATTGTTAAAGAACAATTGATATACTCGTACATGTTTTCGAATTATATATAAAAAATTAAATATAACTACAGAGTAATGCAAACTAGTTGTTATCTAAAACAACAAAACTTAAGCTTGTTTAGAAAAGATCACTTCTCAAATTTGGTCTACTTTTAATAATAACTAGAGCACCTTGCTTAGGAGGCAAAAATTTACATTTACGAAGTTCGAAGCAGAAATATTTTCAGTATCAGGATTGTCACGTCGCAGACTTTGTAGGAAAAACTATTACTATCTTGAATTTAACAATAAAATCCACAGCAGTTAATTACATTGAAGAAAATAATATATAAATATAAAAATATTTAGAAAGTTGTTAGTATCTTTTAAAAAACGCGAACAACAATTAATTCATTGTCTTTTAAAATAAACATAGCTTAAATCCAGAGATTTATGACATAAAAAAGCCCAAAAGCGCCTTAATACAAGTTAACAACACTTCAGTTACTGTCTATTCTGTACTAATTTTAAGTTAACAGAGACGCTATCGGTGTACGCTGCGACTCATTTTATCTCGGAACAAAAACGAAGGAAACAAGAGTGACTGTGAAATTTCAACGGTGGCTGTTTACTTCCGACCTTTTTTACGAGCCTGTTAACTGTTGATTCTTTTTAAACATCTGCGTTTCAAACTATAAACTACATTGTTCGCGGTTTAAACACGTTAAGTGACAAGTGTAACACTGTATTCTGATATATTTTTATTTATAATATAATTTAAGATAGATATAACTTGTACATATTTGTTATAAATAAATAAAAAAAAAGAAATTTATAATATATCTTGTTTTGTTTTCAAAAATAACATTAAATTATACGCACACTGTTTGTAGCAATATTATTCAACGGCTTGTAATACATATTATTGCGTTATTGCAAATAAAAAGTTTTTCGACAATAGATCGACTTTCAGCACAGTAACATATTATGTTTATGTCTAATAGACTGTTTAATTTGAGGTAGGTAAAGTAATAATCGACATATTTTTTGATTCTTTAACACAACTAATTTAATGTTTATGTGTATGGCTGACCTCTTTTTGTAATAAAAAATGTAAATTTAAAGACAAATCTTAAATATTTATTAATATTAAAAATATATTATTTATGAAATTGACAGACAGAAAAGCAATTGTTTAAAGAAGAATAACAGAATAATATTTTTAAACAGACCAAAAATATGCAAAATTCATATGTATAGAATCATTATACTTATGTGAGTTTAGTTTGTACTCTTATTGGTTTTAAAAGTAAACTAAATTGCAGACTACTGTGACATTAATTGTTGATTTGTTGCGCGATCAATTTCCTTCTTTCTCTACTCCAACTACGGGCACGGAAGCTTTAATCGCCCCCAGCGACGATACAATTTAAATCGGAATAAAACGAGCAAAACAAATCGATCTCCAACGCAACGGGAGCAAATCGCACGACTAAAGACGTTCTTGAAAGCGGAATACTAGGCACCGAGCAATTGGAAATACTCGCCCGAACTTGGGACTAAAAAAGTTAATTGATATCTTTTTGTCGTTGCAATACCTTGGTCGCTTTAATAATAGTTCAATTCTATTGGTTGTAGCAAGATTGAGACGTTCGATTTTGTACACTTTTCACGAAATCGTGAAAGTTTCCTAATAAAGCAGGTATAACACTTAAATATAAAATCAGCTCAACTATTTTTTTGATGAATTGCAGATACATTTCAGTTGAGACGTCAAGGCGGCAGTCGGATAAAAGGATGACTACTGGAATCGTAAAAACAAAGCTTCAGAGAATAGAAATTGAATGTTTCGCCGTTGAATAATAAATCAAAAGCCAGCTCTGGTATATACTCGTAGCTATCAAAGGGATCATCAAAGATTTCACTTAACACTTTAAAAAAAGTCGAGTGAATAAAAGATAAGTGCAAAATTTTTAAAACATCATCGGTTCTCATTTATAAGACTTCAAATGTTGTTTAAGTTTTTGTAAGAACATTCTGATTATCGTTACACTCTATAATATCCTAAGATAAACATAATTATAATTATGATGTGTATTAAACTGTATGAAGAAAAAAATTTACAAATTAAAATTTTACAATACTATTAACAGTAATGAGATGTGAAATAAGAAAAATGTATGGCAAATAAATTTAAGAAACCACAATACACAAGCACTACACACGTTCACTATCACAAACTCAACAATAGTTTCGCCCCGCAACCGGAGCATCATCAGGAGATAGACTTCACGACAAAATCGCAAAGCTTGTGTATTGTGGTGGCAGTGGTGGAGGTTTGTGCATGTGTTTTTACGAATCCTGCATGTATCGGGTATGAAAAAACGGATAGTACACTATATATATTTTCTATTTACTGTATCGCAGATTATAATTCTATTAAATTTAAGACTAATTACATTTATATATGGGAATATTTTACCTAAACTTATTAATAATAAAAATATAAACCCAACTGCGGTCACGCTTGTTAGAAAGATGTCAATGTGGTCTTAGATAGAGTATATTCCTTTATGACGTTTAAGTCTTTAAGTTAAAGTGAATTGCCATACAATCATAGTCATAGATTATTTTTCTTTTGATCCCGGTATCTTTGGTTATAATTTACATGTGGATTTTTTCGTTATTCGACCCTGCGTTAGAAAATGTAATGAAATCTCTGAAAGAGTACTCTTTATATTTAGCATAACATAGATTGTCTGTAATCGCGAAAAGTAATTCATTACCTTTGTTTTTGCTTTATCTTTTAAATTTATTAATAAATATAGATAAATCGAGAACATTAGATGCGACTCAGCCTTAACTACAGTGAGTATCCAACCCCTGTTGATTAGTTTACACCGAACAAGCAATTATATACTTTGTGTATAGAACTCCATGTTGTATCTTGGCAAGGCATTATGTGGCACTAGCTCAGGCACGTCTACTCCAAACTCGTTTATCTGCGAACGGACATTTAAGCCCGATCACAGGTGTGGCAATAGAATTGACTGGCGCATTACATTACATACATGTATCATTATAAATATTTATGGGCTGTGACTTCCACATCTAGATTGCATCAATATTAACATATGGAATATCCCGAAAAGATTGTCTCGCCTTCTTAATAATTTAAAGCAAGTAGGTATTTCTCTCATCAAATGACGAAACACAATAAAATAGAAAAAGTGTATGTTTCCTCCACTGTAATATTATAACAAATGGACGTTGTGACCAAAACTTCTAAAAAGACAATTGTAGATGTTAATAAAATTGAAAATACAATTTGTATTTTCAAAGTTTTTTTAAATTAGATTTTACAATTTAGTGACTCTAAAACACGAAAAATATATCATATTAACAACTTTTTCGTTCCTGATACTATAAGGCAATTTAAGAGTTAACGTGTGCGTTATTTTTTTCAAATAAAAAATACGGTGAGTCTCTACTCGAAATTGTTATAATTATGTGGGGGTTTCTAAACTAATGATGGTGAGATCATAATAGCAAAATAATTTTCACTATGATAAAATTTATATCATACCAACACAAGTAGCCTAGTTAAATTTGGCTAACGACGGTGACTGGCTGTTTTATTGTCTTCTGTTTGATAATGACTGATGATTTTCTCGCGTTGTCTTTGTTTGGAGTTGACAGTGACACGAAATTGTAATCATGCCCTTTAGCTGTTTTCGACGGCCCTACGAAATAAATAATGCGATGTGAATATTGAGGGGTAAAAATGATGATAGCTTTTTTTGAATTAGGTAATACAATGGTTTGTACATTGATTATATCATTTTACTAAGAAAATTCATCAATAATATATCAACCATTAAGAAATTTTAATTGAGACATAGAGAATAGAATGTGCTTTTTTACTACACTTTATATTTGCAATAATATCATTTCTAAATAATATTTTCATCATAATGGTATGTACTATAGATTCTTACGTTTTTTTAAAATAAAATCTAATATATAAAAACTTTCAATTCTACAAATTTTAATTCATATTCCCCTTGTACTCTAGTTCTCAAATAGAACAGTATCATTACATCAAGATTTTAACATTTTACTTGTTGCGGAATGTTTAAGTGATTTCAGTCAAATTTTTTTTGTATCTTCGTTATTTAATAGCGTCGACGCGTACCGACATTACTTTAACCAAATGAGATACCTCTGGAAACAACAATGACCGTTAAGATCTCGGGGATAAGCGTCAGATTTGAATGTAGACGATATAAAGAGAGTGGTTGCGGCGAAGAGACCATTAGAGCAAATGGCTTTACTACGAGCGATGCTGACACTGCCCAAGACCCGTGCGGACCGTTATATTCTAAGATTTTCGTGACGAGATAGTCGCTTCAAGTAATTGCTAGGCTTGAGATCGAGCTACCGTTTCGGCCGGCGAAAAAGAGTCTAATTTAATCAACATTATGCGGCGATCAAAAAACGTTTAACAGTATTGTTATATCTTTAGATTTAGTTCAGACCATAAAAAACCATCGTTAAATAAATAAATAGATTTCCTTTCTTAATATTAATGTCCATTAATGAAGAAACTGACGTTAAAAAACATATATATTGACAAATAATGACTTCCTACCAATGTTCGCATAAAGCATGCGAACGTGATACAATGTTTGCCACATGTTGATGGTATATTTACGAAATATGCATTCTTTATTTAGAGTCTAAAGGTTATTCTTTTTCATTTTTTGCATACTACCAAACTGATCGCACATGTTCACATTAAATGTTACACATTTGCACATTAAATATATAAACTGTCTAATAATATAAATCACTCTTACTGCCCAACTAGTAATAAGGGCATGTAACTTATGAATACAAAGTACGTGATGGATCAAGGTCGAATACTATAAATACAGATGGGTATAACTCTTACACCATATTTTGTATCGCCAGTACTGCATTGACTTGCCTCAATAAAAGTGATCATCTTCAGTCACGAACGGAACAAAACAACAGTAACTAGTTTTAAAATCGTGCTTTAAAAATGACGACACATGAATCATTGGAGTACTTTCTAAACTCCCTATTCGTTTTATAGCCCGCACAAACATAAGACAAAAAGAGCTACAAAAACTGTAGGAATACTAAAAAGTAAGTGGTACAAAATTTGTTTTACCACTCAATAAAGAAGTCGTTATGAAATCTATCTAAAAACCAGCGAAATCAAGAAACGATGAAAGTGTGTAATTTATAACAAAAACTACGATAGGTTAAATAGAGACCAATCACCGAAGCAGTGGCTGTAAAACAGAAAATAGAGCAAAAGATTTAACAGTAATAAATGTATCTCACAATGCAAGTAAGAAATAAATGTCAGCTATCTCTTTTACATATGGTGTCAAATACTGAGCAATGATACTAATTAATTAAATATAGAAGACATAATTAAGCTGACTACGTATCTCTATAGGCCACTGATATTGCGATGAATTGATATGATAACGATGCAAAAAATGTTCGCATTGTCTGAACCAATGAACAATGAACACAAAGCTATCTAAGGGATTATGTTTCCAAAAAACGTTATTGTTGACTAACAACCACCAAGTTTAGACAGGGCGTTAATATAAATAGAGTTTATTTTGTCTAACAACAATTATCGCTTAGAAATATTAAATATAGAGTTTGGCTCTGGCCCATTAGCTGAAGATAGAAAAAGGAGAGATGATATTTCCAAGACAAAATTCATAAACAAAACCTTCTTCTTCTTCGTCAACCGATGGAAGTCCACTGTTGGACATAGGTCTCTTCACGGGATCTACGCACGCATCTAAATGTACGCATCTAGGCCATAGCTGAGGATCAGTACAATGATATTACGAAATCTAGCGTGCGAACAGGTCGTTGCACCACAAGTTCAGGCGATAGTGGATAAGGAACAATCAACATGCGCCGAACAAACAAAGGACGCACTGTTTTGCTTTATTTCGCAATGGGAATATTTGCCGTAGACGCTTTTCCGGTTCCCATTCAAGAAACTAAAAGCGAATTTCAGTTTAAAATACAAAGTGTATTTTTACCTACATCTCGGCCGTGATATATTTGTTTGTTTACCCTTAGTGACAGCCTTATGGTGGGAATAATATGAACGAAAGTTATGTGAGATAACATCGTCGGCTCAAGCGTAAACATTATTTTTCTCACCGCTTTTGAAGGAGACTGACAAAGTGGAACGGAAAAAGGTTTTCAGACACATTTTTTACGCAATATATTTTATGATAAAATTTATAATGAATTATTGTTCAAATAGTATTAGTATAGTATATATTAAAAGGTATATTTTTAACTTCCGTCTTTTCAACCATTCAATTAAACATAACACAGCTCATTAGTAACGAGTTGTGGGAAAAAGTAGCCGAGTAGTGACTTACAAAATAGGTCAATGTAAATATCGATAGAAAAAGAGGATGTTTTAATATCTCTAAGCTATTAAGTTTGACGGATGGTACAGCTTCATACTTTACTCCCTATAAAGACTGAATTATATATTTGGTATAATGTCGACGACTCTGGCGTACGGAAAAACTCTGTTGAGTTTATGTTTACGCTAACATGATGTAAACTGTAACTTTTGTACATTCTGATAAAATAATAAATATTTTTTTCTTTATTTTAAGTCACTAACTTACCAACGAAGTTAGATGTTGCAAATTTTATATTTTAATCAACTATTAGTAAAAATAAAAATAACTGGTTCAAAGACGAATAACTTCTAAATTATGTAGTTTTCATTAAATGAAATGGTTTTAACCTTGATCAAAATAGTGTGCCGTAATACTTCTCAGGTTCTTGTCGTGACCACCGATAACTAAAGTTCCACACGCAAACCACTGAACTTAATTGCTTGAGCTAATGTTTCTACAATTATGGTATGAATCATGTGTTTAATTTATTTCTTTCATACATAGGATACATCAGTAGCAATATTGTAATTACAAAAGTCTGCCTGTAATTGCAAAAGACTAAAACAAGTTTCTACACAAATCTTTGCCACTACCTTCAAAAACATTTGTACAAAAATTCATTCGAAAATTACATCGTCCCGTTGCATCGTGTTGGCACATTCCAGACTTTTAAAAACATTACTTATTATAAACGATAAATCAGTAATATAAACGAATTATTAATACAATATTATCGATATTTTAAAATAGTTCTTACGGACAACACTAAAGGATTGCAGCGTAGCGTTTACAAACAACAATGCCTGCGAGCGGGTGAATACATACGAACACTCATGATTACTCTTAGTTTGAACACATGCAGAGAACAGCCATCTCACGCGAGACTATAATAATATACGCGACATAAAACCGTCAAAAATAATTTTATCATTCGGGTTTTTTTACAAATTCTACATCTATGTATTCTAGGTTGTTCAGAACGTTCTTAAGTAGATCAATATATAAAAATTTATTACCAAATTTAAAAATTTAGAACCAGCACGAATCTCTGCGGATAAGCTTATAAAAAATATAAGATTTTATTGATGACATTATATTAGTACAGCGTACCTGACTGTAATTAAAGTATGCTACTATCACTCAAATAATCTCAACTGTATAGTGAACTTAATTAAGCAAAATATGAGACAATAATCCATTCGATATTTATTGCAAAATCTTCATAACTAATTTTACGGTAATTCGGCTGATTCAATTAATATTATTACATCTTGACACATCAAATTTGTAATAAATGATAATAAACGAAAATCTTTAAGCTTATCATTATGAGATACTTCTCGTATGCATAAGTTACTAGTTCCTATTCTGTTCAATTCGTCTGCTATTACGTAATCACTATCATAACTTTTTACGATCGCATTTACATTTCGTATAGTCATTACATTGTACGACTTGTGCTGATTAGTATTTTATATAAATGTATATTCCGTTCTCTCTAACTAAGAATGAAATTACATTTCGTTTTTGACATAGATTGGGTAAATGTTTCGATTTGTATTCCTGGTTAATGCGGGACAAACTCAAACTCAAAATATTCTTTATTCAAGTGACTGTTTACAGTACTTTGAAACGTCAAATGTTTTTGCAGCTTGCAGCTTGGTGCGTAGCTGACTGCAGACAAGCCGTGACTTCTTCTCGATTCTTACGGGTCCACTAGTAACCAAATAATTGTTTTCATGACTCGTTGAACGACAGACACAGATAGCAATTAAAGTTCTGATTAATCCTCCTGATGATCCTTTGATAACCATGAAATATTCAAATGAAGTATAATGAAATCTTCGTTTACTATCATTATATAAATTTTTTTTGCTCTTGATGATATAGAAATCTTAAATAACTCTTACATATTGCTGGAATACAAAAATAATAGACCACTTTCCAAAAACTCCCAATATTGTCCTCAATTAAAGATTGTATGAGTAGTAGTGACTAAGTGCTCAAAAACTAAGACCACTGTTTGAACTACTCACTTTTTATCCAAAAGGGTGGAAAGTTATATGGACCATTTTTATGTAGATACTGAAGTCGCAAACGAAGTTGCAGGTAGAAGCTATTGAAAGACGAACTTAAAGCCAAAGACAATCCAAAGAATTACATACAAAGTCATCATCATTCTCCTGCCCTTATCCCACTCTAAGCAGGGCTCGCACAACATGTTATCACAGGATTTGGCTAAGTATTTTACGAATACCCGCCGCCTGCCTGACGTCAACTTACCTTAGTTGCCTTTTATGACACCTCGGTAAAAAAGAGGGTGGTCTATTCTACTCAGCTGGATACCACACGGTGGGTCGGCTTACCTTAGTCGGTTTTTACCACACCTCGGTAAGAAAGACGATGGTCTATTCTACTCAGCCGAATACCACACAGTAATAAGAATGACATACAATGTATGTTTCTTAAAAGTTGTACTATTGTTTGAGTGATAAACCTAGTTTACAATATTAAGGCAACAAAGCCGTAAACATCTACTGGTATTTAATACACGACGATGTCATGTATCTAATATATTGTCGTGAAATCGTGTTTTAAAATAGTAATATATATATCAAACATCTCTTCTTCACACCTGAATCCTATCTAGTTGGATAGCATCCAACAATCCCGGCAAAATATTTTAATTCGTTTAATACATCACACGACGATGATATTATAGCCCTGTATCAATACTTTCCGAAGCTTTATTTATTCATATATACAAGCTACGAGGATATTGTCAATAGGGAAAAGTTTAAACTACAAAACAAACGTACAAAACTTGAGCGACTAAGATGATTAAAATGTCACATAGCTCACGGCGAATAAATATTTCGTAAGGAAACTAAAATCTATTAATTAATCTACATATATTATTAATTGGCTCTATATTTAATTTTGTATTATTGGGAGGATTTTGTATTATTTGTAAGGATAGTGTTACATTTTCTGGATTAGTGTACTTTAAGTACGATCCCCCGCAAGCTTTGCAATTCTACAGTTTGATAGAACTAAAGCTAAACTTGATGATGCGTTATAGTATTTGTCTGTTTTTATGATTTATTACGCCCATGGCTATGTTAAAAATATCTCAAGTATATATAGGTTGTCTTAACACATTAAATTGACAATTGATAAATTGTAAATGTCAATTGTTACACATAGTATTTATTATACGTATGTTTTCCATGTGATCCGCCAAAGTGCTTTGACAAGTAAACATCAACGTTCTACTTTGTCTTCGTGAAGGTTCCATTTCAGCGCACTACTGCATTTAGAGGATCACATGATTTGGGTACGTATTTTACGACCGGCCGCCTGCCTGACGTCAACTTACCTTAGTCGGCTTTTACGACACCTCGGTAAGAAAGAAAGAAGAGGGTGGTCTAATGCAGCCGGATACCACACGGCAGATACCTTAGTCGCCTCTTACGACACCTCGGAGGGTGGTCTATTCTATGCAGCCGAAAACCACACGGCAGATACCTTAGTCGCCTCTTACGACACCTCGGTAAGAAAGGAGGGTGGTCTATTCTATTCTGCCGGTAGCCGGTTCTGCTATAAGTAGTATAGAGGATTAGGTTAGTTTTAATATATAAATAGTTATAGTGTATGTCCGTGACATCATCTGTTGGGCTTCATCTGAAGATCAGTGCTGAATGTCAATGCAGTGAGAAATTCTTCGTCAACCGATGGACGCCTACTTCTAGACGTCGGTCTCTTCTTGGGTTCTTCACAGTACACGATCTTGTTCGGCTTGGATTCAGCGGCTCTCAGCGACCCTTTTAAAGGTCGTCAATCCGACTCGTAGAGGGTCTACACTGAGTCGACACTGCGTTTTCCTGAGATTCTCCTCACTATGTGCCCCGCCCTCGCCACTTCAGCTTCGCGGCACGCTGATCTATGTCGGTGACGTTGGTTTTTGTACGAGCTATATCATCATAACAGTGACGGTAAGAAAACATCAATTCAATACTAATCAAAACTACAACTACAAAATTCAAAACTAATCGATAGAGACTGCAAAGTATTCAAGGATAGCCGAAAGTTTCACATATTAATATAAAAAAGAATTATTATTAGATGTCTCATAAACAAATTTTTATTGCGACAAAAACATTTTATTTTAAAAAGTATAGTTGCACCGCGACATAATTTTACGACTAATCATAAAACCCACTAAAATCATGTTGCCTAAATGGACCCAGATTGTAAGGAATAATCTAGATTGTTCACTTTCTGATGAAGATTCTGAAGAAAATATTTTTAAAATGCTTGGTGTTACGTAGAATCCTATTTTTGTATTTGGTGTATTCTTTATGATAAAAACCTTAATCCAACAATAAACTTGAATGGAATTACCAAAAAAACATTCTTTGTTACGAGTAAATATAGCAACAGAATTTATAGAAATGTGCTTTGATCCAAGATTATTTGTACTGTCGTCAAAGAGTTTTATTTCGGCACAAGTAAACATACGACTAAATATAATTAATACATTTTTTTAATATTTTTAAAGTAGGTATAATAAATATTATGAGATACATGTCAAACATGTCATGTTCCTAACATAGTTCGGTAGTGTGTCAGTGTGTGAAAATAATTAATAATATTTTACATCTTCCCATTAACCTACAATATTGAACTGAAATGTCATATGGGATATTATTTTTGTCTAATTTACTCTGGTTTCGTGAAACGGAGTTATTATAAATTACGAAGTCATGTAGATGTTTGTGATTCGATGTCTGTTAACGAATAAAAATTGTTTTCATTTTTCTTTATCCGAAATAAAGCAAACACACTTAAACAAATTGTAACTAAAAATAATAACCTTTTTCTGTTTTTATTTTAAAAATTAGTTATTAAATGAATACACACAACAGCTTACGAAACAAAATTCTAGATTTTGCTGCATACAAATACAATATCTAAATTAAACATCAATTACTTTAGGAGAACTGAATACAAATAGATATGATTAAAATTTAACTTCGACCCAGATCATTCATATTGAAGTCAAACAAGCAATTTCGACATGACTGTATAAACCTAATTCCAACGCAACAAATTTAATTTATTGCGCACGCACTTAAAAATAACCCAGGCAGAATCCGCAATTTGTATAATATCATACGCTTCGGTATTTCATAAAAAATATATATAAAAACATCTGCTCTGAGTCGTTTAGAAACGCGGCAGATGCCCGACATCAAGACGTTATGAAGGGTAATCCGGCTCACATGGTTTACGAAAAACGATCGGCCGTATCCGTATCGATACTATGATACGTGCGATGTAACTACGAGATATTCGTGCTAGAATTTTTCACGTATTTTCCTAAAACATGCATGATCAGTGTCGTTTACTCGATCTAAATTTGCCCCTGAAATATATAACAAAACTAGTGATAACCGCGATTTAGAAAACAAGCGATTCGATATAGGCTATACTTTCTTACTTAGTGACGATTAATCAAAATTGTTGTTTTGCCCACATTTCATTAACAGTTTACTCAATTTTTAATTTGGTCCACTGTGAGGATGGCTCAAATACTGTGATATAGTTGTTACTAGTACAGAGGTCAGCGTGGTTCTACCTAAGATAACCAACAAAAAGCTCAGATGAAAATGTACATTAATATTTTTAAATCATATATATTATTTCGGTGTAAAAGCTCTAATTGTGACAAATTTAATCAATATAATATCCAGCGGATTAACCGCGAAAGCGTAACAGACAGATGGACAGAGAGAAGGGCAGACGAACTTTCCTATTCATAACATAATAATTAGTATAGATTTAATAATATTGTAGTATAAGTCAATTAATTATAAAAAAAATCATAATATATTTGGACTATTACTTTTCAGTCGCGGTCTTAAGACCAAAATTTATAAAAAATATCTATATAACTTTGTCGTGAAACATACATTGGTTATAAGCCGTCGTAAGATCAATGATTTATTATTATATTATATAAATAATTACTATATCATATTAATTATTACTTTTTTAAGATTATACCATTAGATATTACGTGCAATGCAAACTCAAACCATGCTAATATGCAATAAATGCATACATACCATAAATGCGAAATGTCTATCTGCGAGTGTATTACACTCATTTTTATAGTATAAATGTTGGTATGTATTTCCAGTGTAAATTACAGAAAACTGCACATAAATCTCTTTAATACTTCAGACTATAGAATGAACCATGAATCAAGAGTACAAGACACGAAGAAAGTGCAATACACATACAATATTCAGAGAAGTAAGTTACGGCAAACGGATACCTACATATTTACCTCCATACATTACAAATCGGGCTGAGCAGGCTAACCGTAAACCTCCACTTTATACAGCAAAACAAGTAAACATAAGTTAAGCTAAACTTACAAATACTTTAATAAAATAAACGTCAAAAATCTTCTTCGCCGAATTTAGCAAAAAATACTAAAATCAAACTTAGTAGTTCTCGTTATAGACTGTTGAATTTATTAAAAAGTTCTGTTACACAGACTTTGTAAATTTGTGTGTAAGCAAGTCGCTAGCTAACAATTCAATAACTACATAAAGCGTCCACTGTGAATAAATATTACCTACGACTTCAAAGCCGAACAATTCAAAGACAAATGGCCGTGTATATTCCTACTATCCTTTGTAAAACATCCAAATCCAATCCAATATTTCATGGAATGTGATTTGTCAGATATAAGAAATAACAATGCTTTGTCTCTACTTTGCAGTCACGATACAAATTGATATAGAACTTTTCTTAATATTTTACTTTGTGAACGATTTTTGTGAAATGATCTTGTTATATAACAAAAATAAATTATTTAGCATTGAATTCCCATTTTATTTTTTGGCGATATTTGTATATAATAAAAATAAGAATTCTACAGTTTGTGCAATTTTCAAAGATATTTAAATTTAAAGACATTTTGTTTCGTCTTTACTTTAGTTAGCTGCCAACAATGTAGTGCACACAAAATCTTTCCATCGTAACGCAATGACTTAAAAAAATTTATATATAAACAAGTCGTAAACAACATGTAGTTAACAGATAGTCATATAGTTTATATCATTATAGGTCATTCACTCTTTGCGAATGCAATATATAAATTTCAATGCCAACTGGAGGCACAGATTATAGATATCTTATCCGTACTTAGCGTGAAACTGTTGGATGGATTTATGATTATTGCTTTACTTGTGAGCATATAATTCCTGGATCTGAGACACAAAAATAATCCTCACCGATATAAGCGAAGGTATTGATATCTCTACAGCCGTAGAATCATACTTAATACATTTTTCTTGGAGCACAAGTTTTAGATATTTACGGATTGATGCACATTAGCAGATGTGACGCTTTAACATTTTTGACGACTCACTTTTTAATACGATTTGTACATTAAAAGATCTAAAAAAAATACTTCCATGATTTAAAAGAAAATTTTAAAGAGATTTTAATATTTTACAGAAACGAACGACTGCGACTGTTCACCGCCTCACCAACATTATATATCATAAAAAATATATATTTAATTCGCTATGGGTGAAATATGGACATAAAACACATAAAGTTCCATTTACCTCTATATATTCTCATCACTTAGGTAAAACAAGACACCGCGAACTATGTTAAGAATAACGTTCTCTAACCCTAAATGGATTGCCCACAGAGCAGTGTAAGACAAGGCACATCTCCTTTGTGTCTAAATAAATGAGGCCATTCTAAGAAAAACCGGATACTAGTTATATTTAATCACGATGTCAAGATAGCTATCACGTACTTGCAGCGATAACTAGATTTGCAGATTAAACTCTCGCAGATATGAAAGCAAGAGAAAAGTTAATGTCTGATGTTGCATTTGTATGCAATTACTTAGCGAGGAAAATGCTATTACATGCTTTAAACTTTAATGTAGTTGTTCCCCTTGACTTTGTCCGAGTATCTGAATATTATTGTGATTATTTGATGACATTCTGCTTAATATGCTGCATAAAATGCTTGTTATTTTTATGAACTGACTCGTTTCGTCTATCGCATCGTCTGTGTCTTCTATTGTTACATTTATATATCAATAAGTTTATTATGCTACAGCCCATGGCAAATTCAAGATGATTTTAAAAATTAGAACAATATTTTCGCCAAAACATCTGGCTCTATACTGATAAGTTATTAAGATCACGACGAAGAAAGTCGCGAACAGATTATTCTTATACAAGGTAAGTGTTAAGCCTAGAATTTTACATATGTGAAATGAATAACCACGTAGTGAAAATGTAAATAATCCGCCACTAATCAAATGCCTATAACTATAACTCTTAATGTTTATTGTTATAAAATATTCTGGCCCGGTGGAGAGATAATCAGTGAATACTTATACTAATAAGAGATTTTTCTAGAATGTATTTCTTAGAAAGACCTTTTTTTTCGCTGTTCTGATATTACACTTGACAAATAGTTAACACAAAGCAAACTTGGAATCTCATGTGAGTCCAAGCATCGAAACACCTGATTACAGAACATTTCGCGTAGAAACTCGATAATCGTTGATTATTATCCCAACGTTTGTACCTTAACCGTATCAAGGTTAATATCACTACACCTGTGGTAACTCTTAATCGCTCACCTAAACACGGGGCAGCCTTGCGCTCAGTTTACGAACTTCCCAGAAACTCAGCCGTCTGACGCAATTCCGGTCATGATCCCGACTTGTACGCTCCGAATTCAAAACTCCTGGAGCTAATTTCCGAACGCCACTTTGTTCTTTATTCAATTTCCGATATTCGCTTTATTACGAACGAGAATTCGATTTCTATTCTACTTCGGCGTCTCAAAGACATACTAAGCGCTAAGCGTGCCTTATTGAAATATTTCAATTGCTTAGCTTATTGCTAACGGCTCTCATTAAAAGCGGAAAGTATATTCACATTATACGCTACAAAGCTAATTAAAATTCTCCAACGCAGTAACTTCAAATAATGAGAATTCATTCTAAAAAAGATTATAAAAACCTTAAAATTGTCGAAACAAATTGATAGCTTAAATTAAAAATATACCATAGTAAAGTAAGAAAAGTAGCCTAACAGTAAGATAAGCAGGGCCTAACTCTAACTTCAAACGACTTTCCGAAGTTAGTTATGGTTAAATTAATATTACCAATATACAATGTATATATAAACTTAATCGTATTCACAGTTTAAAGGAAAAATGAAACAAGTAGATTTCCTTTTAATAATTGACAACATGTTGTAACATGTTGTGCCGACCTCACTTAGAGTGGCATAAGGGCAGGAGAATAAAAATGAAAATTGACACTTATCTTGGCTCAGTTTTACGACAAACTGAACGAATTAGAAAAAAATAAATCTTACAGTAAGCTTAATATTATTAAGTTTTGGAACCATCAGAAAAAAATGTGTTACCGTAACTCCCGTACTGTTCCCCTTTCGCGCCCCCCTTTCTCTCCTCCAGTACGCAACAGCCATCACTGACGAATATTAAATTTGCGCCGTCAGTAAAAGCCATGAACACGTCACAATATTATGACTTTTGTACTCTTGACTGATGGCTGCCGGCTTGGTTACTTAAAAGTTATATTACTTACAAATCGATGGAATAATATCTTGAACTATGAACAAAACTGATAGAACATTACCTTGAGTGTAGACCCGCTCATGAATTTTCACGTGGATTAGTTTTATTTGCCTTAACCCCAAGGTCTTAATTCCCATTATATTATTTTTATTGTAATTGTTGTTAACTAAGATATTTAATTTGATATTTGTGTCTAAATAGGATTGCAATTACTTGATTGTAAGTAGTTTTTTTTTTATTAGAATCCAATACATGCGGTCGCGGAATTTTCCATACACCCATAAACGAATGATTGTGAAATACACATTGTTTTGTTGTATTTCAAAGGTATTAAGAAATTAAAAAATTCATAAAGTATAACTTTATAAATTAGATGATTATAGAAAAATAATTTTATCATTACTTTTGTCAATGGATCTTCGCAAAGTAACGCACGCCTAATTCTATAAATTATAATAATTAAGATATTTGTTGTAATTAATTGCTCTCCGTTATTTATTCTTGAAATTCATCAAATCATTACAGATTATTATTATTCTCACCTTTAAATACCTTGTCAACTTTAACAAACATAACAACAGCATAAAGCTAATCGCAACGAATTCATAAATACAATATGTTCATTATTATTCATATAATGAAATTTTTTATCGTCTGTAATGTTTCATATATCATCTGATATTATATTTGGAGACATACAGAATTTTAAAATCGTTTATTCAAAGAACAAAATAGTCTCATAAATAAAAAAAGTCTTCCAAATTGCCAAACACATCGAAACTATTACGATTTAAAACAAAGAAATCGTAAGATTCGCTTTAAATTACTTTTGTATTGGACTGCAAACATGCTATTATTATCGTAGTCCTAGAGCAAGCTGTCACATTGCAAGCACAATTTGCACTTTCAATTTACTTGTATTATATAAGTAACACACTAAAACAAATATAATGCCTTATTTAAAGTGTGTGTAAGTATGTATTTCAAGTTTTAGAGCAGCAGAAGAAAATACTACTTAGATTGAAAATGATAACAATTGTTCAGTGTAATATTCTTAATACAAGTTATAAGACTTGAATAAAATGAACAGCACTTTTGTCACTGGCCACTGCTACATATCACGTGCGCTAACATAAATCAATCACCAAATAAATAAGATAACAATTGCAAATAGTCATAGATAGTCTTTTACTGAGAAAATTTTACGATACTTTACTGAAGAATTTATTATTCTATAGAGACCATTGAGTATAGTGTTTCAAATTCAGACCAGTGCTTCAAATTCTCTCGTCTCTCTTTGAAAAAAAATTTAATCCACAGTTTCAATTTAGTATGAATTGTTTTCAAAGTATTGTTTAATATTATAAATTTTGACCTCCTTTTTAAACGCGGACTCCACTGCTTTTACAAGCAAATCTAAACTTACTTTTATGTTAAGATTTTCTAAAAAAAAAATACAACTTTACGTTCACGAACTAATTAGGATATTAAAAAGTCTAAACATTGTAAAAAATCGGACACAACATTATGTAATAGTTATATTATAACAGTAACTAAGTATTCACATTAAAATAATTAGTGAGCCAGTCTCTTTTACACATGTGAGTAGTGGTGCATTATAATACCTTAATATTAATTGATGAACGTCTGTCTGGAAAGCGTTGAGTTTCAATGCTCTCAGCCACTTTAACGATTAAGAAGTGTTAATTTGTCGTTGTAGTTTTAGCATATGGTTACTTCTCAAATAAGTTAGGGACGCCGTCACGCTAAACAATGAATACGCACTTAAATGTCAGTAACTCCAGTCTCAACTAATACGTATTCAGCTTGTCGAAATAATTCAACAAAGTTAATCGTCAGTTAAAGGTCTTCCATACGGTCGGGATAAACTACCCGACCTAGGTGACCTTGGACGGGTTAATTTAAACTGTGTAGAAGTCGGTCGATCCGACCGATATTTGGTTGATGCCAACGGCTTGGGAGCACATCCCTCCCAACCAAGGTTACTTCGATCGGGCTGCTTATCCTAAGCGTGTAGGGCTTTTTAGTGCTCCTGTTTAAACCTCAAATAGGAATCTACTACGACCAAAGAGCGATTGATTCATTTACTTTTGTTTCAATTTTTACACCGATTAATTATTTTCCACCACTTTCAGAAAATGGATACCAATATTAAGACAAACAGCATACTACATCTTTTGAATAAAATAACCAGATTGTAAAAATAATTATCTCAAGTATTTTTAAGAATATAATAATTTCTCACAATTCTTCATTCACGTTTATTCTACTCAGTTCAAATACAATATTATATTTAATTTATTTGGATTATATATGACATAATTTGGTGTGCAATATTGACGCTATCATCTTTTTATATAATTAAACTGATCTATTCAACCAATAACTAAATTAACTTTTTAAACTTAGATTTTAACATTGCGTCCACAAATTGTTCACAAACATTAATTATATGGGAGTAAAATAAACAACCCACACTATAAAAATATGTACACATGCTGTACTAGTCACCAACGCTAGACATAGGCATGACACATATCTAACATCAGACCGTCTGTCTCTACGTAATTAGGGAAAGGGAAAAAAAGGTAAAAATATAAAAAGTTCACGTCACGACAGATGTTGGCGCGGTGGCGCTGAGAGTATGACATGACGACAGGTGCATTGATGAGTTAGGGTTGACGCGACGGACTGTATCATTGTGAGATCATTATATTATCGTACTTGATTCATACATAATCAATTGCCTTATGTTTCAGTCAGAAAACGAGAGTTAGTTTACAGGCTACATAATGATATAATGATTATTATATCCAAATTGATTATAAATGAATTGTTTTTCTCATGCAAATTCTCTACACTTTTAGCTACATTTCTTCCTTTTAATAAGACACCGGAATATCATTACATATATTTATGGATCACGCACCATAATGCCTTATTTATCGATTATTGATCATAAGGTCATTGTTCTGAATGCCACAGTCATCTTTGAACATATTATCTGTTGGAACTTAAAATGCTACAATTCGTTTACAGAGCTAGACAATAAAAATTATATACAATATTAATATTATTTTAGAATATAATTTAAACGTGTTTAGACGTTCTCAATGTTTGCCAATCTGGTTGACCGTGACGTCAAATTTATTAATGTTAACATTGTTCGAAACAAATGAGACGGCAACGTGAAAACCTAATAAAATGATTGACCTATTGGCAGCGATATAATTTACCCTGTATTAATTGACCTACAAATAATTCAACTACCAAGAAATTTTTTTTATTTGGTAATATTTAATCTCAAAATAGTTCTTTCTGTTTTTACTTTAATGTAAATACGTTCCAATGTTAAATTTTTTTTTCGTTCCTAATACCTCCGTGCCTGAAGACCAAGGTCTTCGAGCAGTGCGTGTTGCCAGTGATGACTTACGGAGCAGAAACGTGGTCGCTGACTATGGGCCTCATAAGAAAGCTCAGAGTCACTCAGCGAGTTATGGAGCGAGCTATGCTTGGTGTATCAATACGTGATCCAATCAGGAATGAGGAGATCCGTAGAAGAACCAGAGTAACCGACATAGCTCATCGGGTACCGCGAAGTTGAAGTGTCGGGTCATCGGGTCGAGATGGACAGACGACCTAAAAAAGGCGGAGCGCCGCTGGATCCAAGCGGCGCAGGACCGTGTATTGTGGAGACCCCTTAAGGAGACCTATGTCCAGCAGTGGACGTCCATCGATTGAAGAAGAAGAAGGAGATTACATTTTTTTTTTGATGTTAAACAGTTCACGTATATTTTTAAATTGTCCATGGAGACTTAAATTAGACTTAAGGGAAATTAAATTTTCAACAACTTTCTCGTGCAAAAAAAACATCTAAGCGGCAACGGGTAAAAAGGATTTATTTAAAAAGAGATGAAGCAATGGCAAAGGCGAATTGGGTATGTCTTTTCCACGGCATTTTGTTCAGTAATCCAATAGCAAAAGATAAAAGTGGTGGAGATAAAAGGGGTGCTCTAATGGAATTAAACAACGGTGGAAGCAAGGTTGGCCGCTTGCTGTAAGCCGGACTTGCGGAATGTCTGTGTTTGTTGAGATCGCTTCGTGTTATAGATGAACGGTTTTTAAACGAACTTAGGAGTTTTTTAACTAAAGAATCTTAATAGATTCTAAGTGTTTTTCAAACAGTCACATATTGCATGTTTATAAATGAACCAATGAACCAATAGGAAAACTCAATTTTATCTGACTCACATTGACAAATAACATCTATTTTAAATATCTAGTAAAGTGCGTTACTTTATTAGATACTTAAAATACTTTATATACTTGTTTCGGTTTCCTAAATCTATGTGTTAAATTATTTTCTAACCTTATATTTATTGATATGTATAATGTAATGTTGAGGGATTTTTGACAAATCTATCTCAAGATACTTACCAAACTTGAAAGTTGCCTCGGATTCGGACAAAAATCAAGATGTTATGAACAAATACATATACAAAAATTTAGATCTTCTTTAATATATATCGTTTATTAACAGGCTAGTATTCTTTGTTTCGCATACACAAATGTCTGTATTTAACTTCATATTATGAACGTACGTTCGAAAACTAAAGTTTGCAACTTCTCATACTCGTACATGCTTATTCGTAAACTATCTGGTTCCAAATATTCTGTTACCTAAGTTACTGAGTGCTAAATACGACATTTAAGACATGGCAAAGTTTTTATTTAGCTTTAATTTAATTTTAAATAAACAATATATATTTATTATTTTTTATACTATAATAACTTTAATTTCGATCAAAAGTTTATGGAATATATTACAAAGTGATTTAACCTTTTACGTTTAGAGATTATTCAATCTTTTTCCTACTACTCCATTTTAAATTTAGACCACTGGTGCCGTGAGGATTTCTACCGCTTTAAAATTCCTATGCCATTAATATGTGCAAAGGCTCTTTGGCTTATTTTACTTACGTAAGCACATGTACATACTGAATGAAATTCTCTTCTTCCACGTGGATTTTCTTCAAAAAACAGGAGTAGATGTAACTTAGTAAGAGCGAACGGTCTAAGTTTTTCATTCTCAATGATTTCACATTTTAACTTCTAATATGTTGCTTCTGTAACATTCAGAGCATTAGAAATAACTTTAAATTTGTTAAAACATTTATATAACTTATTCTGGACATTTATATATGTAACGAAAAAAAATCTTATCAATCTTAATCTTAGTATCAAAAGACTTGAAAGTCTCTTTTTTCAGTTAGAACAGTTTTTGTTTTTCAGACAGAGATGTATGATTTTAATGTTTTGAACGCTACTTTACAAGTGGTCTTTATTTTTCTACTTGCATTGATTATATAGTAAAAAAATCTTCACAACGATTCTGGTTATTTAAAGAAGATTTTAGTCATGGGATTTAAAACCCGATTTTTGTATTAATTAAATAAGTGTAACCCGGCGCACGAATTTTACAAAAATGTGTCAAGTGTAAAGTGAGTCCGTTATACAGGGTCGTGCTAATATCCTCGTCTATCTAAAGGAATTCTTGACTTATTAAACTATATATAGGACTGAGTAACCATTTTCAATGTGCATTCTTAGCGCAATGCCTGTGGACATACAAAGAGTGAATGCGTGTGCGACGTGTTTAGCCTGCATTAGTTTTTAGGGCTGTCACGAAGTACCATTATTTATTATTAATTATTGCATCATTTCAAAATAAAAAAATTACGGTTTTTTAATAACTATAATAAATGAATGAGTAATACGATAGTTATATTATGTGTTGGATAAATCTGTCATTCTTTTATTAATTTAAATTTACAAACCCAATATAAAGTTCTAAAACTAAAATAACCCAAACAGATGAATCAGTATGTAAAAGTTAGTTTCCCCAACATTCGTACTAAGTGGAAATTAGTGCGATAAGATAGTATAAATAATATACCAATTATGGCTTGGTATAACGCCATTATTATTCGCAGAGCTCGTGATATTTTATTGCCTATTATTTATTTAATTTAAGACCTGTTGGCTGGAAGAGATTACGATTCCGGAATAAGCCCGCCATTGCACATTATGATGTTTTTTTATTATTTTTACATTAATTTAAATATGTGCACTGAAGAGATTACAAACTCTTCAATATACATTAATTACATATGACCTCCGCCGAATGTTAAAGTTTATGTACGTTGCATAATTATTAGTACTCATTTTGAACGAATATTAACACCGAATATTTTAAGTATTCATGATTAAATTTTCTTATACATACTAAGTTGATATGAGACAGAGAGATAAGACGAGATGAGATAAGAAAAGTCGCATATCTAGGGCAAGTGCTCAGGCACGACGGATTAGGACCTGGGCGACTCATCTTAAAAGAAAAGTTTTCCGGGGAAGGAATGGACGGAGATTGAGAGCAATAGGACCTAGCCTAGACAGTCTAATCCAGCTAACGAAGGATATGGTAACTTAATGAAGCTGACTGCCAACCTTCGCTAGTCGGAGAGGCACTTGTAAAAAGACACATAATAACTTTAAAGTTAAGTACAAAACTATTGTTTAAAAAAATAGCATTACAAGTCTTCGTGTTACAGCCCTGTGACAACTCCACGTGTTACGTTCTTACTACCATATTCAAGCTGACCACTCACTTTCCTGCGCCGGCGCACCGAATTGCATTGACTTCATTAATTGCAAGCACTGAAATGTTTTAAAGAATTCTCTATTAAAAAAAGGAAATCTGACCTAAATACATATAAAATAAATAGAACTACCAATTGCATAATATCACTATCGTATAATTTGATAGAGCACGTAATTAATAAGATGTGATATTAACATTTATTTTCATATTTTTTTAAAAATCAATCAATCCATAAAGACACTCTGTTTTTTTATTATTGTGTTGTGATAAACTTTATCATTGACTACTATTAAGATTCAGATTCATTTAGCCATAACATACTCGTATAATGCGGGTTTGTAATGAGATTTAAATAAAGAAATTAGCCTTCTCAATACTTTTGAGACGGATTAAAATGGAATCTTTTTATTGCATCTATCCGTTTAATAAAATTGTAACAAAGCCGTTTGACCAAATATAAGGACCGTTTGATTAATCGTTTGACGTAACGGGAACTAAATGGAAAACGTTATTGGCATACCAACGTAACAATTAATGGTAGCGCTTCGCCGTGACGTAGACGTTTTTAAACCCTTTGTTGGCAGAATCACTTTGATCTGGACCGAATTGGATGCAAGGGAGGTAATCCGAGATCTGTGGTGACGTTTAGCTTTCGAATGACAGATGTCATTGATAAATGTCAAAACTTTTTTGACTAACAAAATCTCAAGGAATCATTAAGAAATTAAGTTCTTAATTAATAATTATTTATTCATTAATAATATAATTAAACAAATACGTAATATTATTCTATATTATTATATGATATTATCGTATACAACTTGATTCAGGAGAATCGCGAAACGGAACATATGATACTATTATAAAGGAATAGAAACTCATTAATTAAATTAATTTTAGTAAGTAAATAATTATCCGACTTTATTCAATGCTGGTATTTTATTAAAATACAAATAAAACAACGACTGCCCTTTCATTACCGTCTCTATAATTTTACTTAGAAATTCCTTCATAAAAAGCCGTACATTTTCATAGACTTCAATGGAGCACTTTTAAAGGGATCGGTCTATTACGGCCATATCCAATTTCCATCTGTATAAAATGAAATGACATGCCGCTTAATATTGCTGCGTCATGCATTCTATAATCTCTATGGAATGGCTGTGTGCAGCGGTCGGTCCTCAATCGGTGCTGATTGAAACGTGGAATTGTGCTTGCCTCGCACTTTGCCTGTTCGCAGTAAATTTAGTTCTAAAGTATCTAGCGTCTTAAGAGATAAGCTGGCACAAAAGTAATGATAAATTTATTTTGCTATGGTGCGCGTTTTCATGATTTGACAAACGTGTATATAAGAAACTAATTCTGTCATTACTACAAAAGTAATAATAAAATTATTTTGCTATAATCCGCGATACAGTAAATAGAAAATATATATAGTGTTAAATGTATAGTGGACTATCCGTATTATCATACCCGATACGTGCAGGATTCGTAAAAACACATGCACAAACCTCCATTACTTCCTCCACAATACACAAGCACTACACACGTTCACTATCACAAACTCAACAATCGTTTCGTGGCGTGGATCTCCGCAAAGTAACCCCTAATTCTATAAATTCTCAATCAAGTCTCAAGACAATTCGAACAAATTTATAAATAATATAGTTTACAAGTTTTACGTATATTATACCTGTACTATACATTGTAGAAGTTCAATAAACGGGTAACTATGTAATACGAGAAGAAAGTAAATAGACGTTCAAAGTATTCACGGGTTTATCAAAAAGAAATTTCAATTAAAAATAATTTTTACTACGCTATAGTCTGGTTATCATATTTCAATCGAGTTAAATTTAAAGGAGTTTAAAGCTGTTTTAAATGTTTATATAATAAATATAGAACCGCTTTGGACGGAATAAAATCACCATTCAATAATAATAACTTATGAATAAAAATTGAGCCAATTTCTAAATGAATGACAAAAACCGATGAACCTGTTACCAACTTCTAAAACGTTAAGCGAAGGAATGCTCGAAAACTTTTCAAATTGAACAAGATATCCACACTTTAATCGTTGAAAACAATCGGGATTCCTCTCAAACTCGTGTAGAAACATTGAGAGCGTTTAAAATCTGCACGATGTCGTTTAAGTGGCGGATAATTTATTCCACATCGAGAAAATACCGATAAACCCGCCTCGTTCCCGAGACACCCCTCTAATCCTTTGATGGATTCTACCTCCAGACGACAAATACCGGAAAAGTGCACTCTTTCACTCTTTCATGCGAATGAATAACAGAAAAACTTATCTACTTTTTCTGATTTCGCATCTAGCTATTACTGGATACGATCTTATTCTTCTAAATTTTCGGATCCTAGTTAAACAGTAATAACTTATAAAAGAAGTAGTGAATTTATTTAGTTGTTTCGATACTACTTCCACGTCGAAATAGAACAACGGATCGATGTTAGTATCAGTATGGCGATAGTTGATGTTTTGAAGAAAGATAAAGTCGAAGAAAACCTTCGGAAGTCAACTTAGACGACCTCACGGGCAGATGCTAGACTGTTTATATTTTAATTTGATGTAACTTAATAATAAAAAAATAAACATATTTTTTGTATTTAAAACGCAAACTTCACTAGTAATCAGTGAAATTAAAAAACGTAATTAACACCAAATAATTAAGTAATGTAAGTGGTTCAGCTAATTAAAAACGTGCCGCATGAATCTGGTGCACAAGCATTGTGCGCCATTCAGCGTCGTACTCATGATGAAATCGGCCAATCATTGCTTCCCACAGAGTCGATGACCCACCGAGCAAATGACAACGTGAACAATTTGATCTACTCGTCAAGTTAATTCTTGCCGCTATTCTATTACTTTTTTCATCACTGGTCGATTTGATTAACACATGTAATGTTCAATTCCCCTTACGGCGTTCCAATGTAATTAAATTCTGGAGCGCTATATGGAATTCAATTATTACAATTGTGTTATGTGTTATTATAAAATTACGATTAATTACACAAGGCATCTCGATATTCACTATGAAACTGTGTGTGTGATCCACAGATAACGCGCCTGTGGCGGTCTTTACGCTTCAAGTTCTTGGAGGCGCTCGTGTGCGCCATGGCGTAGCGATCTAACAGTGTCTGCTATAATTATCATAGCGGCACCGAGACAATAATTATGCATCGCATACTATAAATAACAATGGATTAACAATGCTACGAGCCTGTAAGATGCATGTGGTGGACGACAGCCAAAAGTCAGCGAAGCGAGTAATGTGAACCAAGCCCACCCCGAAATTAACGATTTGGTAGGCAGATTGCTAGTGATGCAAATATTTCTTGTAATTAATTTTGTGACAGGCGGATAAAACAAGGGAAAGATTTATTGAGTTCTTCGTTTTCTGAGATTCCTTACATATCTATCTACAAAGTAAATCCATACCAAAATTTAAATGTGAAATTCTGTTTGGCAGTATTTGTAATGGGTATTTGATTCTAATCAAACGAATCTAAAACCTATCTATATAAACTCAAATAATTTAAACGTGAAAATATTTTATATCTTTAGAGCTTTTAGTCCTTTCCCAATCACTTATACATAAAAAATAAGCTCATACAAATCCAAACATCAAAGTTTTGGTAGTAATCGCAAGACTCGTTTCCAGAGGCGGGCCGCAAAGCAAATACCTACACCGTCATCAAAGACAGACATTGTGTTATGAAAACAAGCTACCGGGAGCAAACACAAACACGCGAAACAATTGATGAGTACAGGGGGGAAGCGGCGCTAGAGGGGGTTACATATGTATTCATTACTTGATGAGGAATTTCTTCGCTCGTCAAAATGCCAACTATCATGCTTGTGCTGTGTTGTATTGTTTAGTTACTTTATTGCATCAAATTAAAGGCGACGTAAGTTTGCTTTATTACATTACCTTAGCTAACATAGCAATTTAATTAACATCTAAAGTATTGTCATGTTTTTCGCAACAGTTGTCAACAGCGGCATCTAGTGAATAGTGACCGTTCTTGCTGCGCAATACAAATTGGCGTTACATTGACGAAATCAAGTAGGTTAAAAGGAACTCGCACTTAGCGCACTGATCTTTATTAATGCAACTTAAACTGAACTTACCTAAAATGCAAACTAATGATACAAATTCAAAAGTCCGTATATCTTTGGCGCATCTTGTGCTGAAAAGTATTTGTTTGTCCATTTTTCAAGCCCAAACCGATCAACGATATGAATTTTGGTATGAGGATAATAGAAGACTCCGGCGCTACTCCCTTTATATGCATGTCATACTTCACACAATCTAATCATCTCTTTTTAAACTTATTCTAGTCCATCCACCCACATTCGTATTTAAAACTGGTTTGGTCATTTTTTAATCCCTCCTTTTATATGCTTCAATTGTATTTAATTTCATGAATGTTAATCCAACAAATGAACTGTGAAAACGAAACGCGCAGATAGACAGGCAAACACAGCACAGATAGAAAGAATTTCGCATTTATAATATTAGTATATAGATAAGCTTTCGTACTCAAGAAACCGATAGACGTAAGATACTAACGGTATCGCAAGGGTGAAAGCGGAAAATTCAGCACTGATAGTCCCACGAAACCTCAAAAATATCATAAGTTTCCATTATAAAAAAAATCAAGATTCTTCAATAGATGCATGTCCAACAGTCAGCGATGTACTGATATAGATTAATGCTAATCATGTTTATTTTATCATGATTCTCAAGAAAGACAATTTACCTATGTCATGTCACATATTGTATTTTATGACATGAGTAATAACGGCTTTAAGTTTATTTGCCATTCCCAAACAATGTTGCTTATGGAGCATCCTGATGTCCATAGATAGTACAGCGCTCTACCGTCTCTCGTTTGTCCAATTATACGTTACTTTGTTGCGAATGCCAAAAACTTTGCAGAGAATGTTCTACTTTGTACTGAGAAAGAACCTGTTTAATGTTTCCATAACATTATTATAAATGCGATTCGGGAACAGGAGAAAATTATATTTCATGATTGACGGTAATACCACTACCACTAATTTAAAAAAACTTACCACATTCTCTTATTTAATAATATTGTAATTCAATGACATTCTCTATATGAAAGAGAAATTAAAATAATGATAATTTTTTAATTTTGCAAGTACTTTATGAGGTATCACAATTCAACTAAGTAAATACAACACGTTCAACACAAAACGTTATGTTTTTGTTCCACCTCACTAAACTAGCTGAATAAACTTATTCTGAATACTCAAGTTGCATTTCGTTTTTTGCCTATTATACTACACAACTGCTCTTTTTATCGAGTCCATTTTGACCGAGACTACTCTTTTTAATACGTGCTTTAATTTTATGTGCCTGTATCTACGGGATTACGGCTTAATTGGGGTTTTTCGTAGTCGAGCCCTCGTTAATACCACTCAGTTCGTAACGGAATTGCCCCAAGAGATATTTGTTTTCATTCTCACCAATTATCCAATGTATCACTTCGCATTCAGGTGAATGTATTTAAAATTATTGTTTGTGATATTGCGGAGGATTTTCGAAATAAATATTTAAGCACTTCTTCCTCTTCGTGAACGGATGGACGGGATCTTCAATCCACACGATCTTGTTCGACTGGTATCCATCTCGTAGGGGTTCTACCGACACTGCGTTTTGAACACATTAATACGCCCAACGATTCTCCGCAATATGTGCCCCGCTCATGACCACTTCAGCTTCGCGACACACTGATCTATAGCGGTGACTTTTTGTTCTGGTTCCCGGATCTTCTGAATTCTCATTTGATAAAGTAGAGGTACTTCTAGCGTAGCTTGCTCAATTACCCGGTGAGTGAATCAAAGCTTTTATTATGAGACCCATACTCAGCGAGCACGTTCGGATCCGTTTGTCATAATACAAGCAATATTTTACGTTATAAGTCATATTTTCTTCCAACAGGAGATAAGGCTGCCGATCCTTAACATTTTCATTCTAATGTGATAATTATTGTTAACAAAAGACGTTATTTTGATTCTAATTTTCGTCATGCTTATTTTTATCTAATCAGACCAAACAACCATCGTTCTACGTAAAAATTGATTACAAAGAGTGAACAACCCTAAAATTACATGAAATTCATTAGTTGAAATAAGTTCTCTTCTACACTGAAACAATGTTAAAACATGTATAGTACTCATTAAATGTTGAACACTGCCCACGTACCTGTACCTACCTACTATAATATGTATAAAATTATATTTACTATGTCTTGACATTAGAAAACACATTTATTACAGAATTGCCGTTTTAAGAGCGAGCTCGAATACATATTACACGTAACCGTTACGTTAATCGTAAATAGTATTAACTAAAGTAATCATACAATTTTATTTTCAGCCAACCAGTTATCTACCAAATTTAAAGATGATTACCAAACGCATTCATACAAGCTCTAAGAGGGAACGTAGCGCGTAAGTAATGCCTTACGTTTTAATCATATAAGAACAAATCTACATATTTCACTAAAATTATGAAATTGCTCCACTATAGTTCATTAAACATACAAAATTAAAACTCTTCGATTGTATGTTGGCGCGAATTTAATGTAGGGACAACAGATATAAGACATTTACTACAGCTTGGAGCTTTTTCCGGAATGACGTCACAATTTCAACACATTGGGTCCCTAATATCTTTTATTTTATAAATAAAAGATCCTTGTACCCTCGCCATTTCAAATGACAATATCCTATATTCAAGTAAACTTGTAAACAAGTGCTTTTGAATCGTCAAATCTACTGCTATTTTTAAATATATTGGTTACCTTAAATTTTTTTAAGAATTATAACGACAGAGAATATATACTAATATTATAAGCCATATCGGAGACTTTATAATTTTTTATAAATTAGTTCTTTAGCACAGCTCTGAGCTGCTTGAATAAAAACGTGTAGAGATGTCAGATCAAAGATATAAATTGTATTAGTTTACCGCGCGCAATTACACCCAGTTTATAAAATATTTATTTTTTACTTGGCTATTAAAGACCTACAAACAATGAAAAGACTCAGCATATTGAACGATTACGCAACTGTCGTAAAAGTGGTCGTAACCATTAATACGATAATTCCGCCCGTCCTAATAGCAAGAGGCCCCAAACAAAACAACCTAATAGTGCGTAAATTTACGTAAATCTGAGAGGTGATTTTTATAGTCCGAAGCGGCTAATGAAATTGTTTGATCGTTGAAGTCAGTTTGATTGTTTTCGCGCCGTTAATGATTGACAGCGCTGCGTAAATTCTGCCAATCGAGTTACTCTTGTTGGTTTTAAAATTATCGAACTGTAATTTTAACGAATATATCAAACAAACCTTTTATGTCGTCCAATAATTTGGCATATATGATTTTTGATAGTGTTTTTGTTTACTTCGTATATTATTTGAAACATCACGATTGTAAAAATATTGACGCATAAAATTATGCATATGTATTATAATACTTATCAATACCGCATATATCGCACGATTATTATTAAAGTAACCTAATTCAAAAAGTTCTTATATAACAAATTGCAAAGCGTAGTGTAGCGCCTATAAAACTCGTGAGTGTTACAGACCCATTACTTGCAAGAGCGAGAAAACACATATTTTTTTAAATAGTTCCTGTGGTGATGTCATAGATGGCATCGAAATAAAAATTACAATGATTCTAACTCAATTAAGCCTAATTTTGAATTAAGTCTCTTTAATACTAAGCTTGCGATATATTTTATAAATCTTAAAAAGATTATAAAATATTATGTTGTGACGACTTACTTACGATTTTCCTTACGACTTATTTACGAATTACGAACTTACTGTAGTTCTAAAGTACATAAAATTACAGTGGGCCATTCCGCCGCTTTACTCAAACATATCATTACATTTGTGCATTATAAGACTGCTATAATTAGTTTTTCAAATGTTGTCTTCTACCCACTCAAACATCTTAAAGCAAGAGCGTGTTATCAATTGTTATTCACTTAATAATACCTTAGCACCTTCTAACGAAATCTCATACAAAACACCGATCATCATTATACAATGATACCTACTATAAAACCATTATTTGTTTGCTTATAAATTATGTGACCAAAAGAGTTTTAAAAATGAATTGATTGCCATGAAAAAGGATCGATGGATGTGTGAAGAATGTTATACATATAAAAGGTGCAGCGCCAGAGTTGATGATATTCACAGGGTCTTCGTTTTACAAAAAAGAGCTATTCGTGGTATTTATAATATGAAACCTCATTATTCTTTAGGGAAGAAATTTAAAGAACTAGGCGTCATGACTGTAGCTTCTCAATATATATGTAGTTATATACTATTTGTAAGAAAAAATATTCACCTACATAATAAGAATAGTGATAGATACGACAGACACACTAGAAACCGAAATAAACTAATGACGAAAAGGTGCGAAAATCTTTTATCTGTCTCGGTACACGTTTTTATAATAAAATACGTCAACATTATCTAGACTTGCCTTTAAACAAGTTTAGAAATTATCTTAAAACGATGCTGCTACATAAAGCTTACTATACAATTGAAGATTACTTGAGTGATAGTAGCATATCTTAACTACGGTCAGCTACGCACCAAGCTGCAACGTTTAATTTGTAACTATCAATCAAATTGTAAAAAAATATATATTTAAAAAAAAATGGCCGCCAAGTTTCTTGCTGGTTCTTCTCGGTAGGAGCAAACTTCTAAATCAGTGATAGCTTCTTGAAAACATTTGACGATTCAAAAGTACTGTAAACAGTCTACTAGAATAAAGAATATTTTGAGTTTGAGTTTGAGTTTGATGAATGATAAGAAAGAATATGAAGACGTATTGTCCCGACCCCACTTAAAGTGTGATAAGAGTAAGAAAACGATGACAATAAAAGCATAATTAGGCTTTGTTTATATTCTTCTATCAGATATCTATATACAAAATTAAGATTATCATATCAAGTGGAAGTTAATGCGTATAAAAAGGGAAAATATAATTTCTGTCTCTGAAACAAACATGTTCAATACACCACGGGTATTTGTGAGCCGAATGGTATATCACTAAAATATTAAGAAAGAGGACACGTGAGCCAGTTCAAAGACAGAAACCGTTCTGGAGCGATCTCGTTGCGCTATAAATTTTTAGTAAAACAAACAGACGCGACCGAACAAACAAACAAGTTGGCGCATGCGCCGCGCCCGGACGTAAAACATTTGAGCTTGCGATTCCATTTGAATTTAAAATGACGTACCAATGCAATGGACGCAATATGTCATATACTCATATACAGCCAACCCTCCTATGACGCGGGGAGTGCGTATCGCGTTGTATGGAAACCGCGCTATAAAAAAAAAGGATTTGGTCGACTAACCAGGCTAATTCGTAGCGCGGTCTTGGAGACCGTCACCGCGATGTATGGAAACCGCGCTATAAGAAACGCTGAATTAGTACACATCACATCATTCGTACCGCGTTATATGGAGGCTAAGAAATACAAAAGACAAGATAATTATAAGTTATTTTTATGGAATTAAAGAGATACACATTACAATATTGTGTAATTTTGTCCAATTATAAACCACAAATTAAGCAGCAGAGCTGAACGAACGACAGTGCAATTTTTCTTTAGAAAGACTTGGTCACCAACAAAACGTACTGTGTAAAAGATCTGATATTACAGAAACCGATGTCGTAGGCTATGAGCTAAGCATGTTTATAAAAACATGTTGTTAATGTATCTCGGCTGTACTTTTGCGTCGAAAATAAAACTTATATTAAATCCTCTTACAATATCAAGATACTAGACATTTATTGGCTGCCGCAATTTTAGCTCCGCATTCTATGGAAACCGCTTTCTGAGAGTACCGCGTTATAGGAGGGTTGACGGTATCGCTCATGGGAGGCAACAGTGTCACAACTCGAAAAACCAGTGTCCATACTAGGAATACGTGTCAATATTAAAATACACATTATTTACAGCAGCAATACCGACATAACTCATAATTCAATATTAGGCCGTTCGTTTAAGTTAATTAAATATTATAAAGAATATAAAAGCATTTTTAACGAATTTTCCTTAGCAATGAAGACTTCACACCCGTTTATCTCAAAACATGATTGTTTGAGTTGTGTCACTGTTGCAGCTCATGAGCGATATACACGTTGCCAAGCAATGGCGATAGACAATATTGATTTTTATAATAATTCATTTCCCTACACTTTAACGATCACCTTACTTCAGTGCACAATTAATATAGTACTTCAAATATTTGAAACTAGTTTAAAAATAAAGAGTAGTTATTAAAAAAAGAAAGAATTTATTTTTATATATAATACTAGATATATCCGCGACTTAGTTGGCGTCAACTTTAGTGATAAAATAACCTCAATTATGTACTAATTATTGTTTCATGTTTCAGAAGGCAAACAGGAATATTTTATCCTATGTATTGACCCTATATGCAAGCTTCAATTTTACGAAATTCATCAATATAACTACAGCAGATTAGCCGGGAAACCGACAGAGAGACAGACTTTCGCACTTATACAGTTAATATATATTGAGTAATCATTAAAATAAATTGTACAATCAAGGTATTGCTATTCTCATAAAACTTATAAAAGTAAAGGGTATTACGTAAAAAGGCATTGCGTAATTGTCCATCAAAAATGTTAATTTATAATACTCGTAACGTTATGCGCAATTAAGGATTTCCTTTAATCTTATTTATTAAAATGTTATCTATAACATCATTAATGTGATATAGTGAATGAGAATCCTGTCCTAAGAAATTCGAACAACAGTACTTTTTGCGCTTCGCATTTGCATTCTAATAACCTTTGATTTTTCAATTATTTATTTTTTTGGGCAAAAACACACCACTGAAAACGATGAAATCTCAACAAACGGGAAATCATGATAGCAAAAACGGAGTCATTGCTACCAAAAAATAGGTCTACCATCACGATCGGACTGCGGCACAATGACTCAAACAACAATGGAACACTGGGGCATAGAATGAATGGAAAAATATGTCAAACTGAGCCTGAAAAGACTATTATTAAAAAGTATTATTTAGTGGCGACTAGCCTGCGGCTTTGTTAGACTGTATTTTAAGACTGTTTTGCTGATCATCTAGCCGGCCGATTGGACTACAATTCTTTGTACTTATTATTATTATTTTGTACTTACTTTTGTATTTGTATATTATAAAAAGTACAATAAATAACAGAGATTTAGTACATTTATTCATCCGAAGTACCTACTTGTAATTGCATCTTACTACGTCAGTCTGTACCAGTACGTTAATTCAATAGAAAAGAAGTATAAAAAGTACAAAATTAAAAAGTTTTGCTGATTATAGAAAAATAAATATATTATTATATTATTTGTACATTAGTATACAATGGCTAACATTGCTTCAGTTATGAAAGTATCATCAAATCATGTCTGTTTATTATTTAGGTTTTTAATTATATATCAAAAATTCTTGTTTTAATTAAATAAAAAAAAATGTTACGGGACATATATTTAAGTTATTTAAGTTTCTAGGTTTATAAAATAACATTAATTTATATAGTGTTAATTATTTGAATTATCGCTAAGAGCTTAATAGCTTTTTAGAAAAATGTAAGGCGCGTCTTCAACGTTATTTACTGTCTATTAAATCTAAACCAAAATTAATATGTTCTTTTAGTGCAATATAATATGTTTAGATTAGTAAGAATATTATAATGTCAGGAAATATTTTTAATTATTATTTTCTTTATTTATTACGATTTTAACGTCACATCCTTCGCACGCGCGACATTATTAGATAATAATCGATTTTTATCTAATAATGTTATATAATAATAATATTATAATAAAGTTATTTACTTTCTTATGCAAGTTATAAAACCGGTATCAGGTGCCATGCAGCACTTTATGTTGTAATCCCACTGTAAGCGTGCATCAAAATCGCTTAATACTTGTAGACCTTGGGATCACCCACACTTTAGTTCAATGCCTAGGTAAGACTGCGCGAATGCAGGGCTGTCAATTGTATTATAATAATACGAATTATTCTTTACACTTTTTATCCAATAACTTTATTTACATTTATCTAGATTATTTATTTATTTTTATTATTCTAATCCATATTACGCAGACACCAGTTTTAGGGTAAATTTCGTCTTTTGATTATTATAATAATTATTTGTTATAGTACTGAGCTTTGATATTTCCGTTCCAAGCCTAACTAAGCTGTGATAGCCTACCGGTGAGACTGTGTCACTCTCTATCATGGGTTCAAATCCCGGGGAGACACCAATGACTTTTTGTATTAAAACTTATGTGTCTACTTGATAGTTACAATTTATCACTCGTTTTTGGGTAAAGGAAAACATCGTGAGGAAACCTGCATATCTCTAGAGAATTCTAGGGATATGTGTAACATACCGATTGGCATTGGAGCAGCGTGCTAGGTGTTGGCTCCAATCCTTCTGTCCAAAAAAAGAACGGATGAGAGAAGCGGCCTATGGCCAACTGCGAGATAGTAACAAGCCGTTACTAGCAATTCTACTACTTACTACATAGTACTGAGCAACAATGACTCCAAGGGCCGGATATACTAAATACGCATAGAGCACGTAGAGCACGGAAGCAAGCAGTAAGATATTATTCTTATTTTTCTTTATTTTATATCAATGAATTTTTTAATTAATTTATAGAATTAGGCGTTACTTTGCGGAGATCCATAATACAAAAGTAATATTAAAATTATTTTGCTATATTATAGCAAAATAATTTTATTATTACTTTTGTATTATTTAATATTTTTTTAATACCCTCTAAATAGAATTTTCGCATTAAAGCATTTTAAAGATACACATTTAAATATTATCACGCTTTATTACTCTTAAATGTAAATCCTACGCATTTTGCACTAATTATTTTGATCTAAAACAATCGACAAGCGACAGCCCTAGTGTGTTGAGCCGGTCTACAGGTATTATAGCATTTTATTCGTTATCCCTTGAGCAGTAAAAACGAGGTTTAAGTTACAACAAGGCAGGATGTACATGCATAACAGGTCTTCTCATTTTACAATAGTGGGATGTGTCAGTTGCGTTCAGTGAGCGAATTAACTTCTCTGTTTACATTTTCTAGACAATGCTGTGGGCTAAAAATAAAAATTACTAAACTGAATTTTTTATTAAAATATATAGAACCGCTCAAATAAATTTTAGTTAACATTTTTGTCGATGTGAAAATAGTTAATAATGAATGGAGCTCCGCAGTTTCGTTTACCGCGCAATGGTTATGTAAAATGTAAAATTACTAAAAGTAGGTATCAAAGGTACCGAAGATAAAGTTTGTTTTGATTACTCCGAGAATGATTTAAATAAATAATAAAAAGAAGAATCCATTAAGTCTATTAACCGGACAGTCATAATCTATTGACTATATAATACTAGCTGTGCCAGCGGCTTCGCCCGCGTCAAAATCAGTTGTCACAAAAAAAATCCAAATTGAAATTTTGAACATAAAAGTAGTTTTTGTGGGTTAACCGTAAGAGATAGAAACATGCTATCGCTGACTTTTTTGTAGTATTTTTATAGATCCACAATTCTCTAGTACATTACTTCAGCATAACTCTCCTGGTTTACGCGGCGCACGCGACTAAACCTCCAAGCAAGCAAGTTTTTAAAAAACTGCTCGATCTCTTTAACAAAATTTACATAATACCGCTATGTACTATTTACCTAAACCATCCGGAAGTTTTGCACCTTTTAGTGTAAACCGTTCAGTAGATATTGAGAAAATCGATTACATAGAGACAGACAGCTTTTTGGAACTTAGTTTTATAATAAGTACAGATTAGTGTGGGCGGCCATCTGGACAGCTTTTCCTGTATAATATTTGTCAGTTAAAATTATATAAATCGCATCGCAACAATTCTCAGTGCCATAATTTCCTCCCTTGTTTGATTGCCTCCTCACATAAAGAAAAGCTGGTGCTTCTTTAAGAAAATAAGCAGCTTAGAGATTTAACAATGAAACATCTACTTGCTTTTGGTACTCACAAAAATCGTTTGTATTTTAATAAATACGCCGCGACTTACTAATACATAATGTATCTATACTTATTATAAAACAAAGTCCCCAAAGCTGTAATTCTGTATGTGATAAGACTGTCTCCAAATCTGCTGAACGAATTTCTGTACGGTTTTTACTAAAAGGTAGTGTAATTCCTCCGAAAGGTTTAGGTAAATAGCACATAACGGTTTCACAACAATTTTTAGTGGGGGTAGTAACAAATCGGTGGCGATTGTAGTTTAGAGGTGATAGATATAAAAAGCGGAGTAGGGTATCAGAGAGCCAGTCTCCTGCCTTGAATCGGGCGACTTCTAATGTTTAACGCTGATTTCCACGCGGGCGAAGCCACACGTATAGCTATATAAATTGAAATAATATTATCGATTTTTATAAATATATAGTTTGCTACACTCTCTAAAAAATTTTCAACCATATTTTTTAAGTTATCCTTTATTCTGTTCGTTCGTTCTATTAAAAAAGGCTAAGGCGGTTTAGAAATTACGACAAAAATCTTCCTTACTATTTTTGTTAAACTAACTATTGTATCTTGACTTTTAATGATGTACGATAAGGAATATACACAATAAAGAAAAAAGGGATTATATTTATATATTCAATAGATAAGATAAATTGATGGCTTTGCCGATCTGTCTGCAAGACGTGCTGCGGGCATTTGAGATTACTTATTACGAACTAAGATGAGCTTTAGAACACTTTCTTTATCCTAAAAAAATCCTAATGACGCGCCAAACAATGCAAGTACATGTTAGCTAATATCCGAAAATTAATCATTAATGTGATAATGATTCAATATTATAATAAAGAAAGTTTTACATAAACAACTTAGCACGAATAATTCAACCCGCACTCTAGGCTAAAATGGAACATGACGTGGCATCACCCCTAACCCTTCTTCGACATTGTCTTTAAAATTCATTATTCGACGGCAGTTAAATAATAAGCGCCCTCATGACAGGCGACATGCCGGGTACAAAACAAGTAACATTTAATATTTCCACGTGTCGGGGGAGTTTATAGTCTGAAGGGGGATCGGCAGGTGAGTCGGCATATGCCCTCTATAAATGCCAACGACCCCTGGCCACCGGGAACGTGGAATATACTTTATTGCCATTCCAAGAGATTATATATCCATATTATGAACTAGAGGTACACGCGACTTCGTTTGCGACAAATTAAGCGTTTAACTACCCTCAATGATGCGTTGTTTTTTTTAATAATAGGACAATTACACGGTCGTCCGTCATCAAAGTAAGTGACTTAATACTTGTACTAGTTCACATATAAAATTTTACATGCATAATTAAATATATATATACACCCAGACTAGATGGACCAACAATTTGTTTGTAAAAAATGTTGGCGCTCGCAGGGAATCGAACCCGCGACCCGCGGAGCTGAAGGCAAGATCACTGCCAACGGCACTAACGACTCAATCAAATTGTTTACATGGATCTTGATTCTAAATGATTTTAGTTTTAAAATATTGATTTTTATTTTCTGTTGCATAAAGATAATCGGGCCTTTTTTATCCTTTAATTTACACCGATTAAAAGCTTTGAATGCACCAAATTTCATCAATATTGGTCCATTGGAATTACATGTGACTGCTCCGTTCAGCTGGTGAAACTCTATTGACACAAGTCTCTTTTGTCAATATTTGTTAATTATACAAGTTGATAGTCAATAGAGACAATGCAAATGGTTGCACCATTAATAATCGATTTGCAATTACCCGAACAATTAAAGTTTAGGATCAATTAGCCATTATTAGTCAATCATTTCAGAATTTTTTTATTATCCACTGCTCGCAATAAAAAATTAAGTATCCAAGTTAATAAATTTCATATACAATATATATTATATTACTCTGAGTATCAAAGCAATCAAGCTAAGCAGACTACAAATAAATGTCGAGAGTCAATTTATTATGAAAATATTCTGCCAAATGTAATTTCATCCGCACCTCGTAATACACAGAAAGAAAAGCCTTTGAATTATTTTTCTACAGAGGTATTAAAAGATAAGACAATGAATTTCATTTAATATTTCATGTTATTTCAGACAGTTTGAAGATTTCATTCCGAAGGAAAAAATGCCAAAATGAGTAACCTCAGATTTGTAGTCGTTGAGAACTAAGGTTATGATAGCTAAATGAGGTGCGTTGAAGGAAGGTGAAGAAAATTGTAGGAATGGTAGGCGATCTATACCAAGGGAATTTTAATATCTCATATTGCTAGCTTTTGCGAAGAGGAGTATCAACTTATTATCCAGGGATCAATAAATACCACTCGCAAGCATTATCGCGTCCGGATAATATCAGTGTGTTGCGCAAGAGACCTTATGTGGATTGTGTGGCTCAGGTGAGGGTAGTCGGCGAAAATAATGGCTGTAGTAACGAAGACAACGCGGCGCTCCAGTCAATTTGTGACCACGATGGATGCAACTCTGCCGATACGTCGAACCTTATACAAAGGTAAACCGATTTCGTCGCAATGTGACCCGTTTATTTATATAATAAAGACTATGATTGTGAACGTGAATAAATTGAAATTGTAATTCTCTGGGGATAAGCAGAGTTAGAGAAATCTTGGAATGTCTAACCTGCCGATTGCAGAATAATGTCGAGTCCACGCTAAAATCCTGCTCTCCGTGGATAGAGGTGTCTTTTGTCTTGCTGTTTACAATAACACTGTACTTTTATATAAAACAGAATTAAGAACATGCGCTGACGTTAACACTGTGCTATTAAAAAAAAAGGTGCAATTTCGTATAAAATATATTCCGATTCCTAAATAGATGCGCTAGGTTTGCAAACGTGATAAAATATGCACTTATGACATAATTAAACGTTTACATTTACTATTTGTGTAAACACGTTTATTAAAGTCAGCACGTACCTAATACAAAAATTAACATAATAAAGGTTCATATGATTTTTTTTATAAAATTGTTACCAATCAAAATGTATAATCTTAACCGTCAAAGTGTGTTCATAACATGAGAGCCCTATTAAGCTGTGATTGTTACAGAAACAATTAACGAAAATGTATAAAAATAAAACGAAGAAATTTCATTATAAATATAGAATATATCCTATCCTACTAATCCTATTCGTACTAATATTATAAATGCAAAAGTTTGTAAGTATGGATGGATGTTTGTTACTCTTTCACGAAAAAACTATTGGACGGATTTGGATGAAACTTTACAGTAATATAGGTTACACATCAGAATAACATATGGGCTACAATTTGTAATGATTTTATGTAGTATAACGATACATGTCAATAAAATCGAAAAAAATATGGCCTCTGAGAGCTGTCTTGGCGGACGCTGCCTGCAGTCAGTTTAGAAGTTAGAGTTCTGAAATTTTGGATGTACCTACAAGTAACTAAATATATATTTTTTAATATAAGTAATAAAAAAAATAAAAAATCTAAAATTATCTGCCACGAAACTTAATGTGGCAGACCAAATTTCAGGCAATTTATAAAAAAAGACCTAGGAACCTACAAAATTTTGACGTAAAAAGGTGCTAAATATATAAACATTAATCTGCCCCTTTTTTTTATCCTACATACATAAGTTTTTTTTAATGCTATCTACCTCTATCATGATGGACAAATATACATAAGTTTGTGCAGTAACATTAACAGTTTATTCTTTTATTATTGGATTAACGCGGTGCAACGTAATAAAGACGAATAACAATTTTGTGGGGTAAAATTCCAATTAACTAATAGCAATAAACGGGAGATCATTAACCTGATATTTAACCCCGTGTCGGCGTTGCCAAATGTCGTATTTGGAAAGGTCAGAAAAAAACTTATAAAGGGACTATGCCAAATAACGTTCGTAAATGTAAAGCTTTTTAGGAGGCCAACTTTCAATATTGGCGAAAATTATTGTGGACTTTCATATAACCTCTTATCGAGGGAGTAATCTCTCATATAGTCCTTTTTATATTCAGCTAACCAATTGTCTTTTTTTATTTAGCTGAAAATTTCAAAAGTAATAATAAAGTTATTTTGCTATAATCCGCGATACAGTAAATAAAAAGCTTTGCGATTTTGTCGTGGAGTCTATCTCCTGATGATGCTTCGGTTGCGGGGCGAAACGATTGTTGAGTTTTTGATAGTGAACGTGTGTAGTGCTTGTGTATTGTGGTGGCAGTGGTGGATATTTGTGCATGTGTTTTTATGAATCCTGCATGTAAAGGATATGAAAAAACGTGATAGTCGACTATGCATTTAGCACTATATATATTTTCTATTTACTGTGTCGCTGATTATAGCAAAATAATTTTATTATTACTTTTGTATCATGGATCTCCACAAAGTAACGCCTAGATCCTTAAATCCTTAGACCCATACTCACTTAAGGTTGAATGTAATGAGTTGGATTTGGATTAGTAACTTATAGTAATTGCGATTGATAAGTGTCAGATTGTTTTCTATGGATTTCTCACTCAGTGTCTAATAATCTTGTTTTTTTGATCACCGTGTCGCCGTTGTATCATTGGATAACAAAGTATCTTAAAACTTATCTATAGTTTAATTAATGTTTATTTTTAAAATGTGTTTCTGTTGCACATAGACGTCCCCATATATAGTAAGTATATATATATCTTTGAGGCTAATTGAAAATGAACGCATTACTTTAACTTGCATCATCATTTTTACTCGAAATGAAGATAACCGCTTTCATTTTTTCCGTATAAAAATGTAAAAACTAGCCAACGTATTAATTTTAATTTATTATAATTAAAAACTTACAAATTACTAATTTGCATTAATAACTACATGAGATGTGTGTGTGTGTGCAATAAATTTATATACGTATCTATCTTTTATGTAGGTAGCTGGAGCATTTCAGTAACTGCTTAAAACCTAGAGTACATATTTAATAACACATTGATTGGATCGAATCGACAAGAGTACTGTGTAAATGAACATAAGTTAACGATTCAAAATTATTACAACAAATACGCTGTTTGCTTTAGAATTTCACGCTTGACACATGTAAAATGTAAATGTAACCAAGATGCACTACTTTGTTATTTGTTATGTTAACTGTGTTTGAGTTTCATCAGTTAACTGCAAATTAACACTCGCTAAGTCTTGTCGCATGCAAACACCAGAAGTTGTCTGTTGACACTGTGTGTGTGATTCATCACCGCGATATACACGAAATACACATGCGAAACGAAATCTAGAGTGTTTAACTCAGCGAGTAAATAATTTATCTTACGCGGCTTAGCATGGTCTACTTAATTAGAAACAAATTGATACTTCAGTAGAACATCTTAGCTTTCTCAACTGTCTAAATACTAAACATTTTAGAGTGAAAGTACTTGAAAAAATATTCGCAAGAAAAACTCAAGATAGGCATCTATGAGTTTTAAAAAGAACTCATATGCTTAATAGATAGATAGTTATTTACAATTCTTCATGCGCTCTACAATAAAACTCGGATTTCCCAAGAAAGTTCCTGGAATATGTGTAAGCTTTCGTATTGGAGCAATGTGGTGACTATTAGCTCCAACAGTTCTCTATATAGTGAGTGAGCTTTATCCAGCAACGGGATACAAACAGGCCGCTATTTAGTCAAAGAGAAAGATTGTAGTTCAATTTACAATACATTTCTGATATATAAAATGGAAAGAGCATCTGCAATGCATTATTAATATAAGAGAAAACAGTTATCATCATCATCCTACACTTATTCCACTTTAAGTAGGGTCGGCACAACATGTTACAAACATGTTGTCACATTATTTGGCTACGTATTTTACGACCGGCCGCCTTCCTGACGTCAACTTACCTTAGCCGTATTTTACGACCCCTCGGTAAGAAAGAGGGTGGTCTATTCTACTCAACCGGATACCACACGGTGGGTCAACATACCTTAGTCGCCTTTTACGACACCTCGGTAAGAAATGAGGGTGGTCTATTCTACTCAACCGGATACCATACGGCGGAGAGAACACAAAACAGTGTGAAAGTGAAATAGATTCATTGCACATCTAACAAAACATAGAATAACAAAAAAACAAAGTTTGCAGTTTTCGACAATAGTGATATTTTTTTTTTATTTACACGACATTTGAATTTTCCTAGTATGGTTAGAACTATTTGTTTACTTTTAATTAGTCTGAAAACTTTCTATCATGAGCCCACGGTATCATCATAGTGTCTAACCGAAAAACAACAAAAACAAAACGCTACAAACAAAAATCCACTAACGTTTATACTCAACTGAATTAATAAACCGTGCACTGTACCGGATCAAAAAAATAAAACAAAATGCGGCCGAAAAAATATACGAAAACTTCGGGTATTTGATATCAGCCGGATGGTAGCAAGCATTAATTAATAACTTAGTTAAGGTACTAAAGCTCAACACTGGGGTAGGAAGTTCCGTTGAATCCCGCGGCTCGCCCGCAAGCACTTCCGGCTGCAAGTCCGGCCATGTTTCCATACGCGAATTGTAATTGTTATAATTATGTGCAAAAATAAACACTCAGTTTCAACGGATTCATAATAAGGGATGCGAAAACATTCCTTTTTGTTTATTTTGCATAATACTTTAACTTTATAACGCGAATAGCGACATAATATATAAAAATATTAGTAACGGTCACCACGTCACACTTATTAAATCTATGTAAATTTTTTGATAGTACGAATAAAAAGGTCACTATCTTAACATGCTTATTAGACTATTATTTTCATCCTGATTACTATTCCGTTCATATTTGACATACTAAACACACGCAATACACACGATCTGTTAAATTTGTATGTCTTTGCAAATGTTTCTGTCTTTCTCGCCATGACTAATTTATAGCAATCCACTCCAAGATTGTCCAGTTTCTACACACCCAATATCTCCTAGGATAAGCAAATGTAGTTCTTTGAGCAATAAAAGTAAAGCGACATGATATAGTGCAAATAGCGTACTACTAATATGAATCAAGAAAATATTTAGTATAGCTATTAACAAATATTTATATTATATAGAAATTAATATTCTAAACAACAAATCGACATCCGTTCCGATAAAAAAATTATAAGTAGGTCTTAACCTTGGCCGGTTAAACTGCAATTTGCAAACTTCCTAGTTAAATAACTATAAAAAAGATTTATGATTTAAGAAATAAAAAGATTGATAAACAAATTCACACGAGTTATAGACGCTAAACTATGTTTCAAGGAGAACTACTAGTATGATTAATGTTTAAGATATGACAATGATATTGTATAAGTGCTATTATAGGGAAAACGTATAACTGTAGCCTATAATCAATACACATACTTTACTAACAGTGGCGTAGCTAGGTAACCAAAGGCCCTGGGGCAAAAGTAAACTAGCGCCCCAACTAAACTATTTAAAATCCTTTGGTCTGTATTCGTCGTGTTCCGAATTCGACGTACCAGATTTGTCAAAATCCAGACTTTTCATACTCCACATTCATCGTATTGCGGTTAGGAATTTCCCTGTATTTTTTAAATAAGTTGCCATTATTAACGTCGAATTTAATTATATTCCAAATGTGTGAGAAATTTTCACTTCAATTCACAGTTTAAACGTAAGAGGCCGATGGGGGGGGGGGGCACTGCTGAGTCTAGTACTTTGATAGCTACTCCACTGTTTACAAATATTATAAATGCGAAACTCTACTTGTCTACTTATTACGGTTCCACAGTTATTCAGCTGGGCCAATGTTGCCGATATTTGGTAAGATTGAATCTTATCGAAAGAGAAAAAGAATTTCCTTCGGGGATATAAAAACATTTGTATACATTCTTTTTAAAATATTTTGAGGATATTTTCACAATTTATAAATTTATTTAATTTTATTAACGATTAATATAAGTTACATATAAGTTTTCTTTTCATTAACTGTATCATTCTTTAAAATTTAAAGTACACAAATAAATAAAAAACTGTGCATTTTTAATAATTTCAGCTAACTTTGAACTCAATACTTTTATCTGACAACCTACCTACTATTTATGTAATTTACATTACTTACTGTAGCTTTTCTTGAACGTAGATATTTTTTATTTATCTTTTATATTTTAGCGAGACTTTCTTTGATTCAAATAAGTACATGTGTAGATAATTATGTTGTGTCGAGTCGACGCCTGCGGTCATATCATGAGAGTCCCATCGCCTGCGGTTACACTCGAGCCGACGGACGGCTGACCTCAAGTGGCCAAGGATTAACGGACACGTAAGTAAAACTAATACTAGACTAAGTATAACCGTAATAATAATAAAGTATCGGCCTTTTACTATCCAAATGCTGGAAAAACTTTCTTTCAGGGGTTGGAACTTGGACATCCCATCCCATATCCCAAGAATTTTTAACAGATATCCATGTTTTTTAAATTTAAACTATTGTGAGTAGTATTCGTAGTTAATGTATAAAAACCGGCTATATTCACGTCTAATTTTATCGGGTTAGCCCGACTAGTTTTGAGCCCATACGGCGCACTGGCATTAGTCGCGAGTCTTCAATATGTTCCATGTCGCTCTGATCTTAGTCATCGGATGCACAAATTCACCCCATACACCCACAATAACGTCGTGTAAAGATTTCATGAAAAAGTGCCCCGGATTGGCTCGTAACTAATCGGGCATACCCAATAAGATAAAACGTGAGTATAGCCGGAATGTATAGAACATTAACTAGAAATACATGTTTCTCACAGAATTTTCCCTTTAGGCAGAAGCGCACGATGAACTATATACGTAAATACTAGAGGTACCCGTAATTTCGTTCGTATCCATTTAACTGATACAATTTTCCCGAAAAAAAAGCGAGATGTAAGAGCGATATTTATATATCAGCCGATATATCAATCGTAATTGTAAATAAAATTTTATTTATATCATTCCAGCGAATTATCCGTGAAAGCGTAATAGTAGACAGACAGTCAGAGCGGCTTTTGTGTTTATAATATTAGTAAGGATGCAAATAAAATTTAGAAGACGCCGAAACTTTCGATGACTTTCTTTTCTTATATTCGCTATTCTCTTTAAATTTAAAAAATTGAAGGTTTAAAATTGGTTTCTATCAACCAAATTTTGTTTACAATCAAAGAAGGACATGGGAGTAGAGCCTCCCAATTTCCCTCTACCGGCCTTACCGTATCTATAAAGGTTACTAGAATCGAGTAAAAGCTGCCAGCGTACTTGTAGCTTCATAGTTTTCATTACACTGGCAGCTGTTGTTGGACTGAGATGAAAAAGATCGCAGTGGTTAACCAGATTCTAAACGTAATGAATAAAAGCAAGCTGTGACAAGTCATTTAATAAGCCCGGCTAGATTGCAGCAATATTAACAGTAACAAAGCGTTCATAGTCACAACTGACGTACCCGACAAAACCTAATCAAATATAAACGATCCTCGCGCCAGGTGAAGGGTGGCAGGTGCTTCAAATATCCTTTATCTTCCTCGCCCTTCAACATACCTCTTATCTACCTCCCTCACTATTACTTTATTATTATTTTTCTATAGTGTTATTACTTTTTGTTGATCGTAATATGCATCGGGTATTTTGTTTGACTTTTCGTCAATGCGCGTGACATTCAAAAAATTACTACCTATTGATCGACTGATTTGTCATTTTTTTTTTTTTTTTTTTTTTTCGAACTGACTGTATGCTGTTAGCCTTAATGGCTTTTACAGCGTCACCGGGCGGGACGGGCGAGCGCAGAAGCATCGCCGAGGTTGCGAAATGCAGGGAGTAGAGCGCAGAAGCTCTACTTAAGTCGGGGAACGTCGTCCTAAGGGTGCCTCCTGTGAGGCCGGACCACGGCTTAAGGCGACGTGTAGTGGAGGGTTCATGGTATGACTTAGATTAGTCACTGCGGCGTCGGAAGTGTGGCGAGAAGCCACGACCGACCGACGTCAGAAAACTGGGACCTCGTCTTCGCCGGCGAAGACGCTGTGTGTGTGTATTACGTGTTTCTGTGTTAGCGATCGTTATTTGATCGTCGGGGTCATACAGGACGCTTTTTGGACGCCTATATTTTCGATGGTCGGACCTAACTGGGATGTAGGTAGAAGCAACTGAAATCAGGGGGTTCGGGTGTACCTCAGATTTCTCGAAGTAAGATTTCGAAAAACGTTTAAAGAGGTGAGTAATGGTAGGGAGATCGAGGTCTCTATGGAGGTCAACGTTCCGCATGAACCACGGACAACCAGTGGCTGTCCGCATAAATCGGTTCTGTAGTCTTTGGAGCCTCAGCAATCTGACTTTTGAAACGTGCGCAAACGCAACGCTCGCATAGGACATTATTGGTCTTATGCAAGTTTTGTAGAGTGTCACTTTGTTGCGGAGTGACATCTTACTTTTCTTGCATAACATCGGATAAAGTCGTCCCATGACATACGCAGCCTTATTGCAGACTATGTGTATGTGCTCGTGGAAGGTCATGGAAGGTTGAAAGGTGACACCTAGGTACTTGACTTTCTGTTGCCAGTTAATCGGTGTATTGTAAAGGGAAATTTCCGTAGGCGTGTCTATGTGAGATCGAAAGCGATTACCGATAAAGTGCATGGCTGCACTTTTATCCGGGTTTATTTCGATTCTCCATTGGCGGAACCAGCGTCCGAGGCTGTCTACCGCTTTCTGGAGACGTCTAGTTATTACTTGAGGTCGGCGGGATGTGGTAAATACAGCGGTGTCATCCGCGAAAAGGGCAAGATGTGTACGCTCTTTGATAGGCGCCCGTGGAATGTCACTCGTGTAGAGCGAGTACAATAAGGGTGCCAGCACAGATCCTTGAGGGACACCAGCACGAATTGTGCGGCGAGACGATAAAGTGCCGTCTATGCGATACCGAAAGGTGCGATTACTCAGGTACTCTCGTAAGATGAGTACAAGTCGGTCTGGTATATTTAGTTGGAGCAGCTTGTAAATTAAGCCTGCGTGCCAGACCTTATCGAAGGCTTTGGCGACATCGAAGAATATGACACCTGTAAACTGCTTGGTTTGTAAACCTTGCAAAATGTGCTCCGTGAGGCGGTGCACTTGTTGAACACAGGTGTGTTTTGGACGAAATCCGAACTGTTCGTTCGGAATAAGATTTTGGCTATCAACTACGGATTTTAATCGGGCGAGGATAATTCGTTCGTATATTTTCCCTAAGCTGTTTAGTAGACTAATGGGACGATAGCTAGTTGTGACGTTTCGGGGCTTTCCCGGTTTAGGGATACCTATCACTGTAGCTTCTTTCCAATCATCAGGAAAGGAGCATCCGACAAGGAGGGCATTGAAAATCAGTACCAGTAAGTGGATGATTTGGTTAGGAAGGCACTTTAGTGCTCTGTTGGAGATGGAATCAGGTCCTGGGGCTTTTTTGGAGTGTAGGTTTTTAATAATGGTGCGGACTTCTTCTCCGGTAGTGGGAAGCAACGGCTCGCTTTCGGGAGTCGTCACAGATAGATCATCTACTACCTTTACCACTCTGGAGTGGAATTCGGTGAGTTCGGGTCTACTGGGGTTGGGGGAACATTGCTCTTCCAAGCTGTCCGCCAAGCATTCTGCCTTTTCAGCGTCGTCAAACGCAGGGGGAAGATTCGGACGAAGTAGAGGTGGGGTGGCTGCGTACCCATCCGCTTTTAGAGATTTCGCCAGGCGCCAGTAAGCCTGGTGTCCTGGCTTAATCTCCGAGAGCTTTCTATCCCAGGAAGTATTGTGAAATGAAGCTAATTTTTGTTTAACCTCTTTCTGTAATCTATTAAGCGTAAAGCGATTCTCTCGAGTCGGATATCTATCGCGTGCCCTAGTGGCAGCACGTTTTTTGGTTATTAATTCTCGCAGATCATCTGGTAGTTCTCGACAGCGGAAGTTGTCGGGAATTTCCCTAGAGCAGTCCTTGAGAGTATTACATAAGTGGGCTGTGAGATGAGCGGTCGCTGCTTTGGCGGTTTCCACTGAATCTATACGGTCAGGAATTTGTTTGAGGTGATCTGAATCAACAAAGTGGAGACGCTCACTAAGTTTTTTCCAATCAATAATAGTTTTACTTTGAACCGACGCGGTTAGAGGGGGTCCTAGCTGTAGTAAGACCGGGCGGTGGTCAGAATCTAGGTCGTGAATAACTTGTATGCTATGAAGTTGCAGGGTAATGTTTTTTATTAGTGCCATGTCAATAGTACTGGCAGTCTGAATGGGGTGGGTAGGGCGAGAGTACCGTGTGGGCTCGTCTGGAGCTAGAATCTCAAAGTTAAGGAACGGGGAATTGTTTAATCTATGTAATAGATTGCCATTGGCATTAGGAGACGATCGGTTCCATTGACTATGCTTTGAATTGAAGTCACCGCCTAGTAAGACGGCATCTCCAAGTTCTAAAAGTGTCCTAATATCGCTCTCCAGGAGAGATTTAGATGGTCTGAGATAGATTGACGCCAATATAATCGGCTGATGGCCGGTCATACCTAGCTGACATACTGAGGCCTCTATGTTAGTAAGTCGAGGGGGATCTAGAGGGGTGCAGTGAAGAGACTTCCTGTAGTAAATTGCAGTGCCTCCAAGAGGGCCTGTAAGTCGATCGTTTCTGATTAAGACGAAGTTTGCTATTTTAGGATCGCGATTGCAAGGCTTCAGGAATGTCTCTTGCACTAAAAGGATGTCGATAGGGTGCGCAGCCAAAAATTCGCGTACTTCGTGAATCTGTTCCCAAAGGCCGTCTGCGTTGAACAGACCTATAGAAAGTTGAGTCGGTTTGAGTCTGCCTTTTAGTGTACTATCCATATTAAGCGTTAATGTTTTTTACTGCCTCAATTAGGCTGGCATGCTCCAATAGTGCGGAGAGACGGTTTTGAGGATTATTCCTCAGTTTATTAGCCAATATAGATAGCTCATTAACGTCGATAAGCGCAACAATGGAACTAATTAACTTCATATCTTCTGCGAAGTTATTTGTCGCATTGTTTGCCGACTTGGCGACCACCTGTGTGGGATTAGGTTTACTCGCCACTACCTGAGGGGGGTGGGGTGTAGCGAGGGGGGTAGCAACAGCTGCGGTTTGTCTGTTTTTATGCCACGGATTAGTGGCGGGCAAAGGAGCCGGTATGTACTTATCTACAACGGGCTTAGCAACAACTTTATGACCCGCCCGTGTGCTGTTCTTTCGGGCTGCCGATTTACCGACGTGTTTTGTCTTTCGCGGGGCTTTTGGACAACCGCGATAGTTCGCGGGGTGTCCTTTGGTCCTGCAAAGTACGCAACTCGGAGGTTCTTCGGTCGGAACCGTGCGAGAACAATCGGACGTGCCATGGTCTCCGAGGCATTTCACACATCGGGACTGATTTGTCAAATGACTATGACTATTTTGAGCTAGTTGGCTTGAGTTACATTCCATTTTACAAATTCCAGATATTCTGAATACGTTGATCATCATTCTCCTTCCCTTGTCTCTGCTATCAATCGAATTTCTATCCCCTGCTATCAATCGACAACTCTGGCGCTACTTTTTTAATACATATCTTAGTTCACACAATCCATCCATTGTCACCTGCGATGGCAACGTTACTAATATTTTCAATGGCGCTGATATCCATAGAGTTCTTATAATAGAGTAGGGGCGCCATTCGCAGACTTGTAAGTAGTATTGACACAATAAATAATGCATAGAAGGCAGATGAAACTCGCATATGGTAACATACTTCATCTTTGTCTAATCACACATATAGAAGAGGGACATACACCCTCATTTCCTTTCTCATTATTTTTAAATTAGGATATTTCAGCAGGACCTCCTATTCAAGTATAATTGCTCTATGCTTATATATCATATCACTGTAAACGGAAGAGGAATTAAGAACACTAAAAACTTTTGTCTGGTGTAACTTTGCTATTGATTTTTAATTAGAACAAAAAGCTCATATCACACTAAAAGCTCGTTTAATAAAATATATAAATGCAAACAATGAAACCGATATAGCGAGCAATATCTTTTCTATCGCTATGTACTTTTTATTGTAATCTAAAAAAATTAAAAAGTCATAATAACAATATATAAAGGTATTTTCTAACAACAATGTGAACCATTAGATAAAACAAAGGATAGCTTTATTATTGAGGCAAGTTTGTTTCAAACAACCAATAAAGGCTCTATAGATAATGTAGGCGATACGTTATCAGTGGATCAATAAATCATAATGCATGTTTCGTAATAACGCACGCTTCACAAAAGATAATATCATAATGCGTGGGCAGAAATAATTTTGCGCTTAGGTGGGACACTGGGTAGATTTCGTAATCATAGATTGCGTTTAATTTTTTCGGCAACTTTAATTTTCAAAAGCAGGTTCTTTATAATAATTTATTTGAAATAAAGAATCTCAAGAATGGGCAGCAAGAAGAATGTATGCAAATGGGATGAGAATTTTAAGGTGGATGTGAAATGCAAGACTCGAGTATATAAGGGGAAGTCTGAAAGTTGCCCCCATTATAGAATAGACGAGAGTTACAAGATTGTGATGGACATAACATAATGAGGAGAGATGAAAATCATATGACCAAACGTTAAATATGAATGCGAATAGATATGTGCGGGAATCTGAAAAAGAGATGGCGTGAAGTATAACATACATAAAAGGAGTAGCCCTACAGTTGACGAATGATGGACCGAATCGACGCGAAAAATATACTATGCGACCCCACTTAGAGTTAGATAAGGGCAGGAGAATGATGATGAATCAAAAACGTTCAGAACTACCATAAAGACTATATTCCTTCTAAAGGTAGAACACTCACGACGGGCGAGGAAGGAGCAGAGTTAGCAAAGGATGGCTTCGACCGAGCACAGTTTAAGCAGAAGCCATCTAAATACAACTATGAGTAAAGAATTAGACAGATGTAACACTAGCAGATGCTAATATAACGGAGCATTTGAATCGTTTGTACAAAGAAATATATAATGACAGCATACCTTATAATTTATTATGTTTTAATTACCATTAATTACGGTTTGGATAAAAAGTAAAAAAACTTTAAATATCTAATTACGCCTTGTGGACACGATGCAAACAAGAGTGTAGGTACGCAGATACGAATCTAATGCAAATCGTAATGTGCCGAGTCGCTACGCAACGGTGTGTACGTACAAAAAAATAACCACAAACCGAATAAAAAATTTAGGAGAATAATTTATGTAGACCCGAAACTTTTTACCTTCCTGACCGTCTGTTACCAAATAACGCTCTCACGAAACATATACTTTTTCTGTGTCAACCAACACTGTCATAAATGTGGACATGTCACATGCATTTTATATGAGTGCGCGTTACATAAAATATTGCTTCTGTTAATGGAGCATTCGCGTGTCGACACGCCCTTACTTATTATATGTGACCGCACCTTTATATCAACATCCATACTAATACTTTAAATTCAATAATCTGTAAAAATCCGGTGGACCAAAATTGATGAAATTTGGCATATTGAGAGCTTATACACCGGAATAACATATTCTAAGTTGTGGGTGGCACTTATATTATATAAGACTACTATATAAAGTATATAAAAGTAAATTAAAAAAAAAAAAAAAAAAGACCCACGCTGCTTCAATGCGGATTGGTATGCGAGTAATGTATTCAAATTATAATAAATATATCTAAATCAAGACACCAGACGCAAGAGCGTCGATACAAGATTATTCAAATTTAGAGTTCAATAAAAGGAAAAATTAAGGACTACAAAACATTTTAATCTCTTTAAAAAATAATAATAATTTAGTTTTTCTTTAGAGCAGAGCATAAGCGAACGTAAGCAGTTCTCTAGCTTAGAAAACAAGAGATCTGTGGAGTTGATTCGAGTAACTCTAGGTAATGTACAAACACTATTACTACGATTGCAGAGCTTTCCGCTTGCTTAGACTGACTTAGTTTTCTATTAGAAACTAGAACAATGGAAGTATCTGTGATAGCTATAATATAGGTAAGTGTGATTTTCACGCGACTTAACGCGTTAACTATGAAATATATATAACTATAACATCTGTAAAAAACGTTATTTCGTTTTGGAATATGACTATTTATACACTAAATTGACCATAGAGTTATTACAATAGAGTAGGGAAGTCAGCCTAAAATGTGGCCTGTCACAAAAAGAGAACGCTAATGAAACTGTATGTATCTGTCTCTCTTTTTTATGTGTGCTTAAATAAAGATAAGATACGAGTTTCATCATCTCTCCCAATATTTATTGTGACACTCGCACATTCAGGTTTATAGCTCCCCTACTATACTATAATTACTCTATGAAATTGACACTGCAAAGATAAATATGTAAAGTTTATAAGAAATATGAAGGATGACGTACGTAATGCGTTATTCGTTGAGAATTATAATATAACATTCACGACTTATATTAAATAGTCTTGGAAAGAAACCTACTCAAACATATAGACAGTTTAATTATGATACTTGTTTCATTTAGTGTCCCTATATGCTAACGATATTTGCACAACGTATACTGTGCTGATGAGCGAGATTGTAGCAATCGACTAATACGATCCATCCGAAGAATAATAAATGGAATCCGAATAGCTGCATATGTATTCGCACCAACTGACGCAAATATCGACCATTTAGGGCGGCAGAGTTCGATGTGATAACTACATCATGCGATCAACAGTCTTCCTGAACGGTACTGAAACTTTCATGCCAGTGACTATATCCAGACTATATATATATATATATATATATATTCTTCGAGACGAACAAACGTATCATTAATCCTATGAGACCAATCGTTAATATATATAACAATATCAAAATGATTAATCTATTTTGTGAATAGCTCGGACGTGATGGATCGATTTTAGTAGCCTAAAAGACTTGTAGGGCGGCATCCATGGGTAAATACGATATGTATCAGTCGCTTTATATTTTGATGGATTGAGAGAAATAGCTTCACACAACTCCAACTGAGTGCATTTGGCAAAAATCTAAGGATATGAAGACTATGATCATTAAGGCTACAATCGAACTCTTATCACATATAGAGAGCAAATAATATTGGTCCAAAAGCTTTATATAAGACATGATAAGGTTAATGCGAAAAGAATAAGAGGCTTTAGATGACAAGACAACAAAGCATTGTTTTATAATTGAAGCAAAAACTGACCTTAGAAAGTGAAAATCAAGAACCGGTTTCAAAACAAACACGCTTTGGTCGATATTAATCGTTAATTAACAACAAATTTTGGTGTCATAACTTGAAATGTTATCATAACCTCCGTTTGATTCTTAAGTAGATATGATAAAACTAAATAAAACTACTAGCCCGTTGGCGCAGGTGCCAGTGATCCTGTCTTCAGCTCCGTGGGTAGTGGGTTCGATTCCCGCCGAGCGCCCAACAATTTGTAACTTAATTTTTATCTTCAACTTACTTGCGGATGGATGACCATGTGTGTAATTAAAATATATATTAAAAAAATACTATTTTAATACTAAAGGCCGACGGTTCGATATAAGGACGCAACGTAAGGAAACCCTTACTAGTACTATACTAAACTACTGTACTAGGACTAAATACTAATAAACTTTTAGTTTCCGAAGTGATATAGAGCATTAACATTTCAATGAAGGAAATGATCACAGTATGTACACTGTAGTTTTTGGAAGTGATTTAACGTTTTCCGTTTCTTATAGCCAACATTTGCACTTCAGTTTTACATCAAGATGTGGTTTATCAGTAATTTTGGTCATCTATTGACCACCGTATTTCTAATTTGATCATGCAGAAAGTGCCCGAGTATTTCTCACCTCATCACGGACTATGAACTTTGTTATGTCTGGTGAAAGCGCAGTTCGATACTGAGGGGCCTTTTTTGACGATCTTGGTGCATTTTTTTTCATTAATTTTTTTTTCATTATCATATATATATATATATATACATATATATATATGCATGTTAATATACTAACATTTCACAATATCATGAAATTTTACATATTATCGCGAACACACTGTGCCATTCGCGCGTTCTTGGAAAAAAAATATCTTTTTTGTTTTACATTGTAACACAAATAGTGCTAATAGAGTAAATAGCTCTTTAAGGCCAAGCAGATGAAATCTAAAGAGTATACACGTTTCTCACTATTGTTAATTTGTTTGCTATGTCATTAAGTCTAGTACAAGCTATGTTTTAGTTATATTTACAAAATTAAAAAATTATTAATATTTTTTAACTTTTAGTATAATAAACTCCATCATCATCCTCCTGCACTCGGCACTACATGTTACAAACATGTTCTCATATGATTTGGCTACGTATTTTACGACCGGCCGCCTGCCTGACGTCAACTTACTTTAGTCGTATTTTACGACCCCTCGGTAAGAAAGGGGATGGTCTTCTCTCCTCAACCGGATACCACATGGTGGGTCAGCTCACCTTAGTCGCCCTTTACGATATAAAATAAAGAACATTAAGGGAAACCAACAATCTGAACAATTTACCCACATCGACATTAAGACTCCTTCATCTATCATATGTTGTGTCTAACAATGAAGAACTTTTACCATATAGTAGGTTTTTTACGTAAGTTCGTTTATAAACATATATATTTAATACGCTTTGTCTTCATATTATGATGTCGCTTTTAATCGAGGGCAGCTGCAAGCTATGTGCAAGATTAGGTATCTAAAAAGTATTCAAGGAAAGGAATTGATTATATGAACAGTCCATATATTCATTTTTATGTAATGGATTCAACTAATTTAGTTTAAGCATGTACATTATGACTTAAACTAGTAGAACTGAGGGTTTTCTATACCATTTTCATTAGATTATATGAAGATCAGAATTAGAAAAAAGTTACCAGAGCTGTTTTTAATTGACAATCACATACCTACAGGTAAATTATATATATATATATATATAGTACATATATTTTATATTGATATAATACAACTTAATTAGTTATAAATTAATTCGTATTGGTATATTTCAGTATTTAAAGGAAAGCAAATATCGACAACAATCTGTGATAGCTTAGGGGTGAGACCATGCAACTCTTTCGAGGGTATCACGAGTTCAATATCCGGCTAGGAACCAATGAGTTTTTTTATTAAAGCTTATGTGTCTAATTTATGATCACACGCTTTTCGGAGAAGGAAAACATCGTGAGGAAATATTCTACGATAATAAGAGGCCTTTACTTTCATCGAATAGAAAATTGAGTGATTCGGGAATATATAGGTAATGTCCAGTTGTGCGCGATCAACGAGGCTTCATGTTTATATTTTCAATTATTATAGAGCATTCTAATTAACAGCAGTATATTGAGAGGTAAAAATTGAAACATATGAGAGCATTTTCAATAATATTCGCCATATATATTATAAGAACAGACCACGTGGTTTCATAAAAATCGTCCGCCATCGTCAGCAGGCTTCCCAGATCGTATGCATTGTTACAGAACATTGTCTTGTGCAATATTACTGTAAGCCACTTGCTAAACGTTTGTATAGCACATCCGTTCGCCCGAATGTTTGTCTTACATTGTCGCACGTTATGGAATCTGTCAATGAAATGCATCGACCGTTTCAACGAATTGTTCAGTATTTAATGTCTCTGATTATGATATATTTTGCAACTCGTAATCAAAATCTAATCATCATCCTCCTGCCCTTATCCCACTCTAAGTGGGGTCAAAATTTTATAAACATGTTGTCACATGATTGGGCTACGTAATTTACGACCGTCCGCCTGCCAAAGAAATAAGGATGGTTTATTCTACCCAGCCGGATACCACACGGCATCGTTATAAAAATCGGATGGCAACCTCATAGAGTTATTATACGAGAGTATAAAAGCCAGCCTAAAAAGTGCCATATTACAATGAAGAAAAACAAAGAGAAAGAAAATGAGGGTGATGTATCACTTATCTATGTGTGATTAAACAAAGATTAAGTATACGAATTTCATCTACCTCTGTTACTAACAGACCTGCCTATTTGACTACCCTAACCTAGTGTTAATATCTCTTTGGGCAACCTACAAGGCGGTTGATAACACGACTTATTCTAGAAGTTGACTTTAAAATTAAGAGAAAAAAGAACCGGACACTTAAATGGAATATAGATAAGTTAAGATATCGTTTCATGAAATAGGTAAAGACATTTCCGTACGAAAATAACAATATTAAGATTCCAACAATCAGGTTAAAGAACAAATAGATATATGAAAAATGACGAAGGAAGAAACTATGTGTTGATACATAATGGTAAATAAAGGTGCAGTTGATGAAGCTACATTTCAATACACAAACCCAACCAATGTACGTTCTATTTCACTTTTTGGAATGGTGTTTATGGCTCTTGTGGAACGGCCCTTACTCTATATCATCATCATTCTCCAGGCCTTATCCCACTCTAAGTGGGGTCGGCACAAAATGTTACAAACATGTTGTCATATGATTTGGCTACGTATTTTACGACCGGCCGCCTACCTGACGTTAACTTACCTTGGTCGCCTTTTGCGAGACCTCGGTAAGAAATGAGGGTGGTCTATTCTATGCAGCCGGATACCACACGGCATTTACCTTAGTCGCCTCTTACGACACCTCGGTAAGAAAGGAGGGTGGTCTATTCTATTCTGCCGGATACCACACGGATAGGCCCTTACTCTATATATATTTGATATATTCATATGTATATCTCTATATATGATCGCACTTCACATTGTATGCATGTATCATGACATACATTACCGGCGAGTACCATAACCGCGACATAATGAAACACTCTAGAGATAATATTTTTCTTTCTCCGCATTTTATTACACAAAATAGAAAAATATATGATCGAAATACAACGTATATTATAATGATGAACAATACGCATACGAATAATAAACAAGCTTGGTATGATCATAATGAATTTAAAAGTGTTTATAATAAGTTTTCTCTTAGCTTATTAAAATAGAAACTTCAATATCAAAGTAGGCGTCCGTAATAGTATATTCATGTAGGCTGTGAATATGAGTCTGGTAACGCTCGAGCAAACAATAGACACAAGTAGAAAACACTCGCACACTCGCCAACAGCAGTATGCATTTAAATAAGACTTATATCAAAATGCTAAACAAAAACAAAGGACTATGCTTACTAGTTAGAGAACAAGTATGTCTAAGTACTTTCAAAACAAGCCAGCATGTGAGTAAACTCGGAAATAGCTTAATATATAATGGTCATTAATTAGGTACGTGAAGACCGCTGACTAAACACAACCAAGTAATTCAGTATGAAAACTTGAGAGTCATCAGGCTCTTAGTTCAAGCAAAGTGTATGAATAGCTCAGTATTAAATATATGAAAGGTAGTTGTATAATGAACGTAAAGACTGGAAAGCACAGAGCATTATGTATTAGTTGTGAGCATGTTGTGTTTCATGTTAACACAAAATTTTATATTATGGACTAATAATACAGTTTATGTACAGAAAGAGACAAAAGTAAAAAGTAAAGTGTGATACTTTGAAAACTACATTAAAAAATTATGCGAAGCGATTGAAATATATGTATTTTTGTGATCGATGAAAAATAATTGAATTTGCTTTGTTACTGTACAGAAACCGGCTATACTCATGTCTTATTCTATCAGGTGAGCCCGACTAGATTAAAGCACAAACGGGGCTCTTATGAGCTCTTTATGCGCCGCATTTATTACGCATTACAATTTTTACGAACATGCAACTTTGACCTTTCGCACGTATCCCATATCAACTATAGCGTAATTTTAACTGTGGTTTTAAATATTTACATATTATTCATTTTTTTATACTGCTTATTACTGCTTGGATTTTACTTTACCATTACAAATAGCTGCTGTGCAAGTTTTAAGCACTTGCCTTACCTGAAAATAAAGAAAAAACAATTAATTAAACAAAAATATATTTTTCAACCATACATACATCCTCCTGCCCTTATCCCATCTAACTGGGGTAGGTAAAACTTGTTACAAACATGTTGTTACAGGATTTGGCTACGTTTTTTACTACCCGCCGCCTGCCTGACGTCAACTTACCTTAGTCGTTTTTTACGACATCTCGGTAAGAAATGAGGATGGTCTATTCTATTCAACCGGATACCACACGGCGGTATTTTTCAAACAAACAATAATTATTTTTTAATACTTCTTACAGTTCGGCACTTGACTGTTATATGACCTGATAAGTGAAGATGAGGTGGACTTAAAAGAATACAAACTTGCGAGAAGAGCACTTTACTTTTTCTACGAAGCATCTCGTCAGAACGACGGTACGTCTATACTGATATAGAGGCCAAAATATGAATTGCATTTCACTTGGGATCGTACCCACACATCATGCGAATAGACATCACAACAACTACTGCGCCATGGCGATCTTCAAACAAGAAAATCTATACATATTATAAAAGAAAATCCCCAAAACCCCTTCTGTATGTGATCGATTATTTCAAAATCTACTGGACGGACTATTGTATGGTTTTTAATAAAGGATCGTGCTATTGTTAAGGAAGGTTTAGGTGAAGATGAATTCACCCGCATTCGGGTTTACGCAGGAACAACTTTGATACTGATTTCCAAGCAGGCGAAACCGTGGTTACAGCTAGTAAAATGATAGGTAAAAATAATTTGTTTTATTAAAAAATTATTGCATATTAGTTAGATATTCATAAAAACCTATTTCAAGAACATTGCCAAATATCGAGTACAATTAAATTCTAACAGCGTTTTGAAAAACCAATGAGGTATGAAACAAATCACATCAATATCAATGTCCATCCGCAATAAACAAAAGCCTACTCGATCACGCCGCCACACAGCGGACACGTCGGGGGTGAATCCGAAATGAGGCAAATAACCAATTACCCACTCATATTCATACCACATTACTGTAAAAGAGATAGATGAAAATGTTGGAAACAAACGCACTACTGACTGTGAAAGAGGACATACAAAAAATAAACTAGAAAATTATTTAATACACCATAAATAGCTTAATTAGCCGAATGTAAAAAACTATTACTTAACAAAATATTAATCATAACAAAAGCGTTCATAATAATCAGTATTAAATAAACAACATCATATAATGCTATTTATTATAAACATTTAAATATAACAACAATTGACACTGAATAATGTTGCAGATCTAATATTTTTCATACGACTTTCCGTAAAAGGAAACTAGTTTGAAATCTCAGCAGCTCACACGTGAAAATATTTCGGATGTTTTAGCAGAAACAAACTATCAAATAACACATAGATAGAAAAGATACACATAGAAAAGATTTAAAATATGACCGATCCGCTTCTCTCATAAAGACGTCTGCAGACCTATCAATTGCTCCCGGACTGCAAATAAATAAGCACTCACTATTTCATATTAGAGGTGTAATACAAAATATTGAATGTTTTATTGATCGTAAGATCTATTAAAGAAGATTCTACGATTAAAGGGTAATGCCAAAGTAATTTAAAATTCTAATCGCACGGATATTCAGGTTTTGCTACCACAGATAATACAAGAAAAAACATTTAGACAGCAAATTGTATAAACAAGCCCCAAGAGTCCCATAACAAATTAATTAAAAATTAAACCCTCACAAACGACAAACTAAAGTAAAACGGTGGCACTAAATTAACATTGTGATGACTAGAAAAGTGGAACTATTTAATCTCTATTGGTTAAGCCATTGGCTTAGATTTGGAGAGATTCCCTCATACTATTATTGGAATAAGTTAAATGGAAAATTGTTGATCTATCGAACATTCTTGGAAAACGATTTGAATTTAGTAAGCGATGTTTAATCGCGAAAACACGTGATCAACACCCCTTTGTTAACCAAACAATACGTGAGATTCCGAGAATAGTTGGTAATTTTAGGCCGCAATTACATGTGTTATTACGCAGACATCGACTTGTAAAATGCATGCCAGTATTTTACTATGCATATGCAACAAGCATAATAACATACTTACATATATTCTCGGCAAATGAGTACTCAATTGAGTCCATACTACAATAAAGAATGCAAAAGTGTCTCTGACGTGAAGATGTAATTTTTTTTAATAGACATAGTTTTCATTAAAATGAATTAAAACAAGACAAAAACCTGCAACTGCAACAGATAAACAATGAACGTTGTTAGTAGAAATTAATGTTTTTATTTTAAAGCGTAAATAGATCATTTTGTTCCGATAAATAATAAACAGCGATAAAAAAAGTTTATCGATATTATTTCAGTCACTTGTAAACCAGTGAAAGCCGAAACCTGTTAATATTATTGCGATAACATCAATAATGAATTTACATCTAGGGCTGTAACGTACAATGAAAATTTATTTTGTTTTACTGAATTAAATTTAAATTTGGAATAACATGTTTTTTTTTTACTTTGATTATATACATTTTATTGAATTACAACTTCCCACGACTATATTGTTGAGTTAAGTTCTTAATACCGGTGATAGCCGAATGTTAATACAGTGTGATTCCTACAAAGAGCTAATGGATTCAATTATTTTGGACTTTCATAATATTTTCTTTTTTTCTTCTTCTTTATCCATATTAAGTGTCTGTCTATAAAACTTTCACAGCTATTTCTTGGAGCAATATTAGTAAAATTTGGTACGAATGAAGCTTATATGCCGGAAGAGGTCAAAACATTCCTGTTTTTCTTATAGTTGAAACTTACGTTTATGCTATACACGTATTTTCTTCCTTCTTTGATTTAATTTTTCTTGCGAGTGCGAAAGATATTTCAATAAAATAATTTATCGTCAGCATTTGATATTCAACAGTCATGTGACTGTTGCCAACCCTGTGTACATCTGACCTTGGTTACCATTTGTGAGAACTATAATTCCAACTGTATTTCTTTTTGAGTACCAGATTACTTGCACAACGTGTTATATTATAAGCCGCCTAGATCACACCGATAAAATCTCTATTTTATAATATTACGACGATATCGTGTACTAGTTAATACTTGTAGAAAATCAAAAGTGTCACAAACTTGAATAATTTACTGACTGAAAGCCACTTTGTTAGTTACATTTTCACGCAAACAATGCTTAACGCACTTGATTAATTTATTTAAAAAAAATGATTAATTCAAATGTTTTATACTTTGATATTTTGAAAGTATGTAACTTCTCATAAAACTTTTTCTTGTTATATCATCATTAAACATCATTAAGAACTTATGTTGTAGAATTTTCAAAATTATGAATGCTGTGTGAAGTACTCGTACTGTACCATTCACGAATCAAAGATACACTACTTGGATTAGCTATTTCGCCGAGAAAACTAAACAAATAAAAAACAACTATCAACGCGCTTGATAAATTAAAAACTCTGATAGTCATATTTTTTTAATTGGTAGTAATTTTATAATTTTTTCGTCTAATAATTTAATGTTTATATTTTGCATATTAAAATTTGTGTTGCAATTGTTTTCCAAAGTAACGAGGGAATCATAGCATCAAAATGTCATTATGTAGTGAATTTACTTAAATACCTTTTTCAAAAAATTAACATAATTTTTGAATTAATTTGAACTAATTCCAAAAAAAAATCCATAGAATAGCAAGTTTAACCTTTAGTTTTAATGTATACGAGAGTTATGTTTACGATATATACAAGTAAATTTTGCTTAAACTGTTTATAAAGGTTACAATGTGCAAGGTAACAGATATTAACATGATAAAGGATGCTGCAACCGCTGAAAGTAAACAGAAAAATTGAATAAAGTCGAGATTTTATGACGACCTATATGGACGTAACAACGTATCCATATACGTTTACTCAATTTACACATCGTAAAAAACAATATTGACGTGCGATAAAAATATATAAGCACGTTTTGGTTGATTTATTCTTGCTACAATTACATGTTAGTAGGGATTAATAATATTTTAATAGATTGCACCTTATTGCAATCTGCAAGCACTGGTTTATCTGTTTAGTAAATAAAAAAATACTATATCAGAAACAGCCAAAAACGATGAAACCTTGCTTTATATATATTACGTGGATAGAATATGCCCGACTAATTTCTACCACAAAATAATATTTTTTTGTACGTATTTATTTCTGAGTTTTGAGATTTGTTTTTTTAGGAAATTGTAAATTTCATCAAAATTACAATTTAATTTAAGTAAAATGTTGCAACACGCAAGAAAGCACGGTTAACTCGAATAACAAATTCTACTGGTAATACTGGTTTGTATCAGATTTGTAACTGATCACTATAATAATATGTGATTTGACAAAAATAAAATCAACATAGTATGAATTATAATATACAATTATAATATTTTTATGTTAATGCAAAATTGCAAAGTCTGTTAAAATACTTGCTTAGGAAATCATGAAATCTAGTTCAGATCAAGCGTTAACATCAGCAAAAAAGACCCACAATTTCATATATCAATAAAGAAACACATATTACCGTTTTCTCTACGCGTACAATAAACAAAGTTCCCTCTCGGTTCGCAGTGATTATTTATAAACAATATTTTCACAATAAAGTGGTGAACTATTTTATGGATCCCTTCTCTCGGCGCCGGGAGGCTTCAATTTCACCAACAAAACACATAAGGGATCGTATTTACATAATAAGCCGTGCCCGCTCAGGGAACGTGCCGATATATTCAGATTTTCGTTACTAGTTCACCTCATACAACCACGCCAAAATTTTCCTTTGCTTAATGTATACAAATATTAATTGCAATGAGGCAAATTGTATGTTTTTGCGAGTATTGTGTACGAGCAACTGTCTATTAAGGTAGGTAAAACATTCTCTATTGTACCTGTATGAATACATATAATACAATACGAGTAATAAACAGAGATTTCTTCCCAACTATTGTACTTATGTTAACGCGATTAACATTTACAGATAAATATTATTAATAAAATATTCTACAACACAAGAGTTAGTTTTTTTATTAAAATCTATAAAAATAAAGTATTTGTTCATCAAAATACCATGTTTTATCCATATAATTATTATCAATGCGAACGTGTTGGTTTATCCATCTTTTGTCCGAACATGATAGAACTAGTGATTACTACAAATTTAATTATTAATCTTGTTTAAACTACTGACCATCACACAATATACTATCACATAATACTATAACTAATGCCAAAGTTTGTTTGTATGTTTGTTTCACGTCCGCACGAAACATCGGATCGAATATTTTTGATATGGAAATAATTGAAGTGTCAAAACATGCCTAGTTTCTATTTCAGTACAGTAACACTTTAGGTGCCTAATTCTGCATATCAAAAATTAAAACGTAATTTTGAAAGGCATATCTTTTGAAATTAAAATGAGCAAAACCAAATTTCTTATAACTATTTTATTGTACGTCGCAATCGCAGCTATCTTATAATTAGAGGAGCAAAAGAGATATTCTAACACTTTAAGGACAGAACAAACACTGTTTGATTAACGATTTCATTTTTTACACGGAAGCTATAAAATATTTAAAAAGAACGTGTAATAATAATAATGTGTTATGTAATGTACATGTTCCGGTGCTATTATAAATGTTTTTTACATATCAAAATTAAAGATAAAACAAATACATATATTTGCTTTTATTGAATCATATCTTTATCAACAGAACTCAAACAGTATGTATAAACAATGTATAATAAAATGGTGCGGAACAATTACAGATTTACTCGTAGATGTGCTATATGGTCTAGGTCAATATTTTAGTAACGATAATTTTATGTCATCCAGACGAAAATCCGAACTAAGAATAATGCGTTGGTGGCGATTAATATGTTTTGCTGGAAAATACAACAACGCGACACTATAAACTAAACTTTGACACTGCAAAAAAGTAAATATATTGAACTGGTGGTATCCCCGATGTCGTTCGAGTCGACTTTAGTGTTTAATTACCCGCAAGTGAGTAACGGAGCAGAAACGTCGTCGCTGACTACGGGCCTCATAAGAAAGCTCAGAGTCACTCGGCGAGCTATGGAGCGAGCTATGCTTGGTGTATCTTTACGTGATCAAATCAGGAATGAGGTGATCCGTAGAAGAACCAGAGTAACCGACATAGCTCATCGAGTCGCGAAGCTGAAGTGGCAATGGGCGGGGCACGTAGTACGTAGAACCGATGGACCTTGGGGTCCTAAGGTGCTAGAATGGCGACCCCGCACTGGTAAGCGCAGCGTTGGAAGACCCCTAACAAGGTGGTTAGACGACCTCAAAAAGGTCGCATGGAGCCGCTGGATCCAAGCGGTGCAAAATCGTGGGGTATGGAGATCCCTTAAGGAGACCTATGTCCAGCAGTGGACGTCCATCGGTTGAAGAAGAAGAAGAAGAGTAACATGTGATTTAATGTGTTCCGCAAAAAATATAACAGCCTAAATGGATAAGTTTTATTTGGACTAAATTTTATCATTATAACTACGCTATTAGATCGGCAATGAAATCTTAACAGACAGAGAGGTAGGAAGAGACACATACTTTTACATTTATAATATTAGTTTGGGTTGTCAATCTAATCTAATCAGTTTAAAAACACTGTTAAAAAAAGGCTAATACAGAAAGCCTACTATACTATTGAGGATTACTTAGACGATAAGAACGCGTGGAAATAGCTACTCTCTACCCTGTACAAGACATTTATAACTATATGTAACTAGTAATAAGAATTATTCTTTGAAAAGAGCAACCGCCGAGTTTCTTGCTGGTTCTTCTCGGTAGGAACAGCTTTCCGAACCAGCAGTAGATGTTGACTATTCAAAAGCACTTGTTTACAAGTTTATTTGAATAAAGAATATTTTGAATTTAAATCAAAAATAATGAGCATACTCTACAGGGCAGTTTAGGCGTTCTATTTCTTGAATTTAACAGTAATTTCTCTGCAAAGGTCCTGATGAGAGCATAAAATAAAACGAAATGGTCAGTCGGCATCCAGCGACACAGCGTTGGTCGCTCGCCAACTGTCGAGATATCGATATAGGTACAACCGACCACATAGAATAATGTAATTTTGTCGCATTTTAACCTTTCCAGAACCTTGTATAAAACGTAAATGTGCCGATGCATCGTTAGGGCACTGCATACACTATAGGTTATTCAATTACGTTCTTTGACGTGCAGTCGGTAAATAAGCAGATTAAACGATGGCGCGTCTAGAACTATGTAACGCCCCTAAGAAATTAACTATATATTGCATATGTACTTAGTAGAATTCTATAATTTATACTTGCAGACCTGACCATATTTTAGCTCGCGTTCGTTTTATTTTGCCACAACTTCCAAGATTTTAATTTTAATTATAATTAAGCATCAAAATGTGAAACACAAAATGTTTTAGGTAAATATTTTGCTATCAAAATTTAGGTGAGTATACTATATCACATTAATCGTATTAGTATATCGTTGTGCTTTTTAAATGCATAATTTCTTGTACTTAGTACATATACATATCAATGTAATCATCAATGTAATCGTTGATTGCGAGGTAAATCGCGCGAACAATAAAATAGCTGCCATACACGCGTTGGCTTAATTAATCGTACCGGTCAGTTTATTTTATTTTCCCAACTCAACCAATTAGACTTAATTGGCATTTCCTGCGCTATGTGTTAAAAATAGCACGAGCTGTTAGGACACTCGAAATAAATTGTAAAATTGCAAAATTCTAGCACAGTTGTTACTAAGTAGAGTGGGTACTAACACAATTTGTTGCGATGTACTTCAATGTATTAAAACGTTTGTACTAATGTGACATTAATAACTTCCTTTTAATGTAAGTACTCAGTGCTACAGCGATATTTATTTACAATACCATATCTTAAAAAGTAAAAAGAACAGATCTAGCCGAATCCATAATAGTAAGAAAACCAGCTGAAAAGATTACTAATAAGTTACATAATGATGTCATTGCTGTGTCAAAAACATCCCTATCTTGTTATCTAGATCTTATATTTGTCACAAACAATATTTATATCTAAACATTTAGAACAGCTTTATTTTATTGACGTTGTTCTCGAATAATACATTCACAAAGAGTTTTGAAAACTATTAAAGTAAAACGTTCTTTGGTGACATTATTTAGTAAGAAAATCGTGCAAATTTGCAAAAAAACAAAAACAATACAAAGTGATACTGGATAGAATGTGAAAATTGAGCATTAATAAGTAATAATAAATAATAATAATGAATAAATGAATACTTAAGTATACAAGCATATACTTGATGAAATATTTCCTTTCTTTAATCAGAAAAGGCTTTATGTATTAAGGTCTCGAAGGACTAACAAATGCAGACCGATCTATTTTACTTATAAATCGATACGTTGATACTATTTTGATTGTGAAATAAATTTAATTACCGTTAACAGATTCCTTTCACACATATAATGCGTTACCGGAATCTTTAGAAGGTAAAAATAACAGACTACTGACAGACACTTACCATCTCAGTCTCTCCGTGATACTACCGGTAAACCATATAATAGACAACGTTTTAACATTAATATAAAACCAGTTCAAAGTGTTTTATCCATAGGATACTAAGTAAAAGTAAAGTAAAGCGGCCTCAGTGTCTGAAGACCAGGGTCTTCGAACAGTGCGTGTTGCCAGTGATAACCTACGGATCCGAAACGTGGTCGCTCACTATGGGCCTTATAAGAAAGCTCAGAGTCGCTCAGCGGGCGATGGAGCGAGCTATGCTCGGAGTGTCTCTACGAGATCAAATCAGGAATGAGGAGATCCGTAGACGAACTAAAGTCACCGACATAGCTCAGCGTGTCGCGAAGCTGAAGTGGCGATGGGCGGGGCACATAGTGCGGAGAACCGATGGGCGCTGGGGTCTTAAGGTGCTGGAATGGCGACCCCGCACCGGAAAGCGCAGCGTCGGTAGACCCCCTACGAGGTGGACAGACGACCTCAAAAAGGTCGCAGGGAGCCACTGGATCCAGGCGGCGCAAGATCGTGTGGTGTGGCGATCCCATGAAGAGGCCTATGTCCAGCAGTGGACGTCCATCGGCTGACGAAGAAGAAGAAGAAGAAAGCGGCCTGTTCCTAACCCATCCGGGCACAGGACTTTCCCGACCCATCGTTCTTTAGAAAGAAAAATAGGAGATAGACCCACTTTTCCAATGCTCGGGTGTGGCAGGTTATAGATATAATAAATTGTCTAATGATATTTTACAGGTTTTTTCTTTCGTTTCGTTTCCGTCTCGCCTTCTGAAAAATCGTAACAGATATTCTACGGTATAAAAAAGACAGATACGAGTACCTCTATCTTACCAAAGCAGTAAATTATACGACGTCATTTTCAGATGACAAAACATCTTTCTTCGAAATTTTCAACATATATTCTGAGACATAAACTTACCTTTACCGCTGTTTATTTACATATAACTAGCTTAACTATTTAAGTGAGAGAGTTTTCTTAAATTTTCGCGAAAATGACAATGTTTTTCTTTTATAAGAGGTTCTTACATATCGCGTATAGTGATATAAAACATACTTTTTAACTCATAGACTTGACTTGACTCGTCACACATCGTGAATAAAAAACCTTATAATATTGATATCTCTCGGGTTATATAACTTGAAAATAAATTGCATTTATATTTATATTATTTAAGAATAAAAAATAATAATTCGCTAAAGTAACATTATTAAACGAGGTAAAAACTATCCTATCCTTTAAGTTGGACCAAAATATAAACTAAAAAATATAAAATAAAACCTAGAAAATTTTATTCGAATCGGTTCAGTAGTTTTGAAGATAAGCGTGAGTACACACACGGGATTTTTATATATAAAGAAGATATACAAAATAAAACCATTATTGTCATATATTGCAAAAAATGATAATTTTAAACATAACAATCCTATATCATTAAATGTTTAAGCTTACTTTTTATTTATGTTTATTACATTAGGCATGGATATTATATTCAAACAAAAAGTTTCATAACTTTACGGTTGATATCGTTATGAGAATAATGATCACAAACTGTGTAAACTGTGTAACTGTGTTTGTAAATCCCAGAGGTATATTTTGAATAGAATTTATTTAAAATGTTATCAGCGCATCGTGTATTTTAATAAGGTTCAGCAATAAGGCCAACTGTTGCGCTTTTTGTCCTTTTCCTGAAGTATTTTAAATTCGTACGTATCTGTTTTAATTTTTATTTTATATTTGCTCGTTTCGTGATAAGTATTTTGTGTTAATTGCCAATATGTATCAACATGGGTATGTTGATGCATAATATAATATGTGATATACAAACTCTAGGACTCATGTCAAAGTTTAATGTTAAAATAAAATGAGTCTTTACTCATTACAATGATGGACATATAGAAAAATGTAACAGCGAGCTTGTTAATTTTCATGAAAGAGTTCGTCTGACTGTTGGAAATTATGTGTGTATGTGCGTGCAAGCATGTCTGCCTGCGTGCGTCCATGGTCATATATTTTAAAGTTATTTGCGGTTGATTTTGCTTTCTAGTACTTTCTTTAAACTTACTAACTTACCTAGAGATCACGTGATTAGTAAGCTTATTTCGATGAATAATCTCAAAAGTCAAGATTACTTTGTAACATTATTTGAGAAAAAGAAAGCTTCCTTTTCGCACTGACGTTGAATATAAGGCAATAATAATATCATTCTTTCTGATGTATTATTAAATTTCGCAAAATAACGTCTTCTATAAAATTAATAACGTGTAGATAATATCTTCAAGGAGAGTGGGGGAAAACCTTTAAGCTCTCCGAATATGGAACGTAGATTTGTTTTAATGTATGCTATGCAATGCGTAAGCACTATGATTATATCAACAGATCGCGAAAGCAGCTATAGATTAAACTCGACATAAATTATTCCAATAATTATCAATGCAAAGCATATTATTTTATACAGTTGGTATGTTTACTTTTGAACCTGTATTTAAAAAAAAGGTTGAACTGAGTGTAAAATGTGTGTACGCATATTACGCAAATCTTCATACAATACGATTAAAATATCAAAACTGTGTATGTTGAGAGAAGTTTTGGACTATTTTTAGTCCGCAAACCCGCGGTAATGCTGCATAATCTTGTCGCTTATGAGAGGACAGTTTCTCTTGTAAAGCTAACATAGTGCTGAAATAACAACGCCGTTATTAGCTATTTGTAGGACGGAGTCAGTCAGTACGCAACACGATGTATGCGGCGCCAAACCACGACCGAATTTAATCCGTCTAAATTAACCCTGTTAATATAACGATTGTGACGACTATTGAGAATTCCTTTTTTTGTCAGCAACAACTATAAGCGTATATATTTGTGCTACAGAATGAAGTATATAGCGCTGTTTTTAAGATTATGTATTAACCAAATGGTATAAAGTATGTCACTCGATTCGCTAAATTCTATAATAATGTATGTATTATTGATGGAAATATATACAATATTTATAGTTAATGTATAGGAACCGGATATACTTTTGTTTTATTTTATCGGGTGAGCAAGGCTACTTTCAAGCCATACGGGGCCCTTATTCATGAGCTCTATACACGGCGTTATCGCGGCGTGAACTGAATGACGTGAGTATAGCCGATTCTATACATTATTTATAAATAACAATCACGATAGTTTAAATTAAAAGAATAAAACAAAAATATTATATAAATAATAATGCAAAATATTGGGTGTTGATGCAGTTGTGTTCATAAGCAATGATTGTTCCCGTCTTTATTTAAAATATCCAACTCCAGGTCGGCCTGGAGTATTCCTTTGTTCTCTCGTAAGCCGGTCAATATGCAAAGTACCCTCATATTGCATGCAATGTAAATCTTCGCACCTTTTGTGGAGTTAGGCCTCCGCACATTACTGCCGCGTTAAAACAATTCTGTGATTCTAATCTAATATTAACCCGTGGCTCTACGAAGTTTATAAATAAAATATAATGTGTATATAAAAAAACAATAATAACTTATAAAATACAAATAAACATACAGAGAAAAAAAAATAACAATGAGTCAGAATCATCCTTACAGCGACAGATAAAATCCGTCACACGAACCTTAAACATCGTCAATGACGGTGATTCCCGATGAACTATTATATCATATATGATATTTTAATATTGTTATGTTCCATAGTATATTATCGTAAGTATTTATTTCTTATATTTTCAGTGAAGAAAATTATTGATATTCAATTGACTGAAAATATTATAAAAAATAAACATTTACTTTTTCTTTTTATTCAATTCAGTGTAATTAAATATACTGAAGTATTAATTAATATTTGGATTGATAACAAACTCTGCTTCCGGTCTTAAGTTATAGTTACTATCTATTAAATATATAACCCTTGGTTATTTGTATCGTTGTTAGCCGACAGAAATCCTTTTAATTATAATCCAACAATGTGTCCAAAAGTAATACATACTTAAATCAAAAAGCTTTGCAGCGAGCACGTGAGATTTAATTTATAGGGCGGATTCTGGATACCGACCCCGGTGTGAAACCGGCAACAAATTAACATCACAATGGGCACGGAAATTATGGGACTTGTCTCGTGTGTTATATGAAAAGATTAGTTATTACAGATTATTTTTTAAGTAGTTCATATTATGATGATTAGAATACGAATAATATATAATTGTATAAAATGTTATCCCCTCGCATTTCTTGATCTAAATTAGTTTTCAATAAGAAACAGTTACGAAAAACATCGCATATAAAACTTTAAATTATAATTATTCTTCTGTGATGTTTTACAATATAAGATTTTTGTAAAGAGTCGATTCGATCGATCGACGGCGATACATTTTTTTTTTATTAGTCGTTTAGTTAACTATTCAAATATATACAATACACTTTCATTAGCGTCTGTGCAAGTGTCGCAAGGATGAGTGGGCAGAAGCAAGGGTTGTCATTGGTACGTAATGCAGAGAAAAGAGCTTAGGAGCCCTTCTAGCGCCGGGATACATCTCCTAAGGGTGCTTCATGTGAAACCAGCTCAAAGTTACGTTCGACGTGGTATGTGTTCATCTTGGAGTACATTTTTTAACCATCAACTATGATGGCAACCTGTCTAGGCACTCAGAAAGAAGAAAGAAAAAGTGGAAAACTCTTCAGACAAACACCTTAGTTACTCGTAAACAGTTACATACGCTCGACTGCATTTTATTATAAATTTTTTATCGCCACTTCACTCGCGCCAACTTAAAGGTTTAAATACTCTCAATAATTCACAATGCGTATTTCTATTCTCGAAAGAAAATCCGGTTTTTTTTAATTTAAATGTTACCCCGGTGTACCCTTTAATTGTGAGAATATTCATCAATAGTGGTCCAGTGAAATAGTAACAGACCGACTTTCGCATTTATATTATTAGAAGAGATTTAATATAGTTATAAACAATTCATATCGTGTTTAATAATCAAAGTCCATTAATGATTAATACGAGAGTTGCATATTGAATCGCCATCAACAACGCAGGGCCTTGTGTATCTAGGTCTCGCATAGCTCTGACCAAATTGACCGCATAAACCGATCAAATATGTAACCAATATGCCAATACAGCAATGCGATGATGGTACCATGTAGACAACTCAGCATATAGCAATAATTGTTGACGCCATAAAACGATCAGTAGAGTCGACGCTTATGTTGATTAGCTAGTTGAATGCAAAATGCCCCGTAATACAAAATTGAAAGTTTTAAACTGCACATCCTCCGTTGCGTCCGACGCTAAGGTTGGTATCCTGCCTTATTACTAAAGATTCCGTGTATAAAGACCTTATACTTTTCGATATTATATTATATATATATAGGCCTCGTTAGCGTACTGGGTCGACTGGCCCGTTGTCGCAATGGGTAGTGACCCCCCTGCCTGCAGATCCGCGGGTCGCAGGTTCGATTTCTGCCCAGAGACATTTTCTATAAACACTTTGTTGTTTCTTCGAGCCTGGGTGTATATTTGTCTTTAAGTATGTATTTAAAATTATATATGTGGTATATTTACCATTGTCCGTAACCCATAACGCAATTATTAAATTACTTACTTTGGGGGTGGACGACCGTGTGTGTAAGTGCCCCATATATTTATTTATTTAGATGTCGCTTTGTCTGCTCCTACTTGCAACCTACTGGCTAAGCCGTACTTCTTAACGCTTAAGTGTTTTATTTCAATAACATGCTGTTGAAAACCCTTTGAGATCTATCCCTTTCAGATCTGCGCATATCCATCTGAAACTGTAGCTATACCATTAGGTCATTGTAGACTAGTAGCACATCTAATAATAAAGTTTCAAGGTCGCAATATCCTGCAATTGATTTTTATAGTAAAAGAATTTACAATCACATTCAACCGGATTTCGTTTTCTAGTACGTAATGTCTCATATTCCCTTTTCTTCAATGCACTCAATGAATATCAAATTATTCCTCCAGTTAAATAATCATTATGGAAAGAAGTAAATGATATGTCTGTATAAAATATATGTAATGAAATATCACGGAATTGGCATTAAAATTAGGTACATCAAACATTAGCTATCAGTTCCCTGAATAATAAGTATTCTGTTCTGAATAATAGTATCTAATTAGTATTTAGAAAATAATTACCAACCCAGCCAATATAAAAACCTGTTTTACAAAGGCTTGATTTTGATCTTATTTTTTAATTATATTTTCGTAAAATCTTTTCATAGTTCACGCTGACCTTTGATTGTATCTTCACATATACCAGCCGCATTTGTAAAAAATCTCATGTTTAAACAAATTAACACCCATTATGCGTATTCATTCAGACATAATTAATTACCACCTCAAGGTCTCTTTTGCGTATGATAGTACTAATTTAAAGAAAGCAATCCCCAAATATCATTTGGGGCCAACATCCATTAACACATCGGCTTTGCCACACATCAATGTATAGTACCCGGCATTAAATAATGCACATTGATGTTTACAGCGAAACAGCCAGCCAGTTTGGTTTCGTAGAGCGCTGTCACTGTCACACACGGGTACGTCAGTCTGTGCGACAGAGACGATGCTCTATGAAGCAGAATCTAGTCGATTTCTCTCTCTAAGCCTCGATGTGCATTATTTATTGCCGGGTACTATACGACTGTATCATCCCTGACAAAATTCACTGTTCTTTGCCTAGTACTTTAATCATTGGGCGGTATAAAAATATATTAGAAGTCTAAATATTTTATAACAAAAAGCAAAACAGAATTATCCTAAGTAATTGTAATGAAGTATATAGTTCGTTTAAATATAGGTGTTCGTTAAGTATAGTCCAAATAGGACGATGCAAAAGCATCACATACAACACACAAATACTACGTACGTATTTATCCATTATATCAACCGCATTCAACACTGGTACTATAGTTGTAATCACGTATCCCTCCCCTCTAATCAAACAAGCACATCATAGTGGTATTAAAACCAACCGACCAATACCTCGCGTATCGCACTAATATCAATAGATAATGGGAACACCATAATGACAGATTGTTCTAGTTGACTGTTTAGTCCTATAATATCGATCTAATAAAATTTTTTTAGGCATATATGCTGGAATCGGCACTGCCAAAAATTAAATAAAATAATTATAAAAGCGAAGCTACGGTTCCAGAAAGTTGAAAGATCGGTTATGGATTGCAATTTTTATAGTAAAATTCCGCTAAAATTTAACTTTACACCAATTCAAAAAATACCTAAAAGTACACTTCTTAACAAAACTAATAATACTGCTGAAGATTATGTGAATGATTAAAAAAAACAACATTAAGAAAGATTAATACAAAATCTCATTTAATGTAATAAGAGTACTTAGTGTTGTAAAATAAAGAATAAATATGCAATAGTCTCAAGTATAGTGTAGCTAAAGCCCTCTGGCTACTACGTAATTACATCGTTAGTAATTATCAAGTCAGAACGTACAGCGAAACATATTAGAGCAGCTGTGGCGAATTCTTGCACATCAATAATGTTTGCATCGCTTTTGTCTGTAATTTTCCATTGGAATTATACATTAGCCTATAAAGATCAAGAGAGAATTGTTTTTTTGGTTTTAATGTACATACATTTTTATTGAATACTAATGGCGCTTAATGTTTAGTGAAGAAATGTATGTTGCTTAGAATTCTGTGCTTTTAATCCGTTGTTTATATTCCTAGGGAATTTCTGGGTTATAGGTGGTACTACAACATAGGTACATTGTTACCATGCTGCAGTAAAACTCTTGGATATTTGTCCATCCAAAAGTTGTACGTTAGTATTATCAGTTTTATTTTATAACGTAGACTAATCCACCATACGCTTAAAAAAATGATGTTACAAAACACTTATCAAGTAAATTATGACAGAGTGCAATAGACCGAAAAATCAAAATCTTTTGATGTTGATCAGCAGAGCTGGAAAGATATGTAACGATATTATTATATTTATTAGTGCACTTACTCATTAACAACAACTCTAGACAGTAGAAAAACTGCTAGTCATTAATTATACTGATTGCAGATAACAACAATTATGCCAACACTATTATTATGTGCAATTCTTAAATACGTCATAATTAATTACCTATTTTCACGGATAGAAAATATAGAACATAAATATAAATATCTATTGCAAAAACATAAACAAATCACTAGACTGAAAGAAAATAGAGAATAGTGAATGACTCACATTCTAGAACTGCGCCTATAGTATCGTAACGATAGTTTACAATAAATCACATTTTTTACAGCTTATATGCATATAGCTTTTCAATAAATACGTTACTGAAACCCAATCTGAAAAGTCTTTGTTATGGCTTATGCAAAATAATCTGTACCTGCTTTCGCTATAACGACTCTTTCTTAACGCAATTAAAAATTCTAATCATATACATGCATCGGCTGGATTAAGTATCGTTGATTTCAAACAAGGTGAAACAGTTGCGACAGCAAGCATACCTGTAAAGGTATGTGTCACAAACTAAGATTTAATCGCAATTGTTGGCCGGTTGACATATAAAAACAAATATGTTTGTCACCATGCCAGACAGTGTGTCTGATAGCGAAACCGAACAGGTTTTTGCTCGTTACACCCATACATTACATAAGCCAAGATGGAATCCATCACGACAAATTGCAAAGGTAGACGCGTTGGGACGTTGTAATCAGATCGTGCGCTGCGTTTGTCACAACACCACGCTCGATTACTATTGGACAGGCGGTAATATTGACCAGTTTTTGCAGTTCCCTCAAAAATTTTTTTTTTTTTTTTATTAATAAATATGTACAAGTTATTTCTATCTTAAATTACTTACACGCTACTACAATACAAGTCATGCCCACGTGGAATGGTCCCAAGAATGCTGGCAGCGTTTCCGCGTTAAATCGCTAAGCTGATTCTTTGTGCGAAAAAGGAGCCAGCCCTCTTATCACCCGAAGAGGCGATCAACCGAGGTGTTAAAACGGATAAAATTTTTTTTGCACTTTGGCTCCATGGCCCTAGGGTCTCAACTGCAAACGGCACAAATATATAACTCTCAACGAGAGATGCATGCTTTCGAAAATTCATTTACAAAAATACTACAATTTTGTCACACTTGACATAATCTTATAAGAAAGCTTATGATGCAATAAACTAAAATATGATTGATTAAACTCATCATTCATCATTCTCCTGCCCTTATCCCACTCTAAGTGGGGCTGGCACAACATGTTATAAACATATTGTCACATAATTTGGCTAAGTATTTTACGACCGGCCGCCTGCCTGACGTCAACTTACCTTAGTCGTATTTTACGACCCCTTAGTAAAAAAGAGGGTGGTCTATTCTACTCAACCGGATACCACACGGTGGGTCAACTCACTTTTGTCTACGCAAATCAGCTCAGAATAAATTAGTTTAGTAAATGCATAGAGCAAAAAAATATTTTTTAATTCAACGTATTATATATATGTAAATCTTAAGATTACCATATCTTTCTGTAAATACCATCATTGCAATACTCTGCATGACCTAGTGTAGTGGGTTTAATATTCAAGTGCCGCCTGACAGCGGCGCACGCTTTGCCGTAATAAAAGCACGCTCCGACGCTTAACGAGCTAGACCGATGAGCCCCTTCGTATTTCAAACTAGTCGGCCCGTACGTGACCGCTGCGAGGCAACATCTTAATTTCTGCGGTAACGTTGAGATTGTGAATTATTATACTTAATAACGTTACATGTCGGAGGGTATTATGGTCCCCGCGGGGAAGCAAACTTTTAATAAAACTTTGTTAGCACCGCTCTTACTGACTAAATACTGGCAACTTCGTCATAGTGATACTAATCATTATGACTATAGGGACAAATAATACACAATATAGACATTAGGGACAAATATTTGACACACGGTCGTCCGTCCCCAAAGAAACGTAATAATCGTGTTACGGGTGACAGATAACTGGTAAATATATACATATACAATTTCAAATACATACTTATGTATTCATATATATACATGTATTCATCGAGACTCGAAGAACTAACAAATTGTTTTAAGAATATGCTGGCCCTCGGCGGGAATTGAATCCGCGACTCATATAGATCATTACATCAATCATATAATCGTAGATTAGATTTCATATTAACTGTTACTTAAAGTAACGGCGAATCATTATCATGTTGTTAAGAATTATTCTTCTAGTAGGCTTATTGGAATCAGCCGCAAAGAATTGTTAGCTCCAGCAGCCATCGGAGCATGTAAGCGTGCATAGCAATCAAATAGGTCCGGTTAAGAGGACTTACGAGTAAAACAAGGCCATGCATATATTACATTGTCTTGCAACCACAGTCTTCACGCAAGTAACAAAGTACTCAGACTTATTTGGAATTCCGACGCGAATACGACTGGATGCACCGAGATTAAGATAGATTTACAATTCGAGAAACTGAAGAAACTTTGTCCTGAAACATGTCATATCTATACTAATATTATAAATGCGGAAGTCTGTTTGTCTGTTTGCATTGACGGCTAATTTTCCACTGGACCGATATTGATGAAAGTTGGCACAAATAAAGCTTATACGGGTGGTACTGACGATATGTCATTATATGAATTCACTGAGCATTTGTACGAAATAGATAACTTTGGCAAAATTAATTCAATCTTCTTAAATTTCATTACAAGAAAGTGTATATTCGAAGAAAATAAATATAATTTAATTGAGATCTGGATTATTTAGTACTGGTTGAATGACCTAGCGCAGCGAGCGTGTACACAATACAGGAGTAAACAATATCATTTTTGTTTTCTCTCCCTCGCACCAGTACTATTTTGTTTTTGGGTCATATAATTAATAATAATAAATAAATCCTGTAGTTAAAATAATTCGCTGAATTAACTGTTTTTTTCTATAGTTGGTAGGGTAGGTAATATAGGTTGCTGATGTGTTTAGGTAACTAAAATTAAATTTAATTTCTTAACCGGTACCACCTGTATACGGGAAAAGCATATAAAATACAAAATCTAGTTTTTGTTTTGGGAACAGGGGGGAAAACCACATTATGCATTATTGAGGATACTTAAACACTCAAAATTATACGAAAAAAATCACGGGAACCACTAATAATAATTTTAAAAAGTACTATTGCATTCATACCAAAATTCCTTAACTACGCATATTTTAACAACATTCCATTTTATTTATATTAGAGAAGTCTTTAAAAAATGACCCTTGATAATTGTGAATTCCAAACAATAGAGAAACTTACGTAATTCAAAAATGGTAATTTAATCTAATTTATGTAGTTTCAGAATATAATTAAACGTAACCTCTAAAATTACGACATGCCTGGCCAAATTCTCACAAAATTAATTAATTTATAAAATGGAAAAAGGTTCGCAATTTAACTATTTGGTACGCTTCGAATAGAACGTTCGACAACGTAAAAATAAATTTGGTCTTCTTCTACTATTATCACATTATATTTAAACCTATAAATTCGTTATAATTTATGTTGAAAAAAATAATAATATTGAAGGACAACGTAATTCAAATAAGCTTGTTTAATCCCAAAGATTCGACAATGGAAAGCAAATTCTTTCAGAGGCTTTATTTTATTAATTGAAATCCTAAAGTTTCGAAAATTGTAATTCAACGAAATTCTAAACGTGACTTTCACTTAGAAGAAATAATCATATTTTATGTAATTCGATTTGGCAACACTATTATTCATTTCGAAATAAATACGATTATCAAACCGAGTGTGATCGTTGCCTAGTTGCATGTATAATTGCGTTTCTTGGTCAACAATTGTCAATCAGTTTTAATCTTCGGTGTCCCTGAATCAGGCTTAGTCTGAGTGTTAAGTCAATAATCCTATTTATATAAACGCAAAAACTATATTCACATATTGCACTTACTTAGGTATGGACTATATATGAAAATATTTTTCGCTCTGCTTAATTTTTTAAGCCCACTTTACTGTAATTATCATTATATTTTCGTTTGCGATTTTTTTCTATAAATTTAGACGAGTCTCTATCGATAATTCATGCCTGTGACGTCTCAAATATGGCCTTGAATGACAGTTAAATCGAAAATAGTTTGATGAATTGAACCTGTCAAGGACAATCGAGCAACTTATTGAAAATTTCATCTAGACCTGCTTTTGTTTCTTCGTGATAGATGATAAATCTTCAATAGTTAAGTTGTATGATGATATATGGATATCATGACTGATTTTAGGAATGCTAAATTGGCAGTATGGTGATAAACAAATTATAATTCTTTTACATTAAATTGGGAAAACTATATGACAGAGATTTATTGGAGCCTGGATGCTGACTAGATGTAGCCGTGCGCAAATATTAACCGCCGAGTTGCTTACTGGTTTTTCTCGATAAGCAACATCAGTGGTAGCTTAATTAAATCTAAGTGATACTTGACGATGCAGAAGTTCTTGAAAAAGCTTACTTAGATTGGTGTGTAATATTTATTGATGGTTAGTATTTCCTTTAATTATTAGCAACTAACGCCAAGAGGACTCATATTAAAGCTGATATCCGGCAGCAGTTTCAAACTCAAACTCTGTCTATAACTTCAAAGAAAGTTATCAGCAATCGGGGTTCCATTGATTGCGCACAAAGCGCTTTTCCTCTTGCGATATTCGGGTTCGATTTTCTGCTCACAATGCGGGCTCCGTTTTTCGCCTTGCGTTTGCGATTATATATCATTCTACTCCAAATCAAACTCTTAATTCTTTTTCATTGAATTTAATAATCCTAGAAGGTACTAATTCATAACTAAAACTTATAGCAATTTGATATTATTGTTAAAAATGTTATTAATAAAACAAATTTATATAATATAATTAGCTTTCAGCACGTTATAATAATATCGGGTAATTTTGCATAGTTTTCTACCTTTCGATTAACTTTCAGTATAAACATATTTTAAAAGAAAGACTTACTATTATATTATAATATACCAACATTATTAAAAAACAAGTCGTTAATATACGTAATTTTAAAGTTGCGGCCATGTATTAAATTGCGTTGATTTATATACCAAACTTTGCACAAGATTGCAATGACGAAATGTAAATAGTTATAGGCAAAGAAGAAAAAAAGGTTTCGGAAAGAGCGATCGCCGTATTTCTCGCTGGCTCTTCTTGAGAATATCATTTTTCCGACTACATCTACTTAAAAACCTGCATAAGTCCTTTAGAATAAATTGAATTTCAAGGTTGAGTATTCAAATGTCACAGTGCTATCAATACTAACAGCCAAAACTAACAGAAAATTTCGCAGCATGGTAAAACATTTTCTCAATTTAATTATTGTTTTACTTGAAATTAATTTGCTTCATACCATTATTAACATTTTATTACAAAATGTGCCCTATTACAATAAAGAGAAAGAAGACGAGAGTGTATCTATCTGTCTCGCTTTTTTATGTGTCATTAGACAAAGATAAATATATGAGTTACTTCTTCCCTTTCACTATTTATTGTGACAGTCACTTACAGGCCTGTGGCTCCCTTACTCTACCAAACTAACTCTATGGTTATATGACGCGATATTCACAGTCAAACCCAGTTAAACTTAACATGCACATCATGTATATCTAATCCCATGTGTATCAAAAAGCGAGACGTACCAAGGAATGGTGGGTGTACAGAACAATAACCGGAAGTCTTAATATATTTACAATTATTCTACGCCGCACAAGTTTTAATAATTGAAACAAATTTTAATAACATTATAGCAAGATAAGTGTTTCAAGAATAAGAATATCTTATTGTTTATCTTCTAACTAGGAAATCTACAGAATCTTACAAGAGGTCTTTTGCATGATGTAGCTTAATTCATGGATACCATATTTGTACTCGCTTACGTAATTGTAAATGTCTCATTTTATCTATCTCACCTTTTAGCTCTAAATTAATATCCCTGTGATTGTAATTTTATGGAGAGGGTCTTTATCTACTAAAAATGTCACACACACAGCTATTGATATTGACTTTTGTTCACAGGACTATGCTCTCTAATTAAAATGTATTTATCTGTAATTGAAAATAAAAAACAAAAATGTTAAACTGTATCATATTAAAAGACAAATCAAATTTGAAACAATTGGAAAATGACCAAATTTCGTCATTTTTTGTACCTTGACCTAAGGGTTACCTCCATATTTCTACTCGCTCACGTAAGTGTGAATGTTCTATTCAATCTACTTCACCTTTTTAGCTTTCTACGTGACATTATCAATAGCCGTCATGAATACCTACAGCACGCAGACACATTAACATAAACTTCATAATATAATTAAATGTAAATGTAAGAAACTAGCTTAGTATTTTTATATTTTTAAAAGAGGAGGCTCAGTTTCGATTTGGGAATGTAATTTTAATAGTTACGAAAAATATATATGTATTATCCTCACGAAACTTCTTTACCAGAGTTTTGTATCAAAATCGATTTTTACAAAATTTTTCATTCGTTAAAATTGGTTAACTCGAAAAAACAATATTACAACTCAACACTTAGTGCGACATCAATGTGTCTCGAAACAGTGTGCCACAGTAAAATATGAACACATTATTCATCTATCTCAACACATTTGTCATAAAATTATTAGCGACTTAATATATAAGCCCAATACGCGAAGCTTTAACTCTGTTTGGCTGTGAGCCAAAGTACTTGCACAATGCACAATAAATACCTACTACGACTACTCTTAATTACTTCGCTACCATTCCATGAGTCCTAAAACACTAACATTAGTTGGTTTCCCTATAGTTCAAAGTTATATTGTAAGTAAAACACCCATATTAACCCACCCAAGTACACAAAAACACATTCAACACACACTCATACACATTCATTACCAACTTGTAAATACACTGTTATTATAAAATCGAAAGTTTACGTGTGTAAATGTATTTTTGTATCGCTTTACTTATCTCTTAACTGACAAAAATCTTTACACATTAGTACGAAGTTTTGTGTACAAATAGGTTTAAATCAAGAATAAGATAGAATAGTTTTTAATTTTTTACAATCAATGATCCTAGAAAATACTAAGAATCACAATTATCATCTAGTATAACTAAGAACCTTTAGGTAACCGTATGTAATTACAGTATAACTTTTGCAAAGTGAAATCGCAAAGAAATTGTAGTAGTCACTGTCAAAAGTAATTTGAATTTAATATTTTTTGTTATCTATCTAAACATATTATAAAATAAAAGTCTCTAAAACTGTCTGTCTGTATGTGATAGATTTTCTCAAAATCTACTGAACTGATTTTTGTACGGCTTTTACTAAAAGATAGCGCAGTTCTTGAGGAAGGTTTAAATTAGTAGTTCATTAGGGTGTTATGTGAACTGAAAGCTAGTCATTTATTATAAGGTTTTGCCCACTACTTCGTATATGTGTAAGTATCGATTAAAACAAAGCGCATTGGAATGTACCTAGAACATTTCGGACGTAAAATAAGGACAAAAGAAAAACGTATTATTAAACGGACGTTATTAAACTAAAATACAAAACAGACAGCTCTTTACTAAATGTTTAAATGGAAAATCCTATAAAGGAAACCAATTGAGGATTTGTTTGTTTGTGAATGTATACGTTTTAAATATAGGCATTACATGAATTTACGCAGCGGCGGCTTAAAGAGGCGGCACTTCGCGGTCGTATTAACATGAGGTTGGGGAGCCCGATAATGGCGGCGAATCACGACTCCATTAACATGGATAATTTTAATGAAGAATCCGAACAAAAATTTCATGTCGAAACGAAAACGAGCGTCGAGTGTCACGTTCTTATATATTTATTATTTTTAGGTAAACTCTCCGTTATTACTAACTGTCAGTTTTATATATTGTAATTCTATTGATCTTTACCTACTAAAAATGTCTTCACATCTCAATAGTTGGGGGTTTTTTACTAGTTTCTATGTTCACTAATCCAACGGTATTTTTATTCAAATTATTTACTAAGTGAACAGAACTTAAAACAAATTAAAAATAATTAAATAATAACAAAATATTTTTAATATAAAATATAATTAGATTAGAAGTAAGAAGAAATAAAAAATATATACATGTACTCGTATTTACACTAAATCGAAAACATTGATTACGCCGCAGTGAGGTAAGGTTCCAAAATGGTAGCGGCATTACCACCTTGTATGGCCAAATTTATTCGCTGGCCATAGTAGCTACCAGGTCTCGGGTCCCCAGTACGCTCTATGAGCCTATTCAAGATGTATTTTTTATACTGTAACAAAGTTACAAAGAGATAAGCCTCTGTCAAAAAGATAAGTTGATCTTCGAACGCATTTTTTGTTAATAATGTTCTTCTAACGTTTTTAATGGTAGATAAATAAATAAATAAAATTAAACTAAATAATATAAAAAGGCAAATAAAATTTTGATCTGTTCAACTGAAAACGACATTCACATCGCAGTACATGAAAGCTTGTTATGCTAAACTCCATTATAATGTATTATAATTAATAACCTCAAAAGGTAAAGTGAAACTTCTATACAGCTAATTATGAAAACATGTTACCTCGACCGAACATTTTGAAACCATTAAAGAGAAGGCTTGATGCTTAAAATTTCAAAGTAACCTCAACGTACAATAAAGTTGCTAGACAGGTAAATTCATAAGCGTAATCCTGTAAATCCTGCGCTGCCGAAAAATTGTTTCCGGGCCGCAACAAGCCACCACTGAAAAGCCAAAATCGTCAAACAAATTCAATTAAAAGTTCACTGCGAATAGAGAACCAACAGAGAAACGTTACCCAAAGCACGATAAATTATTACAAAAGAACCTTTAAACACCGACTAAACATGATGGAACCATGGATGGAAGACAGGTCAAAGTTAACAAACAAGAAGTCGCTCATTCACTAGACGTAAAGGCGAAACTAGAAAAAATAAGTTTCGTTTTTCTTCACTTAATTCGAATTAGGGTTGCCGATTGCCAGAAATATTAATATTCTTAGCTAATTCACAGTTTTCAAAGTAAGAAAGAACAATCTAAATGTCATAAAGTTTATTTGATGATAATGTAAAATTTCGGCAAAGTTAACGACTAAATTTCTCAATATCTATTTGTGCAGAGTGATGACGCTTTTTATTGCACACGAAAATTTTTAAATAATCTGCCAAATCGACTACGAATTCATCGTTTACAAAACTATGTAGTTTATATTCAAGATTCACGTTTATTGGTACTAAAAATATTATTTTTCTTTATTATGTCATCTGTAATAGCTTTTAATCATTAATAATCATTTTCCTGTCACATTAAATAATATTTCAAACAACTCTCATGTTAAAATATATGCAGTATCGATAAAGTTTTGATTGGAAATACTATTATTTCATTAAATTAATTAAATCTAACTTCCAAAAAAATGAGAGTTTAACGAAGTCACTACAAGATTTTTTTTTATATTAATTCAACGCTTGTCCAGCCATCTGTATAAGTATAATCTTATAAAATTTATTACTACCTGATATAATTGATAAAATGTACATAACTTATTTATAATTAGAGGTTGTTACAATTTAAACCTTTTACCTAGTCTTAAGTAATTAAGAAAATTAACAAATATGGAACGACATCAGTAACCTAAATACTAAAAAATATAAAATCTGCCTACCCTAGTCATGATATATCTATCCCTACCTATCGATAAGGGGAAACGCGAGAGAGGCTATTTGTTTTTACAGTCGAACGCCGGCGAACAAATTAGATGGACAAACTGTTGAAGCGACCGAGGTGTCTATATTCCACTTTACGGGAATTCTTCTCTTAAATTCACAAAAAGAATGTCGCCGCTATCGAATTCGAGTGAGGCAATAATTTTCTTTACTTTTCAATGAAGATATCGTGCCTGCGTTTTTATTAGATTGTTTGAGAAATAGTATTCGAGTTTGATAATTTAATTTAACATCTAGTGCTGGATAATAGGACTAGTTGCGGTTAGAAGGTTGGTTGAAATATAATGAATGCAGGATGGATGAAGTAGCGATAGGTTTCAGAAACAATATGCAACCTTAAATGCCTCTTCAACTTTATAAAACGGTCATTAGACCTGTCGAAATGTAAGGATCAATATGTAGGGCAATGAAAAAGACGGATGAAAGTAGAATGCGTGCAAATGAGATAAGAATGTCAAGGTGAATGTGTGGTGTGACAAGATTGGATACACTACGAAATGAGTATATAAGGAAGTCTAAGGCCATTATAGAAAAGACGAGAGGTGCAATATTGAGAAGGCATGGGTATGTAATGAGGAGGGATGAAAATCATGTGACCAAACGAGTATTAAATATGAATGTGCATGAATATGTGGCTAGAGGTAGACCGAAAAAAGATGGTTGTTTTGTGAAGTATGACATGCATATAAAAGGATTAGCGCATGAGTTGACGAATGATAGGAAGGAATGAAAGAGAAAAACAAATCCCGGCAATAGGAGAAAGAATATTGGTACTAGTCACGTTGGATGAGAAAGTAATTATACCCCACGAAATTTTTATTAACTTTCGATTGATCTTTAAGCGTAAGTGTTATTTATGCTAGTTTATATAATTATAAATAAACACATATAAACAAATTATTTGTTATGTCTTTATTACTATAAAAATATAAATCTACCCATTGTATATTAGGTTGTATTAGTTAACTTTACTATACTTATATTTGTAAAGAAAGTAAACTTAATTGTTTATCGGAGTATAAATCAACAACAAATGGCATTTTTCACCAGAAAATGGGATTTACTACAGTACGGGTAAGTTTTATTCAAATTAGATAGAAGGTCATAAATATGAAATTAAATTTAATATGAAAGACTAAACAAGTGATTTTTTAACCGGTTATATTTTTTAGTATTTCAGAGTCGAAAATTATTTCTTTGTCATGACATGACAAAATCGAATTACCACGTGTCGTGAAAGAAACAAACATACTAAACATTCTTATGTATTTATACAAGATAAAAGGGAAACTAACGAAACCATTGACAACAAAAAAACGTAAGTAATAAACAAAAGGTAATCGAAAGTAAGTAGGTAACAAAAACATTTCACAAGACATTCGGTTAGCAGCAATAAAATTATGGTAAAACATTTCCAAGATAAACACAACGAAGCTACGATAACGAAGGGTAAAATAAGTGAACGATCGCAAAAAGTATCGCAAACTGCGAACAAACTAAAACAGTAGTTATAGGTTTCATGAAACCTTACAGGTGCTGTCTGCGTGGGCCGTCATCCGATTCGAACGATTAATCGACCAACCAGTTCGACAATCAGTCGACAAACTAAACTGTGAGATATATCTAAACTCATAAATACTTCGAAACAGCATAAAATTAGAAACGTTAGAGAGGATATTGAAAATATATTCCGCCAACATGGAAACACATAATAACTAAGTGGCTCTACCTGTATTATATATGTTTATACAATTATGAATCAAATCCAACCTTGTAGAAGCGATATTACATGAAACGACGAGTCTCTTAACGACAATATGATAACATGAACATGACTAATTTTACCCCTAGTATTAAATTAAATTTAGAATGCTATATGAATGAAATTTACTAATAATTCTAACTCTATGAGTATATGTTTGTTTGATTTGATTTCAATTTAAATCATGCAATTGTAACCGATATTTTGTAAATATTTTTTGATCCACCACTAGGTAAAGATATGTGACATTTATAAGAAATATACCCAAGATTTTCTATTAAGATAGAACGGATTCTAAACAATAAAAAATCACTAATATAAATGTCCTGCACATCCTGGTAAAATGAAAACACTTTATCTACGTTCACTACTACTACGTTATTAATCATCGATATCAAATTTTAATAGATATGATCCTTTATATGGGTCAGCATAATATGTCAAACAAAACTATTAATAATACGTGTAATTAAATATAAACAAATGTTTTGTTTGCTCTTTGTAAATACGCTTCAAATATTCGTCTCGACAACTGTGAAAATTGCACTCAATTACTTAGCCTTTCACTTCCAAGATAGTTAATTTTTCCTCATGATTGAGCTGTTTCAACATTGTTCGCTACAATACAAACAGGCAAACATTTTTATCTATAATATAATTCATATCTTCATGAATGACTTGAATATATCGCACGCTTAGTATTAACGCTTAATATAAATGACCTAATTCAAAATTAGCCTTAATTGAATTAAATATATTGTGACCTTATTGCAATGCAATCTGTGACGTCACGCTACGAACTTTAAAGAGTAACTAGTGTTTTTTTGCTCTTCCAAGATATGGGTCTTTTTTAATACTCACGCGTTTTGCAGGCGCTACATTATGCTTTAATGTCATTTGACATAAAAATACTTTTAAGAATTAAGTCACTTTAATCTAATATTAAACGCGTCTTAACGTGGTCTTAATTTGTGAAAACAATATAGATTATATAAAGATTTTTATTTGATTATTTATTAATGAATATAATGAAAAGTGGTAAATTAATTAATCAGTGGTAAACTTAGATTTTCATTCATATTTGAAAATCTGATAACATTCAAAAGCGAATTCTTAAAATTTAGACTTATAAATATTCAAACAAAATGAAATTATGGGAATTTCTAAATTTTCATTAGAAAATTTTCATTGCAATTATTGCAATGAAATATTATATGCAATTGCCTTTAATAAATGGTACTGAGTAAAAGATGTAGGATAATGTAAACTAAACACGTGCATTTCAACTGCTCATACTAGAGTCGCTGCGAATAATTGGATCATGAGAGCGTAAATGGTTAATATGTTGATAAAATTTAGCAATGTTGACGGCTGTCGAGTACAACGCGATAATCGATATCTAAGTTATTCTATCAGGTTAGCATATTTTTGCTATCATCTTAACCAATAAGATTAAACTCAAACTCGTTACTACAGTGTACATCAGATCTGATATAACGTTAAATCATCTTACTATATGAGTAGTAAACTAATAGTGTTGTGTAGTAATTAATAGCTTGTATGAGTGGCGCGGCACAATGCGATTTTTGTCGTGGAGCCTATCCTCCTGATGATGCTTCGGTTTCGGAGCGAAACGATCGTCGAGATTGTGGTGGTGGTGGTTGTGTGTCCTGCTTGTGTGCGTTGCTGCTGGTGGAGGCGCCTTGGGGTGCATGTGGTGACTTGTCCTGCATGTGTAAGGTGCGTAAATTTTTGCCTGCTTCATACACATTGGCATTGCATGCATTCGCTTAACCCGTGCGGATTATAGCAAGGTAGTTCTGTTATAGTGCATGTAATAGTGTGTTAACATCCCACTGCTGGGTATGGGCCCATTTTCACTTTTAGAAGAGAAAGGTTGGATGTTAACCATGCGAATTGCGAATTGGTAGGTTACACAATTTCAAGGATTTTCAGAGATATGCAGGTTTCCTCGCGATTTTTTTTCTTCACCGAAAATCTTGTGATAAATTGTAAATATTAATTAGGCACATAAACGTTCAAAACTCGTTGGTGTTTACGTGGGGTTTGAACCCGTGACCCTCTGCCTACATGCATGGCTAAAATGGGATGATACTAATAAATAATTTAAGGTTAATTCTATCCTTTCCGGAGCTCTTCAGGGATCTACTGCCTATGATCTCCAGACTCAAAAATAAAGTGACTACTCTGTACCCCGAAAGTGATATATAAAATCACAAATTTATCTAACGACAATAAGCAACCATTTTTCATTCTAGAGCAACCTGTTCTTGATAAACATGTAGAATACTAGCTTTTGCCCCCAGCTTCGCTCGCGTGGAATTTGGTCTGCCACATTAAGTTTCGTTACAGATCACTTTAGATAAAATATGAAGTATGAAGTATGATATGAAGTATGAAGTATGATGATATGAAGTATGAAGTATGATATGAAGTATGAAGTATGATGATATGAAGTATGAAGTATGATATGAAGTATGAAGTATGATATGATATGACATTTGTAATATTAGTATGATGGTATGATGATTAGTGTGACGTCTAAAAAAACTTTTTCGGCGTAAGCTAAACAACGTGACAAAGAACCTCCTTTTAATTACAGATTTGACTCGGTCTTGATACATAATGAATAAAAAAAACTTTGTAAGGTTGATAATAGATAGCATTTTTAAATGTCAACCTGTAGAAATCCTGTAGAAATATATTCCTGTAGAATTAACAGGAATTCTATAGCCTATGTGTTATTCCGGTATAAAAGGAATAATTGTGCCAAATTACATCCATATTGATTCAGCGGATTAGCCGTGAAAGAGTAACAAACATCCATCCATACACACAAACATTCGCATTTATAATATTAGTATGATGATATGATATGATATGATATGAAGTATGAAGTATGATATGATATGACATTTGTAATATTAGTATTATGATATGATGATTAGTATGACGTCTAAAAAAACTTTTTCGGCGTAAGCTAAACAACGTGACAAAGAACCTCCTTTTAATTACAGATTTGACTCGGTCTTGATACATAATGAATTAAAAAAACTTTGTAAGGTTGATAATAGATGGCATTTTTAAATGTCAACGTGTAGAAATCCTGTAGAAATGTATTCCTGTAGAATTAACAGGAATTCTATAGCCTATGTGTTATTCCGGTATAAAAGGAATAATTGTGCCAAATTACATCCATATTGATTCAGCGGATTAGCCGTGAAAGAGTAACAAACATCCATTCATACTCAAACTCAAACATTCGCATTTATAATATTATAATATAATATAGTTAATATGGTTATAGGTCTTATTATAGTTAGAGTTATGATTAGCTTAACAAGTAGTCGTCGTACGCATTCTTTCCAGTGTTTAAGATCCGCAATTACACTGTAATACGTTGAATTATAGTTTCTAATATGAATCTAAAGTTAATTATTCGTTAGCATCTTGTTTGGAGACCTTTAACAACCAAGTAAGCTCAGACTAAAACATTAATGTTCACAGACGAAGTGTAGCCAGTGGCGCCAGACGTGGCGGCGCCGGCCTCGCCCGTCGACCACCCCTTGCCTTTCACGCTAAAACCCGTTTTTATCTACATGATTTCTATACTGCTATACTTTACTATTAACAGTTATATCGTTATTGCTAGACGGAGGCAAAATATATACTTATGACCACTATACGTGGCCAATACTGGGTCAACCATTTTGCTTTTTAGACTAAGTTAGTATCTGGAAATATTATGCAAATTTTGGCTTTGGGTTCTATGAATTATTTTAGTTGGATAGTGAATTCATTTAACATGTATATATTATTTTTATTATACTGCTACTATATTAAAATCTATGTCATCAGATAGCCGAAGACTTAAACGATTGGAACAAAATAAAAACATTTAATTATATTTATATCATATAAAAATATGTAGTCTAAAGAAAATTGGTATCAAGTAAAGATCCAATTTAAATGATTTAGAAAATAATGCCATCTTCGTTATTAAGTTATGAATACACGAAGAGAATATAGCTATTTAATATTAAAGGCTGAATGTATACTAAAACTTTCCTTTTTTTTTCTCAAAAAAGGTCGCGGGGAGAGGATCCACAAGATCGTTAAGTATGGAGATCCCCTGAAGAGACCTATGTCCAACGGTGGATGGTCATCGGTTGACGAAGAAGTGTAAATTAAAGCTGTATTCTAGCTGTAGACTGGCCCATTAGCACAGTGGTTAGTGAACCTGCCTTCAGCTTCGCGGGTCGCGGGTCGCGGGTTCGATTCCCGCCGAGGGCCAACATTTTCTATAAACAATATGTTGGTTCTTCGAGTCTGGGTGTATATTTCTATTTAAGTATGTATTTAAAATAATATATGTAGTATATATATATATGTTATATATCTACCAGTTGTCCGTCGCCCATAACACAAGTTACCATACCACATTTTATTTATATATCTTATATAAATAAAAAATAAAAAACAACTCAACCATAATTGTACTGTTCGCTTTGTTGTATTAATATAGAGTAATGTTGTATAAATATAGCACAGGCTCAACACGCACTACAAGTAACAACATATCACTACACGTCCACTCTCACCAAAGGCTCTCTCGTGTACTAAACGTGTGTGCGCTTGAGACAGTGTAATGTTTCCTTTGTACATTAGTGTTAGCATGAGGATATTCATGTATGTGTCTTGTATATAAATATACAAGGTAAGATACACACATGGCAACCCACATACACTAAAATAACATAATTAATTTACTTAATTTGGGGTCGGAAGACCGTGTGTGTGTGTGTGTAAGTGTCCCATATATTTATTTATATTTATTCATATTTCATTATCGTTTTGCCTCTAAGAAAACAAACATTACACTTTTTTGGGGGACTCGAATAGTAATGTAAAGGTTAAGCTAATTTTAACTTGTATAACTACTCAGCCAAATTCACATAACGCTTAGTCTAGATGAAAACATAAATTATGCCTGCGGGGGTTTTGGTTGGTATTTTGACTCCCACACTGTTGTTCATACACGCTAAGTTTTGACAATGATAAGCTTGACGATGAATTACTGGTGGATGATGAACAAACTATTCTTATTCAAATAAACTTGGAGGCAACCATTTATAGACGCGTATAATTGAATGTTGAACTTGCATTTCTTATTATGGGAGTGATTCATTAGAAAATATCACAATGAAGTCCAAAATTACTGATTGATTTTTGGTTTAAGTTTATCGTATAATAAAAGCTTGTTCGATAAAACCATATAAACAAGATATCAGATATTATTAATAATTCATCATTCATTCATTTCAGAGATCAATATAAATTCCTATTAAATTTCATGTATTTTTCATATCAGTAACTATTGCATTAAAAAATTTGGAAATAAATTATAGACAATAATAATACGACTAAATCACCACTCAGATACTCATTCAAAAGGCAAGTGTTAATTCCTCCTTCTTCATCTATTACTTTTAAAAAGTTTATTGTATTTTTAGTTTTAATGTAATATTGTAAGTGTGGAATAATCATGGTAAGTTCATTTCATATTTTTTACTTTTACTTTAACTTAAAACGTACTTTTAAAAAAACATTTCCGCAAAATTTAAAATATAAAAACAATTAGGTATACATTTGAAACACAACTCGAACACAAGAACTTTATTTTTTTACCTATAAGCGTATATTTTAAAAAAATAATTACAATGATATAATAATTACTTTGACAAATACAACAAATTTCTTCATTATTCTCTTTAAATTGTACGGTCATTTCCACGCCTATAATTGAAGTGCAGTTAGAAAGTTACCTTTAAATTAACTAGTATCGATACCAAAGACAAAATACTATCATTATAAATATGCTCCTCTATTATATTAATTTACTGTAGAACTTTCAACATTCCGGTTGCATGTAGGCTTACTAAAGTACGGTTTTAATATAAAACATTTTTATTAAATGATGCATTTAATGCTACTTCCTGAAAATTTGTTATTTCGAACTTATTGATCATTACTATGAAATTAATTAAAATAACGGCTTTTATTTAATAGGGGTTCTTTGTAGCCTATTTTATGTATAAGCATAACCCAAAGACTTCATAGACTTAAGAATGATGGCTACATTTGAGTGATTTTATTGAGTGAAAACAGAGAGGTTATTAGGCACGGAGTAATCTTTTTTTGGAAATACATCTCATAATATAATCATAAAGCTGTGATATCCCAACGGTGAGACCGTGCGACTCTTTTGAGGGAGTGTTTCCCTCAAAAGAGAGTGCAAACCCGGGCAGGCACCAATGAGTTTTTCTATTAAAACTCATGTGTCTAATTGATAATTGCAATTTATCACACGCTTTTCGGTGAAGGAAAACATCGTGAGGAAACCTGCATATCAGAGAATTCTGGAGATATGTGTAACCTACCAATCCGCATTGGAGCAGCGTGGTAGGTCTTAGCTCCAACCCTTCTCTCCAGAAACGGAGACAAGAGGCCTATTCCCAGCAGTGGGATTATAACAGGCCGCTACTTTACTTTACTTTTATATATCATAAAATTCTTAACTATGCTACTTATTTAAAAGCTATTTGTCATATTTAATGGCAAATTTAAAACAGTGGCTCCTAGTCGCATAGCTCTTCATGATCTTCTCAGAAACGATAAATTGGATAGTATAGTATGAACAAGTGTGGAAACTTTCCCTAATCAGAAATAGCTGTTCATAACTTCTAACAAACTAAACTAATTCAAATAAACACAATTTACACACAAAACAAAGCATACCACGATGAGCAGGAATATTCCCGAGTGCCTCAAGCTACTGGCAACGATGCCGCCTGAGTGGTTGCACCTACGCTACTCGTATGTAAGCAAAGGGTCTTGCCCATATTCCATCCCTTTGCTTAGTGCATGAGTTCACATCAAAGTGAGGCAGATCAACATAAACTTTCAAACACGCTGGACGAACTGGCTACATAATTATTTTCGAGTCAATTACTGTTTTCGTGGTGCTAAGGTAATTTTACCGACTGTATGTTATTCAATGTAACGTCCGGCTAAAATTTTAATCAACAAACAAACTTTGCGAAAAGTTTAATGTCAATGTCACTTATAATTCATAATACGCATTTTAAAATGACATACAGTGTATATATTTATACACTGTATGTCATGTATGTATGTATATTTTTACTATTACTTTGGAGTATGAATTCTTTTAACATACTGTACGAGTATATCTAGTTTTCATCTATGGCTCAATTTTTCAAACGTATGATCGCTATTAATATTTGGAGGATCAGTCCTATATTATAAACTAGCTTACCCCACGAACTTCGTACCACCTAATAGTGAATGAATGGTGTGTTGCCTTTTAACCGAACTAATTTAGGCTTTGATGAACGTAATATAATGACACAAAATAAATTTCTGAACGCACGCGTAAATAAATAAATAAATAAATAAATATATGGGACATTTACACACACGGTCGTCCATCCCCAAAGTAAGTAACTTAATACTTGTGTAAATAATTTGTCATTATTTCTGTACGCACGCATAAATATTGGGGGAACTTCTATGTATGTATCTGCTTAATGCACTTTTCAACCTTTTTAATTGATTTAAAAAAACAGGCAATAGTTTATTAACACTTTTTAAACAGTTTTTGTTTGACAGGTACGACACGAATGAACATTTATTTCTTTTCATAATTATGTATTCGGCGATTTTTTATTGGTCTTTAGATGTATTCTGCTATTCGGGGCGGAGAAAATCCAACGAATCAAAAATCATGAAAATTGGTCCAGCAGATCTCGAGTCATAAGTGTTGTAACAAACCCACCCGTCTTTGTTTTTTATATATAAGATACTCAGGATTTGTCCTCTAAAATATAAATACCACTGTTGTATGTATATTTATAGTAATGTATAATAGCACACCTAATAATAACATACCTACACAATTATACATATTCTTGACATCCCTATAAATTATATTCAGTAGGTCTGAGAATTGCCTACTATGTATTTCTTATACACAGTATACACAGGGGTAATAAGGGTTGTCAACCGCTTACATTTTTTTTGGCAATTTTTTTTATAATATACACTAGAAATTAGAAATAATTTATATGGCAAAACAACTTTTATATGGCAACGTGTTCCGGGTTGGCTAGTATCTGTATATATTTATTTATTTAATATCACGCGGTATATAGACACACTCAACGAAAGATACGGTTTGAAAAATAAAATCACAGAAGCATTATGCTTTTGTATTACGACACCTACTACAATATTGTTGTATCTTATCCATTGTATAATTCATGTATATTGTCCATCTATATACAAGACCCACTTGGTAGCTAAGCACACTTATTTTATAAGTAAATAATTAATACTCGTAGCAAAGCCAACAATATCGATAAACAAGGGTAGGTTTACAATTTGTTCAAGCAATTTTGCACTATGTGAAGAAAAGGAACGTCGGCCCGCCGTTTCTTAAAATTCAAAATTCAAATCTGACAGATTCGCATAACTTTCGCAACACTGTTATATGTCTCTAAATACTTTTGTAAAAGCAAATTGTGAAATTTCTGAAATGTAAACTAGTTCAAGCACGCTTTTTACTTGAAGATACTGTACTTCGATCCGAACGCTATTAATCAAGCAGCGATTTATTAATTAAAGGAAAGATCGCCGCAGTTGTGGATAACCATCAGCTCGTTTTCGCATCATCACTCACTTTCTTAGCCTTCTATGTTATATTCCGGCGCCAATATTCTTGGTACTTTATTTTCAGTCAGTGTAAAGCTCACGACAAAATGTACAAAAATAAAGTATCATTGAGAATTTTGAGCTGTATAAAATGAAAAGCAATCAATTTATAAAGCTTCCCGCCCGAACTAAGAGAGCGCGCAAGCGACATCCACTCTATTTGTCTCGCTAACACAACCACTGCCCACTTCTCGCCTGTGCACGGTTTACGTTGAAGAATTTATCGCTATACCTTAAAGCTATTCGCTTGGTTTTCGTATTTGAGAATACGATGGCAATTTTTCTTATGCTGAAATACATTTCACAACAAATTCATACTTATAAACTTAACAATAGAAGCAAATATTTGTATTTCAAAATTTATCATTTCTTGCAAATTGTTTGGTTAAGAAAAGAAACAGTAAGATTTATTTTGCTATTTTGTCGTGGAGTCTATCTCTTGATGACGGTTGCGGGGCGAAACGAATGTTGAGTTTGTGATAGTGAATGTGTCTAGTGCTTGTGTATTGTGGTGGCGGTTTGTAGTACATGTGTTTTGGGAACCTTGCATGTCTCAGGTATGAAAAAGGATAGTCCACTCTACATTTAGCATTATACATTTTTACTATGTACTTTATCGCGGATTATAGCATAATAATTTTATTTTTACTTTTTTAAACTTTAAGAATTTAAGAGTCAAAAGTACCTACTTACTTATACTAGAATATAGGTTTTCTAAAACATTTCGTATTTTTATGATTTAACGTAGCCAATAGATACAGCATATAGAATTTGAACATGTAATAAGAGTAATATTATTATTCAAGTTAAGCCTTTACTTCTCATAGAGAACCTTTTCATAGAGATTAAATATAAACATTTTATTTATTGTATTTCACTAACCTATACTCATTAAAAACTTAAAAAGCCTTTAATATAAAAACTTTCACAGTTAATAAGCTGGCTTTTATTTGGAATGACTAATTAAAAGAAATCAAATACTAAGAATAGCTACTATTCATAAAACCTTAAATGTAACAATCGCGAGGAAAATTCCTTTCATTCGCTCAGTGAATGCCCATTGTATACCGGAACGTTCCTTCCATTATAACAGCTATCAGGCACCACCTCTTTAATATGACTATACAATTGTTCGATGACAAATCACTAAAAGCGATATATTGAATGTTACCCAAAGAGTTTTAAAAATATTTTTATTCAAATTGCAATGTATGTAAGAGTATGTGAAGGTGGAATCTTGTAAGTTAAATTTGACCAACTTTCCGGGATCCTATTACATACATTCTCCTGCCCTTATCCCACTCTAAGTGGGGACGGCACAACATGCTAGAAACATGTTGTCATATGATTTGGCTACGTATTTTACGACCGGCCGCCTGCCTGACGTCAACTTACCTTAGTCATCTTTTACAACACCTCGGTAAGAAATGAGGGTGGTCTATTCTATTCTGCCGGATACCACACGGCATTCCCGGGATCCGATTGAGCTTAAATTTTATATATTAGTCCAGTCTCGTCGAGAATGTATATTTATGATAAACATCACGTGATGCTGCCGTCAGGATTGGCTCCAGAGGAGAGAAATCATCAACGGTTAACAGTAGGGACTTGAAAATTTGTTAAAACTTTTTTTAAAAGCCTTATTAATTGACTTGTTCGTTATACGACTGCTAATGGATGCGACTGAGAATGAAACGAATTCAGAAGAGTTAGAATTCTAAAAACAAAATTAAGAAAATCTAAATTCCTTAAAATTATAGAATTTTATTCTAAAACGTCTAAGTTGAGGTATCATTGAAAAAAATTAAGCGCTTGTTTTCTTAATGAGGATATATATATATTTTAATATTAACCGAAGAATAACTCTACATACTCCCTAAGAAGGGTAGTTCATTAGAAAACATTAAACTTCTTCAGATGTTGTAATGGTTCATCGTCATTCTCCTGCCCTTATCCCACTCTTAAATGGCGTCAGCAAAACATGTCTTAACCATGTTGTTACATGATTTGGCTAGGTATTTTACGATCGGCCGCCGCCTGACGTCAACTTAACTTAGTCGAGTTGATGTAATGGTTGTAAATGATTAATTCCAAATATTTAAGAGAAATATTGTTAACACGTTAGCCATGTGGTATCCGGCAGAATAGAATAGACCACCCTCCTTTCTTACCGAGGTGTCGTAAAAGGCGACTAAGGTAAGTTGACGTCAGACACGCGGGCGGTCGTAAAATACGTAGCCAAATGTTCGTAACATGTTGTGCCGACCCCACTTAGAGTGGGATAAGGGCTGGAGAATTATGACTAGAAAGAGTTACAAAAGATTATATCTACAGATATTAGATAATATTAAACATTTAGTTGTATGTATACATACCTCTTCCTCAGCTGTGGCGGTGTTGACGGAGTCCATGCTTTGACACAGCGCGAGCTCCATGTTCTTGTGCTGCGGTGACGTGGAACGCGGTGAAGGCTGCTGCGGTGGCACCAGTGCGTTCTGTGTCCCCGCTGTCTGCTGCGTACCCGCGCCGCCTGTAGCTGCGGTTCCCTGAGCCTGCAGTCCTTGCGCTACTTGCGCCACTTGCAGACTTTGAGCCGCTTGTAGACTCTGCTGGGCCGCTTGCAAGCTCTGCGCCTGCAGGTTCTGCAGCGACTGATGTGCCAAATTCAACTGATGCTGCTGCACGATGCTCTGCTGCACTATGCTCTGTTGCACTTTGATATGCTGGTGCACGGCCAGTTGGTGGATCGGGTGGAGGGGCGCGGGGGCGGGGTACGGAGGGGAAAGCCGCTGCCGCTTCACTTGCGCACTCTGAAGCGCTTCGTGCAGCCTCTTCACCGGAAGGGGGCTCTGGCCGAGGTTATCCACGGCTATGTCGGGGCGTGCCGGCCGAGTCGCGCGACTCCGGCGAGCACTGACACTAGCAGCGACAGGAGACGGGAACGCGCGCGACGCGACTTACTCTCGATATCAATATCGGCTCATCGACAACGGCGGCACTACGCTCGTTGTGATACGTAGCTCGATAGACTTAACGGCTACGATAGTTTATACCTATGTTATACGTAACTCGCTAATGATTGTTTTTATAGTAAATTTAGTGCTCGAGCACTTTGTTCTCATTCGGGCTAGTCGATGCTCTGGGTGTAAACCGATCCTGTAAAAGAAAAAATCTTATTAGCTTCAAAAAGTAACAACTACAGAAAATATGATCTACATCCGGATAAAAGGCAGCCCGATGTGAATACATATCAGTTTATCGATTCCCAATGATAATTCAAAATACCTACTTCCCATTCTATCGAGTCCAATTAGTGGGAGAAGCCTCTTACCGCCCTCTGTAGATAAATCGGATAGCTCTCTCTGGCTTATTTCACCCGCGCTTTGAAAAGTTATCATAAAAATCATATCTCGATGTACGAGTAAGTATCAAAAGGTTGTTTTGAGGACTAGTTTTCCCTTAGCCTACTATAGCGTACTGTTAACCTACATTATACGTGTATTTAAAAACAAACTGCATAAAATTACTGAAATGATACAATATAACGTTTACAAGTTTGAGGATAAAACAAAAAAAGTGAATTTCACGTATCTCAGAATGAAACACACTCTTAGCAAATACTTCGAGCTGTACTTATCATGTCATTTTGTTACGAGAATCATTCGAAATTTTAATATATATCTAATTTAAAAGTAATAATAAAATTATTTTGCAATAATCCGTGATACAGTAAATAGAAAATATATATGCTATATGTATAGTGACGGATATAAATATATCCGTTTTTACATACCCGTTACATGCAGGATTCGTAAAACAAAATCGCAAAGCATTGCGATTTTGTCGTGGAGTCTATCTCCTGATGATGCTTCGGTTGCGGGGCGAAACGATTGTTTAGTTTGTGATAGTGAACGTGTGTAGTGCTTGTGTATTGTGGTGGCAGTGGTGGAGGTTTGTGCATGTGTTTTTACGAATCCTGCATGTAACGGGTATAAAAAAACGGATAGTCCACAATACATTTAGCACTATTTGAATTTTCTATTTACTGTATCGCGGATTATAGCAAAATAAATTTATTATTATGGATCTCCGCAAGGTAACGTCTAATTCTATTAATTATATATCTAATTGAATAAGCTTCTTTAATTTTTATCACCGAAGCGTTAAACTTAAGTATCCCTTTGCTTATCTTTAAGGAGAGTTCAAGCGTTTTTGGAAAGAAGCGTTTGATCCATTTATTTTCCTTCATTATCACAGTATATTATCTGTCGTGACCATCGTTATATTACAACTTATTTATTTTATTTAAATACTAGCTAAGCCAAGCGTTTCAGGGATAACAAGCAGCCTCAAAAACCTTCTAAATCCAGCTACGTTTTTCATTAAGACGACCTGAATATGTTTGTTTTTTTAAATAAATATTTTAACAATCCCGTTTCCTGTTACGTTAAATCCATACTTATACCATATAATATTTAAAAAAGTTGAATTCGGTCTGTATGTTCGTTACGCTCGCGGAGCAAATCGGCTAGAGCAATATTATTAAAATTTTGCACAATTATACATCAGGTTACATGAAAACAACACGTAGAATATATCTGAGGGTAATTTAATTGTTAAGTTGAGGCGAACGTAACCGCAGCTACATTATTATAATAAATAGTCTCCTTTATTACCTAAGTACCCCCTATATTACATCAGCCCTTTGCATCAGGCCATGCTTATCATAAACAAGTATTGTCATCGGGACTAGATCCCTGGTATGTAAAATTTCAGCTCTATCGGACATCGGTAAGTGAGTTAACTTTAACTTGCAAGATAAGGTCGCCCTTTGTACATATACATAAGGTTTACTCTAAGTTATCATGTGTTTTTATATGTTTTATGTTTTGTGCAATAAAGTTTATATCTATCTATCTATCTATCTATCTATCTTTACATACATATACGGCAAGTTGAATAAAAGTTTTTTATAGAATTAGGCGTTACTTTGCGGAGATCCATAATACAAAAGTAATAATAAAATTATTTTGCTATAGTCGCGTATTATAGCAAAATAATTTTATTATTACATTTGTAAAAGTTTTTCATTTATAGATACTATGACAGTTTAAATAGACTCCCAAAATGCCATTATTTTATTTATAGGTTCTAAATATAGTCAAATTAACTCTATCGACCTATACTTACAGTAAAAAATAAACTGGTTCTATTTTTGAAATTCGCTACATCGACAAACTCGGGCAATGTGAAAATAAATTCTGGATTATCAGTATTAAGGTGTTTTTCGGTCTGGATTAGTTATTTAGAATGAATGTCAAGCCGATTGCACACACGTGGGTGTCGGCGACCATTTAGACTGTTAGTCACCGCAATAAACACCTAGAATCATCTAAATTAAGGCAGACTGGTGATATCACAGGGAATCAGTTACACAGTTAATGAGCAATCATTTTATATGCTGAATTCCTTACTAACGAGACCTTAATACGTTATTACAAATAAAGACGAGCTTTAATCAAATAAAATCAAGGTATTTTATACTGGGCTCGGATAGTGTGAGATTAAAAGACGATTATAATCAATGTAAAGAATATGAATTTTCGAAATTTTTTATATTAACCGTTTTACATAGATAATAGATAGAGTTAATGTACTAGAGTAGGGAATCGAGCCTAAAATGTGGCATATTACAATAAAGAGAAATAAGAACAAAGCAAATAAGAGGGTGTAACTACCTGTCTCTCTTTTTTATGCGTGATTACACAGAGATAAATTTACGACTTTCATCGTCTCTTCCATTATTTATTTTGATACTCTCACTTACAGGCCTGCCTTTGCCTCCTCTACTCCAGTATGATAACTCTATGGACGTTCCGTTCTCTATTTTAAATATAAATTGTAATATTATTTATTATATAATTATTAATAATAACTGTGTAGCACATAACATATTTTATACATTAAATAGCGAAATTTATCCTAATAGATTGCGAGTTATCCAACCCAAAACTGCAAAAATGAATAAAAGTGTATTTTGTATAATTTTTAAAATGCTCTTAAAAATTTCTTAATATCCAAATGTTCTTACTCGATCAATGATTTTATAAATGATATTTAATTATTATTGTATTATATTATTAATAATATTATATTACTTCTGAAATATTACTTATCACATAATTTAAATTATTGTTAATAATAATCACTACATATTATTGTACACCATATACAATGGTAGAATACACTGGACTATAATTATACTTGTAACATCGATAACTTTACTGTATTTACAATAAATATGATTTGATTTAAATCAATCGTACAAATATACTAGGATCTTGTTCTAAAGAAAGATTTAAAAAAGTAGGTATATCTTACGCTTCATCGTTTGCTTCAAGCGTAATAGTATTCGAAATTTAAAAAATGTAAGTAGATCAGTACCATACTTCTTTCTTATCACCGTGTTCAATCTAAAAATATCACTTAACATAATAATTCTGAACACATGAACTTATTATCCTGACAGACACAAATAAAAGTATCTATTAAGTATTTGTACCTACTCCTATACATTTGTAATGTATACCTCAACATTAATTCAAGTTATTGTTCCAGTGCCGATCACGTGTTAGCACATTGGGTCCAAGGCCGCGTTTTTGCTTTATAACGTGACTGAATCACCAACAAAAAGAGCTGAGAATTCTCAAAGAATACTCGCCATACAACACTGAAGATAATCTCAGTAATAAATTTAAATACTATAGCATTCAATTGCATGGCATATTATAAGAGTATAGGGGACAAATAATAATAAGACTTGTTTCATGTAGTAATCTAACACATTCTCGTAAATTAATTTTCTAAAAAAGCTTTATTATCGAATATCGAAAAAAATATGTATGAAACTAAATCTATATTAAAGTGATCACAAAACCCGAATTTGGAACGATGGTCCCAGTTTTTGGTGGACTTTCCCGCGTCACACAGATTTATTTATAAAAGTCCCGCTTTTTAGAAAATATTTGCATTTCTTATTTTAAATGCAAGAAAATAATAAAAAAAGATAATCATTTTTTGTTTTAAAAAACAAAAATTTAACATTTAAAATCATGGTGTTCAAATTATTATATATTACAAATATTTTTATAGATTTGTACCTGTTGTTACTAATGAGTGCTTTTGTACAAATATATGAATGTATACAATAAAACACATGAATATAACTAAATTGTACTTAAAATTTCACACCATTTGTCTCGCTTTATCTCTACTTTATTTTGACATTGTGACAACTTTTATGTAGCTTCTTTTCTATACTTCGTCTGGCTAAAGTTCATGGCACTTACAGCCCTTCAACTATCTGCATGCTGAATATCACATGAACTCCATTGGACTTGTTGCTCCTTTGGACGTGACAGGTAAATATACATATATAGTTTTAAATACATACTTAAACATCACTATACATATATACACCCAGACTTGAAGAACCAACCAATTGTTAGTAGAAAATGTTGGAACTCGGCGGGAATCGAACTCGCTACCTACGAAGCTGAAGGAAGACTTCCTTCCAATTGCGCCAACGGGCCAGTCAAATTTAACAATTTATAACGTGACAATCTCTTGCCATATTGACATAGGTGCCGCTTTCGGTCAATCGATGATTATCCAGAATAAGTGTACAATACTAGAAGAAACTGTAAGAAGTAAATTTTGGTGATAAATATTGAGGCCATTATATCTTCCATTCAAGGGTCGCGAAAATCTTATACGCGTTAAAGACTGGGTTAACGTTCGCTTAATTTGACAAGAAGGCTGTGTTTTTTGCGCAGAGATCTGATTAAACGATTCAATACGGAAATAAAGCCGGCATTTTTAAACTACTACACGTGTAGATGATTTATATAGTAATCAGTTGTGTTTCAGGAGAATATAGATACTAATATTATAGAAGTTAGTATGTTTGTTTGTCCTTCTTTCGTATCCTAATGGACTCATGGATCTATGTAATTTTCGGTAAGGATTTAGTTGAAGCGCCATTAATTAATGATATGGGCCACTTTTTATCGCGTTAGTGAAGTCAACGCAGACAAAATCGAAGACAACCAAGTCGAGAAACCAATAATTACTATATTACTGTATTATTATCTTACTTAATGAGATGAGTAACGATAGATGTTTTACTTATAAGCCAAACACAAGATTATCAACAGAACAGATATTTTTTTTAAAACAGCCTAAACTAAATATGTTTGATAAATAAAATGTTTTGCCACGTATACTATCAATGCAATTTTCATGCGTATAAAAGGTGAATACACCGTTTTGTAATAATTTACAAAAAAATTCTGATCAGCATTATTGAATACTGCTGAATCAAATAGAAATGCTTGAATTAAAGAAACATATATTGGACTCAGTCAATCAGTTCCAGACAACAATGTATTGTAAAATACAGTCTTGAACTGCTGAGCAGCAGTGAGAAATTTTATTAAAGTATTTATCTTTTTATAGCATACAATATCAAGGAAGAAGTACGTTGTAATATTATAATTCATTCATTTTCGTCACACTCCATGACGCTGTAAAAACCGTTAGGGCCAACAGCATAGAGTCAGTTCGAAAAAACATGTTACTCTACAATAAATCACTCTTATGGAAACATCATGTTATTAAGACTCAACCAAGACTTTTCAAGACTCAACCAATCGTAAATTTGGTTGTCTTGTTTACATGAAAAATTAAGCTCGTTTGACGTCACGTTAAGCACTTCAGGATAAGCACTCGTTTGACGTCAGGTTAAGCAATTCACTGTCATGGTTGAATAAGATATTGTTAATAGTTTATAATAGAATCAAAACTAACCTAACCCTAAATATAAAAACATATCCAGATTTTTTTATGATTAAAATTGATTGTTTTTTTTATTAATATTTGACAATATCTGAAATATATTATAGGTGTGTACAGATTTGAGATGTTTTAATGTGTACTTAAGTAGATTTGTCTTTAGTCACAAAATCTACCAACTCCTACAAGCTTCTTTAAATAAAAATATATTGGCCTTCACTCATTTACTGCATATAATTGAATTAACGATTATTTGCATAATTATCTGATGAGAGTAGTGTCTTATGTGACGCAACAATAATTAAGATTTAATCGACCATTTGTGCAATTAACGTGACAATCGTCTTAGTGAAATATTGTATGCATAGTAGCCCGATAACCATAATAAGCTCTAACTAATTTTGACCTTTGAAATTAATTCTATATCATTATAGCTGTTCAAAAATCAAAACAGACATCTAAGAATAAGATATATTCAAAGACTCGTTATAGAAATTTTTAAGTTAACTATCTCATTATTAATAAATTATTTTTATTCAAATTGTCTGCTTTTAATGATTTACCTAAAAAACATTCATTAAGTATAGTATGCATTTAATAGTATAGTTATTTTCCGTGATAAAAGTGTATGTATAGTATGCATGATATAATACTTTAGCCATAAAGAAGATCATATGATATTTGAGCTAATAAGAAAATTAATGATAAAAAACAGGTATTTCTCGCTTCTATAGAAAGAAGTGCAATAGCATTCTGATATGATACAACGTGGGTAATACCCAAAAATATAAATGATTCCGAAAACTTTCTTCAAAAATCTTACGACAGCTAGTTTAGTAAACTACTCCGCAAAAGAATCAAATTCTGTGCTCAACAAAGTTAATACAATCGCACAAAAAATACAACAGATAATATTTTCCTAACCGCTGAATACTTAAATCCAGGACTGTATTTATGCTGCGGCGAAGTCGGTAAATAAGTCGGGACAAACTTTTCCAGCTCCCATCTATTTTAACTCCCTGGGGATCCTCTACTTCATCGACGCTTTGATATGTTATAGATTTATAGATAAACAGACTTCCACCTTTATATTCATTAAGCAAAATAATATTTTCCGTATAAGCGAGAATGCCATTACCATGTATATCATGTTAAATTACAGTCGTAATGTCTTTCATAAAAAACCTTAGCAAAAAATTTCCTTAATACAGTATTATATTAATAAATTCAAAAACTTTATCTTTATTATTAAGAACTTTTATCTTACTTGCGTTAGATGTATAGCAGTCCTAACAAAAATCCATTCTATTTTTTGAGGGAAATAATCAAACAGCTGAAGATAATAAGGTGTATTTTCCAAGTTTAAATACTTATTTCATAAGAAGCACAATTAATTTAATTTAATAAGTCGGCCGTCTATCTTCGTATTTCGTTTTTCTAAAAGAATAAATTAAAACTGGTGATTTTTTTAAACCCAGAGTTCTTAAACATTTTCTTCGTTTTTATGATTTACTTTGTTCTTGATAAGCTTTTTTATGTGAATTTAACTATTTGGTTTTCGTAACTATACGTAGAAGTGAAATCTTCATACATTGCTTGGCAGATGTAAGTTGACTTGTTTAATATTGAATAACATTCACATAAAAATAAACATATTCTTACAAGACTTAACAAAACCTCTTGTTTTCTAACTCACTCATTACGTGATCACAGTTCTTTCCTTGAACCGTAAAGTTGATCGGTTCTTAAAACTATATGACAAACCTATTGCGACAGTATAGTTTACTGTTTGTCGTTTATATCGGTTTGACGGATCTTCTAAATTCTGATTTAATTCCGAAGACAAGTACAAGTGACTCCGTTTTGTCCCGTTTTGAGAGGCTTTTGAGCTTTTTAAGTTCTTCTTTCTTATTATTTCTCCTAATAACTGTGGGAACTGCTAATATTAACATCGTTAAGCAGAGTCAGAATCATTTAGGCAGATACCCATTGCTTATAGTTCTAATTTTTTCTAGGCTTTTTGAACGATGTTTTTTTATTAAGATAATTATTCTCATTACAAATCATCTTTTTTGTTCATATTTTATATAAAAAGAAACTTCTGATTTATAAATAAGCCGATTACTATCGCAAACTCGTTTCTGTAATAAATTAATTGGATTATTTATGAAATCTTTAAATAGTACAAGACCAACAATTACATTGCTATTCAGGGCATTGAAATAATAGAACACTTTCGTTTATGTGTACAAGATAAGAAAATAATATCAATTTCTTTTAGTGTTGTAAACCATAGAAAAGGTAAACAATAACATTACGCACACATAATAATTATAAAAAGAATAGTAAGTAGTTATCATATACGTCTAATATGTCAGGCTTATTTAAGTAAGAATCAATCAAAACTAAGTTAATAAACTAAAAGTATTCATTTAAATTCGTAGCGTATAACTTGTATATCATAAAATTTATTTTGATATCAACTGATAGCAGCCTCTAAAGCCCAGGCCGAACCTTGAACAAGTTTAATTTGGAAACTATGAGGTTGGGCACAAAGAAATAGTTTCGTTGGGTTGTTAGGAGTTATTTTGAAGATGAATAGGCAAAGGGTTCTTAACTCGCCTCGAATTTCTCAGTAAGATGCTATGATTTGATTTATTCGTAGATTACAGTTACCAGGTCTTTATTCATATAGATACAAAATTATTAATTGTTTCATAACGTAGGCATTGTAATAAGCTCTGATCAAGGAAATGAGCGACCAATTAAATTAGTTAAATACTAAACTGACTCTCTCTACACAGATCCTCACAAATAATCACAAAAATAATTTTAGCAATTGGCAGTTATTTATCTGATGGAAAGTGGTCGTGAAGTAAAATAAATATCCATTAACCTGAAATAGATTTTTTTTTTAATACACTGCTGTGATAGCCCAGCGGTGAGACCGTGCGACTCTTTCGAAGGGAAAACGAGTTCAAATCCGGGCAGGCACCAATGAGTTTTTCTATTAAAACTCATGTGTCTAATTGATAATTGCAATTTATCACACGCTTTTCGGTGAAGGAAAACATCGTGAGGAAACCTGCATTTCTCTAGAGAATTCTAGGGATATCTGTAACCTACTAATCCGCATTGGAGCAGCGTGGTAGTTTTTAGCTCCAACCCTTCTCTCCAGAAACGGAGAGAAGAGGCCTATTCCCAGCAGTGGGATTGTAACAGGCCGCTACTTAATACGCCGTTGAATTTACAGGGCAATGCAGGTGATGAAGCTGTAAAAGTTATGAAAGCTAACAGTAAACTGACTTATGAAAAAAGGACGTTAATCATAATAAAGCCACAGTAAGTGGCTTTGTTTCATAATTACAATAACCTTGGGGTACTTTTCAAAGAGTTTTCTATAGGTTGACAAATCATAATCAACAGCACTCTAATAAATGAAAACTTCAAATGTATATATGGTATCTTTAATAATGTATACGTACATTTTAATAGTTCACATTCCTCAGTTAGATCGTGTAACGTAGTTCGCTAAATAAATGTTACTAACTAACACATTCAATTAACTACACCGTTCGTAAATCAATAGAACCATTCACGTAATGAAATTTCAACTGAATAGACAAAACAAACAAATAGTAATATTATTCGACTCTATCATAACGATATTGTCCGAAGCATCCTAGGTCCTTGTATATTTTCATCATACAACTAAAAGACACAATTTAAAAAATCTGGTTCTTGTCCGATTATTAAAAATGTATGTGATAAATGTGATATAAAATGAATTTTTTTTCTTCGACTGAAATTAATAGAATAGTGCACGGGATCATGCAAGAAAGAATCATTGTAAAAATAGCCTTAATTGAACTGTATTTTTAATACAATGGTTAATCAAGGCAAATGTAAGAGTTTATATGCAATGAGAATCTCTAGAATATGAATCTAGTAATTAAAAAGACTATTTAGCGTAAACACTCATTTCAAATCAGTATTGTCTAAGACTACTGGTCCGAGAAATTAACTTTCTCCGTAACTAATGAAGAAAGCACCCAGAGGCCTTAGCACTTTTACAAAATTTCGTCATACATGTTCAGACTAATTCTAAGAGAAATGTGCCTTTGTTAGTTTCGGTACTATATTCATAGTGCTTCGCTCCGCAAATTGAATCTAATTGCCACAACGAAGTGTTGAATCAGGCCAGCCGTCGGCTCTTCGGTGTCCTAAATTGCACCTATTTACCCACTTTGGATGAGCAAACCCACGGTCCACCTGCTAATGGAATAGATTTTCGCTCTCGTCTCCATCTAAACTATCGCATGCCTCATTACATATGGGATTTTCTACAAATATTTATCATATAAATTAAAATTAAGTAATTGATTAACTCGTAAGTATTACATAAGTGTACATTGTAGATTATGCTTTGTTTTAAATTATTTAAATTTGACCGTCGACAAACGGCAACATCACGTTACCTTACTGTTTCCTAAAGGGATTGCTGGTATACAGGGAACATACTTATGTAGGAAAGAGGAAGCTTTAGGTACCATAGTGACATAGCAAAAAGCTGACACAAAGGGCTAAACTCAAATTTGAATTCAATGGAGGGTTACATTAAAAATATTGGTTCATATTAGATTGATTTTATATTTAAATTGTCCAGATTTTATATGTTTGTTTGTAAAGAAAATATTTCGGCACTAGATCTTATTACCTATGATTCTTTTGTTTTTTTTTTTCGTTAGAATAATTACGAAGAAATATTATTATAAGTAGCTACAAAATGTTATATATTATTTTTCTGTACTTTGAAATGCCTTTTCTAAATTCTTAACATTCATTTAGGAATTCGAAATCAAAATATTCTTTATTTAAATTGATTTATACAAATACTTTGGAGTTTTAGTAGAGAAGCTAGAGGTATTTCAGATAATTATCATATGGATAAAAATCATAACGAAACACGGCGATACTATTCTTTAAAAAGGGAATATGATACAATTACATTTTAATTGGAACTAACCCGTTACGTTGTTCTTTAAATAATTATGGGTGTTATTTCACGTAATGCCAGCAACAATATGCAGTCATAATTAACTAATCTAACTTTTGTAATCAATGAAGAATTCATTGTTAATAGCTTCTTAAAAACATAAAAGCGTGATAATTTATTTCCAAACTGCAAATCAACGGGCAATTGCAATGCTAAAAGAGGTCGAGCAGAAAGCGTGACAAAGCAATATTTTTTATTGCGAATCAATGCTATCCGAACGTTTACCGGAACACACAAAACAAATTGCTTGTCAGCGCAAATCCTATTGCACCAATTTTATAAAATTTCATTTACAATGTAAAATAGGTATAAAAGTTTTTATGTAGTAAAAAGCAATTATTAGCATGCGTTTCTAAGTCCCCTATCATTTTCTATTCACTTTGGATATTATAGTTAATTCAGTCCAAGTGCTAAGAGATTATATATGCGAATCTTATTCTTTTTGCGTTCTTCTTTCACGTCCCAATGGTGCTGTAAATTGAAGTGATTTCTGCTTCATTTTATATAAAACTATATGATCCAAGCTCTATTTTCAGCATATCATTCAAACTTAACATTCAGAATATTGGATATACTAACTAGTGGTATCCACTTCGTTTCCGTCAATTTAAGTGTTAACCTATCCTCGATTACTTACTATATCCAGATTTTTCTTTTCCCGAAGGAAAAACGGGATTTTTATTATCATATATATGATCTCAGTATATAAGCTTCATATTTCCGAAACTTCATCAATATTGCTCCAGCGCCGTTGATGCATAATAAACAGACAGACAGACTTTCGCATTTATAATATTAGTATAGATGTATTTACATGCAGTTTTTTAGGTCGAAACTGTTTTATCTGTGACAATTAAAAATTCATGTCACCACATAGATTAAATTTTCACATGCATGTTCAAGATACAGCAAAACATTAAACCAAGCAAAATATCCAGCACAATTAATTTAACAAGCTAACTATTAGTCGCTCTCATGCACATTCAGTTGCGGTCTTGTCATGATGTGACGCAACCACACCGGTACAATGGCAGGCCTTAGTACAAGAGACTATTCCAAATGGACTCGCCTGAGTAATTACAACAGAACGTACAACAACTAACTACGCAGACAACAAAAAAATAATAATAGATACAGAAGTAAAACCTAATGAGAATGCGTGTACAAAAACTTCCTAAATTATGATTAATATCATTCCACAGGTCTTTTTAGATACTGCAATGCGTCATGTCGAGCCCGAAGCACGCCTTAATTATTTGTTTTATTTTCTCTTTACTAGTTACTTACTGGAATTAAAATGCATTAAAATGAATTAAAATGCATTAGAAGGAATTCTGTACGCCAAATAATACTTTCAGACTTCTTTCGAATTTTCATTGAAAACTTCGCACAAACTATCTTTATTTATAGTTATTTTTGTTACGAATTTTAGAAATGATACAAAACGATAACAAACGTGGATGTAGAAATTAGAAATTTATGTAGACTCAATTATAATGGCCCCAGAGCAAATTATAAGACAAATTTTAGTAGTATTTTCAAAAAGATGAATTCACATAGACTTGTGAAACTATTTTTCTATAGTTGTACAACCATTTTAGTAATAATTCAGAACATTCACAGTGTTTCAACATGAATAAGACTAAATTTCATCTTCCGATGCACTTGTGAATACGTACATAACTCGTAACTAAATCAGATAGATAGATCTAATTCCAAAAAGATGATTATTTACTAAATAAACTAATACCAGAAACCGTTCAGGAAACGAAATGAGATTGTTTCGTTCAAATTTCCAAAATATCTGAAGACCAAAAGCCTTCGAACTAGTAATCTCTGACTTTGTTCTTAAGCCCAATGTTACTTAGCAAGCTACAGAAGAGTATCTTAATAATCAAATCAGAATTGAAGAAATTCCAAGATGAATCGGATCGTCAAAAGTGTTCAACAAATTGTGAACCGATAGGCATCGAAGTCTGAACACTACAAAATAGAGCTCCGTAATAAATTCAGAACTGAACTCCACATAGGCCCCGAATGTGTTTCTGTATCCTAATCCGATAAATAAGCTGGTACAGAAATCCCATGCAGAAAACAGTCTTTAAATGTTAATCTAAAAATGTCTAAAAAAAGTCTAAAAATGCTTATACGTAAAGCATATTACAAAATTGAAGATTATTTGGATGATAAGAAAGCCTGGATTTGAAAATCCTTTCAGCTTCATACAAGACAGCGGTTTAATAATGTATAATTGAAAATATTTAAAAGATTGACCGCCGAGTTTCTTGCTGGTTCTTCTCGGTAAGAGCAACATCCAGTTGTAGCTTCATTAATCATATTGATGCTTGACGATTCAAAAGTGCCTGAAATGGTTTATTTGAATAAAGATTATTTTGATTTGGTTTGATTTGAAATATGCTTTTGGTTTAAAATTTTAATTTTTAAACGTCCATGTACTTAATTAATTTGGAATTATTTAAAATTCACTAGAATTCTTTTAAATTTTCAACGCAGTTAGTTAGGTAAAAAAACGGCTTTCGTATTGAACAAATATATGGATAAAATATTTTGATTAAAAAAGGAAGATGTAATAGATGTGTTCTTTAGACAAGTTAATTTTGAAAAATCAACTACATTGTCCACTTATTATTTGCTTATTTAGAATGCTAAGATGAATGTCACATAGATATTTTTAGAGTTTTAACAAGTATATAACAGGCATAAATCAATGCCTGGATAAAATTTACTAAAATACCCAATCGTCCAGAACATTTATTAACTGTAATAGCAGTCCGAGCAGTACTTTTAAATCATCAACTATTCTGACCTCATTACAAGTAGACTAAGTATGCGTTTCTTTGAATTTAATAATTCTAAGTAGGCACTCATTACAGACGGCCAAGTTCATTTAATTCGATTAACCTCTATAATGTCTTCAAGTAGTTAAAATTAATGATGACGGACATTCCTAAGGTCGTTTTTATTCATTGACATCAATTATATAAAGTGTTGAGGGTGTTCGGTAATAGATGATTTTGGACGCCAATTAGTCGTAATCCATGTTATAGCGTTCAAAAATAAATTGTTATGGAGCGAATATAAAACTTTATGAAATTGACATAAAAATAGGTTCTGGTGAAATTACCCTAGTTTGAAATTACCCAATGAAATTAACCAAGTTATTTAGTGATTAAATGAATCTACATATAATATAATTAATTTTTATTTCATTTTATTATTATTTCAATATTATTGACTAAACTTTCATATTGTCAGTTATAAAACCGAATTATTCCCAACGATGTTCTATGTTTAAAAATGTTTTTCTTTGCATTAAATTCATAATGAACTCCTCTTTCATGATTTGTTTTATTAAAATTAAACATTAGGAGTATTAAATAGAAAATAGTGTTAAAAAGGGTATTTTTGTTTACTTTGTCTGTATTTGATACTCTACATAAATGTAGAGTTTTATAGAGACATAGAGCATCATTTTAATTCTGATATTTTAAATTGATTTCAATTACTTTATATGTTTTAGTTATAAACTTTTTACGTTACCAACGTGCAATATATCGTTTAGTTTGTTATGCTTATCTAAGCGGCGCGAACAATTAACGGATCATAAATTTGTTCTCAATAAAAGAGTTGCACGCACGCCGAGCTCTACATGTCGGCTCTTTTGTGTTTATGATTCAGTGTATGGGAAAATATAATTTTTTTTGAGAAAATATAAAAATGAAACGAATCCCGCCAATAAGTTTCTCCTCTTTATACAAATGCATTATCGGGCCGCCTTTTTCCAACAGTAATCTGCATTACCTAGAAAACAACAGCACATCTCACTAGCACACACACTGCTTTCGTCGGAAAACGCACATGCACAATTTTCCGAACACCAGTTACGGAAACCGAGTCGGTCGCGACAGAACAAAAGGCGGCACGTACAAACGCTGCCTCTGCGCGCGATAGACTGACGACTCTCAGGCGGGACGGCGCGCGAGCGGGACGCGCGGCGGGCGTGCCAGCTCTCTGCGCGCGCATAACACTTCTCACTCCCACCCCTCGACTCCACATATAGACATCTCTTCCCGGCACGCGCGAGCACACCTTTCGTTCCCGAGACAGGTGTTCCTATCTGTGTGTGCGTCCAGATATGGAAGGCTCGTATGTTTGCGCGCTTCCTGCGACGGATCGTTTTTTATGCCCGGCAGAAATTATAAAAAGTAAATGGAGGGAAAATTAAATAAAACGTTTACAATGAAGCGTTTTCCTGTGCGCTTTGAATGATTCAATGTGCGCTATTTTTCAGGGTATTCAGTGGCGGGCCGACGATGGCGGAGTGATTGCGACGCTTTTTACGGATGTTTGAGTGACGTAGGTGGGCGTAATTAGGCATGGGGCGGAAAGGCATATTGATTGCGGTAACGCGGCTTTGTGGAAGAATCGATATTTTTGTATTAAAGGTGGCACGCGACGTGTCCGGCGGTGCGTCCGTGCGTCCGTAAAGTTGAAGTTAACCTGCATATCGATCCGTCGACACAAGTTCGACCCTAGTTTATGGGTGCGCTATAACTTAAAGAGTTATCGGGAACGCTTTGAATGAAGACGTACGTCAACGTCCATAAAAAATTTAGCCATCACTACTACAATATAACAATTCATATGAAGCTATTGTTATATTAAACTTTATATATTTTGAATTCTTTGTTAAATACCTGCAAAGTACAACATAAATATAACTGTATTTCTTACTGTATCTGAGAAGCATAGAACATATAAATTTTTTCTAATTTGTTGTGTCTATTTTTTCTAATCTAAGTTTCTAATCTAAGTACTGTCATCTATTATTAATTAATGGTTACAAAAATATATATTCATTTTACAATAGCATGTAACTTCTTGCTTACTAAAACATTTCCTCGAACCAAGAGAATACATAAAACATTTTTAAAAGCATGTGTAATATTTCGGCATTGTTTCTAACACATTTTTGTACGATTTTTTGACGCCTGGGGTATTTTGTTCGTCGTTCACACATTGTATACGCGGCTACCCGTCCGAATCCCAAAGGTTTATATGTGCACAATATTTTGCTCTATCAAAAAGCCAATGATCAATCTTAAATGTAAATTGAGCCCATAAAATATGTGAAAACTCAAAATAGACGCTTGAGATTCATTTAAATATACCTCTAACCAACAAATCATAATTTCTTGTAAAATCTACAAAAAATAGTTTTGCTCATAAAAAAGACTGAATACAGCTTCTCAAAGTTAATAATCAATTAAATGGAAGGAAAGGACCTGACAAAAAAGTGACTTTCTGGAGCTATGATAGGAGTATGGCGGATACTAAATGTCACATTGCAAAATATAACCGGCCTTACAGCCGAACGTTAAGAGCGGCTTAATTCTTATCAACAGTTCACGTGTTTAGACCTCAAGTAGACATCTTTAATTCTATGAAAAACTTACGAAAAACTTGTTGCATGTTGCAAAACTATGTGAATATATTAATTTGTCTAAAATCTGAGAGAGTAGAAGAGTGCCTTACGGAGGAAGTTTGTAGGATTTGAACGTAAAATATACAGCAAGTAGAGCAGGGTATTAAGCTTCTGTGATAAACAGATAAAACCTAGAAAGTTACAGCGCTGTAATCAATGCCATCAATTAATCAAATTGTATTTTTATTTTAATTATCCGCCGAGTTTTGTTCTTGTTCTTCTCGGTAGGAGCAAAATTCCGAATCAGTAGTGGCTTCTTTAAAGACATTTGACGATTCAAAAGTACTGAAAACAGTCTAATTGAATAAAGGATATTTTAACTTTTTTCTGTGTTGATTTAAATTCTATTTATCTTGTAAAGGTCCACAAGTAGATAGGTCCCTTCAAGGGGTAGCCAAAACCACACGTTGAATATATTTAGAAGCGTTCTTAGCGAAATAACTTGATCACCCGCCGTGTGGTACCCGGCTAAGTAGAATAAGATCACGCTCATTCTTACCGAGGTGTCGTGACAGGAGACTAAGGTAAGTTGGCGTCAGGCAGGTTGCCGGTCGTAAAATAACTAGCCGAAACACGTAACATCATGTTTAATATATTTTGTGCCGACCCCACTTAAAGTGGGATAAGGGCAGGAGACTGATGATACTACTTAAATATACAAAAGGACTTTCTTCATAACGACTGGCCTGTCGTAGCAGCTGGCAGTAACCCTTCCTTCAGCTCCGCGGGTCGCGGGTTCGATTCCCGCCGATTGCCTTGATTTTTTTAAATACAATTTTTGGTTTATGGATTTCGGGTGTGTTTATATATTTAAGTATGTATTTATTTATGTATATATTTACCAGTTGTCCATCACCCATGTCACAAGAATTAAGTTTACTTACTTTGGGAATGACAGCCTTGTGTGTAATTGTCCCATATATTTTTTTTACATCCTATTTACAATACCGGTGTGAAATTCTAGTAGGGCTTTAAATTTAATGTGAAATATTTAATCTTATTGTGAACGAGTGCATGGCAAAACTAAAGTTGAACGACGCCACTATTTCACGGCTCTTTGTCACAGTAATAGTATTCCCCAGCCCAGATGTTGAAGCACTTAGCGGCTTGCACCGGTTTTATTATGAATAGCAACGGAACTAGTATTTTGTGGTTTCCCTCCGGAGCTAGACCCAAATTAATGCCCGAGCTTTCAGCTAGAAATTAATGTAATACGCCCTGGTTACGTGGCCAAAATGTTGGCAGTTGTTTAGCATCAGGCAGCTGTAGTAATGCATTTTGGAAATCGACAATATACATATAATTAAATTAAGTACTCAAAGAATTTATGCCGTGTCATATACGGCTGAGTAGAATAGACCACTCTCATCATTTACCAAGGTGTCGTAAATGGCGACTAAGGTAAATTGACCCACCGTATGGTATCCGGCTGAGTAGAATAGACCACTCTCATTTCTGACCGAGGTGTCGTAAAAGGTGATTAAGGTAAGTTGACCCACCGTGTGGTATCCGGTTGAGTAGAATAGAGCACCCTCTTTGTTACCGAGGCGTCGTAAAATACGACTAAGCTGACATCAGGCAGGCGGCCGGTGGTAAAATACGTAGCCAAATCATGTGACAACATGTTTGTAACATGTTGTGCCGACCCAACTTAGAAGGGGGGTGGGATAAAGGCAGAAGGGTGATGATGAAGTACTCAGGGAACTTCTAAGGGTAGGTTCTACTAAAGAAAGGCCTCCTCCATCTCCATCCACGAAGAAGTTTTTAAGAAAACTTAGACCCATCAGTTTGTCTTTCGTGTTTTTAAACCTATGAAACTCCGCGGCAGGATGCACGATCGCCGTTTGAATAGCTTTGGACACCAATTAACAACAGTTACTTTAACTATATACTCTATGCACACTTCGATCTTCAATATAATATACAGAAAAAATAATTTAGTCTGCTCTATTAAGTACAGATTTAACCCACGAATTCGTGAAAGTTAATTATTTAAATTAACTTCCACTTTCACTCTGTATTACGCACGTATTTTTATCCTTTTCCCGGAGAAAAAAAAAGGAATTTTTTGCTACATGTTAGTCCGGTATATTACTAAATTTCATCAATACCTCTATGTCTAGCAGATTAGCTGTGAAAGCGTACAGACAAACCCACTTATAATATTAGTATGAATTATCTTAAAGAGCTTTTAACAACAAAGTAAACTTGAAAAGCTTTGTTTAATAAGATATTTTTATAATAGAGATACATAAAATCTTTTATGAAAGTATTGGCAGTTTTTTCTTTCCTCTTTATAAGCCTGATGAAAGTCCATTGAATTCTATTTTATTTCTATTCTATTTATATTATTCTAATGAAAGTCCATTGCAAGACATAGTTCAATCGAGTCTTTGGGCGCCCATTTGTTCTTTAAACTATAATATATTATATATTAACCTTGTGAAAATTTATATATTCATTCATCTTAGTTTTGTTTTGCTTTTCGTTATACAATTCACATTATTTTATGAACAGTCCGGAGTGTTAAAAGTGGAATGTACACTGAACTCTTATTATCTAAGAGCCTTTCGCAAACAATGATTCATGGTGACATCATACGGCGCGCCCCGCGGCGCCAAAAATCGAGTCCGTTTTCAGGAAAACTTGCTACGGGTAAAATTTATTTGTTTTTCATCCAAAATAAATTACGCGTAACTGGATAAATGAATAGGTATTTCCTTAAAAGTTTGAAACGTATTTTCGGATGTTGAAGTACTCTCATTAATCATCATACACTTTTATAATAATCTTCTATTTAAATAAAATAATAGAGGTCTACCGTTGTATACTCACGGACAAACATCTGGATAGATTTTAATGAATTCTTCTAAGTTTTATTCCTAAGACACTTGGTCTCTTCTTAAAAAAATAATCTGACATCTTTGCTTATTTGAAAAGTATTGAACTATTTTTAAAAGCTTTTATTGAATTTGTCGTGTATATATATGAAGGTGGAATCTTGCAAACTAAATTTGCCCTACTTTCCTGTGTCCGATTGAGCTGAAATTTTACATGCTGATTCCCTTCCGATAAAATTGCTTATTTCTGATAAACATGGACTGATGCTGCTGCCAGGATTGGCTCCAGACAAGGGGATCTCCTCAACGGTTAATTTTAGGGACATGAAATTTTCTTAAAAGCTTCCTGAAAGCTTTTTTACCTTGATCAATAACAATAACTTGAACAAATCTAACATTCGTGACATATCTTTGATACGTAATGATATTAATAAATTAATTACACTTTAATATATCAGATGTCGGTGTCTATACAGATTCAATAATGCAGTTGGTTTTCAAATGTCCGCCTATATCAGCAGATAATATTTCTAAGTAAATTTAAATTTACATTTAGTTGGGGCATTAGCTTATACAATCTTTGACGTTAATGTGTATAATTCGTTAAAACTGTCCCTACAAGGCATTAGCAAATATTGTACTCATTTTGAAATAGAAATGACAAGCGTTTGTCATAAAGTTATTATGCATAGAGTAGGGAAGCCTTCGACAGGCCTGTGTGTGCGAGTTTCAAACAGATAATAAGAGAGGAAATATGAGGCACCTATATCTATCTTTGTCTAAGCTTACACGTGGAGAGAAATATTAATGGCGCGTTTTTTAATTCAGATTCTCTAAACATTTTTTGGGCACCTTTTTATTTTTTATTATTAATTTTATCAACAGGAAACATTTTGACCAGGATTTAAACCGACTTAAAAGATCACAAAATGATTGAGCGTATTGAAAAGGAAAGTTAGTTTGAAATTTTCAAAGTCGATATAACAAACTGAATTCAATCTTTAGATAATGCCAAAAAAGGAGAGACATAGGCAGTCTCGTATACTATCTCTTTTTTTTCGGTAGAATATTTTAGGCCGGCCCCCTTACTCTAATATATTAACTCTATGGTCTACATGCTCGAGGTCGTTATAGTCACCAGCAATATGCATATCTACCGTATCATACAGTTTTAATTTGTACACATAGTTGTAAGCCTTGTTAACAGTTGGATGTTACGCTGAGAGTTTCCGCGTTTGTTATCTATGGTATTGATGCACAAAGAAAGCCTTTAGTTTCTGGTTTGTAATATTTAGTTTTAATTTCTAAGTATGGATATATTTTTAAAATTTTAACATCTATTCTGAATTACATGATATTACTATAAACTTCATGCCTACGTGGAATGGTCCCAAGAATGCAGGCGTTTCCGCGTTGACATTGCCTCTTTTAACAAAACGAGCCAACCCTATTGTCATAATAGGTGTAACCTTTTTTTTAATTTATGTATTTATATATAAGACACACCAACGACATGTACACAGTTACAATAATATAGTTACATATTTAGTATATATATTTTCGTTGTGGGTGAGCACGTCACTTACAGGCATACATAGCACATACACGTTGATTAGGTATGTCCGTTCTAATAAAAAATATAGTAGACTAAAAAATCCTAAATAATATACCCAGTGAGATTCTACTAAAAGTTTAGTTTAACGTAAGTAAATGAAAATTTATTGCATATTCGATTTCCAATTACGCTTTTTACTTCTTTTAATCTAGACATCCGGATCTGTAAAATACACATACTAAACTACTCGGGGTTGAGCTAAATCACATCAAAAATCATCAACCCTCCTTTAAACTAATAAAACGTAGGTACATGCCGATGGTGTTAATAAACTTGTGAAATATTTCGTAAACGATGTAACGAGCCACTGACGAAGTTCCCTTCTGTGTTGTGACCACGATATATTTTTCTAATTTCTGATACCTAATATCGAGTTAACGCTGCCGGATTAATTTCAAATATTCAGTATATGTTGATACGCTAATGCTGTATTTCTATGATTGAAAACAGTCAAGTTAAAATTAAGACCTTTTATCATATTATGTAAGCAGTTTTAATTTATTGTAGCACTAATTTCTTCTACCTTAAGCCTAAGCACACATAGTTAAAGTAAAAAAAATATTTATTAGAAATTAACTATGATTATAATTAAATTATTTTCATAACCCGTACAAACAATACACACATACAAACAAACACATTATTTCAATACACACAAACAATTTAACGCCCTATTTTTCTTTTGTTTGCAATAATAATATACTATATATCTGTTTTATATACGAAAATAATGATAATAATAGTCGAGAAATAATAGTAGTATGTAGTTAAAAATATTAAATCTCGTATTCGTATTAATTCATTAGAAAAACACAAGAATAATTCTATTACTAATAGCACTAAGAATAGTTTTAATACTAAAAATAATCAAATAAAATTCAGATATGTTTAACATGTACAACCGTAATACCTAACCCAAAACTTCCATTTCTTGTATTGCGAATGTTAAATATCTGAACTATTCAATACTATCTTGCTTTGCCTTTGATGATCATTTTTCGTTTGCTAAACAACGGTAAACAGAAATTTGTAATATACAGTACCAATTCTATTGGAATATGAATATTATCCTGTATTCTTTTAGTATTCTGGTCAATTGCATGATGTATTTAATGTACGACTAGATAGAACAAACGCAGCAATTTAAATGTATATATTAAAATATGACACAAAATGAACTGTTTGTCATTTTATTTTATATTAATATGGATTTTGTACATCAGATAAATGGGGATGATATTACTAATTTTTATCTGTTAGTATTAGCAAAAATAAAATAGTTAAAAGTATAAATATTAAGGGTAGACTGCTATCACAACGCTGGACAGAGGCCTCAAAAGAATTGGTGATTAAACCCAGAATTCTATTCTGATGGGAGTTAACGATTTTCACATCGTAGAATTTCTCTGCGAACAAGATTTTATCTCAATGTTGTATACACCATACATTTTGAGCCGAGGTTATGAGCCCACAAACCCTCTTATAACTCTTACTGTGTATGCGCGTTTATAAAACCATGATAGTTTTAAAAAGGTAAAAATAATTACTTATTTCTTAGAAATGCTAGATATGTTGTCACTCTACATTATGTACGGAGAATTTCACAGCAGCTAATAACATGTAGCGAAACGGTCGCAGCTCGGCGGTATGGCAACAATTTTAATAAATAATTATCCTGCCGTTCCCTCGTGCCTCGCACGGATAAGCAGCCTTAATTCCCTCCACCACTCGTGTACTGAACAGTCTATTTCATTTGTCTCATATTATGTTATCTAAGATTATCCCGAAAGTTTTTTAATTGTATTCAATTTTCTGTGTAGTTAGTATTTGCAGTTTTTTTTTCGAACTGACTGTAGGCTGTTAGCCCTAACGGAGTTTCAGCGCCACCGGGCGAGACGGGCGAGCGCAGAATCATCGTCGAGGTTGCGAAATGCAGAGAGTATAGCGCAGAAGCTCTACTAGCGTCGGGGAACGTCGTCCTAAGAGTGCCTCCTGTGAGGCCGGACCACGGCTTAGGGCGACGCGTAGTGGAGGGCTGATGGTATGACTTTGATTAGTCATTGCGACGTCGGAAGGGTGGCAAGAAGCTACGACCGGCTGACATTAGAAAACTGGGACCTCGTCTTCGCCGGCGAAGACCCTGTATGTGTGTATAATATTTGTAGTGCGTATTAATATTCACAACGAATAAATATTATATTATACTCTCATAAGAAAAGTAGCTATATCACTACCCAGTCCTAGAACTAGATGGATATACCATTACCCTATTTTAACGTAAAAGAAGGATAAACACTAAGCTTTATAATATTTCAATAGCAATTAATTATAGAGTTTCAAACTCCACAAGACTTAGGAAACTTTAATTTTTATTATTATATTATCGTTTCCCTCATCGTAAATCGCATCTTCTCAATCCATGGACGTTCAGTACCAAACATAGGTCTCTTCCATAGCTATTTGGTATTTTTGCATAGCAGCTGTCGTAGTGCAAACTCATGGCGCTACTATCAGGTCCTGACAATTTTCGCCTTTCTAGGGACAAGGCAAAACAAGTAAGCAATTGAAGACACAATCTAGGGAACATATATCACATATGCCATAATAGGCATAAGTAAAATTAGTACAATATCAGTTTTTTTAATCATTAATGTTAATATCCTACCATAGCGTTAGGATTAGTTACTTCATAAATGTGTTTATTTCTGAAGACTTTTATAAACCAATATAGTAAAATATGAGCATTAAATTACTTCTAATTAGCACGGGTATCTGTGGAATCTACTCGTATATTGAAAAACGGCACAAAAGCACAATGTAAGAAATTGTAATGCCATGGAAACCTGAAAGCTGGTAAACTCCGGGACGTTAAGTTGAGTTTTTATTCGTGATTTTGTAAAAATATTTTCATAAGAGTATTCTCATTCATGGCATCGTTTTGTTTTCCATCACATTAAAATAAACGATGCTCGCACAACCGGCACTCCTAAAAAGCTGATGCTAATTGCTGTAAGATACCGTCCTCTGCTAATACGATATGTGTTACACGGGGCGCGGTACCAGGGCAATATGTTTTTAACAGAAACGGACTTAATACCCAAAGGACTTTCGGTCTTAGTTTGAGGGGTTCTAAAGTCGGGATCTGGACAGGGGCACAATATTTGGGCCGTTCCTATCTCGGTGTGCCTTAATGGAAATTGTGAGCCGTGCCCGAGTCGTTACGCGCGGCAAATGTACATAATGTGTCGTCAAAAGGGTGAAATATACTTAGCAGGCCGTGATTTCATTCGTTTGCAAATTGGGCTTAACAGCTTTTTAAAGTTTCTCCAATGATGTTTATTTCAGCTGAGCACCTTTCCGGGCACTCATTCTGTGCCATTTTTTACGATCGTTTAGGAAAAGGGGAACGAAACACAGAAAAAAAACTTTGCTCTCGCATCCATCACATTCAATTAGCTTTTAATGAAAAATGCAGATGATGGATCTTTTGACAAGGCTTCTAAAGAATCATCTTGTTTACAGATAGATATTATATTTTACTGAAATTTATAATGCCTCTTATTTTATTAAAAAAATAAAAGTAACAAAAACAATGCTTTTATTAAATTCTTCGTGCATTATTGTAGAGGAGGGGAATATTCTAACAAGAAAGCTGCGAGAAAAAAGAAACTTTGAGCTTTTTCTGTAAGGAATTTTATTAATGTTTCAGTATTTTTCAACGCTAAGAGTTTTTGTTGCCTTCAGTCTCTAAAACATGATATACCGTTTGTTACGTAAATTTTTAACATAGTATAATTTTCTAACTTTTATCTACAAGTCATCATATCATAAAAAAAAATTATATATGGGACACTTACACACACGGTCGCCAGTTCCCAAAGTAAGTAACTTAATACTTGTGTTATGGGTAACAGACAACTGAACTGAACTTTTTAATGATAGGTTATGTGGACTGCAGTTATTTAATTGATACCAAAATTAATTAAATACCAAATAATTTTAACACATTATTATAATCAGATGTTAGTTAAATCTTTAAGTCATCAAGAATGGTGAATTGAAATATAATCGTTTTGACGTTAACAAACTGAAGTTTTCTGTTGTCTACAAATTTTTATGCTAAACGGTGTTTTATTGGCTATTTGACATAGAAATAATGACTCTATTTACAGTGGGGAAGCCAGCCTAAAATGTAACATATTGCAATAAACAGAAAGCAAATCAGGGTGATCTATAAACCTTTTTTTTTAAATTTCTCATTAAATGATTTATCGAAGCAGGCGTCACTTTGCGGATTTCCATATTACAGAAACTATAACAGAACTACTGTGCTATATAATCCGCGTGTGCTAAGCGAATGTATATAATGCTAAGTGGATTAAGCAGGCGAAATTCACGTACCTTACAACATGCAGGACAAGTCACCACACGTATCCCAAGACGCCTCCGCCAGCAACAATGCACACAACAACATACAAGGGAAAGGAAATGCCGCTGTCTATCTATATATTTATTCTATACTCTATGATCTATATATTTATTTATTTAAGTTAATAAATTAAAAACAAGTTCACAAGTGTCACTTTTTATAATATTAGTAATATTTTGTAATATAATACTTTAGTTTATAATATGTATGGTACCCTGTAAGCATGTTACGTTCACATCAAGAAAACATAAATTATTGTAAGCGAAAACTTATGTTGAAATTTTGATTTCTTCAATTGTATCTCAGTTTTGTAAACTAAAAAAAAATATTATTAGACAAAGCTTACCTTCTCTAGGTATAATGACTATATGCTAGTTCTGCGTAGTAGCCTGTTGGTAGACGACTTATCGACTGATAGTTCTCACTTTATTGCTTTACTAACATTTCAAACCGATTTATTCCTATTCTATAGTATTTGTGTCAAATTATTTTGATATTTGTATAATGTTTATCATACAACATCGACATCAATCAGACGATTGTATCACCTAATTCCAACAACTTCGCCAGGTAACGATTTATTTAATCTAACACAATTTGCTACCAGTTTGTTACTTGTGTAAAGATAATGTGCCATTAGGCACGCTAGTGGACTTGATCTTAAAACCAGCTTAGTGGGAGAAATTGCACTATATAGAGGAATGGATTTAACAGCTAGCTCTACACAGAGACTATTTATATAAAGAAGTAAATAAGAAATCTTTGTTCTAAATTAGAGCAAACTGAAGTAAAAAAATCTTTTTTTTATCGCCTGCCACATATAGGTACTTGCTAAGGCCACTTAAAAATTGTAAACACAAGTATACAAAATAACGAGTGGTCACAATTTAGCGTTAAAAGTATCGTAAATTTTTCATTTAACCCACTGCAATTTTCCAAGCACAATATAGGTAACCTGGTAATGTTCCAAAAAGCCTATTAGGGCTACGCCTGGCTCGGGCCGCGTATGATAAATGTCAAAAAAGAAGCCGCAATGCAGGATAAGAGCCAGCAATTTGTAACACGCTCTTTTAAAATATTAAACATATAAAATATTTAGCGGTACACTCGCTACAGTTACGTGAGTACTTAGAACGAGTGTACTTCTGAAAAACATGCAGGTGCTTAGGTAATTTTGACAAATTTTGATGGACGAAAAGAACTTTTTTTGCAGGATTTTTTTGCTTCAATCCGCACAATATATACATATATTATTTAATTGAAAATTGTTTATAGAATTAGGCGTTACTTTTCAGAGATCCATAATATAATGGTAATAATAAAATGACTTATTACAATAAAGCTGTGATAGCCTAGTGGTGAGACCGTGCGACTCTCTAGAGACGAATATGGGTTCAAACCGGGCAGGCACCAATGAGTTTTTCTATTAAAACTTATCTGTCTAATTGATATTTGCAATTTATCACGTTTTTCGGTGAAGAAAAACATCGTGAGGAAACCTGCATATCTCTAGAGAATTCTGGGGATATGTGTAACCAACCATGCGCAATGGAGCAACGTGGTAGGTCTTAGCTCCAACCCTTCCCTTCAGAAACGGAGAGAGGAAGCTTATTCCCAGCAGTGGGATATTGACAAGCCGTTACTTTAAAATTTATTTTCTATTTTCGTTAAATTAAATAGAAAATATATAATGCTAAATGCAGTCAACTGCAGGGATTTCTTTCATCCCTGTTCGTATAATTTGTCATGAATCATTGAGTTATTTAAGACAAAATTGACCTGATGAGGCTAGATGATCCATAGTGTTGCCTTTTATTATTATTATAATTGTTACATTATAAATCAATTATTTGGCAAAGCCTTTTAAAGCTTATATTATTTTTGGTTGCCATAATTCCTATTTCACTCTATAAATTTATTATTTTGTTCGACGTGCCTAATGATATAATTCACCTTTTTGTTTCTTTTTTCTTGAACTATTTATGTTTATTATTGTAATAAATATGGTAATATGTTTCTACTTTTATGGTTACACTAATTATTTATATGGAAGCAGCTTATACGTTTTTTATCAAAGGAGCTTTATAAAAATAAAACAGCATATAATACTTTGTTAACACGCAATGATGTGACATTTTGTGAGGGACTATTATGTTTCCCTCATTTGCGTGCTTTCAACAAAGTTATAATTAAATAAAAAAACAAAAGTGATTTAATTTAATAATCGAAAAAAATAATTGTAATAGTATCCAATTAATCTAAAATAAAATAGAAATAAGTTTAATATTAGCTATTTGATTTTGTATTGTTTTTTAATTTCTGGTTGGATTGCATAAAAAATAATAAGATTCCTGAATATAATTTTATTTCCCTTTAGATTACCCCTCCGACTGTTTAGTGTCAATTGTTTACAACCATGATGTTTCGACTAATATTTATCTCTCAAATGATAGATAAGAACCACAGAATACATACTACTTAAACAAAACAAAATACTTATTATTTTTCCGTGTTTCCGAGTATTCAACGCATGACTACTAACTACGAGAATGTACTTATATAATTTTAGCACACATACAAGCAATTCGTTTTAATCTCACTATTTGCGGACACGAAACACTTCCATATATTTGCAGGGCTGACGAGAATGGCCCGAAGATCTAAAGCTGAAGACTGATATACCGGTAAGGCCTCAATTGAACTCAACCTGACTTTAAAACTAAAAAGATTGATGCACAAAGGAGCATCACTAATAGGTTGAAAGAAATTGAAAATTCTGCGGAAAGGAGACTGCCAAAATTGGGCCTAACTATTACAGAAACCCCACATACATTAAAAAAAAAAAATATTTTTTTCTGATTGAATATCACTATAAATATTATAAACTTTCAATGGGAATGTGCTAGACAACCTATTTAATAATGATGTTCATAATGGAAATAAATTATACACTGTCCATTATATTAACCATCTTTTGACAGATTGACGATTTACATATTTAGTGATGTCCTAAAGATTCTCGTATGCGATACCATTCCGATTATAGTACCTACTATCATTAATCGAATTACGTACCTAAGTAATTTGATTAATGATAACCTACGTAAACTAATAACAGATATAGAGATCAACATTTTGATTTAATATTGCCTTAGTTTTTTGAAAATAAATGTTAATCCGTGTGTATTTATTATAATCATAAAAAATATATTATACATCAACTGGCAACATCAACAGACCTTCCGCTCGGCCGCCATTTTGACGTGATCTGTCACTCTCAACGAAACGCCCGTGATAGTCACACGCATTTACGTTCGCTGAGTGTTCTCTCGCATCTGTTACACCTTGAGTTAAGTAGCTTTATTCCTCGGAAAAACTTTTGTGAAACTTATATTCATTGATCGTGAAAATGCCGAAAGGACGTGTGTTGAAAGCACAATCGAGACAGTTAGTGTTAAAACTTCATGAGTATTTTGAGCAAGAAAATCAAAATGGCGGACCTCTTATACCTATCACGCAAGTCCGAAACCGTGTTGCAGCCGCGTTGGGGATCAGTCTATCAACTGTGACTAAAATCACTACTGATGCCTACGGCAGGAGCGGCTTGGAGCAAAACAAACCATCTACACCAAAAAGAAAGCGCCGGGCTCATAAGGTGACAGCTGTTGATGACTTTGACGCTGACGCTATTCGTCGTCATGTATATGATTACTACTTGAGAAAAGAAATTCCAACTTTGAGTTAACTTATTGTTTCTTTGAAAAGAAGTGGTCTATTTCATGGTGAAAAATCTTCTTTGGTCAAAGTTTTGAACACAATTGGCTTTTCATATAAAAAGTTAAATAAAAGAAAATTATTAATGGAACGCACAGATATAGGCTATAGCACGTTGTGATTTTTTAAGAGAGGCAAAGAAAATACAAGATTGGGCAAATATTGTTTTCACGGATGAAACATGGCTCAACGCTAACCACACACTATCTCGTTTCTGGACTGATGATACTGCTGATTCCACTTCCTCAGTACCAATGGGAAAAGGTGAGCGCCTAATCATTTGCCATGCAGGTACAGCAAAAGGATTTGTACAAGACGCACTGTTGGCATTTAAATCGAAGAAATCATATGACTACCACGAAGAGATGAATGCAAATGTGTATGAAGAGTGGTTCAAAAAAATGCTATGGGCACAAGTAAAAGGGCATGCTGCGAGATGCAATACAAGCCCCCCTTTCACAGCGAATAAAATGTTGCAATTGCTAAAAAATGCTTGCACCCACGTAACGGCCGAGAACTGGGCAAGTGTGGTGGAAAGAACTAAAAGAGTAATATTCTCTGATTGGGAACGTGATATTGCGTTTGATAATATATTATCTACACAAGAGCTAATAATAACTGCTACTGAAGACTCCTCATCGGAGGAGTCTAGTGTTGATTATCATTCCGACGACTCGTGCTAATAAAATAAATTAAAATATCCTGATTGTTTTATTTGTATTCATGTATTAACTAAGAAGAAAGTAAAACTTTATATAATGTTATTAAATGTCTTTTAATACTCGTAACATCGATTTCTACCGATTATTTTTAATCTGTGGCATAATCGTAGTAACCATTATGTGTGACATCACTAAGTGGGCGGTACCCATCCATAAAGTACAAATATTATTTGTATGATATTTGTACGTAAGCAATACAAAACTTAATGAGCGTGAGCTGTCAAAAGACTGATAATATGATGGACGCAGTATAGTTGATGCTTTAAACGGAACGTATCTATTGTCAACTAGTTACTATTTTAACTACCTATGCAGGGCTGGATTCCAGCGTAAATATATAAACATTACTTAATTATGTTTTTGTGAATATAATAATTTAAACTATTTGTCAAAAAATATAAGCTGCTTCATTTTATTAACAATAATTACTTTCCATATATTAAAAATGGTGTTTAATATAAAATATTTTTTTCATTGGCTGTATGACTTACGATCTAAATTTCTGTGGGATCAAATAAAAAAATATTAGAATACACGTCATCTATTAGTAATCTTTTAATACTTGTTGCCATAGACTAATAAATAAAATACTTTTTGCAACTATGAATGTGTTTTCTCGAAACGTTTGTTTTTCTGACGACAAAAAAATAATTTCTCAACTTTTAATTCAATGATGATAGCTTGTTATATTTTTTATATGTTTTTATGGTATTCAGCATGTGCTTGTACTTGTACATAACCTCAAACTATAATTCTTTTTAATTATAGTTCCCCCATAGAAATTAAATAAAATAAGAATTGATTCTAAGATAACAAATATTCTTCTATATTAAAACACTAAAATTATTACTGTAACGTCTGGACCCAAACATGTATGGAATTCTGCCAGTATCCTTTTAAATCTTTAGAATTTAAATAAAATTATCATACAACTATATTCAGTTAATATTAAATATACGTTTTTACAATGAAAATTTTTATTTAAAATTTATAATAAAATGCTTCTGTCACGAGCACTGCTAAGATCAACGTCTTTTTGCAATTATCGCAGCAGTAGATAAATTATAAAATTAAATACACTTATTTATCTACGTATATGTAGATGTAACATGTTTTCTAATTAATAGTTAAGTCCGGCCATGATTCAGCCTGGGTTTTATCGATCGCGGTGACACTTAAAAAAAATAAGTTACTGCCAGTGCTTTATTTATTTACACTGTAGTTCATATAGATATAATCGTAAACCAATTACACTCAGTTTACTATATTTTAATATGAAAAGAAGATGTTTATTTAAAATGATAGATAGACAATTTTAATCATATGTCCGTAGTACATGCAATTTTGCTGATTGCCTCCATGTTGGCGGTACAGCGAAGGGTGAATTTCGAACACGATTCTCCCATTCAATCACATAAAACAAACATTCCACCGTTTCGAATACTTTCTGACCAGAAACAGATCCGTCCGATCTCTACGGTAGGGATAGCTAGAGAAAGAAATATACTCTATTCAAAATATCGGACGAAAAGATTCCCTAATTAGTACAACGTATTTTTAAAGGGCAAATTGATTAAAAAATAATCTTTTAAATTGGATACTCGATCCTTTTTGTACTTTAATAGACGTTAACTTTTTTTATGGTTCACGGAGGTGACTCGGAACATCCAGGATTTGTGTATAATAATTTCGTTTCAATTTAATATTAGAGTTTATTGTTCAATTGATCTTTTTTAAATAGCAACCTAATACGTACGAATGGCCCCGGTATAAAAAGTCTAAGGAGTGACATTATAACAAGCGCTAACTTAATTCAGTAGCATTGTTTTAACTCTATCACATAGAGATCTTTCATTCTAAAAGTGCACGCCCCTCCACCAAATTACATTATTTTAATGTGTGAGAGAAAATATTGACTGTACTATTTTATATGTGTGCGCGCAGCAATTTCAAAGTTGACTCGACTCATTCGCGCACTTAAAGGTCTAGCTAATTGTTCGACTGGTATAAGTCAAGCATTTATATGGCGGAGAATGCACGTTTTGTGTGAGACAACACGTCTATTCTGTCACGCGTTCCTATCATTTGTGCACTGGTTGACCAACCAATCCGGTTACACGGGTTACAAGTAACGTTTGCATAAAAATAAAATTAATATTATATAATATTTATAATCAAATTTATGTTGAAAATTCTTTAGAATAAAAAGTAAGTTTTTAACGTTTCCCTGGAGTAATAGTATGCTCTGTGGTGTGATACTTCCGACTAACCCTTCTAACAAAGACGTACCACCAAGCGGTTTAGCATTCAGGTACGATGTCGTGTAAAAACTCTGAATGGTTACACGTTTAATCTCCAAACCCTTTCAAGAAACTTAAATTACATCGGCATCCATCAGGTGAATTCGCAATCAAGAGCTAGCTTGCCAACTTAATTTAATAAAGATCATATCATATATTCATTATGCAACTATTAGAATGATAAATAAAACGTAACGTACGTATGAAGTACGTATGAAGTCTGTTCATTTATTTTATTAGTAAAAAAAGAATAAAATTAAACCGCAATAAATATTTACTATTTTAACGCTATTCACTCACGTCGCTATCTTCAGATTCAGACTCAACATTAATTATAAATTCAAAAATTTTCATATATCTATCTCAATATCATTCACATTTCGACACATATTTTCCCACATATTTCTATCAATCATGTCAATTCGTTCCTTAATTAAAGCAATGGCTTTAATGATGAAATAATGATAGATGTTAAGTTTTGCCCGTTTTTTTTTCGCCACATAGTTTTATAAAATTGACCATATTTTTTATTAAAGAAAAAATTTATCTAATTATTATTTAAAATAAAAAATAAAAAATATTTATCGTCTTTTTTTATGACATGCTAACTATACTTTTGGCAATAATCGATGCGTGCTCCTACTTTCGTGTCTGTCCGGCAACTGAGTAATCAATTAGAATAACAAGTTTGCGTGTATTTCGTCTGTACATAAGTTTTTTGTGTTGAGTAAAGACATTGGAGGGGCGTGCACTTTTAGAATGAAAGATCTCTACAAGAAAAAGATATACAGTTGCGTTCGGTAATCAGGGTATCGTTTTAAATGAGCTGATATTATAAATAAATGATATTATAGGTCACTTATCAACACGGTCATCCTTCCCCAAAGTAAATAACTTAATACTTGCGTTATGGATGACAAACAACTGGTAAATATAAACATGTATAAATTTAACTGCATTTTTACATTTATAATATAGAAAAAAGAAATAGTTTATTGAAATGTTGGCCCTCGGCGGGAATTAAACATATATTATTTATGTTTCCGATCTAAGTAGGTACGATAATTAGAGTTATTTACCCGTTTTGCCTATTTTTTAAGATAATTTTACTTAAAGATACATCCCAATCTATTATGAGACACACATTGAAAAAAATATTAATTATACCGTTGATTGAGTTCTATATAAGATGCAAGTATGAGACCCAGTAAAAAATTAATTAACTGAGTATTTTATAAATTTTTACATTTTTTTTAATAAATTGTACTCTGTCAAATTTTAGATAAGCCTTGTCTATACTTATTATAAAACAAAGTCTCAAAAAGCTGGATCTTTGCACGGTTTTCACACAAAAGATTGTGCAATACTTCCGGATGGTTTAGGTAAATAGTATATATCGGAATTATGTAAATTGTGTTGAAGAGATCCCGCAGTTGTTAAAAAACTTGCTTGCTGGGAGCTTCTGTCGCGTGCGCTGCGTAAACCAGCGGAGATACGCTAAAATTATGTACTAGAGAATTGTAGATCTATTAAAATACTACGAAAAAGTCCGCGATAGCATGCCTCTATCTCTTATGGTTAACTCACAATAACTACTTTTAAAATATATAATTATGTTTTAAATATAATATTTGAATTCTAGAAAAAAATTGTGAAACGCTGATTTCCACGCGGGGAGCCGCTGGCACAGCTAGTAATATGATATATCAGAAATGGTGCATGAAACAAATTGCATGGTGGTCCGTTCGCGTCAAATATTATTCAACGCAATTTGCATTTTAGATTAGATTTATATTCATCGCTTTGATTTGTGTAATTTTAGTTTCGTTTTATTTCAAATTAAATTCTTATTACTAAACAAGCGGGCAACCCAGCGACAGTTTGATAGAATGAGAATAATAGTCATCACAAATTATTAATGATGACTATTTTTGAGTTTTAATATATTCGTGCTTGCGGGTAAACCTGAATGATATATTCATTCAAATAGAGTGAGCAGAGAGGGAACGAAGGGAATGATATTACCACGTGATTGAAAAGGTTTCTGAATATAAAGAATTAATATATTTTTTACTTCAAATAAAGCGTTGAATTTTTTGAAATTATTAGGAAGCCGCGGAGCATAATCTTAAAGATATACTAAAAACTAATATTGTTAGCTATTAATACCCTTTTACTGTGAATGTAAAACTGGCTGTCAGCGACATACGCATCAAGTTTTCAGCCAAATTTTGCCAAGGTTTCTAAGGGGAGTGGTAATTTAAACAAATATTATTTCGCCACATATCTTATGAATGAGGTCGTAAGCTGACGTCCAGAGCAGATTTGTAAAATGGCTGGCGAAATACAGTTTCAAAAATCAATCTGACCAAAACTGAACACATTTCAGTGGTACCTTCAAAATTTCCCGATTACCTTATTTTACTATACAATAGAAGCGTGTTTTGAAACAACACTAATTTTTGCTTCATTATCATCCTCCTGCCCTTATCCCACTCTAAGTGGGGTCAGCACAACATGTTAGAAACATATTGTCACAATTTGGCTACGTATTTTACGACCGGCCGCCTGCCTGATGTCAACTTACCTTAGTTGTATTTTACGACCCCTCTGTAAGAAAGAGGGTGGTCTATTCTACTCAACCGGATACCACACGGTGGTTCAACTTACTTTAGTCGCCTCTTACGACACGTCGGTAATAAATCAGGGTGGTCTATTCTATTTAGCCGGATACAACACAGCGGGTCAACTCACTCTAGTCGGCTTTTACGACACCTTAGCAAGAAATGAGGGTGGTCTATTCTACTCAGCCGGATACCACACGGCGGGTCGACTTACCTTACTCGCCTCTTACGGCACCTCGGTAAAAAATGAGGGTGGTATATCCTACTCAGCCGGATACCACACGGCATAACACTATTTTTTTCTTAAAAATAGTACATGTACAGATTAGACATTTCAACGATTTTATTACATGTATAGATAGAAGATATAAACAGGTATAACACGGTTGAAAAAAAAGATAACAGTACATATAATAAGACATCACCGATACATTTTTATTAGACACTAATACCGTTACATCTAGGTAGTGAGATGTTCAGTTAATAAGCTTAAAGTTGAATGTGTTATCAACAGATTTCAGCCCTTACCCCTATTAACTGGGGGATTAGGTACATGGCGCTTTACCTAAATGCGGGTTTGAGGTCTACCCGCACCGCAACCAAATAAAATTAATTAAAACTTATGCCCTTTAACCCTTTGTTAACAATTTTAACGAGGCCGATAACTAACAAAATGTGTGAACTTTTTGACAAGTATGTTAAGCATTATGACTACAAATGGACTAGATTTTAAGGTTGACCTAATCTAACAGCTCTCAGAATTCAGTTTCGATTACAACAATGACGGTTCAACCAAACTATTTATTAGGCGTTACTTTTTAGAGATCCATGATACAAAAGTAATAATAAAAATTATTTTGCTATAATCCGCAATACAGTAAATATATATAGTGCTAAATGTCCGGAATCCGTTAACAGATAGTCCACTATAGCAAAATAATTTGTATTATTACTTTTGAAAAATATTTATACTAATGTATCATACCAAAATATACATACTAAATAATAATAAAATATATATGAACGTATTTTTTATAAATAATAAATAAATATATTCGGGATTTTTTAATTTCCTATGTTTAATAATAACGTATGATAGTCCAGCGGTGAGACCGTACGACTCTTTCAAGAGGGTCACGAGTTCAAACACCGGGCAGACATCAATGAGTTTTTTTTAAATCTTATGTGTCTTATTGATATCTATCACACGCTTTTCGGTAAAGGAAAACATCGTGAGGAAACCTCCATAACTCTAGAGAATTCTATTGATATGTGTAACCTACCAATCCGCATTGGAGCTGCGTGGTAGGTCTTAGCTACAACCCTTCTCTCCTAAAATGGAGTGAGGAGGCCTATGCCCAGATGTGGAATAGTAACTAGCTGTTAGCTGGTGTACAATTTTATAAATATTGGTACATTGTATTAGATGCAAAAGCGCAACTGTCTCACAGATTTTTGCATTTATGGTATTAGTTATTGATGCGTAACTTTATGAGTTTTATTTTTCGGAAATTGACAATATGCCGTTAGCCGAAGTGGCTTTTACAGCGTTATCGGGAGATATGGGGCGAGCGTAGAAGCATCGTAAGGGGAGAGGCAAGCCTCAAGAAAGACTCGTAACATCATTGAACGTCGCCTTAAGGGTTGCCTCCTATGAGGTCGAACCTCGGTTTAAAATGACGCGTCGTGGAAGTCTATGATCGGGCATGACTTTATAAGTTCAACGTCTTTATGAATTTATACAAATTTTGTCATACAAGGGGACAATTTATTCCGTGACAGTCCTAAAGATAACCATAAAAACCTATTTTCATGGATGTCACTTACGGACCTACAATTTACATTTAAACCCAAAATACATCAAGCTCGACACGACATATTACCAAAACTCCACCTTTTAAAATATATCATCAGATACATTTGTCAATAAGAAACCAAAATAATATAATCCTTGAAAAAGAAAATTCACAATAAATACATAATAAGAAATATATGGGACACTTACACTATACACGGTCGTCCCCAATGTAAGTAATTTAATACTTATGTTATGGACGACAGAGAACTGGTAAATATATACATATACAGTTTTAAATACATACTTAAATACAAATATGCACCCAGGCTCGAAGAACCAACAAATCTTGGCCGAGCTGAAGGCAGAGTCACTGCGAACTGCGACAACGGGTCAGTCATATAATAACAATAGTTTTTACATTTTTGAAATTGCGTACTGTAAGTTTAGATTATTAAACTTTTTACATAATTCAAACAATCCGCCTTAGAAATTTTATTGAATGACCATTTTATACTCTTCAATTACAGTTCTAAAGTATTGAAACAGAAAAATCTTCAAGTTATATTTGCTTTTTTGCAAGTTAGCGTAAAACTAGTTCACGGAGAACAAACTGTAACCCTTAAAAATTTAGGTTATAAAAAGAAAGAGTGTAGCCTGGCCAAGCCCTACAGCATTGACAGTGTTGCTCGTAGGTCGGCAGGTCAGCTGGAGGGGAGGCCGAGTGGGTGGGGGTGCTGCCATGGCAACCGCGCCCCACAACACGCCGCCGTGGCGCCAACCGTTCTATACCGTGCTTATTATATATGTATGTTTTATGAGTTTGTTGGTAACATGGACTGCAACATAGGTGTGGATAAACAGCGCGCTCGGAAAATAGTACGTACCTGCCTTTTTAATATTTAAAAAGTGTACGTATAGCTGTTCTCTGTGTGTAACTAGCACACTACATAACCGTGTTGAACTCTACAGTTTTGTTTTTTCAAAAAGACAGTGTGTGTATTCTTTAATCCTATTATTATACTCAATAGCAGAATATAATAGATCATCCTCATTTCTTACCGAGGTGTCGTAAAAGGTGACTAAGGTAAGTTGACCTTCCGTGTGGTATCCGGCTGAGTAAAATAGACCACCCTCATTTCTTACCGAGTTGTCTTAAAAGGCGACTAAAGTAATTTGACCCGCCGTGTGGTATCCGGCTTAGTAAAATATACCACCCTCATATCTTACTGAGATGTCGTAAAAGGCGACTAAGGTAAGTTGATGTCAAACAGGCGCCTGGTCCCAAAATAACTAGCCAAATTATATAACAACATGTTGTGCTAACCCCACTTAGAGTGGGATAAGTGCAGAAGAATGATGATGGTGATATTATAATAGCACAGCCCGTTAATCAATCATTAACAGGTGAAGACTTGTCACACTGAAAAGTAATTTGAATTTTACGAGTGAAATAACATTTTAAAATGTTTTTATTAAAGGAACTATTTAACGGACTATTACTCTCATCCCACTTAGACTTAGATCTTAGACTTCTCTCTCCTTTTTCCTTTTTCTCTTGCCTAGAGAGAAGAATTTAAGCTTAGACCCACCACGCTACTCCAATGTGGATTGATAGATCTGGTCCAGTCTGGACTAGCCAGGTATATGTAATTTTCCACACAAAATATTTTCCTTCACCTAAAACGTGTTATAAATTGCACATGACAATTAGGCGGATAAGTTTTAATATAAAATTTAATAGTGTCTGCCCGGGGCTCAAACCCTTGACCTCTCAGAGAGAGGCACATGATCTCACCGCATGATTAAGACTAGCTTAAGAACCATAAAATATATTCTTTAAATCAACGGTAACTAAAAAAGATTTAAAAATAGTTTTTATAACAAAATAAAATTGAAGACCACAATATTAGGAATGGCATCGCACTAAACTATCTTAGAAACGTCCTTTGTATAACTAAGTACCACCACGAGATAAATTATTTACAGGAACAAAACAAATATAGAAATGCATACTAAGAAAATTATAAGTAAAACGATATCAATTTTGTTGAATGGCCTAATAAAATAAGAAGTGTTTTTAGAAATAATAAAAGACTTTCCAGAACCATGGAAATAGTCATAATTTTGAGTAAATATTGATATATTGAGATATTTTATGGCTCTAAGAACGATAGACTTTTTAATATTATCTTTATAACTTAAACGGTCTTCATTCGAAAACATCGATTCGTTACTCCATTCGGATGTGACAGAAGAAGAAATGTATATTTCGTTCAAATTTATTATTGGTAAATTTTAAAGTTTCGCGATTCATACTTATTATTATATAAATAAACGGGTCACATCGCGACAAAATCTAGTTTTCTTTTTACAAGCCTCGACGTTCAAGGTGTGCAAGAGACCTTACGTGGATTGTGCGTTTCATTGAGGGTAGATGAACAAAATAATGACTGAGTACTCGGGAACGAAGACATCGCAGCGCTCCATTCAGTTCGATACCACTGCGGATTCAACTCTGCTGATACTTCGAACCTTGTAAAAAGGTAACTTGATGTGACTCGTTTATTTATATAATAATATAAATTTATGATTTACCAAATCTTGTATTGAAACGCAGCGTCGGTCGACCCACTACGAGTTGGACTGATGAATTTAAAAAGGTTACGGGGAGCTTCTGGATCCAAGCGGCACCAAATCGTGTGGTGTGGAGATCCGGTGAAGAGACCTATGTTCATCGGTGGAAGGAGAGAGTAGAGAAATCTTGTCAGTATTACATGTCAGTATTAATCAATCCCGCGTTAACCCATGGATAACCCATGGATAAGATAATACGACTTTATTACGCTCCGATCAATATAGTTTCCATTCTACGACGTAGAACATCGTTATTACCGGAAAAGTGTCCAGGTAGTTTATCATGATCTATTCATTATTGCAGAGCCGACGAGATTGGTTACCTATTCTTACGATGAGCGTAATTGTCACACTTTCACTTGCTTGAGTGCCGATATGTAAGGAATCAGTGGAACGATTAATTTCCTATTTACGAGTAGGTTATTGATAGTTTATATCAATTGTGGTTATTTCTGTCTCTCGTTCTTTCTTAAACCAATGGATGAGGGATTTTTCACGCCATGCATGATAGTAACGCTTGCATTCATAGGTTTCTTGCGACCTTTTAGACGTTATCTATGCATTTAGGGAATTACCCTGGCTGTTGAGGATGGTGAAATGCACTCTTTACGAAATACTGCAATAACAGCAGCTTTACGATCCGGAAAGCTCAAAGCCTAAATACTGTATTAACGTTCATTCAGCTAGTAAATCCATTGGATGTACTCTTTTTATCATCTCCATAGGGAACCATACCAAACGTACCAATGGCTGTCCTTGGTTTATGCAAAATCTCCCTCTATCTCTTAAAAATAGCGCCCGATGATATGAAGATTTCCAAGTGCAAGTTTGAAAATGCAGAGATAAATCCATAGAATTATGATGGATTTATGTTTAAAACATTAAAACATTAAAACAAAAATGGACTTTTAAATATTTGTACATATTTACATTTTTTTTAATACTTTTACATATTTGTTAAAACCAAATACAGAATTTGAAGCATAAGTTTTATCTAAATAATCAATTAATCACTATACGATCAATATGATCGTAAAATGCAAAACAAAACAGACCCTTCTTAGTTAATTATATTTACTCGATAAACATTAACAGTATATTCAATTATTCTATCCGGCAGAAGAAATACTCTAATTCCTTCGAAAGTGCGCATTTCGGGGAGTTATAAGGACATAATGATGTAATTGGTGCTATAAAAGGCAGTTTGCTCAAGGCAACCATTCGTATAACAAATTTTGTACGGGTAACCATTCGCCACACGCATAGGCTTAATGCTAGCTTTGGGAAAATAGCTCAAGACTCACTTTGAGTAAACATTAAAAAGAAATACTCGGAAACTTTATATTGTCCTAAAGATAATAATTTTTTTTTGGTCATATACAAATTTTTTTATCCAAAAGTATCCCTTATGGGTTATCGCCGCCCGACGGGGATGAGCAACGGGTATGTCGTACTGTAGTCAACAAAAAAACCTGAGTGCTCTGTTACGCTGCTCGTGGTGAGAACTGGTTACCGTTGTACATTGCTCCCATCCTCTCCAGCAGTGACACTGAACCCCAAAGTATCGGGACCACCAGATGTATAGACCACCTTGGGGATATTCTCCGGTGGGCGTCCGATAAACACCCGAAAGTCTCAGAGCGGCAAGCAACATTCGAGCCTAGCCTAATAGTCACATCATGTCATTAAGAATCCTATATAAATTATTTTAATCATTCCACATCAATATTTATTTTAGTTTAGTTTCGTATCGAGTAATGTCAACGTACTGCAATAGGAATGAAGTGAAACCGCGTGCTACACGCATGCTTCACCATTAAAACGTTTCAGGCTGTCGCACCGCCCACGCAACGAAAATAATAACACATTTTATTTATGAAGATTTTTTCCTTTTCATAAGAAAACATGTACAACGTATTTATAACCTTTCCGTGACTCGGTTGTGTTTTTTTGTTGACGCCTTAAGTTAAAATATTATTTCAGAGTGATACTTTCTCTTTGTTTAAAGTAATATTTTATTCTGTCGGAGGTATTAACCTTATAGCCACAAGTTGATTGTGAAATGTGTTTTGTTTATTGGTGGTTCAAAATAACCACTACGAGTTTATGTACCCCTGTTCTCTTTTGGGTTCAATAACTGTAGGATACCAAAGCACGCAAGCAAGCAAAAATAAATCAAAAATAACTGATTACCCCGTATATGATAGAACCTATACATTTCCAAAAATAATTCAGTCAATGTATGGCATATATTACGCGAAGATTATGCGAAGAGACTAATATACTTAAGTGAAATAATGTATCAAATAAATTGACTTATGCTGTTGAAATTGACTTCAAAACCATCTAACTCATTTGCTCTAGACTATACCAGACTACAGATATAGCCTTAAATTATAACATCTACGTGTTTTAAATAATCAAAGAGTGCTTTAATAAGCTAAAAGTATACTAGTTATACTATTAGCTTACCATACTTAAGAGATATAATGTGAAAATGATATTAAAAAAAATTATCATACATAAAACCTCATTAGGTAAATCTTATATATAAAATTCTCGTGTCACAATATCTGTTACCATACTCCTTCGAAACGGCTTGACCGATTTTTATCAAATTTTTTATGCATATTCAGTGGTTCTAAGAATCGGCTACTATCTATTTGTCATATCTCTATTGGTTATATAGATTATTATAGAGATATTGGTTGTCCAATCTTAACATTTTTTTTAATTTTTTTGGACAAAATTTTCATCTTCTTATAATCATCATTCTTCTGCCCTTATCCCACTCTAAGTATGGTCGGCACAACATGTTTTAAGCATGTTGTAAAATGATTTGGCTAGGTATTTTACGACTAGCCGCCTGCCTGACGTCGACTTACCTTAGTCGCCTTTTACGACGCCTCGGTAAAAAATTCATCTTTTTATAAGGTAGACTAGAAATTTTCTAAAAATAATTTATATGGCACAACAACGTTTGCCAGGTCAGCTAGTTTAAATATATACATGTAGATTCATTCACGGACTGTTCGATAACTGCTTTTGCAACAAACAAATAGAAAAGTAGACGTGCACACCTAACATGAAAACTGTTAATGTGATAATTGTGGTTTGAAATATTAAGCATGCTCTCGTCATATAGCGGGGATATGCTCCGTCAAAACATGAATGCCTAACTAATTCAACAACTGAAAATTTAACTCAACACGTTAAAGCTAACCTCTGGAGCTTCAAAGTTATTTTAGTGTTTGAAATTGCTTCTCTGTAAGTGTTTACCCTCTAAATCTACGGACTCGTTTGTATATATATTATTCACACATTTTAATTAAACTTAACAAACGCCTTTCCAAAAAAAATTATATAGTATTTATGTGCATTCGCCGTCTGTCTGCACTTTTTTTATTGTTATATACATAGTCCTCTAAATAAAATAATATTAAAATCTATCATAATCTTAAATTTAAATGTGTATTACTTATATGTATAATTCATTACATACCCTAACGCTCTACTTCTGTTATTGTTTCACGATCATCTTTGTCTATTCTCTAGGCCTCTTGATTGTTCAGGTAATCTAAATGACTTATCCTTTAGATTATTTATACTTTAGAGTGTTAAAAGTCTGTGGTGTGATAAAATTTGATATTTCGTTCTTTGTGCAAAGATGCTTTATTTAATTTATTTTAACAATTTGCACTCTAACTGCAATCTATTATCGAAGAGCAAACCACTTTCTTTATTTTTTCTCTAAAGTATATTAATACTAAAGTACAAGTAAAGTACTACTATAATATTAGTACTATAATTGTAACAACTATTTTTAATAAAGATCAAAATTCAACAGAAAATCGTCAAACAACGGTTTTCGATTATTTGATTATTCGGTATTCGGTATTAAAAAATCTGCTTTCTAGAACGTCTTTAGATGGTCTCAGTTTATATTAAGGTTCAGATTTGATTTGTATATTTTATAGCGTTTTATAACGTTGCTGCATGAAAAAAACTTTTACGAGAAAAACAAATAATAATAATCTAGGGTCGTATAGAATAGCATCGTACCTTTTTATTTTTCCACTATGGTAAAGTTTGGGTAGTCATAATGAAATATAAAGTCATAATGTATGTTGTATACTACTTTCAACTGTAAAAGGTAACAACGATCGGTAGTTGCTAAACCGTCGCCGGAAATTGATCCACGGGTCAGCGCGCGCGCACACAGGAAATGAAATCGCGTCAAACACACATTGGCCTATTGTGATTTGTCTTGCATTAAGTGTATTGTTATCGATTACATTTTTTATTGAGAAAAGGTGAGCTCCTGGATACGATCTCGCATCGCGGAAACCGAATGATGCAATCTCAATTGGTCATGTAATATTTATTCTTTTTTATACTGAACATGCTCGCACCTGAATTCGTGCCATCCCTTTTTAAACCTTACATATAAGTGTATAAAAAAATAAATATTTGCTTACAATATAAGTATAAAACATACAAATAATAGCAGCTCCGCCCACGTGGAAATCTGTGTATTTTATTGAAATTTTGAACATCAAAGTACCTATAGTTATTAGAGACATGCAGTCGCGCACTTTGTAATATTTTTGTATATCTACAACTCTCAAGTACATTAGTGTATCTCTGTTGGTTTACAGGGCGAACGCGACTAAAGCTGCCAACAGGCGAGCCTTTTTTCAACTGTGCGACCTCTTCAACACAATTTAATTACATAAAATCATAATGCACTATTAACTTAAACCTTCCGGAAGAATTGCATTTCCTCTAAGTACCTTTAAACCGTACAAAAATCCATTATGAAAAAACTCAATCACATACAGACAGACAGCTTTTGGGGACTTTGTTTTATAATATGTATATATAGATAAATCATTTTTATTTTTATTTTATTTATTGATAGGATAACCAACAAGACTTAATTATAATATTCTATAAATACTATAAAATACTCTGCAAAACATTTGATGAAATGTAGTTTTAACACTTTGAGCAGGGCAACGTTATGACTTCTTTGTGTGCTTAATGCCGTAGTTTTTAAGGTTATATATTTGATATAAAGAATATCAAAGATTTTGAAATAAGTAATTCAGTAAACTAAACAAATGTAAGCTTTTCATCATTTAATGCCAACATATGTGGCGTAATATTCTTACCATGTACTAAACAACACCTATTAGAATAATGAATGCATATATATTAATAATAACGAGTTATTTTTTTAGAGTAACTATGCTCTTAACTGCCGATAAACTGCGTGCAAAACTTTGTCGAAAGGTATATTTGTCCCTTTTCTTGTATAGATTCACTAGAACAAATATACATATACTCCAGTAACGTTCCAAGTCCTTTACTTTGACCAAAACATATCTCTAACCGAGAAAGCAAGATCAAACAACACGACAGTGACAATCATAATCGCAGTCGTTTAGCAATGCCAATCGATTTTTCTTTACGCAAATAAGTTAAAATTTGACTGCTTATGCGCTCTCCGCGAAAACAATCAGCTTTTTTTGTTTTAAGCCGCCCTAACCAGTATTTATTTCTAAGACCCTGCAGGTCTTCTGCACGAGATGAACTGAGTCTATGATAAGAATGAACATTGAAACAGATGACATCGTATCATAACAAAGGTCTGTGAGAAAAACGTTAATCCGCCATCGTAACTCTTCATTTTGTCTGTTGCTTCTAAAGTATAATATTTTTTTTGTGTTGGGTTGTTTTCCAATAATTATATTACTGATACCCAAACTGTGGCATGTAGTTTATTAATATTATGAGCTTAACGATAACGGAAAACAACTGGTTACAAAACCTTGAGCGAATTTCAGGTACATATATATAAACATTAGAATTGAGTCATCTAACTAAAACAGCGGAAATTGGAAACAACAATGAAAATTAGCTGTACCTACAACTTATTTCCACTTTATTTTTATAAATAAAGCATGACGCTTACGCCCAGTTGTGAGATATTAACTGGCTGCTTCTTCAATAATTATATTACAAAAAGCCCGTTGATTTCGGTTACGGTATAGCAGTTAGCGGATTTGAAATCGCAACCGGTGCGAACTACATTAGGTCAGCGATGCGTTTCGCACTGTTAGCCACGCATCCGCTCTTACCACATACCGACGCAAGCGAAAACAATACTCCATTTTTAACACATATTACTTAAATATAATAACTTTATAACTATCATTTTCTATTCTCATTACAGAACGTCGCAGGGAGTAGCTGGATTTAAACATGCGGAGTGATATCCTTCAAAGAGATGTATTTATAAGTTGATTTTCTTTGCCCATTAGCAGTTGATATAATTTTATTTCTCCTGTAAATATATTGATATTTATTGAAGTAACGGTAACCATAATTGAGAGGACTTTGACTTCATAGAATTCGGACATGGCCTCTATGGCTCGGGGTGCACGTTAAGTAGCTGGGTCCTTTTTTGTCATTAGTCCTCTTCTAATATTCCCGCATTTGACTTAGCAAAAAGTCAAAGTAAAGCTCAAAAAATTAAGGTTTAATTCCAAATGGGCCATGGTTCCGGGCAGTAATATATTAGCCGAAAGAAATCGGTGTTTTTGCATTCGCTACGTTTTCTTTAAATCCGATTTAGTTTTACCTCATATTGAGAAGGACTGAGATGCGTTATCATCCTAATTTATTGGAGTAACCACTCCGCACTGGAAATCACAGCATTCATAGATCCATTATTAGATCCAACGAACTCTAAAATGTGGCTGGGAACCACTGCATCTAAGAAAAAAAATCGTATGGCGTGTAATTCTTTAACTGAATATCCACAGTTTGAATAGTAAGAAGAAAGATACTACGATCTATTTGCTTATGCGATTCTATAGTTTGTCAAAACATGTTGAAATGTACGTAAAAAAAATCCTTAGCAGGATTCTATTTTTTTATATTGCAGTACTAAAACTCAAGGTAAATTATAAGCACACATACATATTTAAATTTACCATGGTATAGATATAGTTACGCAAAAGCATGCATAGCGCTGTAATTCTTACTAATACTTATTTCTTATTCCGTCATTACCTAAATCATTATTTCAAATTAATGTACATAATACATTGTTTACATCAAAGACAAAGTAGCGTTAGAAATGAAAAAAAACCTCAATTACCGACGAGCACGCGAACCACTCCCTGTTACTATATTAAGGTTAGGGTTACCAGGTGATGTCATTTGCGGAATAATCAATTCATTTTGTACTGTAAGAATAGTTATTTAAACCGTATCTACCTTTTGGATCTGTTCTAACGACTAAAGACAATTGAGAAATACATTTCTTACATACCTAAAAACCTACCATAGCCATCATCGAAATGAAGTAGTCAGAATTTATACTAGAAACATAAACTTAATAATACGGCTTAATCTTCAGCGACGCTAGGGTTCAAATTATAAAAAAGGAAAAACACATGCCACTGTTTAATCTATTTCCTCATAAATTGTTTACAAATGAACTCAAACCTTTTTTTTCGAACTGACTGTGTGCTGTTAGCCCTAACGGCTTTTACAGCGTCACCGGGACGGGCTAGCGCAGAACCAACGTTGAGGTTGCGAAGTGCAGAGAGTAGAGCGCAGAAGCTCCTGTGAGGCCGGACCACGGCATAGGGCGATGCGTAGTGGAGGGCTGATGGTATGACTTTGATTTGTCATTGCGACGTCGGAAGGGTGGTGAGAAGCCACGACCGACCGACGTCAGAAAACGGGGACCTCGTCTTCGCCGGCGAAGACGCTGTGTGTGTGTATTACATGTTTCTGTGTTTGCGATCGTTATATAATCTTCAGGATCATACAGGACGCCTTTTGGACTTGAATACAATCAGCATACGGCCAAAACAGTAACTAATATTTGACATTCTGTATTAAATAAACCAAAAAAGAAAATAAGAATATGAATTTTATGAAACCAATTAAACGTAAAGAGCTTTTCACAAGTGTTCTGTATTAGGCATAAACACATTAGTATTTTGTAAATAAGGAGCGAAAGCGAAACTTTACTAAATCTTTCCAGTATTCCAATATACGGTAAGGTACCCTACCTATAAAGGTTTCATAAAACGAATACTAAGGCATTTTATAGTGAAAAAAATGTCGTTGCTATTGTGCCAATTCGCATAAGCTGAAAAGCTTCGACCTACTGAGCAGTCCCTTCTTCCCTTTTTCTCTTCTATCCAAGGAGGAAGGAGGTTCACCCAATAATAATGTCGTCTATACTATTTTCAAAATAAATCAAATATACATTAGTAATAATAAATTATTTAGACAATTAAATATTCTCTTCAATTTAAAAAATTCGCGAAATTGAGCACGGCTTGCTTACTCAACCACTTTTTCCGCCTCTTTTCTTGAGAAAAGAGGCGGAAAAAGTGGCGGAAAAACTGTATCTCCCAATCAATGTTATATGAAACTGGAAGGTTTGAACCTTCCAGTTTCATATAACATTGACTGGGAGATACAGTGAATATAAACTTGTTATTATTAAATAATAATTATAATTGCTATTATTATTTATAAATTTATTAATAATTCTACTTTTTAAAAAGCTTCCCAGAGCACGAAGGACTTATAACAGGCCTATTCGGGAGAAAACGGTGCATTCAAATTGCAATTACCTCACTTTCTCGACTTGAGGTCATTGTTCAAATCGCTAAAAGTTTCTTTTTTTACACAAGTATAAATAAGAACGGGTGTAATTATTGGAGCTTACCAATCAAAACAAGACTTTATGTTTTACAAGCAAAACATCAAGTCTTACTGATCTTATTTTAACTGTTACCAAAATGTGGGGTTGTGGAAAAAATAATTTCACGTTGTACCAACCACACCTTTGTTGGGCTTCCTGTCAATTCGTTCAAGTTATCACTTTGTCAAGGAAATGTGTAGGCAAATAGATGCTAATGTGTTTCCTATAACTTTTACCTCATGATAATTTTTTATGATAAAAAGCTTAAATACTTTTGATGATACGTTAGCTAGCATGTCTTTCCCAAAATGTCTCGATTATTAATAAAACTTAAAAGGACCGGGAAATTTGTAACTCAAACTATCAACGCAGATTAAATTAAAACGTACAATGAATTTGAATAAAATTTATCATCGTATCAGGACTCACTAAAAACATACACGGGTAGAGCCCTTGAAAAATATTCCCGACCGAGAAAGTGAAAAATATCATAACAGGAATTTACTATAGAGTGGAAGACATGATATGATGTTGTTATTGCTTGTTGTATTCAAATTTTTATGAACGTAGTAAATAGTATGGCGATACAAAAAAATAAGAAGAGATGACTGGACATATTGTAATATTTAGGTCCGACTTATTCTTATTTGTCTTTAATTTATGAGCTTTAACTGTTTTGCGTAGTTTTGCGTTTTTTAATGGGATTTTCATGTCATACACTACTTCTAGTTCGGAAAGCTGTTCCTACCGAGACGAACCAGCAAGAATCTCGGCGATTATGCTTTTCAAAGAATAATTCTTATTACTAGTTACATATAGTTATTAATGTCTTGTACAGGGTCGAAGAGTAGCTATATCAACACATTCTTATCATCTAAGTAATCCTCAAGAGTATAGTAGGGTTGCTATATCAGCCTCTTTTTAACAGTGTTTTGAAACTACAAGCTGTGATAGCCTAGTGGTGAGACCGTGGGACTCTCTAGAGACGACATAGGTTCAAACCCCGGGTAGGCACCAATGAGTTTTTCTATTAAAACTTATGTGTCTAATTGATAATTGCAATTTATCACACGCTTTTCGGTGAAGGAAAACATCGTGAGGAAACCTGCATATCTCTAGAGAATTTTCTAGGGATATGTGTAACCTACCAATCCGCATTGGAGCAGCGTGGTAGGTCTTAGCTCCAATCCTTCTCTCCAAAAACGGAGAGAGGAGGCCTTAGCCCAGCAGTGGGCATAATAACAGGCTGTTACTTTACTTTTTTTACTTTACTTTGAAACTACTATAATGGCAAAGCTAAATATTGATTACGAAATTTTATTATAGACTGTTATACCCAAAACCACAAACGACTTATGTCAGTTCCTACTTTGTCTATTAGGCGGATTAGATAGTTTACGTATAATGAACCACTATAAGTACGGTTATTATAAAAACTAATAAATTAAAATTAAAGTACTTCTTATCAATACGCATAAAAACGACGGTATTTATTTATTTAAATAAGTAAGTGGCGATATCACACGGTAAAATAAATAAAAATAAACTGTGTTTTTAACATAATTTATGTTGTTTGATCATATACCTAATGTCATTATTACAGTATTTTCAATATTTCACGATAATTTTAATATGAATGAATGCGTTAATTACTATTACCCATTTCGTATATGAATATATTTTGGTTGAGATATAATTGCAATTTATTATTAACTCGACTAACGTTAAGTAGGTAAAAATTATATGCAGAATAAAAGGTTGACGGTTGATGGATGACGTATGATGACATCATAAACCTTAAAGGTGTTACGCGACGTTAAAGGAAATCTTAAATTCTTATTCGATTTGAGATCAGATATTATTTAGTCTAAAGCTGACAAGTAGGGTGGCTAAAAAAAATCAATTTATTTAATTATCATCGCATACATATAGCATTCGTAATACGTGAACATAACTTCTATAGAAAGTTTATAAGAATAAAGATAAATTTTACAATAAATATTTTTAAATTTATTATAAATAAAGTAATACTCACCAAATGCCTTTCCAGGCGATTTAATTCAGTATAATAAATACGATAATGCGTATGTTAAAGTCACCAAAATAGTTATAAAACGTTATGTAATATACTCTAATCAAAAGTGTATTCAATGTAAAAGTTTCATTAATTCTACAGGCACAACAATGATATGTATTTTGTTGATTTTATTTAAAACTAAGTCATTGACATGTCCTAAGCACAGATTCCTCGCACGTTTGTTATAAGCATGGTCCAAAACAATGTCTACAAAAACATTTCAAAGTTCAAAAGTTCACACTCATTGTTGATTCGAAAATCCATTTTTCACGACACATTTATTGAATATATTTAAAATCACTTATAGTCACGGTTAAAGTTATGGCAGCTAATTAGATTTTTAGGAGATATTGTAAACGAAAATACCGTCTCACTGTTTAGAGTAATAAAAGTTCTTGCAAAATGTGCTTTCGGAAAATGTTTGCTCAGTAGTTTTGTCGTTGTATAAGGTTAAATAGTGTATAAATCCATGTTTTAGCGTCTTAGATGTCAAAATTTCGCACATGCGCAAATAGTATGTTTTGACTTGACACGCTGCGAAAACGAGAGGTCGATAAAACAGCTCACTCACAGCAAACATGGAAGCGGGAATCGCAACAATATAGGCTCAATTGTCTAGATTTTGCCCCAGGCATCAACCTTATGTAGATGGAATGAAAATATGAGTAAAAGCGAGCTACAATATAATATAATGTAATGTTGTATTATAATATAATGTAAGTAAGTAAGTAAGTAACAGCCTGTTACTATGCCCACTGCTGGGCTAAGGCCTCTTCTCTCCGTTTTTGGAGAGAAGGATTGGAGCTAAGACCTACCACGCTGCTCCAATGCGGATTGGCAGGTTACACATATCCCTAGAATTCTCTAGAGATATGCAGGTTTCCTCACGATGTTTTCCTTCACCGAAAAGCGTGTGATAAATTGCAATTATCAATTAGACACATAAGTTTCAATAGAAAAGCTCATTGGTGCCTGCCCGGGGTTTGAACCTATGTCGTCTCTAAAGAGTCTCACGATCTCACCGCTAGGCTATCACAGCTTTAATATAATATAATATAATGTAAGTGTAATATAATTAGTGTAATTGGATTTTATCCGTGCTAATTATTATTAAATAAATAAATAAATAAATAAATAAATACAAAGGTTTTCCATATTATGTCAGAGTCGCCCATTCAATGTTTCAACTAATTTTCAAAATTAAAACCAAATCTGTATCAAAAGTTGCAAATACATTTTATTGTTGTGTTAATTAAAGCTAATTTTTACCAACTTGATACCAAATAATCAGCGAATAGTATCATAATGATATGATACAGGGCTATTAGCAAAATTCAGTAGGTATTGTGAAATAGTGATACGTGCCCGTCAGTATATCACCATCTCCTTACGCCAATCTAAATTCATGTTCTAAACACAATCCAAACCGCAATGAATAAGAGATTTAGTATCATAACCAACACATTTCGTAAACGAGGCAGTATTACGTTGCACAGAACTGGGATTAATAAATGCAGGATGTAATATACTGTGACGAGGTGTATGGGAGCGATTGGAAAAGTATAAACGCCTGTCGAACTTGCAGCCGTCAAAAATACCAACAAACATTTACATATTATTATTTTGCTTAAAATATAGTAATTCATAGTAATATTATAGTTTTCTGTCCGTCTGTATAATCTTAGTCTATTTATTACGCATTCAAGTCGAATCTGCAGCACCAATGGTGATGAAATTTTATAAAAATTGCAACTTATATACCGGGCTAACTTTTAGTATAAAAAACCCTTATTATCTTCGGGAAGAAGAAAATACGTATAGCACCTAATTGTGGGTATTGTAACACTTAAATTGTGGGGAACAAATAATTGCTGCTTAAATTAAATATTTCAAAATTTATAAAGACATTCCAAATATAATATAAATTAATATGGAATAATAATTATTAATATTCTTAAATTCATACTATTGAATATTTGAATTATTAATATTCATATAATATTCTAGCACATATGACACTTAAAATCAGGAAGAAAACAAAATCGAAACTTTAAGGTCCAGTATTCACTAAAATGGAGAGGCGAGGAGATGGGTTTTGAATACCAATCAGATTGTGGAAATGTCGTGTGGAAAATCTCTCCTCTCCGCTTTGCTGGATACTGGGCCTTATTATGGTTGATAGCGAATGGCAAACTTCGATCTGGGTAAACGTTGCGATACGGAGGACAAATTAGCCGAAAAAGACAATATGTAAGGTTCAATTGTCATTTATCTGATTTATCATTTATTTATCTTAATACTTGTGTCATGTGTAACAGACAACAGGTAAATGCATACATATATAAATTTAAAAACATACTTATATACACTTTTAGAAATATATTTATATACACTCAGACTCGAAGAACTAACAAATTGTTAATAGTAAACTAGTGAGTGGCTTTCGGCAGGAATCAAACCCGGGACCTAGTAGCTGGATTCATTCCTCATCGTTCTAAGAATCGATGAAGTGACATACCGTACCCGCCGGACCCTACCGATGATTTATAGCACCGCGAGCAGCGACTGTTTAACTTTACTATAGTACTATACCGCCATAGTTATTATCAGTGTTGCAACAAAGGCTACTCCGTTCCGAACCACCGGAGATCCACAAAGAACAATAAGCCATTAGAGCGAAGACAGTTTATTGCGTGTATTAAAACAATACGTAAGACGCGCCTTAGAAAACTGATTATTGATATACTTGTATAATTGCAAGATATAACCTTGCAGTTATTGTTACTCCAAGTTACGAAATATTGTTTAGCGTACTCACATAACCTTCGTGTTTTGCACTTATTCAATTTTGTGTAATATAGAGATCGAGCACAAGACGGATAAAACTATAAGAATGTAATGAAAAGAGTGCATCCGAAGTTTAGATTTGAAACTTTTTTCATTTAAACTTCTATATAATATCTATAGTTGTTTTTATAATGGTAGACATATCTTAAACATAACAGCTCAACAAGACCCTATTGATCACTAATGATTCCTCTCAGTACATGAAGTCCAAGGTCCTGGAACAGTGCGTGTGTGCGTGTCCAAGGCCCTCGAAGGCTCAGAGTCACTCAGCGGGTGATGGAGCGAGCTATGCTCGGAGTATCTCTACGTGATCAAATCAGAAATGAGGAGATCCGTATAAGAACCAAAGTACCTGATACTGCTCAGCGTGTCGCGAAGCTGAAGTGACGATGGGCGGGGCACATAATGTGGAGAACCGATGTAGTTTGGGGCCATAAGGTGTTGGAATTGTGGCTCAGCACCGGAAAACGCACCGTTGGTAGACCTCTACGAAGTGAACTGAGGACTTTAAGGTGGTGGAGAGTCACTGGATCCAAGCGACACATGAGTACTGTAGAGATCTCTTAAAGAAACCTATTTCCAGCAGTGGACGTCTATCGATTGACGAAGAAGAAAAATAATGATTCCTCTCACGTGCAAGTTATGATAAAAGTAACGGCCTGTAATTATCCCACTGCTGGGAATAGGCTTCCTCTCTCCGTTTTTTGGAGAGAAGGATTGGAGCTAAGAACTACCACGCTGCTCCAATGCGGATAGGTAGATTACACATATCTCCAGAATTCTCTAGAAATATGCAGGTTTCCTCGCGATGTTTTCCTTCACCTAAAAATATGTGATAAATTGCAAATATCAATTAGACACGAAAGTTTTAGTAGAAAAACTCAGTGATGCCTGCCCGGGTTTGAACCCATGATCGTCTATCGAGAGTCGCACGGTCTCACCATTGGGCTATCATAGGCTTGAAAGATATGATACATTTGCTCAATTTTTAAATAATTTTTCAATACTTGTCATAATTTACATTTTATTCTATCAAATCCAGTATGTAGCTAAATATCTTACTAAAACCCCATTTATATTATTGAAGATACGTATCAATAGAAAAAACTCGAACTCATCGCATTAAAGCACTCCCTAAAGGATATATTTTCCTATACATGGCAAAACAAGCTTTCCCGCATTACGCATTTACAAACTGGCCGCGAGTCTCGGCGCAATTTCCATTTCACATTAATAATAAAAAATCCGTTGGATATGTTTATATGAATTTGTTTTCAAATGGTCAGTCTGAAATAGATTTCGTAATAATGTATTAACCAGCTAATACATCCTTTGCTTAAATTAATTTTAAAATGATTAATAATATTTATAATACATAATATAATAATTTACATAGATACATAATACATAGACAATTTTACAATACATTTTCAATTCAAATTCAAGTCAAATTTAATTTTACCATCTGTACAGTTAGGATGACTAAAATAGAATAAAGACTCATAAATTTGGGTACCCTATATACCGAATGAGACAATAACAAAAAAGGTAAAATATTAAACAACAACCTGTGGGTACCCGACAGATAATCCCAGATCTGGGCAAATTCTTCTCCCTAAAAGTAAAAAGAACAACGGAAAATGCTTTATGTGAGTTAGTAAGATTGCATATATCGATATAGAATATTTTCAATATATACATGTTAATGATGATTTCCTAGATCACTATACTTTATTGTAATGATATTCGCTGCTAAATGCTGTTGACTTATGAAATAATATCTGCCGAATAACATTTTTTTTTAAATCGGCCTTAGGTAGATCGTTGTTGTTAAATCATAGCAAAAGCCCTTGAACATTCATTGCTAAGTATTTCAATTAGAAACCTGACTCAAATACAATTACGTGCTATCGAAACAATTAGAGCTCTTAGGATCTAGGCTTCCAGGCCAAGTTTCACTTATTAAGATTATCACTCGGTAGTTGGATTCTACGTATATGAAACATGCTCTAAAAAAACTATTTCTTGAGTAAATTGGCATTTAAAATTAATGAGAAATTTAATATCTACTATGTACTTAAATTTTACCTTCAGAGCGGATGACCACTAAAAAATTAAAATTACTATAAGTCACATTTTTTGATTGACGTATTTATCTAAAACGTAGTAAATAAAAAAAATATCTGCAATATAACTCGCTAGATGCTTCTTCAATTCAGTGACGATGATCATGATAATCATAATGGACAAACGGTTTACTTACTTGGATGAGTTCAACCACCTCAACCACAAACTTGGGGCTTGCTACAAATTGGACCCACTAATTAAGGCCATAAATTATCAAATCCTACACTCGCAAAGTTTAGGAATAAATTTTATGAGTATTACATCATAATTTTCATTTTGCTTTGTTTATCATATCATATCATACTAATACTAATATTATAAATGCGAATGTTTGTGAGTATGGATGGATGTTTGTTACTCTTTCACGGCTAATCCGCTGAATCAATATGGATGTAATTTGGCACAATTATTCCTTTTATACCGGAATAACACATAGGCTATAGAAATCCTGTTAATTCTACAGGAATACATTTCTACAGGATTTCTACAGGTTGACATTTTAAAACGCCATCTATTATTAACCTTACAAAGTATTGAGTAAATTACTATGCGCGGCGCACGAAGATTGTTTGGAATTTGTCAGTTTTGAAGGTCTAAAATTTTGGATGTACGAGAAATTAAATATATGTTTTTCAATAATAAGTAAAAAAATTTTTTTATCTAAAGTGATCTGTAACGAAACTTTATGTGGCAGACCAAATTCCACGCGAGCGAAGCCGCGGGCAAAAGCTAGTATTTTATAAAGCGTTCTCAAAAAAGCAAAACGAATGATAGAATTATTTTGCTTTAATCCGCACTTGGTAGGCGTTGGGGCTTAAGCTGCTCACGCTTTTTTTTTATACAGGAAAAAACCCCTTATGGGTACCGCCGCCTGACGGGGACAGACGCCGGTTATGTCGGACTCGCACCGACTAAAACGACCTGTGTGCTCCATCACGCTGCCAATGGCAAGGTCAGGGTATCGTTGTACACATTGCCCTCATCCCCGCCGACAGCAGCTCTGATCCCAGGGAACATGTCCTCTGGGTAGGGACCTCTCGAAAGAGAAGTCCCCCTCAGTTAACCGGTGCATCGGGAGCACCAGATGCACCGACTTCCTCGGGGACCTGTAAGCCAGGCGTCCGATATACCCCATTCGGAACACCCGAAGGTCCCCTGACAGTGCGGCAAACGATAGGCTTGGGTAAGTCGCTACCACTTCGACTTGCCAGCATCAGATTGGAACCAGAACAGAAGTTCCCGGAACCGCTCCGCCGCCCCCCTCCGCAGGGCAGAAAGAGGCCATCGTGCCCGCGATCGCTCCCTGCCCACCGATGTTTCATGTTACGGTGGACAAGGAGAGACCGCGCCCTAGGTAGGGACCCCTACGTCGTCGTGGTGGGCGTTCCCGCCCCCACTGGTTAATTTTCTATAGAGGTTTTCTTCCTCGCAGCCCAAAGGTCCCCGTTTCCCATTTCTGGACTTCCGGGCTTTGCCGACGGTCGCAGAAAACCATGTCCAGCCAGGCTTAAAGCAAACCAAACTGAACCCGTCGTCCATTGGATACTCCACTCACCCCCCACGGAGTCCCCGGCCCATCCAGATTGCCCTCTGCTTATCAAAGGGACAACTGGACTGGCCACCCCACAGTGGTCCGTTCGCCAAGCCTAAGGAATACTCAAATATGTATTATATTTGAGTAATCCAAAGGCCTGCCTAGGGTGCGCCACGAGGAGGCCGACCGACTTTTGAATTGCTTCAAAATACATATCCCAAGAATTCTCATTGCATATATCCCTAAAATATCTTCTCTTTTCAATTCCCTGATAAGAAAACAAAACTCAAGCCGTATACATAAACTATTAACTCGATACGTACTAAATATCACTTTTATGGATTTTAATAGGGTATTTTTATGTAACATGTAGTTAAATCTACCAATTCACAAAATCAACACAGTGCGCGTACGCAACCCAATCCGCGCATCCAAGAATCAAGATGGCTGACGTGCATAGAGCACTGCGCACACGCCGTGTCCGTCATGCTTGACCAACCAAGCGCGCACCGGTTTTTTCTACATAAACATTGTTCGCAGCAGAGAAATCGACGGGCGTAACTGTGGCGGTGTGGCCATTGTTGTACGCTTTTGAACGCCAAGAATATTAGAGCGTGCAGTAATATAATGGAAGAGCGTACTTTACAGTAATTTTTTTAAAAAATCGTTATATATTTTATATATTTATATATTTTAATTCGCAGAAATGGAAATATTTAAAATCAGAGTTTCCCATGTACACATCAGTCTTCCGTAAAAATCAAATTATATTAATAACCAAGTGTTATGTCAATTGTCGTCGACAAATTAACCTTCAGTCAACCAATATTTTAGACAAGTTATTCATTTCTAAATAATTTTAAAAAATTTGACTCCGGAGGATAAATTATCCATAATTCGTGTAATCACACTCTATATAGTTTTCGTATGTTATGTATATTTTAACCAACCGAATTATTTGAATATCAAAAATAAGTACCTAAGTATACGCAAAGTAGCTCCTGTACACTAAAGCCTGATGATTAACCTCAGTGCAAAAAATTGCCCAAACACATATTGTGATCAATAAATTGATTACCAAATATGTTTCACAGAAATGTGCAGTACTAAAAATATTGAGAAATGTTAGATAATTTTTGTGCTTGTACCAAAGATAAGGAATTTTAATTGTTATAAAAATAATACAAAGAAACTACTGTCATATAAGTCTAAGTTATCATGCTGGTTACTGGTTAGCAGAAATATTTTTCGTTATCAAAAACTAGGTGTACCTGCAATTTAGTGCGCGTAAACATTAGTTTTAAAATGCCCTATATTGCCTAGTTTCATCTTTCAGAAGGAAAAACAGTTTATTCCCTTGTTAGGCTGTATATGAGCTTCAATTGTATCAAATTTTGACAAACAAAAATACAGATATCCAAATTCATAACATTTGTGCATGATGCAATGTAATAACTATTTCAGAAGCTATACGTGGCTTCATTATTCCACCCGTTATCTTTCTATACAAACACATTTGTATGTTTCCAGTTCATTTACAATTCTTGAATATCCGTTGTTCAAACTTACTCAGGCGTGTCTATTAAGAATTGAAATTATACATATCTATGCGCATACGCAATGAGTCCCCATTTCGGCAACAAGCATTATCGATCTTTTAAGACATGACATGTAAAAGCCTTTGCGCAAGTAGTACTCGACGATTTTGTTTAAAAGTATAGTTAAGTATAGACGATACAAAATAATTTGTTTAAAATTATTGTAAAAAAATGTTACGTACAAATTATAATTTTATAAATACTATTGCAATCATAGGCAATATTTAATAATTTCATTTCAGTTGCATGACCTAACACCGATAGAATCACGCGATTCTACCATTTGAGTTTTAACAGAATCATTATGCTTTTATTTATAGCACTATAGCATAGATATAATCTGTAAGTATACATAGTGCATGGTTTTCAGTTATTAGAATTTAAATACACTATTTATTTATAACCTGCAGATTCGGCTAGAATCTTATAGGATTCTGAAACTGAAACGAAAATATATGATTTCTGAAGCACGGTTGTAATGTAAGGAGGAGCAGAGGTATGAATTATTGTAGATTACATTTACACAAAGCACAGGAACTAATTTCCTGGAGGTTTTGTGGCGCTCAATGGCGTCCTGCAACCTTTCAAATTTCAAATTATTCTTTATTCAACTAAACTTGTGAACAAGTGCATTTGAATCGTCAACTTTACTGCTGGTTCAGAAAGCTGTTGCTACTGAGAAGAACCAGCAAGAAGCGCGGCGGATATAAATCTTAGAACTAGTTACATTTATTTATTACTGTCTTGTACAGGGTAGAAGTGCACATATATCCACACATCCTTATCATCTAAGTAATCTTCAACAGTATAGTAGGCTTTCTGTATCAGCCTCTTTTTAACAGTGGTTTTAAACTGCTGTAATGGCATGGCCAAAATTGATTTCGAATTTTATTATAGAATCTTATACCCATACCCACAAACGATTTACGTACTTTTGCTAGGCGCAAAGCAGGAGTCCCAAGCTTATGTCGGTTCCTACTTTGTCTATTATATACATTATAATATAAACATTAGACAGTTGCCCCTCCCCCCGCGTAATAAAGTACGCCGTTCCTACCTGCTGCAGTTAACCCCTCTACCCCTGTATACATAGCATACATAATTACAATAACAGAAATTCTCGTATAATAGAGTAACGTGTAATCTGACTGCATTTTTACTAATTTTATTAACATGTCTTAATATTATCATCACCCCGAGTTGCAGCCCTTGACATGCAAACTGCGGGTCTCGGAGTGTACTTTACACCACTGAGAGCAGAGTTACCAGCATAATCTTGAACCTTTGAACTCTATCAAAGTTTTGCCGTTTGCTGAAGTGCATTGTGCATTACCAATTTTCAGTATTAACTTCGTTGGGCTTTATACCTGAGTCTGGCTTTTTTGTGGATTTCCAAATTTTTATTCTGATTACTTCCAAACGTTAAAGAAATATAAAAAAAATGCGATATCGAGTAAAACAATTTATTTACTGAACAAAACAATTATAATGTTTATTATTAGAAAATATGATAACTGAGATCACTTCACCATCTACTTATGACACCAAAACGATAAAAAATGGTCCTTAATAAGATAAGTTTGTAAATTTCACAAGATCGTGTGGTGTGGCGATCCCATGAAGAGGCCTATGTCTAGCAGTGGACGTCCATCGGCTGACGAAGAAGAAGAAGAAGAAGTAAATTTCACATACATCGCAAGTATGTAAAAGTTTGTGTTCAAATTAGAATGAAATCAATGAAAATATTGTGTATAACATGTCTTTGTGTCCTTTAGCTCTATGGTTGTCAATAAACCTAATGGATTTGCACTAGTATTTTCATATATGTTGTATGTTCAAGGAATTCTGCCTTCTATGATCCGTTTGAGTTACTAAATTTGCTTAGTCAGCGCGTTAACCGAGATAACGTCTTTTAGAACGGAATCATTTATATAAGAACAAAATAAAAATTAATTAATAACCGGTGAAGGGGAAAAAACGGAGATACATTGAGTAAAAAAGCACATGCATAAATAATAAATATACATATAATGTATATTTAATCATTTTGAACTTGTAACTTGACTAGATAGCAATATAACCTCTGGAAGCAAAAGCTAGAGGCCAGATTGTTTTAATATATTTTAACATAGGTAGGTATCATCCGCAGTGCGGTATCCGGTTGAGTAGAATAGACCACCCTCATTTTTATCGAGGTGTCGTAAAAGGCGACTATGGCAAGTCGATCCGCCGTGTGTTATCCGGCTGAGTAGAATTGACCACCCTCATTTCTTACCGTGGTGTTGTAAAAGGCGACTAAGGTAAGTCGACCCGCCGTGTGGTATCCGGCTGAGTAGAATAGACCACCCTCATTTCTTACCGTGGTGTCGTAAAAGGCGACTAAAGTAAGTCGACCAGCCGTGTGGTATCCGGCTGAGTAGAATAGACCATCCACATTTCTTACAGAGGTGTAGTAAAGGTACCTACTGAGGTAGACCTACCGTGTCGTATATATATATATATATATATATATATATATATGAAGCTATTCTTTTCTATTTTTTTGAACTTTTCGCGAATGGACTCACGTTGCTTTGTATTATAGACAGCCCGTGTTCTTTTTTGAGCAATAAAAATCTTTTATATCGGCCGCTTTACCCCACAGCATTATCCCATATGACATAACGCTATGGAAATAAACAGAATAAACAAGTCGCGCTGTTTCAACATTGGTTAGATCTTATTTTCTAACAGCGAAACTAAGTATACCTGCGACGTCAGTTTGGACCCCATTGGAGTTTATCATCCAAAGTGTGCCTTAAAAACTTTTTTTTTTAAGATTTGATTATTAATATCGAAGTTTATGTTCGAACTTATAACGCAGCAATAAGATACCACTGCTATCTTCGTGAACTACAAGATTAAGTTAGTTGAAGACGCTTTCTTATACATAATAAAATAAATAGAATAAAACCACACACCATTACCACAGTATTTACAGTATTTAGGGTTGCAGTCATGGTACTAGATCCTTATCAACAATCCACCGTAACATGATAGATTCGTGATCTTGTGACATATTCTCGCTTAGTACTTTATTGTACTAGATATTATTTACTAGCGATTAAACTACAATCCGCCGTGTGGTATCCGGCCGAGTAGAATAGATCGCCCTCATTTCTTATCGAGGGGTCGTAAAAGGCGACTAATCGTTAGATACGTAGCCGAATCATGTGACAACATGTTTGTAACATATTGTGCCAACCCCACTTAGAGTGGCATAAGGGCAGGAGAATGATAATTCTTTAGTAGAACCTCAGAGATACTCTGCGTACGATCCTCCTTAGTAAGTTCCTTACTGGTTTAACTGGTAGACGACTTTTAGTCGCAGGTATCTTCGGCTAACGCAGAGAGCTTTAACGATGAAAGTTCACAGCATATGGTTAAATACACATAAAAATTTAAACAGCATTTAATATAACCATCATGTAACATAAAAAAAACTTATAACATAACCAAGAATATAAAAAAATAAATTACAAGCACCGTGCTTATTAACTACGAATAGCCGCCAATGTACTAAAAATAGCCTTGTAACTAGAAATTTCCTTTCTTTGAATTCATATTTATAATGGAAGTTTTAAATAAAGACGAAGAGAATTAATAAAAAGAAAAATTAATAAAAGGCAATACTTTTCTTCATAATTTTGTCTACAGATTTAGTTTAAATATAGTCAAAATAAATAAATCAAACACTATTATAAAATCCATTTCTTAATTATTAAAAAATAATAATTTGTCACTGGGAATACGATACGATAAAATCTAGTAATAATAAGAATAGCGGCTTATAAATCATATTTCTTTTGCTCCATGTGGTATCCGGCTGTGTATAATAGCCACCCTCATTTTTTACCGAGGTGTCGTTAAAGGCGTCGTTGACGTCAGGCAGGTAGCCGGTCGTAAAATACCTAGCCAATTCTGTAACATGTTTAAACATGTTGTGCCGACCCCACTTAGAGTGGAAAAAGGGGGGGAGAATTATGATATCATATTACATCTATTTACAGAATATAATGTAAAAAAATAGTTTAAAAACAAATTCTAATAATAAATAAATTTTAATTATTCAGGTCGACATTTCGGCTTCCTAGTAACAAACAAAAATACATAAGTATCTTATATAAATTATTTGCTAACAAAATATACAGTTTATGTCCTCATCTTCATAAAAACTACTGATGACTGTTTACTTATGTTACCATGATATCCATGGAGGTTGGTTCATTTTGCCAACAGGCACATGAGTCATATTTATAGGTAAATTAATAATTGCATATTTCCTATGTAATTTCTTTAATGTCCTTAATATGGTTGCACCACTTCGACCCAGAAGAAATGCTGCTGGTATATTAACATCTAAGTCCATTCTGAAATTAGATATAAAATAATTTAAAAATACATACACATTGATATCTATTTACAAATATATATCGCATGCTTGGTGTAAAAATGAGCCTTTTCAAAATTTGGTTTGTTTTTTTCGAACTGTATGTTGTTAGCCCTAGCGGCGTTCACAGGGCGGGACGGGCGAGCGCAGAAGCATCATCGAGTTTGCGAAATGCAGAGAGTAGAGCGCAGAAGCATCACCGAGGTCGCGAAATGCAGACAGTAGAGCGCTGAAGCTCTACTGGCGCCGGGGAACGTTTAGTTGAGTTAGTTGCACTGTTATCCTTATTTTAATGCTATCTTTGACCTCACGCTACAAACTTTAAAACAAAAGTATTTTCTTGCTTTTCCAAGTTGTGTCTTTTTAGCATTAATGGGTTTTGTAGGCACTACACTTAAATGCAATTTTCCACAAAACAATTTTTTTTAATTAGGTCACTTTAATATATGATATAGAATATATGCTATATGAGCACCCCAAACATGTCCTATTTGACCCAGTAAGTGAAACAATGATCGTCAACACAAACACATAGTATGTGATCCCTATTGAAACTCAACTAAAATTCTGTCATCCTCCTCGCCATCGAGAGACTATAAAGCAGAAGTGGAAGCTCTTTTATCTATACTAGATAGCATAAATAAAAGAGCTTCCACTAGGAACTGCATAAAGATAGATATCTATATAACTGAACCTACAACAAGAAAAAAGAGCATATGAATAACAACCAGATGGTTGTTATTCACTTTACTGAATTGAACTGACAATTACTTACTATGTGAGTGTAAACATTTTCAATCCAAAATATGAATATGACATATGTATGCTAGTCTAAATTCAAGGTATACTATATTTATTGATATTGCAAATTATTTCATTCAAATTATAATTACCATATTACTTACTTATCATCAACCATTTCAATAAGATGGTCTAATGCATCATCAAATTTGTTAACAGTTTCAGTTATTATAATAGCTTGAGCCCCTGCAAGTTGTGCCTTCATTGTCTTATATACGAAAGAACATTCCCTTGAAAGATAAACATAAATTTTATTAAGGTATATTCATAATCCAAAATGGAACAAAACACCTTGTGATCTAATAGTGTGGGGGTCTTCAAAATTGTTTCCGCTGAACCCTAGGGTTGGCCGACAATAAATTCAAATGTTAGTATAAAAATTGAATAAATAAATATTTGAGCAGTAAAAACTTTGACAAACTATATTTTCTTATGAGGTTCAGGAGGAGAAACATGAGGTTTCTTTACATGGGCTCAAAGGGTTCCTAGAAATATGAAATCTTAAAGATCCCTGTAATAGTGTTTATCTGAAAGTCCTAAAATTTGAAAGTAGAAAATATTTAATCTTGTTATACATTGTGACTTAGTTCTAATGTAGAATGAGTTGACCAGAAAAAACCTGAAGCATTTACCAGAAACTTCAATACATTCTAATTAGCTTCTTATGCTTCTTAAATGTGCACTATAAACTTACAAATAATCCAATAACAAATTTGGCCATTACTGTGTGTAGTGTATGTGGGTAATATGTGTGTATCTTACCTTTTATATTTATATACAAGACACATACATGAATATCCTCACACTAACCCATGCTAACACTAATGTACAAAGGAAACATTACACTGTCTCAGACGCACACATGTTAGTACACAACAGCTTTTGGTGAGAGTGGATGTGTAGTGATATGTTGTTACGTGTAGTGCCTGTTTGAGCCTGTGCTTCATTTCATTCATTCATACAACGGAGTGAAACTACACTGTGTGACACAAAACATATAACAAACAATCAAGTTATTGTGATATTATAATTAAGGATAATGTATAGAAAGTTAATATTTTAGAACAAAGAAGTACTGTTTGCTATTTAACTTTATAAAAGAACATACGCCAGATTCTATTGCAACTCAATAATTAGGATAACAATGATTAACAAGGATATTCCTCTTATTTTTAAAGTATAGATGTTAGGTAGATCATTAAATAATCCTGAATTAAAATGAAGGTCAATTTGCCATTCCTTTAATATATATGTCTAATTATAAGCTTCGAGTCATTATCACAAACATATGTATATAAATGATAAAACTATTTCAAAATTATAATGTTCATTCCGTAGATTCTAAATACACACTGGTACTCAGATATGCATATAATAAAACTTAAAATAACTTTATTTTCTAATAATTTCAATAGCATCTTCATGATAAAATAATGTAACTTAATTAAGTTACAAAATTGTATAAATCAGAAATTTTACACTTCTTATAAAAATAACTTACCCTCTCTCTGTTAATGCAATGCTGCCAGATATTTCATCTTTGTTCTGAATATCTGTGCAACTATGAAAGGGTATTGTTGGAACTAACCTAGCTTTATCAAAGTTAACACTTCCATTCTGAAAAAAAAATTATAATAAGAAATAAAAAATAAAATTAAAATTAAAAATTAATTAAATCATACTTATACTACTAACCAATTTCTCTTCCAAATACAAATAAAGCGTTTTTATTAGGTTTTTAATAAATGATCCGTAAAATTAATTACAATCTAATAGTCTTTCAATGGTTCGAATATAAAACTTAAATTCATAATACCTGTATTAAAATTTAAGCTATTCAAATTTTTATAAGACCACTTACAAAAGGGGTTCCGAAATCTTTAGCTGGCCTTATACGGTACGAATACCTCAACTCTGGAGGATCAATTATCTCAAAGAAAACATCTCCTGCTATTATATCAGCCGTCGACGAACCGTCATTGAAATGCAAATCATTAGCTAAAAAATACAGTTGTTATTGCTAAGCAATATGTTAGAAATTTTTTTAAAAAGGACAAAGCTTACCTCCCGGCGAAACGAATGTAACGAACAATAACATAAGAAGAGATGTTTTCTGTATAAACTTATTTAAATTATCGAGTTTTATCGAAAACATCTTTACGTATTTCATAGACAAATTAATACAGACTATAGATTATACACTATAGTATTAATATTTTAGTGAGTAGTAGTATAGTGTACTCTATGCTAGAGACTAATCACACCATAAATCACAATACTACTATAGAGTGACTACTAACTACAATAGGTAACTAACGGTACAAACACTAACCCCTCGTATGCACGAGAGGATTTTTATCGCGCGTAAAAATTACGTCGAATTGAAACAAATGGGTATCCAGGTATCTGTTCACACGACATCTTATTTAAATCGCGACGTATTTTATCGTGCAATGTTCCATTTTAGTCCTTAGGGCGAGGGCGTTAAGCTGAATATACCATACGAAACTTTTTATAACGCTTATTGTGGAATTTTAACGCGACAACGAGTCATAAAAAATACGTCGAAATGAAACAAATGGATATCCAGGTATCTGTTCACACGACAGCGCATTTAAAACGCGTCGTATTTTTATAGCGCAGTGTTCTATTTTAAGGCGGTAGCGTTGGGCGTAACCAAATAGAACATATGAAACTTCTTAGAGATCTTTTATTCTAAAAGTGCACGCCCCTCTACCAAATTACATTATTTTAATGTGTGAGAGAAAATATTGACTGTACTATTTTATATGTGTGCGCGCAGCAATTCCAAAGTTGACTCGACTGATTCAGGCACTTAATGTCAACTGGTTGCTCGACTGGTATAAGTCAAGCATTTATATGGCGGAGAATGCACGCTTTGTATGAGACAACACGTCTATTCTGTCATGCGTTCCTATCATTTGTGCACTGGTTGACCAACCAATTCGGTTACACGGATTACGAGTAACGTTTGCATAAAAATAAAATTAATTTCATATTTATAATCAAATTTATGTTGAAAATTCTTTAGAATAAAAAGTAAGTTTTTAACGTTTCCCTGAAGTAATAGTAAGCGCTGTGGATTGTAAACGGGAAGTTCCGCATTCGAATCCTAGAAAAAACATATTAGTATATTTCTAAAATTTATCCCTGGTCTTGACTAGATAGATACTTCCGACGTACCCTTCTAACAAAGACGTACCACCAACCGGTTTATTATTCAGGTACGATGTCGTGTAAAAACCCTGAATGGTTACACGTTTAATCTCCAAACCCTTTCAAGAAACTTAAACTACATCGGTATCCATCAGGTGAATTCGCAATCAAGAGCTAGCTTGCCAACTTAATTTAATAAAGATCATATCATATATTCATTATGCAACTATTAGAATGATAAATAAAACGTAATGTACAGAAGTCTTTTCATTTATTTTATTAGTAAAAAAAGAAAAAATTAAACCGCAATAAATATTTACTATTTTAACGCTATTCACTCACGTCGCTATCTTCAGATTCAGACTCAACATTAATTATAAATTCAAAATCCAAGTCAAAATTTTTATATATTCTATCTCAATATCATTCACATTTCACACACATATTTTCCCACATATTTCTATCAATCATGTCAATTCGTTCCTTAATTAAAGCAATGGCTTTAATGATGAAATAATGATAGATGTTAAGTTTTGCCCTTTTGTTTTTCGCCACATAGTCTTATAAAATTCTCTATATTTTTCTATTAAAGAATAAATATTTATCTAATTATTATTTAAAATAAAAAATAAAAATATTTATCCTCTTTTTTTATGACATGCTAACTGTACTTTTGGCAATAATCGATGCGTGCTCCTACTTTCGTGTCTGTCCGGCAACTGAGTAACCAGTTAGAATAACAAGTTTGCGTGTACAAAAGTAATAATAAAATTAATTTGCTATAATCCGCGATACAGTAGATAGAAAATATATATAGTGTTTAATGTATAGTGGACTATCAGTATTTTCATACCCGATACGTGCAGGATTCGTAAAAACACATGCACAAACCTCCACCACTTCCACCACAATACACAAGCACTACACAGGCTCACTATCACAAACTAAACAATCGTTTCGCCCCGCAACCGAAGCATCATCAGGAGATAGACTCCACGACAAAATCGCAAAGCATTTGTCGTGGTACATTAAACACTATATATATTTTCTATTTACTGTATCGCGGATTATAGCAAAAAAAATTTATTATTACTTTTGTATTATGGATCTCCGCAAAGTAACGCCTAATTCTATAAATATAAAAGTTTGCGTGTATTTCGTCTATACATAAGTTTTTTGTGTGTGAGTAAAGACATTGGAGGGGCGTGCACTTTTAGAATGAAAGATCTCTATTACTATTCCCACGAACGCCAAAAAATCGCGAACGTTGTTTTCAGTCCGTCGCAAGCTCCCTCGACGGTCTGACGTGTTATTTAGTTTTTGCCTGAGAGTGCATAGTACGATGTCGTTTATCGATCCAGAAGTACTTATTATAGAAATGGATTCTCGTACGCATCTATATGCGAAACTTTTTCCAGAATACTGAAATAAAATTATGAAAAGTAAGAATTGCTAAAACTATATCAGGTTTATTGGCAACAATATACCTGTCAGTAATAATGGATCGGTCCCAGTAGAGCAAAGCACGATAATTTAGTAATTTCGTTATTATTGTTTTCCTTACTTTAGGGCTAAAGTCAGTCGTCATACAGTTTATCTTTGCTGAATGCATATTAGTGACTTGAAGTGTTATCCTGGGACCAATATTTCCATAAAATTATCAAATGATCTTATTCTATTTTATTTATCTTAATAATAATAATAGAACTCTTTATTGCACATCAAATACATAGGAAATACAAGAAAAAAAAGAAATACAGAACAGGAAAACGTACAGAAGTGCAAAGGCGGTCTTATCACTAAGAGTGATCAATTTATCTTATATTATTGTATTTATTTTTTTAAATAGGAAGTCAACGCAATATATAGTTTACAATATAATGTATAGATACAATCATCTTAGTATTACTAACCCGTATATCTTACTTATAGGCTAACTCAGCATGAGTTAAAAATGACAAACAGCGGTTAAACTGTAATTTGAAAAAAAAGAAAATAACTGTTACCGCTTTATTCTATATCCCTCATACATAGTCCCGTCCTTCTCGCACGCTTCCAATCACCGCACGAAGATCGCCGCAAGAGGGCGGCGCACACTCGAGTTCCGCAAGCAAGAACGTTCAGCACGAACACGCCGCGCTCGCGCATTAATTAACTTTTTTACATATTGTGCTATTAGTGAAAGTGTTGTGGAGACCAGAAACTAAACCTGCCGATCCTCAGTACCCAGCATAGCAACAGACCAAGGTAAGCGTGCCTCCCTTCATTCCGCTCCCTTAAATTATAGTTCTTCCTCGCCGCCATTTTTCCTTACCCGCAACGAACTATCACCTTTAATACAGTCCACTTTTTTATCATCTTTATATCTCTTATCCCTTCACCCGAACAGGATACCGCGCCGCATCATTTAAGTGGTCCTGTTCGAGTCGGACCCCCCTTTTTTCTTTATATATTTTTCTTTCCCCGCTCCTATAAGTCGCCTGAATAGGTCTTTAAATTTATATAACCGCAATCCTACATAGGAAATTTATTAACATTTATATTATATAACCGCATACATCATAGGAAGAATTATTTAAAGGAATATAATCTCATCGTCCGAAGTGAACGTTTTAGTTTCACCCGCAATATTTTTTATTTTCTATCGCGCCTCTCTAATTCATAGGCAAAACGCTGTCCGCTTACCCACTTATTTATTATTTATTTCGTTCGTTCGTGTTTGTGTTATCGCTTAATACGCGTATTGTTAACGAGTTATTTTTAGAAATATTAAATATAAAAAATGGCTTCATCAAGTGATGAAGACACTGCGCTGTCATCTTTAGATATAAAACTTCGTATTTTAGAGGCGAGACGCAGTGCACTTTTTGCCCGAATGCAAGTTATTTTTAATAAAGCAAAAATTGCACACTTAAACGAAAATAATTTAGAATCCTTTTTAGTCGCTGTCGAAACTGTGAACGACATTCGTTCGGAGTTTAAGTCGCTTGTTGATAAGTACAATACAACTGTATTATTGACCGTTAACCCCAAAGCGCAACTTGATTATCAGTCATGGACTTCTTTCGAGGAGTTGTATAGCTTTGTAAAAAGGGTCATAACGAAACTATCACCGCCTATACAATCAGACAGTGACGTTAAATGTTCTCCACCGCCACCTCGCTCTCGACCTTCTTTGCCTCCTATCGAACTTGTGACGTTTTCCGGTGATATACGCACTTGGCCATTATTTTATGCTAGTTTCAAGGCCACTGTCCATGACAATCCGTCATTGACAGATGATGAAAAATTATATTATTTAGTAGGAAAAATATCCAGCAAGGCGCAAAGTGTATTCTCCGGAATAACGCCGAGTGGCAATAATTATAACGCTATTTTACAGTCATTGATCGATAGATACCAGGACACGCGCACTCTTGCATCCATGTATATCGATCAAATTCTAGATACTAAATCATTTGATTCCGCGTCGCTCGCTAATTTTGAATCGTTTATGGATAAAATATCTATTGCAACTAACGCGCTTCTAAACCTCGGCTTAGATAACTTGGGTGATTATATATTATTTCACATCGCGCTTAAAAAATTAGATAAGGAGACTGTTCGCGCTTTCGAAATGGAGTCTTATAGTAATAATAATACGATTCCAACGCTGCAAAGTCTTATTAGTTTTATTAAAATGCAATATAAAATAAGTTTTCAAACTAATAACAGTAATTGTTTAAATCCACCAATAAAATCGCGTAAACCAAATAATTATGTCCCTAACCCGCATTCATATTTAACTGTTTCGGATAATAATAAATGCTTATGTGCTAATATAGTGCACGAGCATCTTTTTAAATGTCCGGCCTTCGATAAACTCACTCCCAGTGAACGATTTAAAATTGTCAAGGATAAAAATATCTGTATAAATTGCTTAAGTACTAAACATAAGTCTATGCACTGTAAATCTAATAGTAGATGTCGCTCTTGTAATGGCAGACATCATACGCTTTTGCATTTCAATAAACAAAGTGTTCAACAGAGTATCGAACCCCTTGCTTCGCAGTCGGTTATCGCGAATATGATTCATAGTCCGCCGCCAGTCTCGAACGATGCGAGCGCCGTGAGCCCGCCGGTTTCTACAAGTTGTTCGACGTTCACTGCCGCTCCGCATACTTTAGCGACTTATGGGTCGAGCGATTCGAGCCCGCAATGTACATACATACTTGCGACCGCGCATGTTTTAATTTACGACCGAGATAACATTCCGCTTACTGTTCGATGTCTTATAGATAGTGGATCACAATCGCATCTTATAACAAATGATTTATACGATCGTTTGGGATTGAGTAAACAAAATTCGCACCTTATAATTAGGGGTATAGGTGCAGTTGAGAAATCCGTTAAGGGTTCAGTAGATTTAAGGTTATACTCGCGTTATAATTCCGCTATTCATTATGATCTCTCCGCGCTTATAGTCGATCGCATTGCCGACGACTTACCAACCGCACCAATAGACGCTGCCGCGCTTGAATACTTGCAGCGGCTCCCGCTCGCTGATAATAATTTTGCAACGCCAGGCCCGATTCAAATGCTGATCGGTGCTTCGTTATTCTCGCATTTGTTGCTGCCAGGAAGGGTCTCTTGCAACAAATTAAATTTGCCGACCGCTATAGAAACTACTTTAGGATATATTATTATGGGCACTGTTCCCGTGTTACAACCGCGCCGCTTGAATATTAGTAATACAACTTCATGTTGTGCTGTCGTATCCGATCCTATGGACGCTCTTCTAAAGCGCTTCTGGGAACTTGAAGAGGTTGATTCCCGTCCTGTCCGTAGTCAAGATGACATCGAATGTGAGGAGCATTTCCGAGCTACTACGGAACGTGACGTCAGCAATGGTAGATATACAGTATCGCTGCCGTTTCGTGGTGATCCTTATTCACTTGGGGAATCATACACCGCAGCTCATAGGCGATTTTTATGCCTTGAGAGAATATTAGAAGCGTCATTGAAGTTACGCAAGGCATACGATGGTGTTATTAAAGAGTACGTCGATAAAGGTTACTTATCTCTAGTGTCCGCACCAAAATACGATGCTTCTAGACCCGCCTATTATATACCGCATCACGGGGTGATCCGCGAAGACAAAACCTCCACAAAGCTGCGAGTCGTTTTGGATGCCAGCAGTGGAAGCCCGTCTCTCAACGATTTGCTTCACTCCGGCCCTAATTTACAGGGTGATTTGTTTTGTATAATTTTAAAATTTCGCCTTTTCGCTATCGCACTTTCAGCTGATTGTAAACAACAATTTATGCAAATAGGCATGAATTCAAATGACCGACAGTATCAAAGAATTTTATATAGATTTAGTCCGCGAGATCCGTTAGCAGTGTATGAGTTTAATCGAGTCTGCTTCGGATTAAAGTCGAGTCCATTTCACGCTCTTCGCGTTGTACAGCAGCTGATAGAAGATGAAGGACATAAATTTAAAAATATTTCCGCCGCCTCGTCTTCCTTATATGTGGATGACATTAACTTTTCAGTGATGTCTGAAACCGCCGCTATAACCGCTAGTAATGAATTAATTTCGTTATTCAAGATGGGTCAGTTTGATCTTGTTAAGTGGGCTACTAATAAACAGTCCGTTTTGCAAAATATTCCCGCATCGCACCGAGCATCCCCTAACGTGGAATTTGATAAGTCAGTACCTCATAAGGTTTTGGGGTTATACTGGGACAAAGATAAAGACTGCTTTCGCTTTGAGGTGGTATGCCCGAGCGACAAGTGTACCAAGCGCACCATATTATCTACGGTAGCTCGACTTTGGGATATCATGGGTTTCGTGGCTCCCACCGTATTGTTCGCCAAGCTCTTAATCAAAGAGCTCTGGCTGATGAAATGCGACTGGGATGACACTCCGCCGCGTCACATTGTCAGCGCTTGGGGGAAGTTTTGTTCTCAGCTATCCAGCCTTCATGAGATTCTCATACCGCGCCACATAGGTATTGTAGAAGGTTCTGCTGTAAGTCTTTTAGTTTTCGCTGATGCCAGCGAACGCGCTTACGGTGGAGTAGTTTATGTGCATGTCAAAAACCGCTCAGGTAACCTCGTGCACATAGTTTGTGCAAAGTCCAAGGTCTCACCTTCTAAACCTGTCTCCACTGCTCGGCTTGAATTACTTGCGGCAGTACTGCTACCAAAGTTATTGCGCAAGGTTCACAACGCTCTCGATTCTTTGTATAAAATAAATAATATTTTCGCGTTTACTGATTCCAAAGTTGTTCTCTCTTGGATCAATTCTCCTCCTCACCGCTGGCAGACCTTTGTCGCCAATCGAGTTGTCACGCTGATTGAAAATTTACCTGCTAAACATTTTTATCACGTGGCAGGTGTGGATAACCCTGCTGATTGTTTATCGAGAGGATTGACTCCAGGTAAACTAATTGACCACGCCCTTTGGTTCCACGGACCAGCCTGGGCGTCGCTTAACCCTTCAGATTGGCCACTTACAGAATTTAATTGTAATTCTGTAGAAGAGGTGCCAGAACAGAAATCGCTCGCATACACCGCTACTGTAGACGTTAACGAATCGATCATATATCAACTCGCTTTGCGTACATCATCCTATAAACGGTTGCTTCGTATCATAGTGTACATATACCGCTGTTTAAAAATCTTGCCTCGTGTAGGCACAATCTCTCATACAGACACCGAATTTGCAGAAGTTAAATTATTAAGCGTATTGCAGAATGTATACTTTTCTCGCGACGTTACCGATTTAAAGAACAATAAAGGTTGTTCACCCGCTTTGGTAAAACTTAAACCATTTTCAGACAACGATGGTCTTATTCGCGTTGGAGGCCGTCTTATTAATTCCGCTGAAGCCTACAATTATAAACATCCGATAGTATTGCCGCGACACGATCATATTGTTGATTTGTTGGTAGACTATTATCATACCCGAAACCTACACGCCGGTCCGGAATTGTTAATGTCCATATTGAGGCAACGCTACTTGATTCTTTCCGCGCGTCGCATAATACGTCAACGTATTTTTAAATGTAATATTTGTTTTAAATATAAGCCGCGACCATCTTTCCCGCTCATGGCTGATTTACCCAGCCAGCGAATAAATCAGGTCGAGAAAGCCTTTACTCACACGGGCGTTGATTATATGGGGCCGTTACAATGCACTCCTTATCGTGGCAGGGGTGTTAAGAGTCGTAAGACATGGTTGTGTGTTTTTACTTGTCTGACAACCAGAGCTGCGCATATAGAGGTCGCTACTGATCTATCTACAGCATGCTTTATGAATGCTTTAAAACGCGGTCCGGTACAATGCATTTATTCTGATCGAGGTACAAATTTTATGGGAGCTCGTTCCTATTTAAGAGAATTATACAAGTTTCTTGACGAATATCGTCCGCATATGGAGCACGAGATTACCGAAAACCGTATAGATTGGAAAAATATTCCACCTGCATCACCGCATTTTGCAGGATGCATGGAGAGTATGGTGAAAGTGGTTAAGACACACCTTTTTAGAGTAATCGGCGAACAAATACTCTCTTATGAAGAACTTTTAACTGTATTAGCACAGATAGAAGCCCTGATTAACTCGCGCCCGCTCACAGCATTGAGTTGTGATCCCAGTGAGCCGACCGCGCTTACTCCGGCTCATTTTTTAAACACTGTCCCATTAGGATCGATACCTGCGCCAGATGTCCATTCCACATCTATCAACCAACGACACATGTCATTGGTTAAATTAGTTCAGTCGTTTTGGCAACGTTGGCGAATGGAATATTTGCATAAACTTCAGTCGAGAGCGAAGTGGAATACTCCTGTCGCCCCTATTAAAGTAGAGACGGTTGTAGTGATAGTGATGGATAATATCCCTCCATTTACATGGCCCTTAGGGGTAATAGAAGAGATACACCCATCAAAGGATGGTATTGTCCGCGTAGCCACAGTGAGAACGTCTAAGGGTAGCTACGTACGACCCACTATTCGCTTATGCCTTCTACCATCCCAATAGTACTAACTCTATGTATATTTATTAGCAGTAGGTTAGTTTAGCATATATATATTTTCCATTTAATATTACCGCTCCGCTATATTTACCTTATATATATTTATACATATTTTCTTTAAAGGCGACCCTTTAAGGCCGGGGGACATGTTACCGCTTTATTCTATATCCCTCATACATAGTCCCGTCCTTCTCGCACGCTTCCAATCACCGCACGAAGATCGCCGCAAGAGGGCGGCGCACACTCGAGTTCCGCAAGCAAGAACGTTCAGCACGAACACGCCGCGCTCGCGCATTAATTAACTTTTTTACATATTGTGCTATTAGTGAAAGTGTTGTGGAGACCAGAAACTAAACCTGCCGATCCTCAGTACCCAGCATAGCAACAGACCAAGGTAAGCGTGCCTCCCTTCATTCCGCTCCCTTAAATTATAGTTCTTCCTCGCCGCCATTTTTCCTTACCCGCAACGAACTATCACCTTTAATACAGTCCACTTTTTTATCATCTTTATATCTCTTATCCCTTCACCCGAACAAGATACCGCGCCGCATCAATAACCTTATTGGTAAAAAAAATTAAACATATAAATAAATATATGATAATATAAATAAATATATGATAACATAAATAAATATAAAGAACACTTACACACACAGTCGTACATCCTCAAAGTAAGTAACTTAATACTTGTGTTATGGGTGAATAAAACTGGTAAATATACTAATATGTAATTTTAAATACATACTTAAATACAAATATACACCCAGGGTCGACGAATCAACAAATTTAAGTTTTATAGAAAATGTTGGCTCTCGGCGGGAATCGAGCCCGCGACCCGCGGAGATGAATGCAGGGTCACTACCCACTACGCCTACGCGGAATTTCAATGTGACGCAATTTTTACGCCCGTGCGAACGGGGCGTACGCGGAATTTTAACGCGACGTAATTTATGAAAAGACCCCTCTAGTCAAAATACTTAAAATCTAATCTTTTGGGTTAATTCTCAAATATAAAACCTGTTATTACTTATTAAAATTATTCCAGGCACCTATCACATATAGTAGAAACTTACGGAAATATCCTGCAAATAAAATATGGTTTCAAAGACACATTTTGCTGATGCCACAGTTAACTTTAAAAAAAATGATATAAGTACTCCACTTACTTTTTAGAAATAATTGACTGTAAATATATTTGGATATTTCTAAATAACGCCCGAATTAAGTTATTAAAATTGATTGTTCCCCAATTCAACTTAAGAATACAAGGGGCTTGCGAGGAGGTTGCGAGGAGCACTTCGCAACCAAGTTCCCCTCAAATTTCAAACCAACCAGTCTGAGAATAGAAAGAAGTTCCCCTCAAATTTCAAACATACATATAGACTATGGGAATTTCCTTGTATATTTTCAATTAAGTTGCCACAGTTTAGGCCGTGTTTCTGGAACCTGGTTTATTTTTATTCCGGATAAGTGAGAAAATTTCACTAGATCAATGTATAGTTGGTTATAGTCATAGCCCGAAGGGCTTGAGGCATTTATCTGTCTAGCCTTTCGATAGCAATGCTACTACTGTTTAGTGAATAGTGTTTACTAGTAGTCTATGGTGTTTACTCTCAACAAAGAGTAAAACAACCAAGTCAGGTGCACAAAAAACTCGCCAAATATAAGTTATTTTGAACCTTTTTATGCATTGTTTCGGCAACAGTTGCATTTTTGAAAAATAAATTATTTACAATATTTTTTCCTTAATTCGTTTCCTTAAATACCGAAAAATCCCTTATGTTAGTGATTTAGAACAAAGAATAGCTAAGCCAAAGCTTCAATAGTTTATTTTGTATTTAAGTAAAGTAGTAAACATATACTTAGTTAAATAAATTAGAAAGACAAATAACAAGTTAAAGTTTAAAATATAAACTTTAACTTATTGGGCCCATAGTCAGCAATCAAGTCAAGACCAAATTAAACTAAGTAATAAGATAACGAATGAATGATGGAGTATTGTCCAACAATAGAGTGTAGCATTTTTGAGTACCTACATACTTAATTTAACATTCGTGCGTGCGTCTTAGCTATGAAATGATAGTACAACCGCCTTTGTACAATATCTATTGCCAACAGTTTTTGTGTCTATGCGAGTATTCAATGTTTTCTTTTTACTCTATGTTTTTTACCGGGGCTTCCTTTACTATAAAGTATAAACATTGTAGTTCTCTATAATGTAAAATTAAAATAACACAAATACTATGGCAGTGTGTATTATATATTGAACAAGAATTTCATCATCCACTCGTCAGTCGTCTGGCTTTCGTGGTGTATTGTAATTGGTAAGTATTAAATAAATTTGTTTCTCTTTGTTTATTTAGCAATTGCTAATTCAAAGCGTTATTACCATCAAGTTTTAACTAGACATTAAACTCAAAGATTAGAAATTAAATCAACAAATATTCAACAAGTTCAAACATGTGGAACACGCGAAGCGGGTGGAACTTTATTGAATTCTATATCATGTAAGTAACAATTTATTTCAGACTCATGAAGTTAATATTATCAAAAGTATTTTATATAAAAGTAGTAGTCTAATTACAAAGATTTTTTTTGGTTCTTTTTGTAATATAACAAATCAAAACATTATTTTAATATCGGAATTGGAGCATTATTTGTTTTTGTTAGAAATGGAATTTCTATATTTTTTTAATCACAATCTTATTAAAAAAAATCACAGCTATATTTCATAACAATCTTGATCAAAAACTATTTCTAAGAATTGGTTAAAGCCAACATGATTTTTAAAGGTAGGTATCTTATTAGCTACATTATCAAGAGTAAGTAAACTTATTTTATTAATATATTTTTTTAATAAAAATGTTTTAGTTAAAATTTCCTTGGAACTTTCATCTCCGTTTCTTTGGCAAAATAATATGTGCCCAGTTGTCAAGAAATTGAAAGCCATACTTTTATAAGAATCTAATTTCATGAAAGCCTTTTTTGAGATATTTCAAATTTACAATTGTGTAATTACTAATAATGTGATGAAGGCCTAAGTTTGATAACTATGTCTGCTAATATTTACAATGAATCTAATTACATACAATAATAACAATAGTTTTTTAATAAAACATACCACTATACAAATTTCTATTGCCACTACTATGGAACCCACTACTGCAAAACCCTCTTATAGTGTTTAGTGACAGATGTTCTGGTTATGAGATATTAAAAACCATTCATTGTTAACAAATTAAAATAAATCATCTATACATGGTCCTGTGATTTTTGTTTATTTGGAATGGGGAATGTCTGTAGGAACCAGAAAAGTAATTAGTCCATAAGAATATTTTCAAGATTCCTCCATTTTTGAATATTTTTTTTATTTTATTTCTAAGTTTAGTACAATAATAGCCAGTGTAGTAAAAAATATAACACAAAAAGGGTATATAGCCTAATAAGATTATTTTGGGACTTCCTCACCTACTAACCTTTTCTTGTATCTTTAAAAATCTAATAATATCCTTAAAATAGTGGTTTAATAGGTCCACAACAATTCCCCTTCTTACAAGTCAAAGGTCATTTAGATATAAAATAGTTTCTGCATAGCAGCATTATGGCCTTGAGTGTCCCACAGGACCCTGTGGAACACTCAAGGATCCTGTTGACTTCTGGAAAGAGCTGGGCTGGTTATAGGTTATTAGGTTATATATACTCATTTTTGAAGTATATCTATTTAACAGGCAGTATATTAACCTTTTAAAATTGTAAGTTTTTTGCTTTGACATATTCACTATTGAAATATTTGAATGTAAGAATTGTCAATTAAATAATCAACAACAATCAAGTTGTTGATTATTTAAAAATGTCCTCAACATGTAATTTATATCATTTTGACATATTTTTTATGAAATATTTATGATGAAATTTGAGTGAATTTGATGTAATTTTGCATAGTGATAAATTAGATATACAATAATATAAACATAAACAAAAATTGTCCACTAGCAACACAATTACTTAAGTATATTGTTTTAACTAGGAAAACCTTATACAAAATGCTTAATTCAAACACATTTATAATCAGAATTACAACAGAATCGGTCCCTGTTACTTTTTTGATCAGGATGAATAGAAATGGCAAGTCCATTTCTATTCATTTTTTAATGTAAAATAGGGTTTTATAACGATGTTCAAAGTAACATATTTGCCATTGTCACACAAAACCTTACTTGATTAAAATCTGCTAGCAAGCATAGGATTTTAGCATTAGTCATTTCATCTGCTTTTATTCACATTTTTAATTAAGGGTATTCAAAGACAAAAGTAGTCACCATTGCTAGTATTTTATATATCCATCTAACATTAATCTGGCTGTGGTTCTAGCTTGTCTGTTAAATAAAGCATACTTATATGTAGATATATCCTTACAAAGATATTGACAAATGGCTAATGATGTCCTTGTCACATGACCCTTTTTCATTCAGAACAAACTGTGTCTTTCTAAAGAGTATTAAGCGTTGATAACTTTAAAAAATGATTTAAAGCTTGAGCCCAATAAATTTTCATGGTAATTACAATTACCAGAATTGTATTTTTTAAAAGATTTTATTCAACTTGCATTGTATACTTTACTTTTTACTTTTACAATGTAGAGATGTGGGGGTGGAATCTTGCAAGTTAAATTTGAACCACTTCCCACTGTCCGATTGAGCTGAAATTTTATATAATCAAATCAAACCAGAATACTCTTTATTCAAGTAGGTTTTTTACAAGCACTTTTGAATCGTCAAGGATCAATAATTAGATTTAATAAGCTACGCTGGTTCGGAATATTGCTCTTACTGAGAATGAAACTCGGCGGTCAATCTTTTAAACATTTAAATTTACTTTATTTATTTGCAGTCTTGTTTGGGAGCTGAAAGAAATTTCAAATCCAAGCATTTACATCATTAAAATAATCTTCAATTGTGTAATATACCTTACGTATAAGCATATAGTTCTTACACTTAATTTAAACTTTTCTGTAGATAATTCTAATACAGATTGCGTAATTTTATTGTATCAGCGAGTACCGAGATCAAAGAATGAGTTGCTAACTCTGCTGAGTCGCGACCCAGGGATTACAAGCTTTTTGTGACCTCTGGTATATCTATGATACACATCGAATTTGGTTTGATACATATGAATATTTTTTCGTACGAAAATAATATTACTATATATATATTGTGACGATACTGTAAGTATGCCTTTTTCCTTGAACTTTTAGTGAAGTGACTCACATTGCCTCATATTATAGATAGCAGGTATGGCTCTCTTTTGGACAACAAAAATCTTTATAAATCTGCCGCTCTATCCCACAGCATTATGCCATGTGACATGATGCTGTGAAAATAAGCAAAATAAACAAGTCGCGCTGTTTCAATATCGTTTAAATGTCTTATTTTTCTAACAGCGTAAGCGGCGGAACTAAGTCTACCTGCGAGGGCTGCTATGGAAATGGATGCCCCATTGGAATTTATCGTCCAAGCTAAGCCCCAAAAATGTAGTTGAATCATCTATTTCTAGTATTTCATTATTAATTTTTAAGTCAACGTCTGATCTAGTAACGTTCGGTAACGTGAATTGCAAACATTTTGTTTTCTTAGTATTTAAAAGCAAATTATTTGCCGAAAACCAGTTTGATATTTGAGATAGAGCACTATTTACATCGTCAAAATTGCTTGATAAGCATGACCTGCTGATGATGCTGCCAGGATTGGCGCCAGACTAAGGAACTGCTCAACAGATAACAGTAGGGACATGCTATTATGTAAAAATCTTTTATTAACTTGATTTGTTTATACTGAATATGGTTGCGCCTGACTTACCTTTTCGTGCCACCTTTTTTTAAACCTAACGTATAAGTGTCAGAATTAATATATATTTACTGACAATATGAATATAAAAACTACTCCAGTCCTGATGACAATGCACGCTTATGATAAGCATGACCTGATGCTGCTGCCAGAATTGGCTCCAGACGTAGGAACTTCACAAGGGTTTTATTTTTTTATTAACTTGTTTTGGTTAATTATCTTACGATAGTTGATAAAATAGCTTTGCCACTCATGAGCATAATTTGTTTTACCTTTCATCACCTACACGCGATATCTGAGTGGGTACCCTTTATTTGCATAACTCGTCAGTTGTCGCCTGACAAAACAATATATACCTCAAATGTTATTATGCAATGCATATTATCCAATAAGTCTCTTTTAACATCAGTGAAGTCCACACTCCGACCAACTCGAACTCATATCCAAAACCCCGAAAACTTCAAACTCGAGCTGATGAATCGCTTCGATTGCCTAGCGGACTGCGCTTCTGTGGACGATTTAAACAACAGGCTGGTGGAAACTGTCCATACGGTGGGGTCCAAATTTTATAAGACACACCGTAAAAGAACCAATAAGTTCTCGACCCAGACTCTCAAGCTCATGGATGAGAGGAACGAAATGAGACTACAGTCTTCAGTAGACGCGTCACGCTACCGTCTGATCAATAGACAGATTTCAAAAGCGCAGAAATGCGATTTGCGACACTTTAATACCGAATATATTCGAGATACTATTGAGCGTAACAGGGGCTCAAAAGTGTTCGCAAAAGATCTGTCTATCGGGCAGAGGCAGCTGACGCGATTGAAGACCGATACTGGTAGTATCATTTCATCTCGACCTGAGATTTTGAGAGAGGTTGAGAGATTCTATGGGCAGTTATACACCTCAACACAACAGCCTGCTGTCACCTTGGCAAAAGATCCAAGAGCCAAGCTAACCCGACACTATACTGAAGACATCCCGGACGTCAGCCTATACGAGATTAGTATGGCTTTGAAACAACTTAAGAACAACAAGGCACCAGGTGATGACGGAATCACAACCGAACTCCTGAAGGCGGGTGGAAAACCAGTACTCAAAGTCCTTCAGCGATTGTTCAATTCCGTTATTCACGAAGGTACTACGCCAAAAGCGTGGCACAGGAGCGTGGTGGTTCTTTTCTTCAAGAAGGGTGATAACACCTCATTGAAGAATTACAGACCCATCGCGCTGCTGAATCAGGTTTATAAGTTGTTTTCAAGAGTCATTACGAATCGTCTCGCTCGTAGGTTTGACGACTTCCAGCCTCCCGAACAAGCCGGATTCCGGAAAGGCTACAGCACCATAGACCACATATTTACGCTGCGGCAGGTTATACAGAAGACCGAGGAGTATAACCGGCCACTTTGCTTGGCGTTTGTGGACTATGAGAAAGCCTTTGATTCGGTGGAAACATGGGCTGTGTTAAGATCACTCCAGAGATGCCGTATCGACTACCGGTACGTCCAAGTGTTGAAGTGTTTGTACGAAAACGCCACAATGTCTGTCCGTGTCCAAGACGAAACTACGAGACCAATCCAAACGCGGCGAGGTGTGCGACAGGGAGATGTCATCTCCCCGAAGCTATTTACCGCTGCATTGGAGGACGTCTTTAAGCTTTTGGATTGGAACGGATACGGCATCAACATTAACGGCGAGTACATCACTCACCTTAGGTTTGCCGACGACATAGTCGTTATGGCAGAGTCTCTGGAGGACCTTAACACAATGCTCGACGACCTCAGCAGAGTGTCTCAACAGGTGGGCCTTAAAATGAACATGAGCAAGACGAAAATTATGTCAAACTCACTTGTTCCGCTCCACCCGGTCATCGTTGAGAACTCTGTACTTGAAATTGTAGACGAGTATATATACCTAGGACACACGGTCCGGTTAGGTAGGTCCAATTTTGAGAAAGAGGTCAGTCGCCGAATCCAACTCGGATGGGCAGCGTTTGGGAAGCTGCGCGAGATCTTTTCGTCCGAAATACCTCAGTGCCTGAAGACCAAGGTCTTCGAACAGTGCGTGTTGCCAGTTATGACTTACGGAGCAGAAACGTGGTCGCTGACTATGGGCCTCATAAGAAAGCTCAGAGTCACTCAGCGAGCTATGGAGCGAGCTATGCTTGGTGTATCTCTACGTGATCAAATCAGGAATGAGGAGATCCGTAGAAGAACCAGAGTTACCGACATAGCTCATCGTGTCGCGAAGCTGAAGTGGCAATGGGCGGGGCACATAGTACGTAGAACCGATGGGCGTTGGGGTCCTAAGGTGCTGGAATGGCGACCCCGCACCGGTAAACGCAGCATTGGAAGACCCCCCACGAGGTGGACAGACGACCTCAAAAAGGTCGCGGGGAGCCGCTGGATCCAAGCGGCACAGGACCGTGTGGTGTGGAGATCCCTTAAGGAGACCTATGTCCAGCAGTGGACGTCGATCGGTTGAACAAGAAGAAGAAGAAGAACATCAGTTATTTATAAGCTTGTATCAGAGGTCCATTTTTAAAATTTACTATTGTCCTTTGATTAAATTGTTCCCTTAAATTAACCTTATCTTATCTTATCTAATTTCGGGGACGCCTGTCGGTACAGGACGGGTGGTCAGCTCCAATACTGGACTATTCCACCCCTTTCCCCTTGTTAGGACAAGGGTTTCACTGTTGTCCCGACAGTGTCACCTGCTCTAGCCCACCTGTTGCTTTCACAAACCTTATAATATCCCTGAAGGAGATATTTGTTAGGTCATCAGCTTCAATTTGGTTCTTACCTAATATCTCCCATCTTACCAGCGAGTATATGGGGCACTTAGCCATAAGGTGGAGACTCATTGAATTAACCTTTAGTCTAGTTTAGTCCATACTGTAGATATTTATGTAAATATATAAACATTAATAGAAAAAAGTTGTAGATTAAATTATTATTACTTCATCATTTAACCAAACATCAAAAACCAAAAATCATTTAACAAAATTAAACCAAATAATCAGTTATAGAAGTTAATCTACTTAAAAATAAGTAGGTTCTTCTACTTTTATAACCATGAAAAACTAAAAATATCAAAAAAATCAAACAGTAAATTAATGAGGGTAGTTTATTATTAAAGTTAATGAACGACGGTACAACTAGTTTATATTTAGATCAAGTAAGCTATCCATATGTTACTAATGTGGAAATAACGTTTCTGTGTTTGGTAAACTAAGCTTGTTTGTAAACGTTTCACCCGCTTCATTGTTCTTTACGTGTTTGTTTGAACTACTCGTATGTTTTTATACTAATTTAATATTACATAATGTGTAGGTATATGGGCACGATAAATCATTTTCAAATTTCAAATTTACGTATAAGCATATTTTTTACACTTAATTGGAATCTTTCTGTACACTGGTCTAGAATGGATTAAGGAATTTTACTATAGAAGCGAATGTGATTTTACGTTATTGGACATACATCTCTGATATTATTTCGTGTTACGTAATCTAAAGGTCATCCTGGGAAATCCGTATAAATCGAAAGGAGGATGTTATCATAGTTCTTCGACATAATCTTATTTCTTAATCTTCCAGTTCATGTAGGTTCATGTCATTCATGTTCATAATGTATAATTAAAAAAAAAAATTATAACTATTCAATACGTATAATAAATAGCGGAGATGTTGCCAGCATTCTCGGGACCGATCCACGTAGGCATGTGATGTGTAGACTACCGTGTAATTTAGAATAGACTTGTATATTTTCGTTATAAATAGATGTGTTTAAAATCTACAATCAGTATATATTATCAGAAAAGATCAGTATATCTTATTTTACTGTATGGGTAAAAAAAATTAAATCTACTTACAAAAATTACTTTTTTGTTCATGGGAAAGTTAGATGTTTGTTAAAATTATAAATCCATACTTTTAATAATATAAATTCAACGGTATGGTTACTTTTTAACTCTTACGGAGCAATTGATTGATGTGATATTAATACTAAATTTCTGTCGTACTCGGTACTGAAGTTCAAAACTAGATTGTTATCATTTAAACTACTAATATTTTAAATGAAAAAGACTGTCTAATCCCCTGGAGCAATAGTAATAATTTTTTGGTGCCAGGCAACATATAGGATATAAAATCCCGTTTTTTTTCTTTTAGGGAATAGGAAAAAACACTTAGTACTTACATACAAATGAAGATATTCCGCGGGTATTACTAGTTGTATGAATCTCAATGTAAAAATAACTCTTAAAACGCGTTATTTTGTAAATTGTGTTAAATTTCATTATAAATGTTCTTAATGTTATACATTTGTGTCTTTTACAGCACATTTTTTGGTTTATGTTGAACTGGGTTTTAAAATGGAGGTCGGCGAGTCTGAAAGTGGACTTATACCACGATTATATCAAACACAATTGGAAGAAATTGCAGTGAAACAAAATACAATTATCCATTTACCAACAGGTATTATTATTTATTTATTATAAGTTTAAGATTGTGTAGAGTGTTTTATGTGTAAAAAAGAAAGTAAAATAGCTATTGTTATATCTCTGCTGGTCAAAAGGCTCCTTCTTGTCTTTTCAAGAATTAGATCAGCGCGCTGGAATGCGGACTGGTAAATATATCTCAAGAAATCTCGGGATATACAAGTGTTATCATAATGTTTTACATATCCGTAAAACGTATTCGTAATTATCAATAAAGCATAACATACAGTTTTTAGAAAACTTAATATCTACGACAGGGCAGGCGAACCTTTATGCATCAACGTGGCATTTTTTCTAAACAGATTTTTAATAAGGGTAATAGGTAATCTGTTAAAAATATCGGCAAGAATCACGTGATCTCATTGTTTTGACATTACTGTTACTTGGAATTATTATTTTTATTTATTTGATGGGAATTCTTTTAGACATTATATTATACTTCAGGCATTGTAATATACTTTATATATATAAAACGAATGTTTGTCTATCTGTTGTATGTATGTATGTTATCCTTTATAGACTCCGACCGAAAAGAAATACTTGTAATATTTATACCTTAGTGCGAAGTATCACTGATGAGAAAAATATATTTTTTAAATTAACTTAAATTTTTCTACTTGATAGGTTCAGGAAAAACCTTCATTGCGATAAGACTTATTAAAAGATTAAGAGAATCCTGCAAAAAACCATGGGGACAAGGCGGGAAAAGGTGTTTCTTTTTAGTTAACACAGTTCCGTTAGTGAATCAACAGGTAAGTGTTTATAATTCTACTAACGAGTATAATTATTACTTATTTACTTATTAATTCTTGATCCTATACATATGTATATCTTGTTCATACACACAATTTGAACTTTTCTCTTAAGACACCAGTTTTGGTGGTTGTGGCTTCTCGCATCACATAACTCTTGATAACCCATCACAGTTATAATACCAGACAGATACCGCCCTAAGATAGGTATCGTCAACCTGTGGCTCGAGAGCCGAACGTGGCTCTTTCTTTGTAAAATTGCGGCTATTGATAAAACTATGTTTATATTTTCATAGGAATAAATATTATTTCTTAAATTCATTTGTTTATCATATATCCTATTATTATTCATAAAACATATATTGGTTCTTTAAAATTTAGATTTTTTAAAATTATCATGTAGTCCGTTCATTGACACCCTTCGAACAACGTTCCCCAACGCAAGCAGAGCTCCTGCGCTCTACTCTCCGTACTTTGCAATCTCTGCGATGCTTTCGCGCTCGCCCATCTCACTCGGTGATGCTTTAAAAGAGCTGACAGCATATAGTCAGCCTGAGACAAAAAGAGATTGCACTCTTTAGGTGTGTATCTTTACCAAGTAGCGATTATAATTTGATCAATAACACAATACATTAAAAAAGTTATTAGCAAATGTTTATAATATAACTAGCAAAGCCCCGCGGTTTCACCCGCGTCCATACAGATCTCGTGGTAGTGGAAAGTCTACGAAATCGGAGTATAGATTTATTTTGTAGATTATTTAATTATAAAAAATGGGTATCATTAGTATTCTTGGAATAAGACTTAACTCACCAAGTGCAGGCCCTGCTATAACGGTAGGTTAGGTTTGTTATGGCATTATTTGATTTCGATTTACATTCTTAAATTCGTAAAATCCTTTGATTGGGATGTCGGATTTTAATAATTTAAAAAGTATTTTACAGGTATTAAAACAGTTATTCATAAAATATCATTTAATGGGATAAGGATTAATACAGAGATATGAATAAAATGGTTTGATTATTGTCGGCACTTTTACCAACTTTTACAATGTAAAAAGTAGTTATATTGGCATAACTATAATAGTTAGACATATGGTATCGCGGACTTTTTTGTGGATATTGATACGTTCTATAATACTGTAGAACATTTTTTTGTTCTATCATCAATAGTTTCCGCAGTGCACGCGATGATAGATGTTTACGACTAAATTTTTACCAAGTTATTACAATTTTATTAGGGATCCCTATTTTTTTTGAAAATGACATATAGCCTATGTTGCTCAGTGAAAAAGCAGCTTTCCAATGGTGAAAGAATTTTTGAAATCGGTCCAGTAGTTTTTGCGTGAAAACGTAACAAACATACATACAAACAAATATACAAACAAACATACAAATCTTTCCTCTTTATAATATTAGTATAGATAACGTGTAATTATTTCTTTCAGAGAAAAATGATATTGCAAATGTGTCCGGTTGATGGAGTTGCTGCATACAGTAGTGAAAACAAAGTGGACTATTGGAAAAAAGAAAAATGGGATGAAGAATTATCTAAACATCAGGTATTACAATTAGAATGTCATTCTATATGATTAAATACTTTGTGCACCTTAATTTAAGTTTTTTTTTGTTTACTTTAGGTAGCCTGTAAGAGATCATTATCAGTGATAGTTTTTGTTCAATTATAAGTTTTTCTGTACTATTCTTTGTTTTATGTGCAGTAAAGTATTTTATTATTATTATTACAATGTTACGTTTAATTTATACTTAAATGATTTAAATTCATTAACTATTATTTTAAATGTAGATAACAAATTATTCTTGCTTAAATTTGTTCATGTTAGTTGTTTGTATTGTAGGTGATTGTAGCTACAAGTCAGATCCTAAGCGATATGCTGACACATAAGTATATACGGATCGACGAAATCAATCTTATTATATTTGACGAATGTCACCATGCAGTTGAAGATCATCCAATGCGAAATATCATGAAACATTTTGAGCATTACCCTAAACAGAAACAACCAAGGGTCTTAGGTATGAATTAGTATTATTATTATTATTGACTGGCCCGTTGGCGCAGTTGGTAGTGACCTTGCCTTCAGCTCCGCGGCTCGCGGGTTCGATTCCCGACGAGGGCCAACATTTCCTATAAACAATTTGTTGGTTCTTCGTGCCTGGGTGTGTATTTGTATTTAAGTATGTATTTAAAATTATATATGTAGTATATTACCAGTTGTCTGTCACCCATAACATAAGTATTAAGTTACTTACTTTGGGGACGGACGAACGTGTGTGTGTCTCTAATATTTATTTATTGTTGTTAATCTTTATTTTAAGAGACTCTTGTCTACAGGCACATGTCATCACCATCATAACCTAATTATTTTTAAGTATCCTTACTAATATTATAAATAGTATGTCTGTTACGTTTTCACGGCGAATCCACTGAACCAATATCGATGACATCTGGCACATTTATTCCTTATATATGGTATCGAAGTCCTTTCAAATTCAATAGGAATAGGGTGACATTAAAAACGCCATCTGTTACCATTATATTATCAAGGTTTTTTTAAGTGTCAAGCCAAGTGTGTAAGTTACACAAATATGTTTTATATAGGAGAGCTGAACTCTTACATTATAAGATATAATTTAAAAAAAGGTTTTATTGGGGTGTAAAAAATTTAGTCGTGAAAATCTTTTAGTCGCGTGCGCTGCGGAAACTGCTGATGATAGAACAAAAAAATGTTCTACAGTAATAAAGAACATATCAATATCCACAAAAAAGTCCACGATAGCATTGTAAAAGTTGATAAAAGTGCCGATAATAATCAAAACATTTTATTCATATCTCTGTATTAATCATTATCCCATTAAATGATATTTTATTAAAAACTGTTTCAATACCTGTAAAATACTTTTTAAATTATTAAAATCCGACATCCCAATCAAAAGATATTACTAATTTAAGAATGTAAAACGAAATAAAATGATGCCATAACGAATTCATTATAGCGACCGTTATATCAGGGACTTGGCATTTGGTGAGTTAGCTCTTATTCCAAGAATACTAATGATAGAGATCTTTCATTCTAAAAGTGCACGCCCCTCCACCAAATTACATTATTTTAATGAATGAGTGAAAATATTGACTGTACTATTTTTTATGTGTGTGCGCAGCAATTTCAAAGTTGACTCGACTGATTCAGGCACTTAATGTCAACTAATTGCTCGACTGGTATAAGTCAAGCATTTATATGGCGGAGAATGCACGCTTTGTATGAGACAACACGTCTATTCTGTCACGCGTTCCTATCATTTGTGCACTGGTTGACCAACCAATCCGGTTACACGGGTTACGAGTAACGTTTGCATAAAAATAAAATTAATTTCATATTTATAATCTAATTTATGTTGAAAATTCTTCACAATAAAAAGTAAGTTTTTAATATTTTCCCTTGAGTAATAGTAAGTGCGGTGGATTGTAAACGTGAAGTTCCGCATTCGAATCTAATCTAAAATTTATCCCTGGTCTTGACTAGATAGATACTTCCGACGTACCCTTCTAACAAAGACGTACCACCAAGCGGTTTAGCGTTCAGGTATGATGTCGTGTAAAAACCCTGAATGGTTACGTTTAATCTCCATACCCTTTCAAGTTAGCCCACTTCCATCTTAAACTACATCGGCATCCATCACGTGAATTCGCAATCAAGAGCTAGCTTGTCAACTTAATTTAATAAAGATCATATCATATATTCACTATGCAACTATTAGAATGATAAATAAAACGTAATGTACAGTAGTCTGTTCATTTAGTTTATTAGTAAAAAAAAGAAAAAATTAAACCGCAATAAATGTTTACAATTTTAACGCTATTCACTCACGTCGCTTTCTTTAAATTCGGACTCAACATTAATTATAAATTCAAAATCCATCTCAATATCATTCACATTTCGACACGTATTTTCCACATATTTCTGTCAATCATGTTAATTTGTTCCTTAATTATAGCAATGGCTTTAATGATGAAATAATGATAGATGTTAGGTTTGGCCCGTTTTTTTTCGTCACATAGTTTTTTAAATTCTCTATATTTTTATATTAAAGAAAAAATATTTGTCTGACTCCGGAGTTGTTTTTTTTTTCTGACATGCTGACTGTACTTTTGGCAATAATCGACGCGTACTCCTACGTTCGTATCTGTCCGGCAACTGAATAACCAATTAGAATAACGAATTATTAATGCCATAACAAACCTAACCTACCGTTATAGCAGGGCCTGCACTTGGTGAGTTAAGTCTTATTCCAAGAATACTAATGATACCCATTTCTTATAATTAAATAATCTAGAAAATAAATCTATAGTCCAACTTCGTAGACTTTCCACTACCACGAGATCGGTATGGACGCGGGTGAAACCACGGGGCATTGCTAGTAATATAATAAAGTAAATAATTTGAAATCTTTAAATTTTTTTACATTTAAATATATTTTTCGTAAATTATTTTTATTTTTCCTCTATTAAGAATTATTTTCACTTTTTGATTCAATAATGAAATATTTCAGTATAAAAGTGTGTTATTTAGTTTTTTTCAACTATATTTCTTCTTCTTTTTGCACACTTGCTACGTTCTTTAGTATTATCCTATAACAAGCGTTACCTGGAAGAGATACTATTCAGTGATAAAGCCGCTCTTTATACTTATACATAAGGTTTACTTTAAGTTATCATGTATTTTTGTATGTTTTGTGCAATAAAGTTTTTATCTATCAATCTATCTATCTATATTTATTTTAATATAAAGTATCAAAACAGTGCATTACTTATGAATATGTAAGCAAAAGTAATAATGAAATTATTTTTGCTATAATAATTTTATTATTACTTTTGTATTATGGATCTCCGCAAAGTAAGGCCTAATTCTATAAATTACTTAATACTAGTTGTACCAACAACGGCTTCGCCCGCGTGGAATTCAGTGAATTCCGAAACTTTCCCGCATTTTAGAAATTTTGAACATAAAAGTAGTTATTGTGAGTTAACCGTGAGAGATAAGAGACATGCTATCGCAGACTTTTTTGTAGTATTTTTATAGATCTACAATTCTCTACTATATTACTTTAGCGTATCTCTGCTGGTTTACGCAGCGCACGTGATTAAAGTTCCAAGAAAGCAAGTTTTTTAAGAACTGCGCGATCTTTTCAACACAATTGACATAATACCGATGTATACTATTTACTTAAACCATCCGAAAGTATTGCAGTGTCTTTTGTTGAAAACCGCACAAAAATTGGTTCAGTAGATTTTGGGAAATCGATTACATAGAGACAGACAGCTTTTTAGGACTTTGTTTTATAATAAGTACAGATAGCCGTATTTTTACATATTAATAAGTATGAATCGCGAAAGTTTAAATCTACCAGTGCCGTTCCATTTCAGGATTAACAGCTACGCTTCTCAATGCCAATGTAAAGTTAAATAAAGTGGAGGAAACTTTACGAGATCTGGAGGTTACGTTTCAGGCTACCATCGCCACAGCCGATGACATGGATGAAGTTGCACCGTAAGTTCATATAAAGGATGACTTGTTACTGTCCCACTGCTGGGCATAGGCCTCCTCTTCTTTTTTTTCTGAGAGAAGGGTTTTGAGATTAGACTCACCGTGCTGCTCCAACGCGGATTGGTAGATTATACATATCCCCAGAATTTTCTAGAGATATGCAGATTTCCTCACGATGTTTTTCTTCACCGAAAAGCGTGTGATAAGTTGCAATTATCAATTAGACACAAGTTTTTAATTGAAAATCTCATTGGCGCCTGCCCGGGATTTAACCTGCGAACCTCTTCGAAAGTTTCGTGCGGTGCCACCGCTGGGCTATCGCTTATCTATCACCTTGCTATCACACTTTACTTTCACTAAAAGTATGTGAATTCAATTATCAATTAGACACGTAAAATTTAACAGAAAACACCTCAGTGCCTGCCCGGGGTTTGAACCCGTGTTCCCATCGAGAGAGAAAGAAAGAGTAACACGCCGTTATTTTACTTCTTATTTATTTATTCCTTCATTGTACAAACATAAAAATATATAAAAAAAAGGAAATAAATAGCACATGTACAAAGGCGGACTTATCCCTAAAAGGGATCTGTACCAACCTTTGAGTAACAGAAAGAAAATGACAAGAAGTGAAATATGGATAGTGAAAAAAGGAAGGAAGAAAAAGAAAAATAATGAAACACTATATACAAAGATTAAAGTTGAAAAACGATGCAATACATATCTGTATTCTTCTTCTTCTTCGTCTAAGCGTTATCCCGGCTCAGACCCGGGGTCCGCTTTCCTACTACGTTGCGCGCACTATGCCCGATCTTCAACGTCCGACCTGTGTAGTTTGTTGGCTCTCATGTCGGCATCGACAATTTGAAGCCAACGCTTTTTTGGACGGCCTCAGGGTCTGGATCCAGAGACTACTAATAATCACTATACAATACATATCTGTATTGTATATTGATTATTTGAATTTATTAAAATGTAACGATTTACTTAGTGGATACATCATCTACTAAAAGCACTATAACAGAACTAACTACCTTGCTATAATCCGCACGCGTTAAGCGAATGCATGCAAAGTGTATGAAGCAGGCTAAATTTATAACAGAACTAACTACCTTGCTATAATCCGCACGGGTTAAGCGAATGCATGCAAAACTAATGTGTATGAAGCAGGCAAAATTTATAACAGAACTAACTACCTTGCTATAATCCGCACGGGTTAAGCGAGTGCATGCAAAACTAATGTGTATGAAGCAGGCAAAATTTACACACCTTATACATGCAGGACAAGCCACCACACGCCCCCAAGGCGCCTCCACCACCAACAATGCATACAAGCAGCACACACAACCACCACTACAATCTCGACGATCGTTTCGCTCCGAAATCGAAGCATCATCAGGAGGATAGGCTCCACGACAAAAATCTTAATGCATTGCATGCCTTGGGGTGCGTGTGGTGGCTTGTCCTGCATGTATAAGGTGTGTAAATTTTGCCTGCTTCATACACATTAGCTTTGCATTCATTCGCTTAACCCGTGCGTATTATAGCAAGGTAGTTAGTTCTGTTATAGTGCTTGTAATATGGAATTCCGCAAAATAACGCCTGCTTCTATAAACATCATCTACTAATTTAATTCTAATAATAAGCTACTAAATTTAATTTAAATGACTTGAGACAATTATTTTCTAGTCTGTGACTTAAATGGTGATGGGAAGGAGATTTGTGCATTAATACCGGTAAATCATTCCACAGCTTTACTCCTTGAAAGCTAAATGATCTCGAATAAGTCAGTGAGGAGCATTTAGGGAAGGCAAGATTTAACGTATTTATAGATCTTAGCCGGCCACATCCAACATCCGACAAGAAGTTAAACGCTCTTTAAGATACATTGGAATTAAGGGATTAGAGAGTACTTTATAAAGAAGTGAAAGCATATGTAAATTTCTTCTAGATCGTATAGGAAGCCAATTTAACTTATGACGGTACTCAGTGATGTGGTCGAACTAACGAAGTCCATAAATATATCAAATAGCTACATTCTGAAGCCGTTCGAGCTTAGCCAACAGTTCTTCTGAAAGATCCAAAAAAACAGCATCTCCATAATCCAATATAGGTCTAAGATCTAGCAAGCATAATTGTAGTTTCAAGAGGAAGGAATTTCTGTAAGCGTTTAAGAGAATGAAGTGATGCAAAAAGCAACTTTTTTATTCATATAAATGTTAATGAAATAATCCAGTAAAGTTTTGATGATGAAGATGATAATTAAAAACAGTTTTTTTTTAATTGAATGACAGTTTATTTATTTATATTTATTTTTCTTTTTTTTGACACACGACTGCCCCCCTCCCCCAATTAAGTAACTGAATAATTGTTTTATGGGTGACAAAGAACTGGTAAATATATACATATATAATTTTAAATACATAAATACAGATATACACCCGGGTTCGAAGAACCAACAAATTATTTATAGAAAATGTTGGCCCCTGACGGGAATCGAACCCACGACCCGCGGAGCTGAAGGCAGAGTCACTGCCAATTGGGCCAATGGGCTAGTCAAATTATATTATTTGAATAATTTATAGCATTAGGCTTTACTTTGCGGAGATCCATCATACGAAAGTAATAATTTAATTGTTACTTTTGCATATTATTTAAATTAAGCTCGGCCAAGCGGGCTTAGTATGTTAGTGTTTTATTTGTATCCTGAATGTTTCAGCCACTCTACAAATCCTACAGAATTGATTCTGTATTACAAAGTGCCAGGTGCTAGTAATGCAGTAAGTGAAGCTATAATGTTATTAAAGAACCTCGTACGTATTGTTTCATCCATAACTCTACCAAATCTGCGTCAAAACGCTAACCTGAAATTGAAACCAGGACAAAAAGATATCTCTCCTACAGATGGAGTGAAGGTATTAATTTAGTTAAATGTAGAATATATTAGAATAAGTGACGTAATTTTGGGTGATTAACAACACTTCTTGGTCATAATTTTACATTATCTTAAGCAAAATATACCATGTTGCAAATCAAACTTAAGGTGGTGTGATTAAAAACGACATCGGGGTGAAAGACAACACATAGCAGATTTCAAGAAAAAAGTACACTTAGAATGTAACTTTATCATTAAAACTAATTGTTACATAATGAAATCAACTTTATTAAATATATATAAACAGAAAAGTCACACTTATAATTGAACAAACAATTTGTAGGCATAGAAATTTAATGACTCTCTCTTAAAAAAATTACTTAATTTTCTAATCAGAGATTCATTGCACCATATATCCGGTTTAACTGGATTATAGCCCTCGTCTACTGAACAAACAACAATGTTCCAGAACAAATTCGACAATCTACCTACCTTTATCTCTCTTTTATCTTCTTTTTTTATATGAAACTGACGCGGTATTATTCTATTCTATAGAAGTAGATACAGTTAAGATGATTGCATAAAACTGAAACTAAAATGCGATTAGGCTTTGTAAAAACTGTTGAAAACTGTTGTTATTCACCCCACAACTCGTTGATCAGGCCATTAGACGTTGTCAATCACGTTGTGTGTGTGTGTGTGACGTTGTTTGTGTATTGAAATGTCAATCAATAATTTTTTTTATGTCTCACCAAAAATAGACAGTATGCGACTTACCTGACTGTTTTATATTTCGTACAAGATACTAATTCAATAGATTTTAGCACTGAATTGTAATTTTTTTGAAAATTTCAAGTAAGCAACCAACTTAACTTGTTCAGATGACAATGAAACTATTGACTCCATAAAGCCCGCAAAATTGCACTAGTGACATAGCCTAAAGCTGCTTATCTGAAAATATACTAATTTGACTAACTGTTGCCATATTCAAAATGAATCCTACAACCATTGAATATTGATTCTAATTGTTATTATACAGGTTATTTATAATTGTTTTTCTTTTACTATTACATATCGCCTGTGAACTGGCAAATTGTCCTATCTAATTTTTGACAACTTTTCAGGAAGACGAAAAAACGTGATTATTAATAAATTCGGATTAATTTTTATGTAATAAAAAGCCAGTTGACTTGAAATATGTTTATATATATACAAATTTTCTAGTAGATAATACATGTTCATACGGTAAATGATGGGCAGTAGCACCTTATGCCGTTAAAAAGTGATTTGCCTTAAAATTGAGATAGGACATATTGCCGGCTCACAGTCGATATTGTATTTTTTTTTAGTTGTACAATAAAGAATATTTGATTTGATTTGTTACAGATAATAAAAGGAGTTAAGAAAATGATAGAATCAATGATATCAAATATTAATGAGATGGGTGCGTACGGTGGTGCAATCGGCATTCTTTCATACATAGTGTCGTTTGAGAGACACAAACGTTGGGCGTCTAGTGTCGAGGAGGAGCTGCTGTATACCATTGTCATCACACATTCAACTGAGTATGTATCAATTAATATTTTTTTTTTTAACTCAAATAAACCACGCAATCATGCAATCTACCTCTCTAGGCATTAAGCTGGTGGTTAACTATTAATGAAGGCATGTATGGCATACGCCCAGTGGCGTATCCACTTGGGAATTTATCTCCTTAGAGATTTAATGATGGGAGGAGATCCTGTGGAGCTCTCCTTTTAATTCTTTTAAAAGGACAAGTCGGCTTCATTAAATTGCAAGCAAGTTTGTTTGGATGCTTTGCAATGCGACTTGAGTACAGCTTCAGTCTTCTCGTGATCTCCTCTTTAACTTTAGGCATCTTGAGGTCTCGATGTAACTGCGAGTTTGTTATAAACCAAGGAGCGCCAATAATCAAGCGAAGCATTTTCGATTGAAACCGTTGCATAAATTCCAAATTTGAGTGTATCAATTCAAAAAATAAGAATCATTAACTAACTGGCGCAGGTGGCAGTGAGGGTCGCGGGTTCGATCCCCGCCTAATGCTAATATTTTCTAAATATAATATGTTTATCTTTCGAGTTTGGATGTGTTTAAGTATTTATATATTTGAAAATATATGTATTTACCAGTTGCCCATCGTCCATAAAACGGTATTAATGGACCTACTAAGTGTGTGTAAGTGTTTCATATATTTGTTTATCAATACTATTATTAATTTATTTTATTACTATTTATTTCTTTAATTTATTTACTATTTGCTTATTTATTTATTAGTATTAAGTTGCTTCTTATCCTTATGGTTAGATAGTATCTTCTTAAAAGTGTAAATTTTATCTTATGCATCTTACATTTGTAGTGCTGTACCGTGTCGTTGCGGACAGGTCCGATTAGTGTAGTGCAGTGTTTTTGTGTACAGTGCTAGTCAAATCAATATGTAAATACACTAATTCAAGTAGGAACACACCCTAAAAAAGACATCCGAAGCAAAAACAGACATCTAATATAAACTTAGTGACCACACGTCCCAACTTTGGGGACAAAGTCCGGCTTTTTGGTGGACTTTCTCTTCTAAAATGTCCAGCATTTTAGAAAATATCGCCATTTCTTATTTTAAAAGAAAGTTATAAACAGAAAGTCATTTTTTAAAATTAACATTATTTTTGATTGAGTTTGATTAAAAATTATGTAGTTCAAATTTTTTTTTACAAATACTTTTATAGTCACCAATAATTATCCCATTTTGTCTAAATGAAAACGTGATCATTTTATCTTATTTACGAAATCTCTGCCTGCAAGGACAATTGGGTCGTATCTCCGCAATAGACCTTCGGACCCGAGTCGCTGGAATCATGCAGTAAAGGCTATAGAAAATAATATTTCAGGGCCCGATTGGTTCTGCTGGAGTCTATGGAAGAGTACGAGGGATATGAAAAAATTCTCAAACATTCTTCCGTTAAAGTATTGACACTTCTGAATATTCTGAAAGAATATAATCCACGATCTACGTCACAGTGCGCAAGTATGCTCTTTTATTTATTATTTTCACAAATTTCCTTGACAGTGATCCTTAGCTGTGGGTATATATATATATAAAGAATACGTACAAGTGACAGGATAGTAGTATCGTGAACGGGTCCTTCACTGCAGTCCAATAATTGATGTACCGGAAGATGCACCGTTCACAATGTCGCTTAGGCTTAGTGTTAGTGTAGGATGCATTTTGAACTAAGGGTTTGGTAGGCGATGTCGATCCCAGAACATTTTGTATGGGAACAACTTATATAATTATAATGACATTATTTATTTTCATTCGAAAAACAAAGACTTAATTGCGTTTCTGTAAATAAAAGTTTATTTATTAAATCTACGAATTTACAAAATTACCTATTAATATAAAATTATAAAATAAATATGTATTTACCTGAAAATAAAAGAAACAACCCTTATTTTCGGGTCTATCTTCTAAATAAACTATAAACAATAAAATATAATTTTCCTAACGAATTTAATTAAAAGTCTCTTTGACAATCCGCTGACACAATATCAAAAAAAAGAAAATATAACTAAATAAAACCTTATGGTTTTCTTTACGTAATTACAAAAGCGTTAGTATAGCGTGATGCAAATAACTAATAGCGCCATCTGTTATCCCAGTGGGGAAAATACGTAAACCGCGTTATTAGTACGTTATGTTATACTAATTGAATAAACGAAATTTAAAAGTAAAGTAAAGGCTCGTTCTCCCACTGCTGGGCAATAGGCCTCCTCTTACTTTATTTGGAGAGAAGACTCGAAGCTTAGACCAAACACGTTGCTCCAATGCGGATTGGTAGATTACAATATCCAGAGATATGCAGGTTTCATCACGATGTTTTCGCTTTTTGGATTTGTAATTTAGCGGTATAGATTTTCTTTCATGCGAATGTAATTATTTCATTTTATTTGTATTATACGTTCAATTCTTGGGTCACTTAACAGCTGCCTAGGGAGTGACTGTTGTAACAACATAATCATTTCATAGTAACGCCGTAATTATCGCATAGTATCATATCGCTCATGAGCTGCATTTGAGTTGTGCCACTATTACAGACCATCAGCGATATAATGATATTAATACTTACAATGAATGTATTTTGCGCTTTCACTGTAAGAGGAAACATGACAAAACTTCCATATCTGAGGAAGAATTCTCAGGAAATTAGTAACTTAGTAATAAGCATTGGTATCCGGCTGAGTAGAATAGACCATCCTCATTTCGTACCGAGGTGTCGTAAGAGGCGACTAAGATAAGTCGACCCGCTGTGAGGTATCCGGCTGAATAGTATAGATCACCCTCATTTCTTACCGAGGTGTCGGAAAAGGCGACTAAGGTAAGTAGACCCACCGTGTGGTATCCGGTTGAGTAGAATAGACCAATACCCTCTTTCTTACCGAGGGGTCGTAAAATACGACCAAGGTAAGTTGAGGTCGTAGAATACGTAGCCGAATCATGTGATAACATGTGGTAACATGACGACCCCACTAAGAGTGGGATAAGGGCAGGAGGATGATGAGTAATAAGCATTAAAGTATCATGGCGGATTTAAGCTCTCATAAAAGAGAGCAGGCACTAAGATGTAACAAAAAAAGCAAAAAACATATCGAGGAATATCCTTAAAATAAAGTACAGCCCAACATTATGCCTAAAACATAATCTTTATTTCAGCCGTAAATAGATTGAACCATAGGAGAGACTTGCTTTCTGCGTTGATTCTAACAAGACTAAGGCTCACGTCGAAAATCTTGTACAATCTCTTGAAAGATGTCAAAGAACTCAATCCTATAGAATTTGGTTTCATGAAACATGATTATATCGTTGGATTTAATATTAATCCTTTTACACATACTAGAGAGCAATATTACACAAAGAAAAAGAGTCAAGAAGCACTTCTGAAGTTCAGAAACGGGTAAAAGATTTTTTTACATTACCTAGTACTAAAAAAATACCTTTTTTTATACTTAAATTTTAATTTAACACTCTAATGATATGTTTCATCGTTTCCAACACAGAAATTGTAATTTAATCCGCGATTAAGTAAATAGAAAATATATATAATGCTAAATCTAGAGTGTACTATCCATTTTCATACCTGATACATGCAGGATTCGTGCACCACAAACACATGCACAAACCTCCACTACCGCCACAATATACAAGCACTACACACGTTCACTATCACAAATTTTTCAATCGTTTCGGCCCCAATGGTGGATGTTTACGCTTGATCATATGTTTTATGTCCACCCTACATTTAACATTATATATATTTTCTACTAGTTTTTAAGCGCAACTTCGTTCGCGTCGAATGCAGTCTTATTATTCGAGTAAACCATAACACATATTAATTATGATTAAAGTGGGTTAATCTTAAAAGCTAGACATATGCTGTCGCGGACTTTTAGTGAGAACTTTTAGAAGGGGAGAATTTTGTAATACATGATTCTTTTATAACTTTCACCGTTTACTTGGCGCACGCAAGGAAAGATTTAAATTTTGCCGTTTTCGCAATATTTTTTATTACTGCTCCTCTCCTATTCATCTTAGCGTGATTTTATGTAGCCTATAGCCTCAATAAATGGACTATCTTACACTCAAAGAATTTTTTAAATCGGCCGAGTAGTTCCTGAGATTGCGCGTTCAAACAATCACCCAATCTAATAAACAAACTCTTCAACTTTATATATTAGTATAGATATACTTAGGGTCTTATTCATAAAAAGTTATGACACGTTTATAGACTCGCTATAGTACGTTTTACAAAAAGGGTTATTCATAAACGCATTTTAGCACTAAACCACTCTATAAGTCTACTATAACTTTATAGAGCCGATAACCCTACTATATCAGTGCTATAAGGTAAAAGATGGCCGACTTTACTACAGCTGATTATTATAAATAAAAACGACATTTGACGAATGTACGGATTGAAATTCAAGTGGGTCAATGTCGTCTGGTATATATATCGGTCTCGTGTTAGTGTCAATTAAAAAAACAATTTAAACAATAATAAAATTACTACTGACTACTGACTACTGACGATATTGTGTGACCCGTGTCGTAGACAATAAAATATTTTTTAGTCCATAATAATGTCTATGGTTACACTTTATCGGTGTGTTGACGCATATTATCTGTGGGGAATTGGGTATGATCGGGCACTTGCTCGCCTGATTTCCTTATAATGGCAACATTCGGGGTTATAAACGCGTTTTAGTTATAGATCAGTTATAGAAGGTTTATGAATAAACAATTTTATGAAACGTTTATAAGCTTATAGAGCATTTTAACTAAAGAGTGTCTAAAACCTTCTATAAGCTATTTTTATGAATAAGGCCGTTAATCTCTAGATTAGAGCAAAATATTATTTTTGTACAAAAGTAATTTTGTATTATGGTAAATTCTGTAAATTAATTGTAATTTTATTATTTCAGCAACCTCAACTGTTTAATATCTACGAGTGTCTTAGAAGAAGGTGTTGATATACCGCAGTGTCTTCTCGTGGTGCGCTATGATGAACCCATGGAGTATCGATCTTATATTCAGAGTAAAGGTAGTATTTTGTCCCAAATACAACATCTCTGCATCGCATTTTCGCTTGTGACATTAAATTCAAATTTAAAACTCAATTCAAATTAAAAGTATATAAGTTAAGATATTATTAGTATATATAATTTGAATCCTTAATTTTTGATAGATATCAAAACTGTTTTACTATAAATTGTCACACTTCGTAGGTTAGCTGGAAACAGAGATCTACTCTGTCAAAGGGATAAGTTGACCTTTGTACACTGTTTTTTTTATTGATAATGTTTTTCTTACGTTTTTTATGGTACATAAATAAATAAATTAAAATATTCTTTATTCAAGTGACCGCCGTGTGGTATCCGGCAGAATAGAATAGACCACCCTCCTTTTACCGAGGTGTCGTAAGAGGCGAGTAAGGTAAGTGCCGTGTGGTATCCGGCTGCATAGAATAGACCACCCTCATTTCTTACCGAGGTGTCGTAAAAGGCGACTAAGGTAAGTTGACGTTAGGCAGGCGGCCGGTGGTAAAATACGTAGCCAATTCATGTGACAACATGTTTGTAACATGTTGTGCCGACCCCACTTAAAGTGGGAGATTATATATATATATATATATATATATATATATATATATATATATATATATATATATATATTTCCTATTTACTTAATTGCGGATTAAAATTATTTTGCTATAATTTTATTTTTATTTTTACCTATTCATTACTAATTATAATATGATTTCTCCCCAGGTCGTGCTAGAAACAAGGTGGCTAATTTTGCGATACTTGTTAATGAAGTTGATAGAGAAAAATTTGGAAAAAAATACGCAGAATTTCAAAATATAGAACAACATATTCATAAGGTAACCTTTTAAAAAATATTCGTCATAGCGACTTTTGAGACATAAGAAACAACGATAGGACTTCTATATGTTTAGAAGAATGTTTTTTGAGTTCTTTAAGAAAATTCATATTTTGAATTGCAGTTGCTTGTTAGCCAATAATGCCAACACGATAATAAAGGATAATTATTAATTACATTACATTATTGTATTAACATGATATTATATCTTCACTTATTTATTTTATACACAAATTTATAATATATACATTTTTATATATTGTTACGTACAGGCGTTCGTGGGTGTGGGTAAAAATACCTGGCGACTCGTTAATAGTAGTTTATGATACTGTTGCATAATAAGGGTTCTTATAACACGAGTGTGGTTTCAAAAAACGAGCCGCAGGCGAGTTTTTTTATAGTGTCACACGAGTGTTATAAGACCAAGTTATGTACACTACTTTATCTACTCTCATACTACGTAAAACGTACGTTTCCATTCCATGAACTCGTGGTAACATTTAATATAGTTGCTCCTAGATTTCGTCGGCAACAGGTTCACGATCATGTTTGACGCAGCTTTCAGAATATCTGGTGGTGTACAATTACCACTATCCCCGCTCTCAGACATGTTTTTACACAAAAACTATTTTTTTTACAAACAAAACAAAACTTCGTTTAAATATTGAAAAGGTTTTTTAAATGTCATATATTGGCGCCAAGGCGCAAACATCGATTGCGCATGCGTGTTGCATCGCCGCGGACCCATTCATTGAAACCTTTTTTTTAAGGTGTATCGTTATGATTAAAAGGTTACATTATGATACAGGTGTCCATACGAGACCTGTATCGTAATGAAACTTTTTAAATTTTTTATTTTTGTTCTGTACGTAATGTTAACCATAAGAATTTTGTTTTCAGTTTTATAATCTTTGTATTATAATATCAGAGTAGATAAAAAACTTTATTACAGCTTTTGACTACAACATTAGTACTTTCATTCATTATGCATTCCGTTATCCAATAACAAAGAGCAAACAAACAAAAACATAAGAACAAAATCGTATTTGCTATGCTTACGTATGGGAGATGTGACTTTGTTCTTTGGATGTATGGAGTATGTATTTGTTGGTGTTCCACTTTAACTCGGTTTTAATTCAAATTCAAAATATTCTTTATTCAAGTAAACTTGTAAACAAGTGCTTTTGAATTGAACTCTACTGTAAAATCTTTCTTTTTGTAGTTACTATATGGCAAAACAAATGAACGTAGCGCACCAACTGAAGAAGATATACAAGAAAATGTATATGATGATGATGATATCCCACCTTATTGTACTAAACATGGGGGTGAGTATTGTCTTTTCGATTTATAAAAATCTTGATCATAGGGTTTTTCAATTGATAGCGCTGATCATGAGCAACAGATAAAAATATTTTATTCGTGAAAATATATATGGCACTTCACTTAGTTAGCCCAGGGTATTCCCACTGCTGGGCATAGGGATTCTTTCCTTTTGGAGAGAAGGATCCTTAATTCCCTCCTTCCTTCCTTCCTCCCAAGTTTCCTATTGGATAGACCCACCGCACTATCCTTATGTGGAATGATAGTTTACACATATACTCAGAATTTTCCAGAGATATGCATGTTTCATCTTGAAGTTTTTCTGCACCGAAAAGCGCGTAGTAAATTGCATATATCAATTAGGCACTTGGGTTTTTAACAAAAAGTCTCATTGGTGCCTGCCCGGGATTGAACCTATGGCCCTCTCCGGAAAGGTCCACGGCCTCACCGTTCGGCTATCACAGCATTTATTTTGGAAAGGTTTTATTCAACTTGCGAAGAATGTATGTAAAGGTGGAGTCTCGCAAGTTAAATTTGACCCATTGCCCGGTGTCGGATTAAACTGAAATTTTATATCCTGGTCCAGTCCCGATGACAATGCATGTTTATGATGAGCATGACCTGATGCAGCTGCCAGGATTGGCTCCAGACAAGGGAAACTGCTGAACGGTTAACAATAGGGACACAAAATCTTGTTAATATTTTTTTAACGTGTTTTTGAGTTTGTCCTTATAATACCAAACCTATGTATTTTTTATTCAATAACAAATAAATATTTAATTAATTAATAATATTGATATATTTTATATCGTCCCCTGATAAGTTTTTATTCTAATTCCATTTCGATTTAATTAATGCACAATAAATTTCATTTCCCACTGCTGGCTATAGGCCTAGCCCTCTCTATTTCTGGAGAGAAGGGTTGGAGCTAAGACCTACCACGCTGCTTCAATGCGGATTGGTAGGTTACACATATCCCAAGAATTCTCTAGATATGCAGATTTCTTCACGATATTTTCATTCACCAAAAAGTGTGTGTTGAATTTCAATTATCAGTTATAGAACACATGTTTTTATAGAAAAATTCATTGATGTCTGCCCGGGAATTGAACTCATGATCCTCGTTTAAAAAAAATCATTTTAATTACTCTGCAGCTCGCCTTTTGGCCCCCTCGGCCATAAGTTTGATGTCTCGGTACTGTGGGATTCTACCGCATGACCAATTTACCAAGATAGCGCCCATATGGTTAAAAGAAGAAATTGTAAAACATAATGCGATTCATCGTGTTATTACAATTATCATGCCAATTCAATGTCCTGTCAAAGAACCCATAAAGGTCAGTCACGATTAAGATTTTATATTTATTTTAAAATATCTGAATGCTTCTAACTGTTATTGTTTATGCTTTTTATTATATACCTGTCCTGTATAAGACCTGTCGTACTATATGGATAAGAATGTGGGCCAATGAATAAGGAATGAACGAAGAATGCATGAAAATGTCATGTGAATGAGTATATAAGGGTAGGTCTGAAAATTGCGCCCATTATAGAAAAGACGAGGTGTGTAAGATTAAGATGGTATAGACATGTAATGAGAAGTGATGAAATCATGTCCAAACAAGTATTAAATATGTGAATAAAGAGAGACCGAAAAAAATTAAGTTTTGTGAAATGTGACGCATATTGTTACGTACGTCGTTCTAGGACGTTCGTGGACTTGGATAAAAACACCTGTTGACTCGATAAAAAAAAACTTCATTCAGCTTCTCACTACAAAACTACTACTTACAATCACTAGACAATCCGTTTTCCAGTAACAAAGCCGAGGTCACTATTATTTATTTTCGGATCTTAATTCGTCTTCGATCGATGAGTATATAAGGGGAAGTCTGAAAGTTGCGCCCGTTATAGAAGAGACGAGAAGTGCAAAATTAAGATGGTATGGATATATAATGAGGAGGAATGAAAATCAGTCCAAACAAGTATTAAATATAAATGTGGATGTGTTAATAAAGAGAGACCGAAAAAAATGGTTTGATTTTGGCTCGTGGACTTGGAACAGGTGTCTTTACCTGTTGACCTGTTAAAAAAAACTTTATTCAGGTTGTCACTACAAAATTAGTACTTACAATCACTAGGCAATCTGTTTTCCAACTACAATGCCGAGGTTACTATTATTTACTACTACTTAGTGAACTAACTATCGAGAATGTTCTGCTTCTCGATTATTCGCGAGTCGTAGCGGGGATACGGAACACGATTCGTAAACAACGTGAATTGTTCCAGACGACTTTGAAATCTATGACATATATATTGCGAACTCTTTTTGTATGTCTGTAACGATATAAAACGAGTAGCGTCAGAGTTGACAAATGATAGGACGTAATGGAATCGCAAAACATATCGTGCCGATCTCACTTAGAGTGGAATAACGGATGATGAGTTGATTCTTCCTTATTCCTTTTTATTAGCTGAACGAATAAAAGTAAAGCTAAGTAACGGCCCGTTACAATCCCACTGTTAGGCATAGGGCCTCCTCTCTCTGTTTCTGGAGAGAAGGGTTGGAGCTAAGACCTACCATGCTGCTCCAATGCGGATTGGTAGGTTACACATATCCTCAGAATTCTCTAGTAATATGCAAGTTTCCTCACGATGTTTTCCTTCACCGAAAAGCATGTGATAAATTGCAATTATCAATAAGACTCTTTAAGTGTTTATAGAAAAACTCATCGCTGCCTGCCCGGGGTTTGAACTCGTGATCAACTCGAAAGAGTCGCACGGTCTCACCGCTGGGCTATCACACCTCACTTGATCGAATAACATTCGTCTGTAAATATTGTGCCATATTAACTTTCAGTTTCAACGCCGTGTGGTGTCCGGCAGAATAGAATAGACCACCCTCCTTTTACCGAGGTGTCGTAAGAGGCGACTAAGGTAAGTGCCGTGTGGTATCCGGCTGCATAGAATAGACCACCCTCATTTCTTACCGAAGTGTCGTAAAAGGCGACTAAGGTAAGTTGACGTCAGGCAGGCGGCCGGTCGTAAAATACGTAGCCAAATCATGTGACAACATGTTTGTAACCCCACTTAGAGTGGGATAAGGGATTAACTTTCAGTTTGATTAAACAGGGTATGCCGTTGGAGAACCTAAAATCTGCAAAGCGTTCCGCTGCTCTTAATGTCTGTAAGAAATTGCATGAAGTAGGAGAATTAGATGATGTGACTTTGTTGCCAAGACAATACGGGTATGATTACTACCATTTGTTTTTATTAATAAGTTTGCTCGAATTAGTTTTATTTTCTTTAATATTTCTATCAAATTTTTCAGACCTAATGACTGTTGATACTAACTTTGAAACACTTGCAAAGTGTTTTAATCTTTAGAGTTATTATACAAACTACTTTTATTGTTTTTTTTTACCTTACCTTAATAATCTAAAAATGTTGTTCATTTTAGTTTAATTCAAATTCTTTTTTTATTTTATTTTTCACTTTTTTATTGTATTTTTTGTTTTGTACACCTGTAAGTAAGTCATATGAAAATTGAAACAAGTAAAGGTGGGCACTGGTTCCCAAAATACATTTAAACTAGCTTGGGAGCCAGGGACACAATAATTTGTACATGTGTATTTTTAAAATATTAAATAAATAAACTAAATAAATAACTAAGGTCGCGGAGCAGTAGGCCTACCACGAACTTTTAGAAAACGATTCAATTCAAAGTCAGTACCTAAACCCAACCGCTTTCTTTTCGTACCATGAAGTGTGGATTGCATTGGGGTCGTAATGTTTGAAAAGGATAACGTTATATGAACTATAGATAACTCTTGTCTCTTTTACTGAAATGTTTTTAAAAAGCATTCGGAACGGTCATTCGGCAACGACTTAAAGTGTGCGTCTTTAAGCCGTTATTGTATGAAAAAGCAAAACAATTTAGTTTACGTCTTCAATTGAGTCGCAATAAGAGTTCATGTTAGGCCTACTGGTCTGCAAGTGTATGTCACAATAAATAATGAGAGGGAAGATGATACTGCTATACTTGTCTTTGTTTAAACACACATAAAAAAGAGAGACAGATAGATACGATCTTATTAACTTTCTCTTCATTGTAATATTGCACATTTCAAACTGGATTCCTTACTTATAATAACTTTTTGGTATTAATAACGCCAGATTTTACCCTGGAAGCATACTAAGTTGTTTATGGAATTATTGCAATATCCTAAAATAGTGCGGTAATAAAAAAACGTATAGTACCCGGCATTAAATAATGCACATCGATGTCAACGAAACAGCCGGTCAGTTCGGTTTCGTAGAGCGTCTGTCAGTCTGTACGACAGAGACGATGCTCTATGAAGCCGAATCTAGCCGATTTCTCTCTCTAAGCCTCGATGTGCGTTATTTATTGCCGGGTACTATAAATATCGAGTACAGATAAAACTTCTCGTCTAATTTGTTAATATGAAAATTTGAAAATTAAAATATCTTATCAAGTAACATAAATATTTTAATTGCAGGAAAATAAATTTTGAAGTGCCAGACGTTAAAGCATGCTTCCCTAACTGGCGTGAAGAAACCGAACATTTATGTGGAAAAATATCAAAACCGGGTGTTAAAAAAAGAGTACGCAAACATCCGAAAATTGTAAGTACATATTTTACTTGACATTGTCCTTCCTTTTCTTTACCTACATAAAATGTTTAAAATACCACTTTTTTTGTACTTATATAACAATATAAGACTAAAAAAATGGTATTTGGTATAGGACAATCCAGTCTTAATCTCCTAGAGTACATAGTTTGATAATAGCACATTGAGTCCTATGCACCACCTTCGCTCTGGAATATTCCATTGCACAGGTTCGCATTTTTATTGAGACGTTAATTCGCTATATTCGCTAAATTGTGCGAAAGATTAAACCCAATCATAAGCTGCTAATTTGATACTGTAATAGTATGTAGGCAATCCCATTATCCAACAGCCAAAGATAGAAGCGTTAAGCTAAAATCGGCTTAGAAAATAGATGATTTTGCTTATATATTAGAATTTAGAAAATATGTTTGTTCGTTCAGTTACGGAGTGGCATATTTCAAGTAAACTTAGTCTGAGAATAGAAAGAAAAAAAAAGTATAAAGATGATATATGTCTATATTTATTTTTGAAGATATACTTAGATACAAGTTACGGTAAAAAACTATTATTGAGAGCACCCCAATAATAGTTTTTGTAACTGTGGTGTATGTGTCCACGTGTATTGTTTGAGTATAGACTAGTGTTGTATGAATAAATCACAGACTCAAATACGCACTACAAGTATGTCAATACAAGTTCACTCTCGCTAATGGGATCTGGTGTTACTGATATGGTGCGCTGTGTGTTAGTGTGAGGTTTATGTACAAAAATTACATTAAAATATACCGTAAAGCAAGTGTAAGAATACCTATTTCCTTAAACTTCTCTCGTATACCAATATATGAACATACTACAAAGGAAACCTCACACTATCACACAGCGCACCATATCAGTAACACCAGATCCTATTAGCGAGAGTGAACTTGTATTGACATACATATGATATATGTCTATATTTATTTTTTAAGATATACTTAGATACGAATTAGTTACGGTAAAAAACTATTATTGAGAGCGCCCCAATAATAGTTTTTGTAACTGTGGTGTATGTGTCCACGTGTATTGTTTGTGTATAGACTAGTGTTGTATGAATAAATCACAGACTCAAATACGCACTACTAGTATGTCAATACAAGTTCACTCTCGCTAATGGGATCTGGTGTTACTGATATGGTGCGCTGATAGTGTGATAGTGATAGTGTGAGGTTTCCTTTGTAGTATGTTCATATATTGGTATTCTCCCTACGAGAGAAGTTTAAGGAAATAGGTATTCTTACACTTGCTTCACAGTATATTTTAATGTAATTTTTGTACATAAAAATATAAAGAATTATAAAACGATAAGTGATGTATATCTATACTAATATTATAAAGAGGAAAGATTTGTATGTTTGTTTGTTTATTTGTATGTATGTTTGTTACGTTTTCACGCAAAAACTACTGGACCGATTTCAAAAAAAGTAGAGGTTCCCAACTCAAAAACTATTCGACATTTTGCTATATGTGCAGTATATTTACCACCACCGCTTAATAAGAGTTTGCTTGACCACTTTTTAAAAAACTGTAGTAGAGTTTCAGAATTGCATAGCCTGCCAACATGTATAATTGGGGATTTTAATATGAGTAACATTGACTGGAGTTTACCTTTGAACATTTATAATCAGATAGGTTCAACGTTGGATCAGATGTTGCGCGACTTTATATCAGAACAAAACCTACGTCAATGTAACACTATACTGAATAATAGGGATAAAATTCTAGACCTCGTTCTTGTTAACTTACCTTATTGCTCTGTTGATTGTTCGCATGCTAATATAACAAATGTTGACCCACTTCATCCACCCCTTCAAATTACTTTTTCTAATACAAAAGCGGAACGACTTCCCTTAAACACTTCGATTAGTAGATTCAATTTTCACAAGGCCAATTATACAGCAATCAACCTAAGCCTGAATAACATGGATTGGCATAAAATACTTAACAATAAGGACGTTAACGAAATGGTGAAATTATTTTACGACGCTTTGCTAAAAGCTATAACAGATTACGTGCCCTTAAAAAAAAATTCTCAGATTAACAAATTACCGGTGTGGTTAAACCGTAACGTGGCTAAGCGACTTCGCGAAAAACATAAAATCTTACAGAGGTTCAAGAAGTACAAAAATCCAATGGATGAAATACAATTAAGGTTATTAAGTAATCGTTGCGAAAAGCTTGTTCATGATGCTTACAATAACTACAATAGAGACTTTGAGAAAAAAATTCAATCAAATCCTAAAGCATTTTGGTCGTACCTCAAGGGCAAGAGAAAGAATACCAGTACTTATCCGGCCTCCATGACCGACGGAGATACAACATCTTCTAACGAACATGATATTTGTAACATGTTTTTGAATTATTTTGCTTCCGTATACACTGGCGCAAATCCATCTTATAATTTACAATACTTATACTCACAGGTATTCGCAAATTCTATTAATTTCAATTGTGATAACTTTGCATTCTTAAATATTACCTCAGATAATATTTTTAAAAAGCTTATTAGTCTAGATATTTCTAAAGGGGCTGGGCCAGATAACATTCCACCGGTATTCGTAAGAAATTGTGCTACCAGCCTAATTGTGCCATTAACGATAATCTTTAATACCTCTTTAAGCACAGGTAATTTTCCTACAACTTGGAAACAAGCCAAAGTTGTACCAATATCCAAGGGAGAAGATGACAAATACGTAGAGAATTATCGTCCTATATCAGTCCTTTCCGTTTTCGCCAAAATTTTCGAATCTCTTATCTGTCCTTTGATACAAAACCATTTTAAACGTTTTATCTCAGATCACCAACACGGGTTTTTGCCTAATCGATCCACAAATACCAATTTAGTTAGTTACACTACCACTTTATCAGACGCTATTGACTCAAATAAACAAGTAGACGCAGTGTACACGGATTTTAAAAAGGCTTTCGACACAGTGCCACATAAAGTTCTGATTAGTAAACTATCTTTCTACGGGTTTTCAGGTCCACTTTTACAATGGCTTTCATCATATTTACAGGAAAGATCTTTTTACGTTGTCATCAATGGTTTCAGTTCCTCAAATAGGAATATCACATCCGGTATTCCTCAAGGCTCACATCTCGGTCCAATTTTGTTCAACATATTCATCAACGATATAGTTATTTGCTTTGAGAATTCGACCCCTTATCTTTATGCTGATGACCTAAAACTTATAAGAACAATCAGCTCTAGCGACGATTCACTCCTACTACAGAGGGACTTAAATAAACTAGTTGAATGGTGCGATTTAAACGGAATGGAACTTAATCTTAAAAAATGTGTTCATATTAAATTTTCTCGTAAACAGGTTACTATACCTTCGCTGTATAAACTATACGATAGTCCCTTGAGAGAAGTAAAGGTCGTTAGAGACTTAGGAGTTTTGTTGGACAGCAAGTTAACGTTTATTAATCATATTGACCACATAATTTATAAATCGAACAAAATGCTGGGATTTGTTATGAGGCAAAGTCGAGTATTTAAGCAAATCAAGACCAAAATTCTGTTATACTACACTTTAGTACGTAGTCATTTAGAATACTGTAGTGTGGTTTGGCGTCCACATTATGCTACACACAGTTTGAGGCTTGAGCGCGTCCAAAAAAGATTTTTATGGCATTTATCATACGCATCAAATATAACCAAAACAGTAACTTCATATAATAGTAGGTTGAGATACTATAAGATGATGACGCTAAATAAAAGAAGAGATTTTTTGGACCTCATGTTTTTGCAAAAACTGCTTAAAAGCGATGTGGATTGCCCTCATCTATTAAGCACTATTAAATTCAGAGTGCCCCATAAGTATCCGCGTTATAGAATCACACTCCTGGTTCCACCACCCAGAAGAACAGTATTTGGAGCCAATTCTGTTATTCCGCGTCTTACCAAACTATACAACGAACTTGACAGTTCCATAGATATAAATTTCAATTCGCATAACACGTTCCGACGGTTAGTCAAACTCTATTTAGTGGACAAACAATCAAAGGAGCAACAACGTTAAGATTACTACTCATTTATTTTTTTATTATTTTATTTTTAGCATTTTTTTTTTTCAACTAAGATTATATATTAGTTTTAGATACTAAGATTTATGTTTTCCTAATTTCACATAAGGTGCAAGTCGTGTTTGCCTTAATACGATTGTACATTGTTATTGTACCATTGAATTTAATAATGTATCTTTACTTAAAATGTTTAATGTAACAATCGCTGGCAAACCATAATAAAAAAAAAAAAAAAAAATTCTTTCACCATTGGAAAGCTGCTTTTTCACTGAGCAACATAGGCTATATGTCATTTTCAAAAAAAATAGGGATCCCTAATAAAATTGTAATAACTTAGTAAAAATTTAGTCGTAAACATCTATCATCGCGTGAGCTGCGGAAACTATTGATGATAGAACAAAAAAATGTTCTACAGTATTATAGAACGTATCAATATCCACAAAAAAGTCCGGGATACCATATGTCTAACTATTATAGTTATGCCAATATAACTACTTTTTTACATTGTAAAAGTTGGTAAAAGTGCCGACAATAATCAAACCATTTTATTCATATCTCTGTATTAATCCTTATCCCATTAAATGATATTTTAATAATAACTGTTTCAATACCTGTAAAATACTTTTTAAATTATTAAAATCCGACATCCCAATCAAAAGATTTTACGAATTTAAGAATGTAAATCGAAATCAAATAATGCCATAACAAACCTAACCTACCGTTATAGCAGGGCCTGCACTTGGTGAGTTAAGTCTTATTCCAAGAATACTAATGATACCCATTTTTTATAATTAAATAATCTACAAAATAAATCTATAGTCCGATTTCGTAGACTTTCCACTACCACGAGATCTGTATGGACGCGGGTGAAACCGCGGGGCTTTGCTAGTAATAGACAAAGTAAGAACCGACATAAGCTTGCGACTCCTGCTTTGCGCCTAGCAAAAGTACGTAAATCGTTTGTAGGTTTTGGTATAAGATTCTATAATAAAATTCCGAGATCAATATTGGCCATGCCCTTACAGTATTTTAAAAACACTGTTAAAAAGAGGCTGATACAGAAACCCTACTATACTGTTGGAGATTACTTAGATGATAAGGATGTGTGGATATAGGTGCACTTCTACCCTGTACAAGACAGTAATAACTAAATGTAAGATTTATATTTTAAAAAGAGCAACCGCCCAGATTCTTGCTGGTTCTTCTCGGTAGGAACAGCTTTTCGAACCAGCAGTAAAGTTGACGATTCAAAAGCACTTGCATACAAGTTTACTTGAATAAAGAATATTTTGAATTTGAATTTGAAATTGGTATAATAGAGTAGAATAGAAAAAACTTTATTTGTTCCCACACCACAATCTAAAATCTAACAATTAACCTTACCTTTACATAGCCCCAAAACTGATTTTCAGTGGTGGTTAATCATGTATGTATTATTTGTTGTGCGTCCAGTGGGTAGGGAACCTGCCTTCAGCTCCGCGGGTCGCGGGTTCGATTCCCGCCGAGGGCCAACATTTTCTATAAACAATTTGTTGGTTCTTCGAGCCTGGGTGTATATTTGTATTTAAGTATGTATTTAAAATTATATATGTAGTATCTCTACCAGTTGTCCGTCACCCATAACACATGTAGTAAGTTACTTACTTTGGGTATGGATGACCGTGTATGTAAGTGCCCCATACATTTTTTTATTTATATACTCCTTACAATCACAATTTTTTTTAGTACCCAAAATGTTTGGATGGACCACAGAATACGATGGATGATCGATTCTATCTACATATTATAAAATTCACCGTCGCTTATGAAAAACCAACGGAATCCCGTGAATTGGCTTTATATAAACTGCTACATGAGAAGGAGGGATATGGTCTCGTCACAAATCACCCTTTACCAGAAATATGTAGTTTCCCTATGTTTTTGGTTGTCGGCGAATTAAAAACCTCTCTGGAAGTGAATTATGCCTCGATTCGCCTGAGTGCAGATCATTTTGATTTAATAAAGAAGTAAGTACTACAAGTTTTATAGATTTTAATTTAATCAACGCCATACCTTATCTTATATATGTAAATAACCTATTGAATATGCATTTTCAATAGGTCTGAGAATCGGCTACTATCTAATTTTCATAGCCCTAATCGATAAATACTTATCCACCCTTAACATTATTTTTATTTTTCATACAATTTTTTATTTTTTTTTATAACGTACATTACAAATTTCCTAGAAATAATTTCCTGATCAGCTAGTTATTTTATATGAAACAAAAATAACCAACAATTTTGGATTTCTGTGACCTTATTAGCAATATTAAACTGTATTGAGTAAAATAACGATGGATTACTAAGTTTTTTTATTTCTACCTATCTGATATGATGATATAACAAAATGATAATCGAAACAGGTCAAATTTTATAAATTATAGTCTCAAAAAATCATTAACTATTTTAATACTTTCAGGTTCCATTTTTTTGTATTCGATCAAGTTATCGAAGTGGCAAAAAAGTTTGTTGTCTTTGATGGCGACGTTAACAACCTTTATGTAGTTCCGGTTAGAGAAAACGATGGCTTCGATATAGATTGGAATTTCATGCAGACTTATAACGAAATCCGGCCGATAGCAGAACCGACTCGCAAAGTTAGTACTGGAGCCTAAAAAAAAAAAAAAGTAACAGCCTGTTACTATGTCCACTGGTGGGCTAAGGCCTCCTCTCTCCGTTATTGGAGAGAAGGATTGGAGCTAAGACCTACCACGCTGCTCCAATGCGGATTGGTAGGTTACACATATCCCTAGAATTCTCTAGAGATATGCAGGTTTCCTCACGATGTTTTCCTTCACCGAAAAGCGTGTGATAAATTGCAATTATCAATTAGACACATAAGTTTTAATAGAAAAACTCATTGGTGCCTGCCCGGGGTTTGAACCTATGTCGTCTCTAGAGAGTCGCACGGTCTCACCGCTAGGCTATCACAGCTTTATTGAAGCCTGTATAGCTATAAAACTGTTCATAAACAAACTTCTACCGTAAAATTTCCAAGGTATTTGAGTGAAGAAATCGATCCGGCATCTATCTAGGCTCCTATTTTATTTGTTTCTAGGAAAGGCAGTCGCTTCAAGTATCCAGAGAAGAATACTTAAACGCAGTGGTTACTCCATGGTATCGCGGGAACATTTGGCCAGATAGGTATGTTATTTGTATATAATACTAGAAAACTAGCATATCGTTCTTTAAATATTTTTTGTCATTATTGCTATAACTTTTAAACCATTAACTTTGCAGATAGTTTTTTTTTACATAATAAGGTCGAGCATATTACTAAACTATAGTACGCGGCAATAAATAATGCACATCGAGGCTTAGAGAGATAAAATTGACTAGATTCTGCTTCATAGAGCATTGTCTCTGTAACACAGACTGACGAACCCGTGTGTGTGTGTGTCACATACTAACTGAGTGACAGTGACAACCGAACTGGCCGGCTGTTTCGTTCTAAACATCGATGTGCATTATTTAATGTTAGATACTATACCTGTGGTTGGGGTACCAGTAATAATGTCTAGTGCATTCAATTCTCCAACAACCAAGCGAAAGCCCCTATAAATCTTGATCGAAAGATTTCCCCACAAAGATTGTTGATCGAATCAACAATTTCCACAATAATCTTTAAGCCAACCAACGACATGTATTGAAAGTTTATCATGGATTCATGAGCAAAATCTAAATATATTTTAAATTTTTGTTTTATTTTATCTGATTTATAGAAGCAGGCGTTACTTGGCGGAATTCCATATTACAAGCAATATAACAGAACTAACTACTTTGCTATAATCCGCACGGGTTAAGTGAATGCATGCAAAGCCAATGTGTATGAAGCAGGCAAAATCTACGCACCTTATACATGCAGGACCAGCCACCACATGCACCCCAAGGCGCAATTCACCAGCAACAACGCACACAAAAGCAGCACACACACCCACCACCACAATCTCGACGATCGTTTCGCCCCGAAACCGAAGCATCATCAGGAGGATGGACTCCACGACAAAAATCGTATCGCGCATTACGATCGTCGAGATTGTGGTGGTGGGTGTGTGTGCTGCTTTTGTGTGCGTTGTTGCCGGTGAATTGCGCCTTGGGGTGCATGTTGTGGCTGGTCCTGCATGTATAAGGTGCGTAGATTTTGCCTGCTTCATACACATTGGCTTTGCATGCATTCACTTAACCCGTGCGGATTATAGCAAAGTAGTTAGTTCTGTTATATTGCTTGTTTTATTTTATCATCATCTTATCGTCGGACCAATATGTCTTCGTCTTCTATTCTCTATCTTTCATCAACTCTGGTGCTACTCCATTTATATGCATATCACACAATCTTTTTTTCGGCCATGGGTCTAGAAATATTATATTCTTTCAGATACATCGTTTCAAATGTTCTGTCGTATCTGACACCCGAGTCACGTTTTGATTCTGACTCGTTCGAAACATTCAAGGACTATTATGTGAACAAACATAATTTGGAGATTTTTGGGAGCAAAGATCAACCATTACTTGAAGTAAGTGTTTTGAAGCTCAACGTTTTCTAAATTTTCATTCATGGCTACTAAAAAAATTACATAAATTACATGGCAATTAGTTTTTTGTCTTGTAGACCTAGGCATTCTTGTAATATCAGAAAATAAAAACATATCACTGGTCCGTTAGCGCAGGCGGTAGTAACTCTTGTCTTCAGATTCCGGGGTATATATGTATTTAATTATTTATCAAAGATTATGTATAAGAATAATATATATTTACCGTCTATCTCTGTGTGTATTTATTTTTTGTCACCCATAACACAAATATTTAATTGTTTTGGAGACTGTCGAAAGTGTGTGTGTAAACAAGTGTGTGTGTGCGTAAACAAGTGTATGTGTGTGTGTGGGGAAGCGTGTAATTTTTCGAATATAATTCTTTTTTATAACAAGAAATCTAGCAACGTGTTCCTGTGACTCAGACTGGTTTCGAGTTTCCGTCGAAATAAAAAAGTTATTGATAGTTAAAAAAATGCTCCGATTGCCCATTAACTGCTAATTAATTATTGCCTGAAAATTGCAATAAAATCGGTTCAATCGTTCCGGAAGCTATAAGGAACATACACACATACTTTCAATTTTGTATATATCTTCTTGTTACCTGATAACAGCATAGATTCTCACGGGTTCAAATCTTGGGCACGCACCAATGAGTTTTTCTGTTAAAACTTATGTTTATAATTGATAATTGCAATTAATCACAGTCTTTACTGGCCTGTTGGCGCAGTGGTTAGTGCCCCGCCTCCAGCTCCGCGGGTCGTGGATTCGATCCCGCCGAGGGCCAACATTTTCTATGAACGATTTGTTGGTTCTTCTAGCCTGGGTGTATATTTGTATCTAAGTATGTATTTAAAATAATATATGTATTATATTTACCAGTTGTCCGTCACCCATAAAACAAGTATTAAGTTTGGTGATGGACGACCGTCTGTGTAAGTGTCCCATATTATTTATTTATTTATATATAATTAAATTATTTCAGAAACCTAAACTGTTTAATATCTACGAGTGTCTTAGAATAAGGTGTTGATATACGGCAGTGTCTTCTCGTGGTGCGCTAAGATATGATATATGCGCTCTTTACGGTGAAGGAAAACGTGAGAAAAACTACACATCTCTGCAAAATTCTGGGAATATGTGAAACCTACCAACCCTTCTCTTTAATAACAGAGAGAATAGGTAGGTCCAACAGTAGGATAGCAAGCCGTTACTTGTCGATCTTATAAATATGTATTTAATTGTTTGATACCAATCAATAACAGAAAATAATAATAATAATAATAATTATTATAATTAATATAATAATAATAATTATTAATAATATAATATAATATAATTAATAATATAATATAATTATTATAATTAATATAATAATAATAATAATTATTATATTAATTATTATTATTATATTTTATACATTCCACGCAAGTGTGGTGGTCGTGGGTTTTTAAATGCCAAAGACCTCCACAACCGTGAAGTGTGCAATCTCAGAGAGTATTTTCTCAAGGCAAACGGTGAAATGCATAGGGATATTGTGGCAGCAGACAAGGGTCTGACGCCTCTTTCCTTAGGCAAAAAGAACTGGCGAAGGCCTGTATTATGTTCTGCTTCGGATCGAATGGCTATATGGAATAGTAAGGAGTTGCATGGCAGATACTACAAGGCCCTAACAGGTCCAGATGTGGATTCAATATCCTCAACATCCTGGCTGCAATTCGGTGATCTTTTCGGGGAAACTGAAGGTTTTGTCTGTGCAATTATGGACGAAGTTATCAAGACGAATAACTATCGGAAGCATATTATGAGAGATGGCACGCTTGATATTTGTAGAGCGTGCCACCGCCCTGGTGAGTCCCTCAGACATATTGTTTCCGGTTGTTCTTCTCTTGCTAATGGTGAGTATTTGCACAGACACAATCAAGTAGCCAGAATTGTGCATCAGCAACTTGCTCTTCAATATAGCTTAGTAAATTCGGAAGTACCTTATTACAAATACAGTCCAGCGCCAGTTCTTGAAAATGATCGTGCTTTGCTCTACTGGGACCGATCTATCATAACTGACAGGTATATTGCCGCCAATAAACCTGATATAGTTTTGGTAGATCGGTCAGCGCGTCGGGCAATTATTGTTGATATCACTGTTCCACATGACGATAATCTCATAAAGGCTGAAAAAGAAAAATTAACCAAATACCTGGATCTAGCTCATGAGATTACCGCAATGTGGAATATTGACTCAACAATAATTGTTCCTATTGTTGTATCGGTCAACGGTTTACTAGCGAAGAGTCTCGACCAACACCTCAAGAGGCTCTCGCTTAGTTGTTGGATTAAGGGCAAGATACAAAAGGCAGTGTTGCTTGAGACGGCACGCATTGTGAGGAGGTTCCTCACTCTGTAGCCCTCACCACCGGGAGCTTGGGTCCTATCTCCGCTCTCCGTGGACGGCAATTTTTTTATATTTTTAAATGTTGTGTGTGTTTTAGAAAATATTTAAAAATGTAAATTAATTTGTAAATAAATAAATGAATGTATAATAATAAAACTTATATTATTTATTTATTTATTTATTTACTTATATTTGTACGTTTAGTGAAGTTTATCTGAGTACGTATGTTTTGTATAATTTTAGTACACTTTAGTTTATATAAGCTGTGATAGCCCAGCGGTAAGACTGTGCTACTCTTACGAGGGGAACACGAGTTCAAACCCGGGCAGGCACCGATGAGTTTTTCTATTAAAACTCATGTGTCTAATTGATAATTGCAATTTATCACACGCTTTTCAGGAAAACATCGTGAGGAAACCTGCATACCTCTAGAAAATTCTGGAGATATGTGTAACCTACCAATCCGCATTGGAGCAACGTGGTAGGTCTCAGCTCCAACCCTTCTCTCCAGAAACGGAGAGAGGAGCCTATTCCCAGCAGTGGGACTGCAACAGGCCGCTACTTTATAGTTTATAAATAAATATTAACCGTGATGACACTCAAAGGGCCGCGGCTGAAAACCAGTGCTGCGTGTCACCTCAGTTTTCTGTTATGACATATGGCGTACACTGAGCCGTTGCCCTTTCTTTGTCATGTGAAGTTTATAATTAGTTATGTTAGCTACGGCCGGGATTCAACTCATAATTCTAACGTTCTCTCATAGAAAATGTTACCATATAATACGTCACTAACAGATAACCGTACAACTATAACATATTGGACACGCTAAACAAGTATTGACAGGTTAATTTAATAATAATTTGGAATCATTAAGCCAGGTCGATTCTACCACCAGTTCGGAACGCTGTATCCTCCACTGAGAAGAACTGGCTAGAAACTCAATGGTTGCTCTTATCGCGAATATTAACTATTTGACGTTAGATTCTAACAACACGAAATACTCAATATCGGTAATCAAATCAACACACAACGTCACAGCACTTTAAAGTGGTGTTGGACTGACTAAACTGTTGAATGTCGCTCGCGAACAAGACTCGGGTCACAATATTTTACCCTCATTCATTCGGTTCTATTCCTCTACCCACCAAATGATAACATAATATTGTAGACAAAATACTTCCTCATTATTATTCTATGCATATTAATGTATCTATTTATAATATATAATTTATATCTGATTATTATAATTATGTCTAACAATTATACACGTTATACCGAGTCACCGTATGATATCTGACAATATCTAACAGTTATATTAGTGGCTGTGATAGCCTAGCGGTGAGACCGTGCAACTCTCTAGAGACGACATAGGTTCAAACCCCGGGCAGGCACCAATGAGTTTTTCTATTAAAACTTATGTGTCTAATTGATAATTGCAATTTATCACACGCTTTTCGGTGAAGGAAAACATCGTGAGGAAACCTGCATATCTCTAGAGAATCTAGGGATATGTGTAACCTACAAATCCGCATTAGAGCAGCGTGGTAGGTCTTAGCTCCAATCCTTCTCTCCAAAAACGGAGAGAGGAGGCCTTAGCCCAGCAGTGGGCATAGTAACAGGCTGTTACTACTACTTATATTAGTGGCTTGTGTTTAATTCACATGGGGAAGAAATAAGCAGTTTCATTTCATTTTACTTTTTCTTACAGGTGCGCAGTATCAACTCGCGCATGAATTGCTTGTTGCCGCGCGCTGCTACAATTAACGTCTTTACGGATAAACAGAAGAAACAGATCTCAATCTCCCAGGGTGATGACAAACTGCGCCGTTTCAATGAGATTTTCGTGCCCGAGTTCTGCATCAGGGATGAATATCCTGGTGCCATGTGGTACAAGGCTGTGCTGTTGCCAAGCGTCCTCCACAGGTATTTATCAACAGTGTGACGTCATATAACTTCGTCAACCGATGGACGTCCATTGGTGAATATATCGACTGTGAACTGGCAAATTGTCCTATCTTATTTTTGTCAACTTTTCAGTGAGAAGAAAAAAATGATTATTAATACAATCGCAATCATTTTTCTTCTTCTCTTCTTCTTTCTCCTACCCTTATCCCACTCTAAGTGGGGTCGGTACAACATGTTTTCCTCTTCCATTCTCTTCTATCATTCGTCAACTCTGGCGCTACTCCTTTTATACGCATGTCATACTTCATACATTCCAACCATCTCTTTTTAGGCCTCCCTCTAGTCACATATCCATCCACATTCATATTCAACACTCGCTTAGTCACATGATCTTCATCCCTCCTCATTACATGTCCTTACCATCCCAATCTTGCACCTCTCATCTTTTCCATAATGGGCGCAACTTTCATACTTCCCCTAATATACTCATTTCTTATTTTATCTAGTCTTGTCACACCACACATCCACCTTAACATCCTCATCTCATTTGCATGCACTCTTCTTTCATCCATCTTTTTCATTGGCCAACATTCTGATCCATACATTACGACAGGTCTAATGACTATCATTTTTATGAATTAAAAAAAACAGGTGACTTTAAATATGTTTATTTATTTACAAATTTTCTTGTAGATTATACATGTTGATATGATAAATGATGGGCAGTAGCACCCAATGCCGTAAAAAGTAATTTAGCTTAAAATTAGAGATAGGATATATTGCCGGTTCACAGTCGATATGTCTCTTCAGGGGATGATTTATAGAAGCGTTACTTTGCGGAATTCCATATTATAGACACTATAACAGAACTTTGCAATAATCCGTGCGGGTTAAGCCAATGCATGCAAAGCTAATGTGTATGAAGGCACGACAAAATTGCAATGCAAAATCGCGTAGAGCCTATCGTCCTGATGATGCTTCGGTTTCGGGGCGGAACGATAGTAGAGATTTTGGTGGTGGTTGTGTGTATTGGGATGCACGTGGTGGTTTGTCCTGCATGTGTAAGGTACGTGAATTTTGCCTGCTTCATACACATTAGCTTTGCATGCATTCGCTTAACCCGCGCGGATTATAGCAAAGTAGTTCTGTTATAGTGTCTTCAGGAGATCTCCACACCACACGATCTTGCGCTACTTGGATCCAGCGGCTCCCCGTGACCTTTTTGATGTCGTCCGTCCACCTCGTAGGGGTTCGCCATTCCTACACCTTGAGACCCTAACCTCCATCGCCCATCACCACTTCAGCTTCATGACACGCTGCGCTATATCGGTGATTCTAGTTCTTCTACGGATCTCCTCATTTCTGATTTGATCATGTAGAGATATTTCGAGTATAGCTCGCTCCATCGCCCGCTTAGTGACTCTGAGCTTTCTTATGAGGCCCATAGTCAGCGATTACGTTTCGGATCCGTAGGTCATCACGTCATATAACGTAATAGTTGGAATTGAAATTTTGAACATAAAGATATTTATTGTGACTTAGCCATAAGTAACAGAAACATGCTGTCGCGGATTTTTTTGTAGAATTTGTGTAGATCTACAATTCTTACTCTGTCTCTTGGTATACGCGGCGCATGCAACTAAAGCGCCCAGATGGCGATTTTTTTTTAATTCGCGCGGCCTCTTTAACATAATTTACACATAACCGTAATGTACTATTAACCTAAACCTTCCGGAAGAATGGCACTACCTTTTACAAAGGACCTTGCTAAAAATCCGTTCAGTAGATTTTGAAAAAAAAAAACGATCACATACAGACAGCTTTTGAGGACTTTGTATTATAATATGTATATATAGATTATTCTGGCAATCCATCGAGATTCTATTTTTACTTTATTTATTGAGGATAACCAACAAGACTTGCATTATAAATATGTACTATAAAATGCTCTACGAAATATTTTATGAAATGTAGCTTAACACTTTGAGCGAGCGAACGTTATGACTTGTTTGTGTGCTTAATACAGTAATTTTTAAATTTTAAAGAAGGTTATATATTTGGAAATATTATCAGAGATGTAAAAATTAGTAGTCCAGTAAAGTAAACAAACGTAAACTTTTCATCGTTTAATGCCAACATATGTCGCGTAATATTCTTAGCAGGTACTAAACGACAGCTATTAAAATAATGAATAAATATATATTTATAATAACGATATATTTTTTAGAGTAACAATGCTGTTAACGGCCGAAGAACTGCGTGCTCAAATTGCAGAGGAGGCAAGGATTGGGTGCAAAACTTTGCCCAAAGGTATGTTGGTCCCTTTTCTTGTATTACATATTTGTATCCGCCTAAGTGGAGTCTGCACAATAATAAATAAGTAAATAAATAAATGGAACATTTACACACACTGTCCCCAAAGTAAGTAACTTAATACTTGTGTTATGGGTTACGGACAACTGGTAGATATACTACATATATAATTTAAAATACTTACTTAAATACAAACACACCCAGACTCGTGTTTATATAAAATGTTGACCCTCAGCGGGAATCGAACTCATGACCCACTGCGCCAACGGGCCAATGTGTGATCTTCCTTCTATCATTCTTCAACTAATCAAAACTTTACAATACACTTAAACTTTTCTGAAATTAATACAGTCTTCTAACTGACTAATTTCGTCTGCGTGAAATTCTGTTAAGTAATTTATAGAATTAGGCGTTACTTTGCGGAGATCCACAATACAAAAGTAATAATAAAATTATTTTGCTATAATCCGCGATACAGTAAATAGAAAAAATATATATATATATGACTGATGATGCTTCGGTTGCGGGGGGAAACGATTGTTGAGTTTGTGATAGTGAACCTGTGTAGTGCTTGTGTATTGTGGTGGAAGTGGTGGAGGTTTGTGCATATGTTTTTACGAGTCCTGCACGTATCGGGTATGAAAATACTGATAGTCCACTATACATTAAACACTATATATATATTTTCTATTTACTGTATCGCGGATTATAGCAAAATAATTTTATTATTACTTTTCTGTTAAGTAGTTTTTGAGTTTGAGAACAGACTGACGGACGTGGCAGGAATTTGTCTTATGATGTAAGGTTTTTGTTTGGATCAGGTGAAAACTGGCTGCCGATAGAAGTGGATATAAAAGTGGCTATCAAATCTTTACTGTCTAATATTGAGGAGCCCACAGCGATCAACAGCATTGACAGGTAAGTGTTATGATTATCCCACTCCTGGGCACAGGCCTGTTCTCCTTTTAGAGAGACAGATAAGAGCTTCGAACCAAAATTAATTTCAACTTTTTATTGTACCGAGGTATGGTAATTAAGAGGAGATGCTATAAGTCCTATCAGTTTTTAAGTTAATTATAAACTGAAGAGCCGTGTGGTACCCGGCAGAATAGAATAGACCACCCTCATTTCTTACCGAGGTGTCGTAAAAGGCGACTATGGTTGACGTCAGGTAGGCGGCCGGTCGTAATATACGTAGCCAAATCATATGACAATATGTTTGTAACATGTAGTGCCGACCCCACTTAGAGTGGAATAAGGGCAGGAGGATGATGACTTATAAACTGATGAAATTTTACGATAAATTTGATTTCAATGTTAATCTTACATAATATAAAACAAAAGTTGTCGCCTCGTCTGTCTATCTTTGATGCTTCTGCTATCACCTATTAATGTTGTCAAAGCAGTTAGGGTATTAACCTAAATAATAAAAATGCTATTAAAAAAAGGCTAATTCAGAACGCCTACTATACTATTGAAGATTACTTAGACGATAAGAACGCGTGGATATAGCTACTCTTCGACCCTGTACAAGACAATAATAACTATATGTAACTAGTGATAAGAATTACTCTTCGAAAAGAGCAACCGCCGAGTTTCTTGCTGGTTCTTCTCGGTAGGAACAGCTTTCCGAACCAGCAGTAGATGTTGACGATTCAAAAGCACTTGTTTACAAGTTTACTTGAATAAAGAATATTTTGAATTGAATTGAATGCTGAAGCGATACTAAACTAGAAAAAGTAAAAAAGTAACGGCCTTTTACTATCGCTTCGCTGCGAATAGACCTGTTTCCGCTTTTGGAGAGAAGGGTTGGAGCTAAGACCTGGATTGGTAGGTCACACATATCAGAAAATTCTTCCAGAAATATGAAGGATTCCTCACGACGGTTTCCTACACCGAAAAGTGTGTGATAAAATATAAATATTTATTAGATAACAATAAAGTTTTTTTTTTAATTAATTTATAATTATAACTGTGTCTGTTTGTTTAAAGTAATTATAGTTTATTTTAATTTATTTGTTAGTTTACAATAGTATAGTGTTTTGTGTCAAATAAATAATTCATTCATTCGTTCATTCAAAGTTTTTAAAGAAATACTAAACATTAGGTTTTTGTCTTTGTTCCTAATAGAATAAACAACCCGAATGACGCTGCTACGATGACGCCTAAAGTGATTTCGACGAAAGAAAGCGTCTATCAGCTACAAAAAAAGAAGCTCGACAAGGAATTCCCGTGGGAAGTAAGCGATTTTTTTTTATTCCTTTGAATATTACCTACAGTAATTCATGTAAACACAATTAATTCAGAACTCAATAGATTATAACTACTACTAAGTATTGTTTTGAATAAAATACGCGCGCGACGCGACTCGAACGCAAGCTAGGACGTTTTATGCATTCGTTCACTGCCAGAGCGGCCCCCCACCAGTCACCCGTCAGACACGATAGAGAGAGGCCGCGCGCGGCTTGGACGCGGCATCCTTTTTCTTACGCATGTGTGTAATTTTGCGTTTCGGGTGTTATTCTCAGATTTAGTGACGCGTTTAATCAGTGAAGCGTTTGAGAAGACGCGACCGTCCACGGTTTTAGTTCGCGTTGGGTTACTATTCCCCGATATAGGGACGATTCAATAACGTGTGACCTCACGAAGGTTGTGTGCACACCGGGTGTTATTTAGCTGATATAGTGAAGTGTATACTCCGGGAGAAACAGACATTTCGTGTCCGTGGAAGATTGCAGAGGCGAGTCAACGGTTTCGGGAATCGGCCAAGTACATACAAGCACACACACACACGTACACATATACACGCAGTGACTCATGAGGCCGGACCACATACAGCTGACGGCCGGAGGAAGGCTATAGGTTAATAGCACATTCTCTGGAACGGATACATTTTGATAGGACTTTCACTGAAAGATAGAGGAGGTTGTGGAGCAATATATAGGCTACTTTTATTTTAGAATTCCCGCCGGATCAAGATTTACGCGCCGCGGGCTGGGCTAGTAAAGTAAAGTAAAGTAAAGTAAAGTAACAGCCTGTTACTATGCCCACTGCTGGGCTAAGGCCTTCTCTCTCCATTTTTGGAGAGAAGGATTGGAGCTAAGACCTACCACGCTGCTCCAATGCGGATTGGTAGGTTACACATATCAACAGAATTCTCTAGAGATATGTAGGTTTCCTCACGATGTTTTCCTTCACCGAAAAGCATGTGATAAATTGCAATTATCAATTAGACACATAAGTTTTTAATAGAAAAACTCATTGGTGCCTGCCCGGGGTTCGAACCTATGTCGCCTCTAGAGAGTCGCACGGTCTCACCACTAGGCTATCACTGCTGGGCTAGTAGCAAAATAATTTTATCCAAAAGTAATAATAAGATTATTTTGCTATAATCCGCGATACAGTAAATAGAAAATATATATAGTGTTTAATTTATAGTGGACTATCAGCATTTTCATACCCGATACGTGCAGGATTCGTAAAAGCACATGCACGAACCTCCACCACTTCCACCACAATACACAAGCACTACACAGGTTCACTATGACAAACTCAACAATCGTTTCGCCCCGCAACCGAAAATACTGATAGTCCATTATACATTAAACACTATATATACTTTCTATTTACTGTATCGCGGATTATAGCTAAATAATCTTATTATTCAAAAGTAATAATAAAATTATTTTGCTATAATCCGCGATACAGTAAATAGAAAATATATATAGTGTTTAATGTATAGTGGATTATCAGTATTTTCATACCCGAACAATTAGAATTAATGGAACAATTAGAAATCATTAAGCATAACAATGGCACCCTCATTAACGAGCAGATAAATGTTTCAAGTTCAAGCTTGTTGCACGTGTTCAGAGGTAAAGGTGGGGATGAACCGATTACTATATAACAATGCTTGTTTGCATAACGCTTCGCTTTGCGATTTTGTCGTGGAGTCTATCTCCTGATGATGCCTCGGTTGCGGGGCGAAACGATTGTTGAGTTTGTGATAGTGAAACTGTGTAGTGCTTGTGTATTTTGGTGGAAGTGGTGGAGGTTTGTGCATGTGCTTTTACGAATCCTGCACGTATCGGGTATGAAAATACTGATAATCCACTATACATTAAACACTATATATATTTTCTATTTACTGTATCGCGGATTATAGCAAAATAATTTTATTATTACTTTTGTATTATGGATCTCCGCAAAGTAACGCCTAATTCTATAAATTAATCTTATTATTACTTTTTTATTATGGATCTCCGCAAAGTAACGCCTAATACTATAAATTATATAATATTATCCATTAATTTCGTCCCTAATACCTTGTTCTTCTGTATCATTTTTTAACAGGAGAGCAGAGAACCTATCGACATTGAACGTAATCTTTCCACCGTGACCCTGATGGATATCGAGTGTTACGATAGTTTCGTGACGGCCACCATGGAGTCCGGTAATCCAACCGCTGTACAATCACCGCCTAGAGTTGTGAAGCCTTCGACTGCGATTTTACCACCGCCGTTAAAGTAAGTAGATATTTTCTTCTTGTTAGACCTCTTTACACGCTTTATAGAATTAGGCGTTACTTTGCGGAGATCCATAATACAAAAGTAATAATAAAATTATTTTGCTATAATCCGCGATACAGTAAATAGAAAATATATAAAGTGTTTAATGTATAGTGGACAAAAATCGTAATGCCTTTGTCGTGGAGCCTATCCTCCTGATGATGCTTCGGTTTCGGGGCGAAACGATCGTCGAGATTGTGGTGGTGGGTGTGTGTGCTGCATTTGTGTGCGTTGTTGCTGGTGAATTGCGCCTTGGGGTGCATGTGGTGGCTTGTCCTGCATGTATAAGGTACGTAGATTTTGCCTGCTTCATACACATTGGCTTTGCATGCATTCACTTAACCCGTGCGGATTATAGCAAAGTAGTTAGTTCTGTTATATTGCTTACTGATATAGTAGGGTTATCAGCTCTATAAAGTTATAGTAGACTTATAGAATGGTTTAGTGCTAAAATGTGTTTATGAATAACACTTTTTGTAAAACGTACTATAGCGAGTCTATAAACGTGTCATAACCTTTTATGAATAAGACCCTGAATCTTTATCTATTTTGACCGGACTGAATTAATCCAACTTATCTAGAACCAGTGAAATTACAATATAAAAATATTTCATATCGACGACCTTGCGCTTTTTTCACAATAATAATAATAATTTATCGCTCATTATTGTTATTCTACCTATATTGATTTAGTTTTTTTTAGTATATTTTTATCTATCGAGAAACCCCTTGTGCTCGCATCGCCTATAAACCTGATAGTAGTCCACTACGCGGCAAAGTGATGCCGGTTCATTACAGCAGTAATCTACCTAATCAAGATTTAGTAATGTCAAATGCTTAAAACAGACAATATGCTAAAAACAGACAGATACACAAACTTTCGCATTTGTAATATAAGAATTTTTCTACAGAATACAATTTGGTATATTCATTTTTGTAAAAAAAACTTACATCTGATTTGACACAGCAAACTCTTTTAGTATTTTTTTTTTGCCACATGCAAAATAACCTAAAACTACTTAAATGAAATTTACAAAAATAATTAATAAATAAGTTAGTGTAACACATGTACTATACCACCATAACACTGTTATTTCAAACAATTAAATGTTATGTTTAGCTAAGATTTTGCTGGATTTGCTTTCTAAAAAGATGCAGGGAAACATTGAATATATCCGGGGATTAATTTTATTATAAATTTTTATTATTCTGGGGATTGGTGAGTTAGCGCCCAAAACAGTAGAACGATGGGGAAAATATAGAAGGTTAATTAATGGTGTTCTTGAATATCGCGTTGGTACTCGTAATTTAAAGTATTCGAGGAGTGCAGAGCAGTCTACTTTATTATTAAAAATCTTAAATAGAAAGATCAAATCAAGTTCTTTTCTACGGCTTTCCAATTTTAGTATTGTTTTGTTGTGTATTTTTTATTAACACCTCTTTTCGTTTACAGGTATAACGATATAATATCGTTTTTATCTAACGAGCCCAAAAGGCGTGGTCCGGAATTAAGGGATATTGTGGCAGCGCTAACTACAAACAAGTCAAACGATACCTTCAACCTGGAACGGGCAGAGACCCTCGGAGATTCCTTCTTGAAATTCGCTGCCACATTATATCTCTTTTATAAGTTCCCAGGTCTAGATGAAGGGCAACTCACGAATATTAAATCTCGTCTTATTGGTAACAGGTAAGTTTTTCCTATACTTTAGTATATTGCGACTAAACGAAAGTGAAAATGAATGCCTCCATAAGTACAAAAGTTGAAAAGTTATCCAGTATTCTTTTAAGAACCCTTGATTGCGTAGATTCAGTTTTTAGATGGAGGTTATGGACAAATCCAAGTCGGATGGCTTTCGATCTGTTATCATTTTGTCGTAATATCTTCAAAGCCTGAAGTGTAAGTTTTTGAAATAGGTTTCATAAAAGAGCTCTAAGGTTGCATGAAAAAGAGAATGAACTTGTTGCGATACAGGAAACAAGAAAATAGGTATTTGGTACCTTTAAAGCGTTAACTTAACGAAATTAATAAATAAATATATGGGACACTTGCACATACAGACATCCGTCCCCAAAGTAAGTAACTTAATACTTGTGTTATGAGTGACGGACAACTGGTAGATATACTACATATATAATTTTAAATACGTACTTAAATACAAATACACACCCAGGCTCGAAGAACCAACAAATTGTTTATATAAAATGTTGGCCCTCAGCGGGAATCGAACCCGCGAGCTCAGAAGTGCAGAGTCACTACACACTGCGTCAATGGGCCAGTCGAATTACTTCTACGCCTTCGTTAGCAGCCTCATCCTACTGCTCCTTATAAAAATCCTTTCACAAAAACCGATTCATTGGGAACACTAAAAGCATCTCAAGGGACCTTTCTCCAGCAAGAAAGACGAATCCCTTTGGAAGTTCTCATTAGGGAAGTTGTTCCGCACAAACGTGCGGGCGAATGAAACAACCTCCGAGACCTGGGCCCGTCGTCTCGGCGTCTCAACCTACCTTATGCGGCCGTCAGCTGTATGCGGTCTGGCCTCATGAATCACTGCGTGTATATGTGTACGTGTGTGTGTGAGCTTGTATGTACTTGGCCGATTCCCGAACCCGTTGGCTCGCCTCAGCAGTCTTCCACGGACACGTACTGTCTATTTCTCCCGGAGTATACACTTCACTATATCGGTTAAGTAACACAAATAATACGTGGTGTGCACACAACCTTCGTAAGGTCACACGTTATTGAATCGTCCCATATTGGTAAACAGTAACCCGAACGCGCACTAAAACCGCAGACGGTCGCGTCTACTCCCACGTTTCACTGGTTAAAACGTGTCACTAAATACTGATATCAATATCAAAAGTCAATACAGTCGTGGCATCTAACAAACCACACCCAAACGCATAATTACGCGTGTGCGTTCTACAATAAGGTCGTATACAGGTGCGCGCGTCCTGTCTTATCGTAATCCATTGGCGATGCTTCTGCGCTCGCCCGTCCCGCCCGGTGACGCTGTAAAAGCCATTAGGGCTAACAGCATACAGTCAGTTCGAAAAAAAAAAAATCGTAATCCAAAATGTTACTAAGTATCGGCGCTCACGTCAACGATAGAATGCACAAAGGTCGTTGAACCGGCCGGTCGCGCCGCTTGGCGCGCGTCAATTTATACAAAACAGAAGTAGTTGACGTTTTTTGCGAGTTGATTTTGTCCCATCCATTCCGGAAGAAGTTATATCCGGAACCCTTAAACGTGTTGGAGAGGCAACCCCCACACAAGAAACGCAGCGTTGGTGGGTGGAACGAAAATTTGTAAAAGTTAGACATCATCTTTCTGCCCTTATCCCACACTAAGTGGGGTCGGCACAACATGTTACATGATTTGGCTACGTATTTTACGATCGGCCGCCTGCCTGATATCAACTTACCTTAGTTGTATTTTACGATACCTCGGTAAGAAAAAAAGAGGTGGTTTATTCTACTCAGCCGAATACCACACGGCGGGTCGAGTTACCTTAGTCGTCTTTTACGACACCTCGGAAAGAAATGAGGGAAGTCTATTCTACTCAGCCGGATACCACACGGCGGGTTGACTTACCTTAGTCGCCTTTTACGTCACCTCGGTAAGAAATGAGGGTGGTCTATTCTACTCAGCCGGATACCACACGGCGGGTTGACTTACCTTAGTCGCCTTTTACGTCACCTCGGTAAGAATGAGGATGGTCTATTCTACTCGGCCGGATACTACACGGCGGGTCGACTTACCTTAGTCGCCTTTTACGTCACCTCGGTAAGAATGAGGATGGTCTATTCTACTCTGCCGGATACTACACGGCGGGTCGACTTACCTTAGTCGCCTTTTACGACACCTCGGTAAGAAATGAGGGTGGTCTATTCTACTCAGCCGGATACCACACGGCGGAATTTATAAAAGTTTTATATACGTTTTATATTCAGTAAGGGAAGCTAAATCGATAAATAGTTTTAAATATAAACTGAAAAATTATTTCCTCTCACTATCTGGTTAGATCTACCATTTTATGTATTATATATGTATGTATATTTGGATTGTATCTATATTATTTATTATATATATTTATATTATTTTATTATATATATTTATATTATTTTATTATATATATTTATATATTATATATAGGTACTACTATATATTATTTATGTATTATTTTGTGTATATGTACTCATTTTATAAAAAGCACCACCTACCTGTTTTTCCCGGTATTAATAGATTCTCTAGCCCAAAGGTTGCCTGGAAGAAATCGCTAATAAGCGATAAGGCCGCCTTATTGTAGCACTTAGTTTAAGCTGTTTTGTTATTTATTTACTTTTTGTTAAATTTTTATGTGGTGCAATAAAGTATATTGTATTGTATTGTATTGTATTGTATTGAACAGCAAAAAGTTCCGAACTTTTCATTGATAAATATAGTATTCGTAACGAAATTCATGAAAAAAAGAATATTAATGATACTTTAGTTTTGCTTCTTATTTAGGAACTTGTATTACGCGGGCGAGCGTGTGCAATTAGCCGGAAGAATGAAGGTAGAACAATTTAGTCCTAGAAGTGACTTCGTAGTACCGGGCTTTTCGGCACCAACAGAAGTCATCGACTTTATTGAAAGCCAGAAAGTGAGTAATTTTAATATTTATTTGCATTTTGATATCGTCCGAATAAAAATTTAGAATCATAAATTCGATAACAACGCGAAATATTTTTTTTCTATTACGTAATGTTATTTTTTATGTTATACAATAAGTAATATTTTAATTTGATTTAAAATACAATAAAAAAGTGTTAAGCTACAAAGGCGTCGTCACGTGTTGCGTGGTTGCGTGTTGTATTAATGTTGCGATGCAATATCACATTGTAAGACAAAATTATAGTAAATTAACATAAAATAAATTTGTTGGGGGGCATGATTATGGGGGAAAAAAAATTGAAAGTCAAAATAGTTCTTTTCTTTATGACTTTGTTGTTTATGATGTTTTTGTGACAATTACCAACATGCTTATTATAAGGATTGAGAATTGCTATATACCACGAAAAATTTGAAAAAAAATTAGTTAAAATTAGTTTAAATTAGTTAAAAATTTTAGTAATACAACTTACCCCCAAATTATTTCAAACCCTCTATTTAATTTAAATACTGTTAGTCTAAATAAAAATCTTATTAAAACTTACTTAAAAAAATTAGATACGCGCAAAAATGCAGGACCTGATGGCATTCCACCACTTTTCCTAAAAAATTGTTGTGATAATTTAGCTGAGGCTTTAAGTATTCTTTTTGAAAAATCAGTTAAATCTGGTAAAATGCCCACAATTTGGAAAAAGTCCTTTATAACACCGATCTTCAAAAGTGGTGATAGGCGTAATATTATAAACTATCGCCCCATTTCAAAGCTTAGTTTGATACCCAAACTTTTTGAGAAAATCATCTATGATTCTATTTATCCTTTACTAAAAAAATATTATTGTCAAAGAACAGCATGGATTCATGACTCGTAAATCTGTAGAAACCAATATTTGTGAATACCTTCAATATCTATACATCTCTATGGACAGCGGAACCCAAGTAGATGCTGTGTATACCGATTATTCTAAGGCTTTCGACAAAATTCCTCACTGCCTGTTAATCCAAAAATTAGAACACGTCGGTATACACGGTGATTTACTGCGATGGCTTGAATCGTATCTCAAAAATAGAACGCAAGCTGTGACAGTTAAAGGATACTGCTCATCATTTTTACCTGTCTCCTCTGGTGTCCCCCAAGGGTCTCACCTTGGCCCGCTCCTCTTTAATATCTACATAAATGATGTTTCCTCATGTTTCCATCATTTTAACATTCTTTTATTCGCCGATGATACAAAAATCTTTAAATCTATCAATAGCATACATGATTGCGAACTTTTACAAGAAGATTTAAATAGATTAGTTCAGTATTGTAAAAAAAATTATATTCATATTAATATAGAAAAGTGTAACATTATAACTTTTACGAGGAAAATGAAACAAATAACATTTAACTACAAACTTGATAGTATTCTACTTACAAGAGTTACCGAGTTATTAGATTTAGGACTTCAACTAGACAGCAAATTACTATTCAATTCTCATATTAAGATGATAACAAATAAAGCATACAAAACCATGGGTTTCATTTTGCGCATAACAAAAGATTTTAAAAATCCATCTACCATTTTATTGCTTTACTATGCACTTATTCGACCCATATTAGAATTCTGCTCTTCGGCTTGGAATCCTCAATATAAGGTTTACATAAATGAAATCAAAAAGTTGCGCCTAGCAAAAGTACGGAAATCGTTTGTGGGTTTGGGTATAAGATTCTATAATAAAATTGCGAAATCAATTTTGGCCATGCCATTACAGCAGTTTAAAAAGAGGCTGATACAGAAAGCCTACCATACTGTTGAAGATTACTTAGATGATAAGGATGTGTGGATATAGGTGCACTTCTACCCTGTACAAGGCAGTGATAACTAAATGTAACTAGTTTTAAGATTTATATTTTAAAGAGAGCAACCGCCGAGTTTCTTGCTGGTTCTTCTCGGTAGGAACAGCTTTCCGAACCAGCAGTAAAGTTGACGATTCAAAGTTTACTTGTTTATAACATATATAAAATATGCTTATAATATGATATATATATTGAAATGAAGACAGTCTTGATTAGAGGAATAAGATTTAATTTCCATAAGCTATGAATATTACAAAGCGTTTATACACTTTACAATATTCATAACTTGCAAAATAATAAAGCCAAATATTTTACAAAAAATAGTTTAATATCCCTGACCTAATAATAAAAGAACTAAAATAAAATAAAAGAAGACTTCAAAAAAAAATCACCGAGAAAATTCCTTATGGTAACAGCTGAAATCACCGTGAATTATATTATACCAACTAATTTATATTAAATTAAGTATAACAATTAAATGTGATGCATACATAATTATCGCTTATTATAATTAGTAATTATACTAATATATTTAACACTTAAATCTTTTGATTTTTTTAATCTTAATCCGTTAATCTAGAGTAATGATAAGTACACTCTCTATATAAAGCATGAGAATGTGGATTCATTCCTGATTGTAACAACATCAGACCTTGATTGATCCCTTTAAGTTTCCGGTATCATTCCATTTCAAAATACATAATATTTCATGTAATACGAATTGAATATTTGATTTACTTACTTTTATTTAGCAAAATACCCATTTGATTAATAGATGTAACTGTGTTTAATAACCCATAAATAAGCATTACATACAGACGTCACTACCTGTTATAGCTTAAACCTACAGACATTGTGACCTGTGTCATGGATGTTGCAAAAGGTATTTTTATAATATCATATGTAAGATTTATGTCAAAAATATTTTTGTATAGTATTTGCAGCTCAGCGCATACGAAAGAAAGAAAAAGAAATAATACACAAACATTTCTAATAGTTACGGCAAACAAATATAGCAAGCTAAGAACAATAATAATATAAACTTGTAAAATTCCTGCCAAAAATGCCAAAAATAATAGAACTATGTAAAATTTTCTGCAGTTTACACAATAACATTGTTTTGGTATTAGTCGCGGCAAAATCAATTCTATAATAGTGTCTTCTTTATTAAAATTTAAATACTACGGACTACCAATTGAAACGATTGATTTTTAATTTACTTTCAATTAATTACTGAACACGTCTATAACTCGAGGTAATAAAGAGTTTTACACAAGGATGATTAAAATTTATTTTACACACCGATGATTGTAAAATATATTTCAGATTTATTTTCCTTTAAATGTACTTCATAATTAAAATCATTGGTATATTTGTAACAGGCATAGTACCTGGCGTTAAATAATGCACATCGATATTTAGAACGAAACAGCCGGCCAGTTCGGTTTCGTAGAGCGCTGTCACTGTTACTCAGTTAATACTCAGTCTGTGCGACAGAGACAATGCTCTATGAAGCAGAACTAGCCGATTTTCTCTCTAAGCCTCGATGTGCATTATTTAGTGCCGGGTACTATATGTATGTATAAATTTAATAAAAATTAAGTTTTTCTTAAATATTTAGTCGGCATTACACTTCAAATATAAAATTAAGAAATTTCAATGCAATATCTCAATTTTCCATTACATTTCATTGAGATTCATCGTTGGCAAAAAATCCGAAATAATAAATTTAAGCACATACTAATAATAAGTTGTGTTTGCTTGTAATTTGCTAATGGAATTTTATGAGCTTGACCTTCTGGACTCAGATGTCCTCGAACGAATCATACAATGACTAAAATAATTAAATTATAATACTAATATATGGGACACTTACACACACGGTCGTCCGTCCCCAAAGTTAGTAATTTAATAGTGTTATGAGTGACGGACAACTAGTAGATATACTACATTTATAATTTTAAACACATACTTAAATACAAATATACACCCCAAGCTCGAAGAACCAACAAATTGTTTATAGAAAATGTTGGCCCTCGGCGGGAATCAAACGACCCACGGAGCTGAAGGCAGGGTCACTACCCACTGCGCCAACGGGCCAGTCCCGTCAGAAAATTAAATACTATAAGTCTTATTTGTTTGAATTTTGCTTATGGAATTTTATGAACTCGACCACAGATTCAAAAACATCGTCGACTAAAGCCTTCGGCGTATGCATTGCGGCAAAATGACCTCCAAACTCTAGGGTCGTGGAATGTACGAGATTCGGAAATTTATCGCGTATAATCCATTTAGGCTGGTATATCACTTCGTATCGAAAATTTATAACAGCCGCTGGAACTTTTGTTGGGATTCTGAAAAGAAATATTTTTTTATGTTGCCAGTAATTAAATATCATTAATTAGTCAGTTTTAATGAAACGTGTTGGCGGAAAGTAAATATACAATTGCGGTCCTAGATCCTTAACGTACTTCTACCACATGTGATTAATTTTAAATCATTAGTTGAATTTTTTGGACTATTTTCACACGCGATTACTTTTTAAAACAAAGTGTAACAAAAGTAAAAAAATTAAGGGTTAATTTGAGGAACAATATTGGGAAATTACATATATGTATACAAAGATAATAATTTTCTTTAAAAATAAAGCCAGAAAATAATTAATAAGCGAACAGCCGCTAAAATTTTTAAGGAATAAATTTGTTTTGTATTTATTTTTAATACATGAAGCTGTTAGTTTGGCTTAAGTGCAGCCATTTCAGTTTATTTCAATATTTTTCATCAAAGACTAATATTAAACCTGTCACTAAATATACAAACAAGAATACTTTTGCTGAAATAAATCTTGAAGCCCAGTGTAAAAATAGAACATAATCTTGCTGGAAAATGTACGGCCAGCACAACTGCACGTCGAAACATAATTTTAAAGTGAAAGTTCGAGGTTGGTCGCAATTCGCAAATGACCGAGTACGAGGACGATGCCATTGAACTCGATGAGATTAAAATCCGTTTCATAAGTACTAGTAAACAGTTTTATTGTAAACTACAAAACCTACGTGTTAGTGGCCTATTAGTATCTTACTGCTAAAATGAACCACCGTCCTGGGACAGAACATTCAAAGCATAGATAAAAGTCGGTTCTGTTCCAATTCGAATTGGCAGGTTACACAGGACTTCTCCACACATATGTAAGTTATCGAAAAATATTTTCTTTGACCTTAAAACACATGGTGACTGTTATTATTAACCATATAAATTTGTATCGAGAACCGCCGGGGGCTTGAATTCGCCAACCTATAGCAGGGTCCACGCACTCGTAGGATGAGTAAACATGGCCGTAACTTATTTCCTTACTACATATTTAAGGTTAAATTACCCGAAATAAATCAGTTTAAACATACTCACTCGTGTACAATAAATACTTCCGGCCATGTGAACGCTTCCGCGTATATGCGCACCGACGTAGTTATTCGTTCGTTAGCCCAAAGTATAGTAACCGTATCCATCAAGTCATCAATATGTATTTCTTCCATACCTCCGTGTAGTGTGTGTAGCTGATCTCTATTGCTGCAAATACCTATCTTTTCTAATACATAAGCTGCAAGACCTGCCGGTGTATCTGTTAACGCAGCACCTGGATATAAGAAACGATGTCTTTAGACAAAAATAATTTTTCGACCAAATATTTAAGCCACTCTGTGGAAATACTCGATGAGATCGACCATGACACTTTATTCGCATTCATATTTTGATATTTTACTAGCTATGTTAGCGGCTCCGGTCGCGTGGAAATTAGTGTGTTACAAAAATTTTCCCGATTTGAAACTTTGAACATATAAGTAATTCTTGTGAGTTAATCATAAGAGACTTTTTTGTAAGTCTACAATTCTCAAGTATATTACTTTAGTGTTTTTCTGTTTGTTTAAGCGGCGTACGCGTTTATTTTAGAACTGCTCGACCTCTTGAACACAATTTACATAAAACCGTAATGTACTATTAACCTAAACCTTCTGGAAGAATAGCACTACGTTTTAGTAAAAACCGTAAGAAAATTTAGAATTTGAAAAAATTGATCACATACAGACAGATATCTTTTGGAGACTTTGTTTTATATAATGTATAAATGTAGATTATAAAGAACTTCGAATCTGAAGGTAACTGGAAAGGCATTAGTTTGTGAACGGTGCGGCAATATCTTTCGCTACCTTTTTACCTTTTACCTTTTTACCTTTTTTTTTTAAAAAAACCTATCACTTCGATCGTTTCCTAAAAGACGTAATATCGGAACAGTCAGGCCAAAAAATCTCGCAAGACCATAATTTTGCGCGCATTACATTGAGGTTAGGAAGAAGAGCACAAATATATAAGGTTATTATTGTAAAAAGAGGGTACATCATTTTAATATTAAGTGATTCAGACATTCGTTGAATTGTTTTCATAAGCTGTGCTTTCTAGTATAGTAGACGTCTAGTATAGTATATTTCTTGATTGATCAGGTCAGACCGCACACTGTAAGAAATGGTAACAACTAATATGAATCATCATTCTCCTGCCCTTATCCCACTCTAAGTGGGGTCGGCACAACATGTCACATGATTTAGCTACGTATTTTACGTCCGGCCGCCTGCCTGACGTCAACTTACCTTAGTCGCCTTTTACGACACCTCGGTAAGAAATGAGAGTGGTCTATTCCATGCAGCTGGGATACCACACGGCACATACCTTAGTCGCCTCTTACGACACCTCGGTAAGAAAGGAGGGTGATCTATTCTATTCTGTCGGATACCACACGGCGTGGTAACAACTAATATGAATGAGAATAATAATAAGATGCAACATCGGAAATATGCCAGGTGTTATAAAAAACCTGTGAATAAAATTCAATAGTATTTGTTTTTATTCCAATTTTACGTAATTTAAATTTAAAATTTTCGCGCCAATGAATCTAAATAAAACATTGTGTAATGTTAGTTTATGAATCTTACCTATCGTATCCGGTTTCGTAGATTGCAAATGAAAATAACCACTTTCTCTCATTAAATATTTAAATAGATCGGTTAGTGGATACATTCTATGTCTGTGTTTATCTTCCACAATAAAGCTAGGGAACATTGATCCAACTAAATATTTAAAATTACTTATCCGCTTTCTAGATATAAGCATGTTTGTATGAAATCTGCAAATGTTAAAATACATCGTTCAGTCAGATTTTAAAGTACGTATATTAATTTTATAAATCAACTAGCAGCAACGTAGCTTTTCAATTGGGTTTCCTTCCAGTATTTGATATTCCTATAATTTATCCTATTTTTACATTCGTTAGTACCTAACTACTATCATCATAACAGAATGCATATGTTACTATAAAACATTTATCACAATGGATACCCTTGTGACTCCGCGTTAACTTGAGCATTTAAGTACCCTCAATAATATATAATTTTTTTCTCAGTTCCTTAAATAAAAACGAGTTATTTATCCTTTGTTATCCTGGTGTACAAGATTAAATTTTGCTAAATTTTATCAATATTGGCGCAACGAATTAGCCGTGAAAGCGTGACAGACAGGAGGCTTTCTCATTTATAATATTAGAATGGATATACATCCATCCTAATATTTTAAACTCTATGAGGATACTCCATTTTTTGCGAGAAATTAGAGAAAAAAAGAGCATAATTTATGAACTTGAAGTACCAGAATAATTTAATTTATTTACATATTAACGTAATATTAACGATTTGAATATTCTGTATGTTAAGTCCTTTATGAAACTAACTACTCCAGTTATCTGTTAATGTTAACTTCATTACGGGTAAATAAGTTCATGGCTACAGATATAAGTGTATTAACATTTCAGTTTGCAATTATCTTCCAATAACCTTCCTATATAAATAGCTTGTCCTGCTATAAGAATATATTTATAAATCGAAATGAAATGGGAATATATAATCCAATTGATAAGTGGATGAATTTTATAAAACAATTTTTAAGGTATCCTGAATTTTGATAGCAAATAACGAATATTATTATTATATGTATATTAAATAGCTAAATTCTTCATCCCAGCTCAACTGTTCATTAAATTATGCATATTTTAGTATTACTTAATCTATCAATCTTCTATTTATAAATCACAGAAAGTAAGTATGTCTATTCCTTATAGACTCCGTAACGGCTGGAAAGATTTTATTGAATTTTTCCGGCAATCTTTAAATTGACCCAGCGAATAATTGAATAATGAATAATTTCGTAGTTTAATAGCGATCGGAGTATTAGAATATTATTTTTTGAACCTTATAATGATGTTCTATTTAGAGGGTAAATCGAAACTAGGCTGAGCTACAGCAACACGTGGTCGTGCTGATAGTTTTTTTTAAAATAAATAGTTGTATATAAAACAAATAGATCGAGAGTTTCGAGTTTGATTGCGTTATAGTTATTTATATCAACATATAAATCTACAAGTATTCTTACCCTAATACTTCGTCTTGGAACACGGTCGCTATATGTGTCCCCACCTGCGAACCCCAGTCGCCGGCATGGATATAGTATTTATTGAAACCCAGCCGTTTCATGAGATTTCTCATTATTATACCGATCTGTAAAGGGTTCAGGCCTGGTTTGTTTGTGCCCTGAAAATTCATTTAGTATTTAAAAAGTGTGATAAGTGTAAAGTGCTATTTGAGAACTAGACTATAAATAATGCATAGAAGTAATTGATTAAACTGCATTTTGACTTTAAATCAATTATTTGTTTTCGACTTACTTTTGCATAAGGAATAGATATAAATACTTTAGCATCCATTATACATAATAATATCATAAATGTGTATGAAGTAACACAGAGTATATAATGTGGGTAGATTCGAATCTACCCAACAATACTGTTATTAAGGACTCGCTGCACGCGGGATAGTAAAATGTAGAAACAGTACGCCCTCTATTGTACTTATGGGCCTTATGGCAATAGTGACGTCAGTAAATGCCGCCAAAAATGTCACATTATTGATAATTGAGGTTTAATATTAATTACATACTCTTATTCATAGATCATACTAGCTTTTTTCTACATAGCGTAAACTATTTTTCATCCGTTGATATCGCATGCACCTGTCCATAGCACACCGATGATTTATTCCAGCCACCGCGAGCAGCGAGTCTTTGATAGTAGTATAACAAAAAATATCCGCACACTACACAAATTTTGTACACGTTACTGATAACACACAGGTGTGTGTTAAAAGTAACGATATATATACGTATACGAGATACGAGAAGTAACTCGATAAGTATCGTGTCTAAATAAGAATCGAATGTCGAAATCAAAAACGTATCTAGGCGACAGGACGGCAGATAGTCGAATTGAAACCATTAGGATGAAGGGAACTCCCCTATTTAAAGGAATTAACTCACTTGCAAACCCTATTTCTCCTATTAAACACAATTGTTACTAAACTATTTATGATTCTCATGTTCCCATCTTCTTCCATGTATTTATTCGTTTTTATTTTTGATGCTTTTTTTATCTACCGATTCCCCGTATAATCTTATCAACACGTAAACATTAATCCGATTGCCATTAAAGTTATTATTAAATAATTTAACACGTGCCTGCCGGTAATCATTCAAGGGCACAAAAACTAATTGAGATGTTAGAATGATATATATTCCGGTACGGATTAATGGAGCCATATACTTCCTAAATTTCCCAGGGGTTTATATTTTCGTTGCCATTTACTAGCTTCATTGTATTAAATTACTTAGCGTTTTGATTACATATAGACCAAAGTGCCGCGTTGTAAAACCACTGTCTCAAGACTCAAGTTGCCACATTACGTCATAAACGACGTCATCATTTGTCATTTAAAGTATCAGGTATATCAGGTACATTAAAACACTGTAATAATTCCCAATTGGTATATGATAATATTCCTTCTTAGTGAGATTTTTTTAATTTTCAACTACGTAAAATTGCTCACATTTTTCAGAATCAAATATTCATTCTTTAAGTATACTTGTATATCGTAGACATACATGTCGTAGAAGATGAAGTCCTAATAAGTTAAATAAACAAACAAGATTCTTAACGTCCACACACGTGTTCAAATATAAATATTTGTTCGATTCGTATATACTTAAATCTAAATTTTTTGTCCCATTGAAATAATACAAGCTTATCATCATAATATACCCTATTCTATATATCCTAATCCTATTCTATCTATTATATCCTAGCTTGAAATACAACATGTCAATTATGAATAATTTGTGCAAAAAATAAAATACATAATAGTGATTTAAATATTTTTATAGATTTAAGCGTTACTTTGTGGAAATTTGTAAAGCAAAACTAATCCGCGATAATAGAAAATATGTCATCTAAAATCTTTACTATCAGTTTTCATACCTAATTCATGCCAAAATCACAAACACGCCTGCACCAAAAATCTCCTCCACCGCCATACTACATTAGCACTGCACACATTCACTACCAGGATCTCAACAATCGTTTCTCCGCGTAATAGACTCCACGACAAAATTGTAAACCGATGCGGTTATGCGGCATTATTTATTGACCTATTTGCCCTTGAAAATTGAAATTTTTTAGATCTACTTTAAAACTAAAACAATATTTCAATCATATTCATTGCCGTGTGGTATCCGGCTGCTTAGAATAGATCACCCTCATTTCTTACCGAGGTGTCGTAAAAGGCGACTAAGGTAAGTTGACGTCAGGCAGGCGGCCGGTCGTAAAATACGTAGCCAAATCATGTGACAACATGTTTGTAACATGTTGTGCCGACCCCACTTAGAGTGGGATAAGGGCAAGAGAAAGAAGAGATTTCAGACATATTCAATTTGAGTCTATTTAATTCATAACTACCTCCGAAAATCCGAAACCTGGCAAATCAACGGCAACAATTTCAAAGACAAAATCATAACCAGCCCTCGGTGTTGTTAGCATAGGTATGACCATGTCAAATTCTTTAGAAGAACTAGGCCATCCGTGCATGAGCAGCAATGGCAGCACTTTAGTGCCTTTTGCATCCGGCTTTACTCGCATAAAATGTATATTGAGTCCTTGTATTTTTGTTTTGAAATGGGGAAATTGGTTTAGACGCTTGGCTCTCTCTTTAAAATCATACTGCTCGAGCCAGTACTTCAGCATCTTATCTAGGTATATTGTATTTATACCATACTGGGACTGTGTTCCGTCAAGCGGTCGCGTAAAAGCACGTCGGTTTCTTAAACGGCTTTTTAAATCTTCTATCATCTGTAAATAGTTCGTGATTAATTTCCAGACGAACTTCAATGTTGTAGAATCTAATTTTAGAGTTCAATTATAAAACATAATAATCTTATAGGTTTTATATCTTGTATGTTTCGAATCAATACAAATCAAATCAAATGTGATATATTTGGCAATGGATGTGCATATTATTTGTCGAGGTTATATCACAAATTTCGCCACACAATGTCATCAGCCTTCCGCTACACGGCTCTAAGGCCCGGTATACACCAAAGCGGAATAAGAAGGAGATATGTATATGCGGTGTTAAATGGCGGCTAAAGATATAAGTACAGATAATATTATAAACTTGATGAAAAATTCTTTTTTATGCCGTGTCGTATCCGGCTGAATGGAATATACCACCCTCATAACTTACCGAGGTGTCGTAAAAGGCGACTAAGGTAAGTTGACCCACCGTGTGGTATCGGTTGAGTAGAATAGACCACCCTCTTTCTGACCGAGGGGTCGTAACGAAACGAAATACGACTACAACTCACCTTGAGTTGACGTCAGGCAGGCGGCTGGTAGTAAAATACGTAGCCAAATCATGCGACAACATGTTTGTAACATGTTGTGCCGACCCCGCTTAGAGAGATAAGGGCAGGAGGATGGTGACGATGAAAAATTCTTCATTTAAAAATTGTAAGCTTACCGTGTCATTAAAGACAATTTCAAAAGGTCTTATTGATGTATCTTGTTTTTGTTTAACGCCATCTCCCCACCATCTTTCGAAATCAAGTTCTGGTAGATCGGGAATCCTTTGAAAATAATAGTTTATTCCGACACCGGTACCAATGACTGCTAAAGCGACAAACAAGGCTGCATATTTAAACATCTGAAATTTAAGTATTAACTTCATTAAATAACCTTTGTACCTTATTTGCTGTAAATTATGACCCATATAGGCACTTTTTGAAATTATATGTAACTGGGTCAATTTAATGACAATATATTGACAATATATATGAGTCAGTGAGCTAATTTGTTAGCTTAATGATTCGGAAATGAAATATTAACTCCGTTCTCATATGTAACGTAATATAATTCATTCATAATTATAAAAGTAGTAAAATATAATAGTACAAATCTTTATCTACTAACATATTTCTGGTATACAACAAGGGTATATTTGTTATTCTATTTTGTGTCTCGTAAAAGCAACAACAGCTATAATGTTACAACAACACGACAATAGCATCTTTAACACTAAGACAACAATGCCGCCGTCTCAAATTTACTGTTGAATTTAGGCATAAGACTCGATTCCGTTTACACTATCGTTATCACTTATGATATCGTTGCACTGGATACAATTTTAATCCATATACCATCGCTTTGTTCTTCACGAATTGAGCGTATTGCAGCGATGGCAATAATGTTTATAGTACAAAATGTATTTCGTTAATATGTTATTTTAAAGATATTCTGTAAGTAGAAGTGACTACGAGTATTTCACTTAGGGGGATTTTATAGCTCAAACCGCTCGTTGCTAGACAACGCAATTAGGAAGTAAATCTTCTCTTATTCTTTATTGTTAAGAGCATAATATAGTATTATGCCCGATTGCGGCTCGGGCGAAGTAGTCTGGTTTATTTACCTGTTTATTTTTCAGCTTATATTAACAGTCAAATAGACTAGTACGTGAACTAAATTCTAAACCGTTTTTTGTTGTTAGCAATCCTAAAAGGGCTATTTACAAAAAATGCTTTGGTTCGCCAATCCTTACTAACTTTTATTGTTAATAATCAATGGAACTATCTATGAAAAGGGTCTTATAATTTATAATAGCTGGCGTTCGAATTCAATAAATTTGATGGGTATATTACTACATAGGTTATATAAATTTGTTCGACGCTATTCGTAGTCAGGTTATGCATTTTTTATAACGTATGCATTAATAGCAAAAAATAGTCTTAGTCATACCTAATCTAATCGTCCTTGATTATTTATCTACAATGATTTCAAAGTCATGTTCACGTAAGATATTTAACTGTTTTTTTTTCAAGCTAAATAATATTAGAATTTTAAAAACCGCTTTATTTCCGTCGTTATTCTTGTTTAGTAAATATTCTTTGTTTATTCAAATATTTGTTAATTGTGCAAAAAATCCGGAGAATAATTATATTAGTGTACAGTTGTAATGTAAAAATTCCGTGACAGCTCGCGTAGATTTTTTCGCAAGAAAAGTTTCACCGGCATACATGCCACCTTATTTAAATTCATATTTCTGATTTTTCCGTTGTTGTTTAATATAGTTGATTCAAAAGATTTGTTGTAAATAAAGTCATCAAACAGAGACGGAGATATTTAATATTTTGCATTCATTAGCATATAGATGCTCATTTCTACTCTATTCAAATCAATTGACTTTATGACATTTATTAAAATCCGCCGTGTGGTATCCAGCTGAGTAGAATAGATCACCCTCATTTCTTACCGAATTGTCGTAAAATGCGTCTAAGGAAAGTTGACGTCAGGCAGGCGGTCGGTCGTAAAATACGTAGCCAAATCATGTGACAACATGTTTGTAACCCGTTGTGCCGACCCAACTTAGAATGGGATAAGGGCAGGAGAATGATGATGACATTTAATGAAATATCCAAACCAAAAATTGTTGTTGTGTTTTTCACTGTACGTATTCAAAGGAAGCAACGACCGACGATGACTATGGCTACTTTATGAATATAAATATTTAGGTCAACATATCGTAAATAGCTTTCACTTCAACTTAGTGTTAACGAATATTTATACGAATATAAAATAATAAACTATTAAATATTTAATGTGATCACATATATACCTTTGATTAAAAACGCATGCACTTTCACAACTATTCATAAAAAAATTAAATATTCGCGTGGCACAAAACGCGTGCGCCGGCGCCGAAGTACCAAACACAAATTATAAACACGGATGGCCAGAAGAGCATATTGACATGCGTACTGAAAATAAGACGGATTTAATCACAATATGCAATTCATCATCAAGCCTGCACGAGCAATTTAGATATCGGCAATGTATCCGTCGCGAAATTAGTCGTTAATTGTAACAGCACATTCTTTTGATTTCATTTCTTTATCATGCATCATTTAACCTAGATAAGAATGATAAAGGATTGCGTATATATTATATGATTTTGTAAATGATTTGGCTGTAATGACTTTTTCTTTTTATTTAAAATTCCATTTAGATTCTAATAAAATAGTTATTGTGATGTATTCTTGCATTATAACTTTTAATTGGAATTACCGCCTTTTTATATCGCTGTATCAATATATGCATATTTAGTAGTAATATTATTAGCGCTTATAATGGGGTGCTTTGTGCTATCTTTGTCGTGTATATCGAACAGCCCACGCTTTTTTCACAATAATACTTATCTATACATATAAAACAAAGTACCCAAACGTTGTCGTATGTGATCGATTTTCTTAATTTTTTTCTAAAATTGATTTTTTTAGAACTCGATTCGATTTTTTACTAAAAGATAACGTAATTCTTGGGGAAGGTTTAATCGAACAGATATTATGATAAAATTCCTGCGGAGTCAGGATTCACGCGGGTAAAACTGTCTGACATACTGATTTAGACGCGGTCGAAGCCAGCGCTGTTTTCTAGGAATTGATAATAATAATAAAAAAATCCTTGACTGTTTTTATTCTACATTTAATATATAACATAATTTTAACTATTTACTTCTTTTTCCTTTAAGCGTTTTTTTTTGTTTTTTGTCAAGGTATTGATTGTTTTGTATTGTCACCGGTTTCTAATAAGAGTACAAAGTTTGAATCACATCTGTCCCTTCAAAGTGGGTCGAAACTGAGTTCAAAGGTTGATTACGTACCTATACTAGCAGAGACACGCTAAAGTAATGTACTAGAGAATTGTAAATGTATAAAAATAGTACCAAAAAGTCCGCGATAGCAAGTCTCTATCTATCACGGTTAACTCACAATAACTAAATCCAGGATAAGTTTCGTAAATCACTGAATTCCACGCCGGCGAAGCCGTTGTTGGCACAGCTACTAAAGTATAAAAGTAACATTTCTTATGTTAAACATATGTATTTTAATTCCCAGATACGACCCACTTTCTTGATCGGCATGCAGTTCTGCGTCGAAGATGCATTGAATGGCACCCTTTCCATGGAAAGTAGGGTACACATGCAGCAAAGGTTTGATGAATGCGACAACACTGCCGAAACTGAGCCCATTGACGCAGTACAGAATTCTATGCAATGCTATATACGAGCCCAAGCTGTCTCCGATAAGGTAATGTGAAACATTGGTAATAATTGTGCCATTTCATTAGTAACAACTTTCTGCGCTTTGTCTTATCATTATCTCACTAAAATGCAAGCGGAATAATTTACACTTATAACAAAACTATTATGGTATTATTGAGATTGCGGAGGGGCTTTATGTCAAGGAGCGCGATCCGGGATAGTGAAAAGTGAGGAAATATTAATAAAATTATTAAAACTCCAGTCTGAAGTTTGAATGGGGGCGTTATACTACGCTGCGGTGAGCGCGCCACTGTCTAACTACGCTACTGGAAATGACTTTACCAATAGAGTGAAACTGAAACTGAGCCGAACCAGGCATAGTTATACATTCACAAAAGTAATAATAAAATTATTTTGCTATAATTTAAAAATATTTTTAATATTACTTTTGTATTATGGATCTCCGCAAGTAACGCCTAATTCTATAAATTATTTAGTTCGACATTTATGCAGCAGTAGATTTAGCAGCATGTTGACGATGCAAAAGTACTTGTTTACAAGTTTACTTGAATATTTTGAATTTAAATTTGAATTAATTTATTTATTCAACGGACAACCGACAATAGTTACATTTAATTATTTACTTAAAATTACTTATTCTGAACTCATTGTAAATGTTCTATTGATTATAGGTATCTCGTCATTCGTAAAAATAATTAAAGCTACCGTACAATAATAATGTCAATAATATAATATACAATGTCAATAGGAAGTCATAAAATAATAATTAACACAATATTATCCCATTATATTATATTAAATGTAAGTCATTAAATAACAATAATATTATTTAATTTTAATTTAACTCGTTTAATTTTTTTTATTTATTATAACTTTTTTATAATTTGAAAGAAACAACTTCAGTGACTGCGTTTACTAACATATTAACTCTTTAATCCTTTAATTCCAATATATCTTAAAGAACGTTTCAACTTCTTTTCGGATGTTGGATGTGGCCGGCTAAGATCTTTAAATACATTAGATCTTGCCTTCCCTAAATGCTCCTCACTGACTTACTCGAGATGATTTAGCTTTCAAGGTGTAAAGCTGTGGAATGATTTACCTGTATCAATCCGCAAATCTCCTTCCCTATCAGCATTTAAGTCACAGACTAAAAAATATTTATCTCAAGTCATTTAAATTAAATTTAGCTCATTATCAATATTAAATTACATTTTAATCAATTCAAATAATCACTATTATCTATTATTTTATTCATTTATTTTTCAACTTTAATCTATGTATAGTGTTTCGTTATTTTTTATTTTTCTTCCTTCCTTTTTTTTCCATCATCAATTTTTTTTTCTTTTCATTTTCTTTCTGTTACTCATAGGTTGGCTGGTAGAGATCCCTTTTAGGGATAAGTCCGCCTTTTGTTTACACAATAAAGATAAATAAATAAAAAAAAAAAGCATATGTGAAGTTCAATATATTTGTAATGTAAATAATATATTGTGCCTCTTGTATATTTCAGTCTGTGGCAGATTGCGTGGAAGCGCTTATCGGTACATACCTAGTGAGCGAAGGGGTAAATGGCGCCATAAGCTTTTTAGAATGGATGAGGATTTTACCACCAGAGGTAATTAATTAGTTTATAATATAAACTACATAATCGAAATAGTTTATAAATTTGTAATTTTTATTACCCTTTGCTTCAAAAGCTTCACATTAGATTTATATACTAGATATTATTGTCTTATGGAATAATGTTATGGGGTAAATGCGCTGATATTGAGAAAATTTTTGTATTGCAAAAAAGAGCCATACGTGGCATTTATAATTTGAGTCCGCGTGCGAGAGAAGTTTAAGGAAACAGGTATTTTTACGTTAGCTTCACAGTATATTTTTAGCAATTTGATTTTTGTGCATAAAAATATACATAATTATAAAAAGATTGGCGATGTATATAATAGACAAAGTAGGAACCGACATAAGCTTGCGGCTCCTGCTTTGCGCCTTGTAAGAGTACGTAAGTCGTTTGTGGGTTTGGGTATAAAATTCTATAACAAAATTCCACAATCAATTTTAACTTTGTCATTACAGCAATTTAAAAATACTGTTAAAAAGAGGCTGATACAGAAATCCTATTATACCGTAGAGGCTTACATTGATGATAAGAATGCGTGGATATAGCTGCTCTTTGACCTTGTGCAGGATAGCTATGACAAAATGTAATTAGTATTAAGAATCGTCTTTTTTATAATAGCTCCACCGAGTTTCTTGCTGGCTCTTCTCGGTAGGACGGCTTTCCGAACCAGCAATAGAGTCGACGATTCAAAAGCACTTGTTTACAAGTTTATTTGAATAAAGAATGTTTTGAATTTGAATTATAGAATTTTCTAAGGTAGAAAAGTAATTATATATATTATTTTTTATAATTTTTTAATTTTTAATTATTTATAATTAAAAATTAAAAAATTAAAAATGTATAATTAATATTTTTTAATTATAATAAATTATTTTGCCATAATCCGCGATAAAGTAAATAGAAAATATATATAATGCTCAATGTATAATGGACTATCAGTTCTTTTCATACCCGATACATGCAGGATTCCTAAAAACACATGCACAAACCTCCACCACTGCCACCACAATAGACAAGTACTACACACGTTCACTATCACAACTAAACAGCTTACAAAGATTTGCTTTGCGATTTTGTCGTGGAGTCTATCTCCTGATGATGATTCGGTTGCGGGGCGAAACGACTGTTGAGTTTGTGATAGTGAACGTGTGTACTGCTTGTGTATGGTGGTGGCAGTGGTGGATCTCCGCAAAGTAACGCCTAATTCTATAAATTATATAAAAAGTAGATTTAATAAATGATATTTTGATATCGTTTCTAAAAATATAGGCTATTGGTACAATTTTTTTTGGGATATACTACTTTTCCGAGACATTTACACGTTTGCAGTAGACGGTTTAGTAAAGACTTGTTTATGTAAGTAGCTGCATTTTGACTTTAAAATTGCTGGTCTGTAAATGGACATCTAGTATTTTCATTTAATTCTAATTAATTTTACTAGTACTAACAGTGTTTTATATCCAACTAGCAAAGCCCCGCGGTTTCACCCGCGTCCATACAGATCTCGTGGTAGTGGAAAGTCTACGAAATCGGACTATAGATAGTTTAATACTCGGGAACGTCAAATTATTTTTTAAAAAACAAGATTTTATTGTTTTTAATTAAAATTATATATTTATTAAAATCTAATTAAAAATATTACAACTAATTACCACGACTGAGCAGAGGCAGATGCTCGAATCGAATGATCGCACCTGTGGAACATCACACCATGTTCCTTCGCTTGCGCAACATCGGACCACCCTTAATACGCTGATGTTGCGTTTACCTGTACGGTATGGATGCCAGGTGGTGACGTAACTCCTCCCTCCTTAAGTTCGAAACCATCTGAGCTATTAGAAATCGGAGGGTTTCGAATATTTTGAAACTTATATCTTAATTTACAATAGCTGAAAATAACACATACAAGAAATACAAGTAAATATAAAACTAACGTCGCTGCACTAACACTGTGAATACTTATAACGTGGTTTTCATATTTTTCACTATCACTTTCACTGAAAGTTTTCATTTCCAAAATTGTAGAGAGTCGCTTAATATCGTCGAAATTTACTCCCTTGATATCAATCGGATTAACCTCGGAAAATGGGCTAGTAATTTTCAGTTTAGGTAGAATAACCATTGGGGTTGTTTTATAATTGTATTTCTCAAAATAGTGGTGTAAATTATATAAGTGGTAATTCTCTAGGGATGCTTCACATCCGGGATCAATGTGGATCATATAAGTTCCAAATATGTAGGTTTTGGTTACTTCATTGTTACATTTATATGTAAGTACCTTTTGATCCTGAGAGTATATTATCCAGGATATAGGTGATACTCGTTGAACTTTCACATTTTCTATTTTAACGGTTCTTTGTATGCAGAGAGGTAAATCAGGTTGGAATTTCATCAGTTGTTCTACGCAGGTTTCTTTCGGATAAGGTACCACATCTTTTTCAGTGCACAGGAACTGGTTGTCATCGGAAATTTGCTGACACGGTGACGCGGTCGGTAAGTACTCCGAACCTTTCACCATGAGGAAGGGATATTCAGGAATAATTATAGAAGTTACGTTCTTTGCAATGTTAAAAATAGGTAATGAATAAATTTTATAGTAATTATACGTATTATTATTTGTAAGTGGTATCTCTAATATGAACGTAATTTGGCTTTCTTTTACAAATGCCTTAATAGATATTGTCCTTTCCAACTTAACTAAATTACTCTCTATAACAGGATATACTAAGCAATTAACCTTTTCTATGTTTAACAGCATGTGCAATAATTCAGTGGAATTTATAATAGATTGGTGAAGAACTGAAATTTTGCTAAAAGCTAACGCGGTTTCAATTTCGTTTAATAAAATGTAAATAGATCTGAAATTATTTATGAATGTATTATACATTCCTAAAACATACGTAGAATAGATAGAACTATTTTCTTTTGTGGAATAATCTTTTAGCATTCTTTCAATCCTCTTTAAGCGTTGATTTAAAATTAATGAATTATTATATAATGATTCTGTATTATTAGTCTGATAATTGAACATTTTGGTAATCAACGTAATTTTCTCATTTATTAAATTTTGTTTACCTTGCAAATTATTGATCATTCTATCATAGTGTAACGCATCTTCATTGTCTAAATTACCTGTAATAGATTTTACAAACGAGCCTAAAGGGTTGAATAGACCTCTTTTAAACCTTTTTGTGGGGACAATTTGTCGAAATTTTTCAGTGCAAATATCTCTAAGATAATCCGCTTGTATTTTTATGCTACTAAATTCGTATAAATATGGTTTATTCACGTCGATTAATTTATTAAACTCGTTATATTTATTAATATTATATTCTAAGTCACTAGACAAACTATTTAAGTCCATTATCTTAACAATTATCCATTTATCCTGTTGTTTATAAGCGCTACCCTTTCTAACGGGTAACAGACCAGGGTTACCGTCAAGTCTTTGAAGTTGAAGGCCCTGGCTGTACTTCGCTGCTGTCAGGACGATTATACACCACCTGCGGAGGTCGTTTTATATTTTTAATAGGGGCATTTGTTTTTCTAACGCCTACTTTTACCGGGACGACGTTCCGATTTATTTCGCCACTAATTGTTACCTTTTGATAACGGGGTTTGTCTTTACTTTTTCGCGTATTAATTGTTTTCATGAATGCCGTTTTTCCTACCTCTAAGTCTATTTCTTTTTCGCCTCCCTTTCTTTGTTGTGCCTTATACTTTTTACTTTGTGTTTTATCGGAAATATGTTGATATAAGTATTTTGTACGCTTTGCATGGTCTTTAAGTAGTTGTTGTATATATGATTTTTGGAAATCGACGTCAAATAAACTATTTGAATCGGTGTGTCCAAATACTACTTCAAAGGGTGTCAACTCTGTCGTGCTATGAATAGTATGATTGTATGCCATTATAGAATATGTCATAACGGAAGCTGCGTCTGTAAACTTGTGTTCATATTTTGCTAATCGATAAATCTCTATAATTGTAGAATGAAATCGTTCTACTATACTAGTCGAGTTAGGGTTATTAGGGGTTGTTATATGTAATTGAATTTTATACATATTTGTCAGTTCTCTCATAAGTTCGTTATTGAATTCAGTACCAGGGTCGGACGTTATTTTCCTAGGTACTCCATATAAAGAGAAATACTTAATTAAGGCACGAACTACCTCCGGTGTCGAACGATTACTTATTTCGATAGCTTGTCCTAGTTTGCTGAAGGCATCAACGAGAGTTAAATAATATTTTCCTTCTATACTGAAAATATCTATGAAAATTTCCTGAAATGGGGCATCTTGTGTCTGTGTTAATTGTAACATAGGTTTAATGGGGTTCCTATCATATTTCATTTTACGACATAATTCGCAGGCATTAATTAATGCAGATATTGTTTCCTGCATATTATGCCAGAAATAATTTCTTTTAATACGTGTCATTGTTTCCCTAATACCACGGTGGCAAGATTTTCCTTGGTGATATTTTAAAGTAATATCTTTCTGCTCATCTTCATTTTCTATAAAAATTACCCTTTCTGTACATTCTTTTATTTTTACAGTGTCCTTTTGGAATAAATTTATAATTGTCGTATTAAAATCTTTTCTAAATTGATCGTTTTCAAAATGAATATAGTATTTAATTTTGGGCCTAATGTACTCTTTTAGAAACTGTTTAATTAAATCGATATTATTTAGTGGTAAAAATACATGAAGGATTTTCATTTTAGAATGAGAATGATCCTGTACCTGTAGCTCGTCTTTGAACCATGAAAATATTAAAATTTGGTTTGATTTGGTGTCTATTGCATCGTGCATAATGGGAATACCTGAACCATCCATGTCTATATTAGAATGAATAGTATCGCCGCTAGATATTGAAGGAACGCAGTTCCTAGGCTCAATGTCGGATATTCTTCTGCACAATGACGTTGTTTCAGAAGAAATGGTCATGGCTTCAGAATCGTCAGAGTCATTTCTTGTTACTAATTTCAGGATGTCGTCAGTCACGTCATGTAAATGGTCCTGAAGTCGGGATTCTTTTTCGTCAACGTTACCAATCATAGAAGCATCGTCTGTTGAGTCTAATACATTTAACTTGATGCGGGATAACGCGTCTGCATTTGTGTTTTGCTTCCCTTTTTTATACACGACTTCGAAATCGTGCTCCTGTAAGCGGAGACGCCAACGCGTAAGTTTACTGTTAGGCTCCTTAAGGGAATATAACCAAGCTAATGGGCGGTGGTCTGTATAGATTGTAAATTTTCGACCATAAAGATAGGGGCGAAAGTGCTTAACAGCCCAGACTATAGCCAATAATTCTCGCTCTATTGTACTATATCGCGACTCTGTATCACTCAGGGTTCTGCTTGCGTATGCAATAGGGTGATCGCTACCGATAGGGCCTTGCGACAACACTGCTCCGAGTGCAACATTCGACGCGTCTGTTGTTAATACGTATGGTTTTTCAGAATCAGGGTATTTCAAAAGGGGTGCATTCGTCAGAAGCTCTTTGCACTTTTGAAAAGACTCTATATATTTTTCGTCAATTATTATTTTATTACGTTTTTTTAAACAATTAGATAGGGGTTGTGTTATACGCGCGAAATCCTTAATAAATCGTCTGTAATAGCCTATGAGTCCGAGAAAACTTTTTATTTCAGTGGTAGTTTTCGGTAGGGGGAAGTTTAAGACAGCTTTTATTTTGTCGTCGTTTGGTTTCAGTCCGTTTTTCGTAATAGTATGTCCTAAGTACAACACCTCTTTTCGTAAAAATTCAGATTTGTCGAGCTGAACTTTCAGGTTTGTTTTACGTAGTCTGTCAAAAACGGTCCTTAAACTGTCAATGTGTTCTTGTAAGCTGGCTGAAAATATTATTATGTCGTCTAAGTAAACCATGCAGTGTATACCCTGCAATCCTCTCAGTACATTGTCCATAGTCCGTTGGAACGTAGCGGGGGCGGTTTTCAGTCCGAAGGGCATTCTTAGAAATTCGAAATGTCCCGACTGTGTGCTGAAGGCGGTTTTCTGACGGTCAGCTTCGTTGATCTCAATCTGATGATAACCACTCGCTAGGTCTAACGTCGAAAAGTATACGCTTTTACCTAATTTGTCAAATAAGTCGGTAATGTTAGGTAGGGGGTATTTGTCGTCAATGGTAATTTCATTCAGTCGCCTATAGTCAATGACCATCCTGTATTTTTGTTCTCCAGAGGCATCCATTTTCTTAGGTACAAGATGAACGGGTGCACTCCAGGGTGAATAGGATTCCTGAATTACGTTATTGTCTAAAAGTTTTTCGACCTGTCTCTTTATTTCGTCGGTCTGTGCGGGCGCTTGTCTATATGGCTTAATATAAATAGGGTCCTCGTTTTTCGTTCTTATAAAATGTTTTACGTCATTAGTAAAAGTCAATGGTAATTGGTCACAGTAAAATATGTCTTTATACTCGCTACAAAGTGTGTAAATTTTGTTCTTTTCCTCCTCGTTCATGTGGTCTAGTCGTAGTTTGTTTAAGTTTTCTAATAATAACTGTATGTTTCCTAATTCGTCCTCATTATTTATATAATTTGTTTGACATTCTGTACTATTATACTGAGTCACTTCGAAAGGTGCGGTCACAGTTAAAGTCATGTTTTTATCTAATGTATTTTGAATTATTGTCTTTGCGTAGCCGTTAACGCATTTAACTAACGCGCTCGGCATCCTGATGCCCTGGCAAAATTCGGTAAAATTTATAATAGCATCACCCGAATATTGATTTGTTGGTAGGGATACTCTTAATTCGGAACGCGGTGGTAATTCAAGGATGTATTCCGCGTCATTGTAAATTATGGGAATATTAGAAGTTTTTGTTCGTAATATTTTATATTTTAAATCAATTATTGCGTCTATTTTTTTTAAGAGGTCATTACCTATTAATCCGTCATATTTTGAATCTACGTTATATACATAAAATTTTTGAAGTTCTCTACAGTTAAAAGTCGGCATCAATGGTATTTCAATTACTTCGTTATGTGCGCTCGTAGCATGCGTGCTTTTTACTTCGAACGGTTCATTATATATATACGCGCTGAAATATTTATAAGCTTTTTTCGGGCTAATGAAAGATCGCGTGCTCCCGGTGTCTATCATAAATTTCGCATTTATTTCAGGTATATATATAAACGGTAATTTAAGGTTGGTGTCGCAATTTAGTTCTATGTATTCTGTATTTCTGAGGCTTTTACTGAAAAATTTTCATTCTGGCTTTCACTGTCAAGGTCACCCGAGGGTAGGTTTTTCGTCTCGTCTGCGTCATTAGTCATGTAATATTCGTAGCCTGGCTCATATTCAGGATAATACATAGTCTCTGAGTAGTAATGACTGTCGTCATCGTAGTAGTTTTGGTCGTAATCCTGCGCGTAAATTTCGTTTACCGGAAAACTCGGTTTGCGCGATATAGCAGTACGCATGGATGCATCGTTTTGTACATTTTGGTGGAAATTAGGTCTGTAGCCGAATTGCATTGGGGGTCGATAGCTATTGTTTAATGGTGGTCGGTACCCTAATTGTGGTACCGGGCGGTGTCCATATTGTGGGTTCACCCTAGGTGGTGGTATGTGCGGTCCTCTCGGAATCCCGAATTTAAATGGGGATAAATTTGGTTTGTATCCCGTAGGCATGTGGGGTTTTTGGTTTGTATGGGGTATTCCGAATTTAAATTGAGGTGGCTGGTTAGCTTGATATATCGGCATAGGGTTGTTGTTATATTTAATTGGGGGTTTAAAATCATTCTGGGTTTTAAAATATATTTGATTTGCTGGTTTTGTTGTTGCTTGTGGGGCTTTACTACGCCGCTGATATTGTTCGAGGAAATTAACCTCCTCTAAAACTACGCTTAATGCGGACTCTAATGATTTTGGAGTTTTTAGTCGCACAATTCTAACCATATTTTCTGGCAAATTGTAAAGAAAGACATTTAACGCTGTATTATTATAAATAATAATTTTACTTTGTTTAATATCCTCATCTACCATTTGGTTGACTTTTGATATTAGCACTGAACGTACTGATTGAATTCTATTACAGAAATCTAGATAACTTTCACCTGAATTGATTTTTAAATTTTCTAGTTCTATAGCAATACATTCCTCGCTGCGTGGATCACCAAAATGCTGTACTAGGAGCTCTTTAAATTCCGTCCATGATGTTACATCTTCGCGTTCGCTAATAAGCGCCGCGGCTTTGTCCACTAACCTACTTGTAATACTGTGCATTACATACTGGTTTTGTGTGTCGCTACCTTGGAATCTTTCTATTATATACAGGCATTTCCGAAGGAATAAATTTAAATGCCTTTTGTCTCCATCAAAGAGTGGGATTAATTTTAAAATTTCGTTAGGAATTAATCTTACTTGCTCCATTATAATATAAACTTTTAAACTAACAAAAAATAAAAATATAAAATCTGTTATAAAATATTGTTTACGATTAAATGATTAAAAATTACTTTTATTACTTTACCTATCAAAATTACTATACGCAGAATTTTATACGTATATTTTCTTTACTACTCTACACTTATATACGCTTAAAACACTATTTCAAATTTTCACAATAATAATATTAAAAATATAAGAAAACCAAATAACGTTATAGTGAGAGAAGTCCTATCTCAAAATAACAAAAGAAAATGAGAGGAAAAGGAAGGTGAAAAGTTCTACTCACCAACCGACCAGCTGCATCTTCTTTCTTCTTTATTGACACCACTTTTGATTAAACTTATTTATTTATTTGGTTCCAGATTATTTCCTATGTTATTTTTTCAACAATTTTTGGAAAATAATCCGCTCCGGCTGCGCCAGTTTAATACTCGGGAACGTCAAATTATTTTTTAAAAAACAAGATTTTATTGTTTTTAATTAAAATTATATATTTATTAAAATCTAATTAAAAATATTACAACTAATTACCACGACTGAGCAGAGGCAGATGCTCGAATCGAATGATCGCACCTGTGGAACATCACACCATGTTCCTTCGCTTGCGCAACATCGGACCACCCTTAATACGCTGATGTTGCGTTTACCTGTACGGTATGGATGCCAGGTGGTGACGTAACTAGATTTATTTTGTAGATTATTTAATTATAAAAAATGGGTATCATTAGTATTCTTGCAATAAGACTTAACTCACCAAGTGCAGGCCCTGCTATAACGGTAGGTTAGGTTTGTTATGGCATTATTTGATTTCGATTTACATTCTTAAATTCGTAAAATCTTTTGATTGGGATGTCGGATTTTAATAATTAAAAAAGTATTTTACAGGTATTGAAACAGTTATTCATAAAATATCATTTAATGGGATAAGGATTAATACAGAGATATGAATAAAATGGTTTGATTATTGTCGGCACTTTTACCAACTTTTACTATGTAAAAAAGTAGTTATATTGGCATAACTATAATAGTTAGACATATGGTATCGCGGACTTTTTTGTGGATATTGATACGTTCTATAATACTGTAGAACATTTTTTTGTTCTATCATCAATAGTTTCCGCAGCGCACGCGATGATAGATGTTTACGACTAAATTTTTACCAAGTTATTACAATTTTATTAGGGATCCCTATTTTTTTTGAAAATGACATATAGCCTATGTTGCTCAGTGAAAAAGCAGCTTTCCAATGGTGAAAGAATTTTTGAAATCGGTCCAGTAGTTTTTGCGTGAAAACGTAACAAACATACATACAAACAAACATACAAATCTTTCCTCTTTATAATATTAGTATAGATTAAAGCGATGACTGATGTTTTAATACTATAAAGATGTGCTCTTGGAATGTAACTAAGGGACAATTGCATTTGTATGGATTGTGCTGCAGTATTATTGTTCTATTGTGGGATTTATCTGTATGCATCGCTGAATGTTTTGGGTATTAATAGCTGACCCTTCATCTTTTGCCTCCTTACAGTATAATAACAGGTCGAATTTACCTGGCATAATGTATATTGCTGTGTATATTTTTATTTGCGGAATATAGGGTCATCATTCTCCTGCCCTTATCCCACTCCAAGTGGGGTCGGCATAACATGTTAAAAACATGTTGTCATATGATTCGGCTACGTATTTTACGACCGGCCGCCTGCCTGACGTCAACTTACCTTAGTCGTATTTTACGACCCCCCGGTAAGAAAGAGGGTGGTCTATTCTACTCAACCGGATATCACACGGTGGGTCAACTAACCTTAGTCGCCTTTTACGACACCTCTGTAAGAAATGAGGGTGGTCTATTCAGCCGGATATCACACGGCTATTGCGGAATATATGGTATCCTTGATTAATGGTAGACTGGTGTACTTCACGGATTAAAAGAGACAGATTACTTAGTAAATAATAAAATTATAGTACACAAGTCGGAGCTGTGATAGCCCAACGGTGAGACCGTGCGACTTTTTCGAGGGGTCACGGACTCATACTCCGGGCACCAATGAGTTTTCTGTTCTAAACATATGTCTCTAATTGATAATGCAATTTATCACACAATTTTGGTAAAGGAAAACATCCCGTCCATCGTGAGGAAACCTGCGTAACTCTAGAGAATTCTATTGATATGCTCCAATCCTTCCCTCCAAAATCGTAAAATAGTAACAAGCCGTTACTACTTTTAGAAAAGTGGGAAGCTTCGAAATAATTTTGGTACTAGACCCTCCAATGAAAACAATTCTAAAATTCACGTTACCTTTTTTGGAATTTTTATGATGCACTTTCGATTTCTGAAAACATCTCTAAAATAAAATAAGATAAATAATAGAATAATAGTTTGATTGAACTTCAGAAATACTTTTGTTCTTGTGGACGAAACTGGTATCGAGTTACATATAAGTAGCATTAATCAAAATAGTAATTATCGGAAATTCTATGGCGTTATTCCTAACATACGCTGATTTTCAAACATTTCATTTATCTGTGGACCAATACCAAATATTATTTAAACATTAATTTTAACGCTATTTAAGAATGTATATCCATTATTTAACTGCTAGTGCCTAACTCGTGACTGTTGCTAATTCTTTTTACAGGATAACTTCAAAGAATATCTACACAAGAAAGTGGATACAGTGATCACATTGAAAAAAGTTCAAGAAACTGATGTAGAGTGGCTTCTTAATAATTGCCGGGAAGATATAGAAAAGATCATTAATTACAAGTTCAAGGATCCCGCTTTATTGTTAGAGGTAAGTTTATGAAGGAGTTCGCACCCTTGGGGCAAAAGAGTTGCTACGAAGTGTTTGGCAATAAATAGACGTTTTTTTTATAATACTCTGAAGGTATTATCAAAAAATCACACTTTATAATTTGACGAATTTAGATCGGTATTTACACATCTTTAGTACCATGTATTGAAATTCAAATTCGAATAAGTCTTTATTCAAATTGGCCTATTACAAGCACTTTTGAATCGTCAAATTAAAATTAAATTTAAGCTAAGCTTTGTACCTGCCAAAGCCACTATAACACAAATTTCATAATGGCTCATCGTACTTATTTGTGTTACAAGTGGCAAATTTTTCAACTTTCTTTAAGTGACCAAGGTCTAGGACTCACAGGCTCTTGCTTTATAGGCTGGTATACAGGATGGTACCGACCTAGGAACATTAATTTTAAGTGGTGAGGTCTATAGGAAGATCTCAGCGTCCAACATAAAAAATCAGATAGTTCAGTGAAGTATTTTCGCCACAATAATTATATAAGTTACGATACTTTTACTAGCTTTAGGAATAAAATATACATGTACGGACATTTGTGACATCGATCTCATTAATTGTTACATATTATTTTTTTTAGACATTTTTTATTTTTATTGTTATTATTACTAGACTTTTCGACATAGTTTTAGTTTTAACTTTTTGACAAATTTTTATTCAATTTAGACTTGATGCTTTTATTTGATGATGTACCTAATTGTAATATATTTTTAAGAGCTAACATTATAAGACAATGCTGAATACGCCTTTAATGGATAAATATAGTAGTATAAGTATTAATATAAGTATAATGGTTAATGCATTTATATTGTATCGTTGGTGTATCAAATAAATAAATAAATAAGTTTTTCAAACAAATATACACGATTTATAGAGATCAATGACCGTACACGCGATTCCGACCTTGGCCTTTAAAATAAATATGGTACAACAGGTATGAGGGAGACAAAACTATACTGGTATTGTTTTCTCTTGTTTTTTTATAAAGCGCGTCGCGTTAAGTCAATCAATCATAACTAACAAAGCCGGATATTAATTATACTATAATTATTTCCATAGAAAATACATAACTGCTAAAATCTTTTGGCATTTATAATATTAGTATGGATATGTTGAAAATTTTTACTGTTATTTTAGGCGTTATCTCATGCGTCCTATATCAGAAATCGTCACACAAAATCGTACGAACGCTTGGAGTTTCTTGGCGATGCCGTTCTGGACTTTCTTATAACGTCACATATTTATGAGAATAGTCGCGATTTGAAACCGGGAGATTTGACGGACCTGAGATCGGCTTTAGTGAACAATGTCACATTTGCATCGTACGTCGTCAAATTAGGATTGCACAAGTAAGTAGTATAGTACATTTAAATGAACATTTTTCAATTTTTAGTTTTATATGCTATAAAAACGTTTATTAATGTTTTTTTACTATATTTAATTTTTATATTTTATTTTAAAAAAATCGTTAATGTTTAGACACCGGCTATACTCGCATATTATTTTATCAGCCTGTTACTATCCCACTGCTGTGTATTGGCCTCCTCTCTTCGTTTTTGGAGAGTAGAATTGAGGATGTGTAGTTACGCATATCCCCAGAATTCTTTAGAGATACTCGTATGCAGGTTTTCTAAAAATGTTTTCCTTCACCGAAAACTGATTGGTGCCTGCCCGAGGTATGAACCCGTTATCCGCACGGCTTCACCGCTGGGATATCACAGCCCTTTTTAATTTTTTTTTATCGGATTAGTCAGACTAATTTCATCATGTAAAGAGCTCACGAGTAAGGGCCCCATTTGAGCTTAGCGTATAGCTGGTTTCTATACATTAACTATGATTACTACTCACGATAGTTTAAACTCAAAAATTTGAACCTCAAAAATTGTCTTCGAGTTACCACAACTCGCCAAGGTATTACAATGATAAATATAAATATATTGTTAATAAAATTATAATTCTCTGCCCTTATCCCACTCTAAGTGGGGTCGGCACAACATGTTTTCGCTTCCATCATCTCCTATCATTTGTCAGCTCTGGCGCTACTCTTTTTGTACGCATGTCCATACTTCACACAATCTAACCATCTCTTTTCAATAGTAATATATGAAAAAAAAACTTAACAGATTTCTGTGCACGCAAATGAACGGATCGTTGGAGAACGCGATAAAAACTTTCGTAGATCACCAGGAGCAGAGAGACCACGAGATCGTAGAAGAAGTGCTTTATTTAATCGACGAAGAGGACTGCAATATTGCACAGTACATCGATGTGCCTAAGGTAAAAGATATTTTAATAGAGAAATCATCATTCACCTGCCCTTATCCCACTAAGTGGGTTCAGCACTTGTTTTTCTCTTCTATTCTCTCCTATCATTAAGGCGCGTACAGACGTCACGAGACGTGCGTCGCGTATTGTCACGCATGCCTCAACCTGAGTCATACAACGGTACTTTTATACATGTGTATCGAATAAGCAGAGCACACAAACGCATGGTATTCGTCAATAGGAAAATGGCTCCGACAAGGCGAGATGTGCAGATTGCAGCTGCAGCCTATATGGTAATTCATAAAAATCCTTTTCTTGAAGTCTTTGACGGGAATGTTGACATCCTGTAATATTTGACGCCACGCATCTTCCCTTTTAGATTTATTGTAGTAATCACAGTATTTAAAATCCCACAACACTATGTTATTTCTATACAGTCTGACAAGTTCTCGCAGTTATTCGGTATCGGGTTCCATGACTCATGCAACGCAAACAAAACATCCGTGTACACGAGGCATGCGAGACGAATCATTCTCAATAAGCTTGGGTATGATTGCGATTTGAGAATCATATTCCCACCATGATATGATCAAAGGTGACCACGGTGATCGTGCTGCTATTCAAATTCAAATTCAAATTCAAAATATTCTTTATTCAAGTAACCTTGTAAACAAGTGCTTTTGAATCGTCAACTTTACTGCTGGTTCGGAAAGCCGTCCTACCGAGAAGAGCCAGCAAGAAACTCGGTGGAGCTCTTTTAAAAAAGAAGATTCTTAATACTAATTACATTTTGTCATAGCTATCCTGCACAAGGTCAAAGAGCAGCTATATCCACGCATTCTTATCATCAAGCCTCCACGGTATAATAGGCTTTCTGTATCAGCCTCTTTTTAACAGTATTTTTAAATTGCTGTAATGGCAAAGTTAAAATTGATTGTGGAATTTTGTTATAGAATCTTATACCCAAACCCACAAACGACTTACGTACTCTTACAAGGCGCAAAGCAGGAGCCGCATGCTTATGTCGGTTCCTACTTTGTCTATTATATACATCGCCAATCTTTTTATAATTATGTATATTTTTATGCACAAAAATCAAATCGCTAAAAATATACTGTGAAGCTAACGTAAGAATACCTGTTTCCTTAAACTTCTCTCGCAGGGACTCACGCGGACTCAAATTATAAATGCCACGTATGGCTCTTTTTTGCAATACAAAAATTTTCTCAATATCAGCGCATTTACCCCATAACATTATTCCATAAGACATAATGCTATGGAAGTAAGCAAAATAAACTAGTTTTGCTGTTTCGACGTCTGTAAACTGTCTTATCTTTCGAATAGCATAGGCTGCTGAACTGAGTTTCCCTGCGAGAGCTGTTATGTGTGTGCTCTATTGGAGTTTTGTATCCAACGTCATTCCCAAAAATACAGTTGTATTTTCTGTTTTTAGTGGTACATTGTCTATTAAGAGCTCATTTGCTGTTTTAGCTGCATTAGGTAATGCAAATTGTAAACATTTCGTTTTATTTGAGTTTAGTACCAAATTATTTAGCCTGAACCATTGAGCTACCTGCGACAATCCACTGTTTACTTCGTCAATATTATTATCGTTATTCCTATTTACTTTAAATATTAAAGATGTGTCATCAGCAAACATTACAATGTCGCAAATATTATGAATGAAATATGGTAGATCATTTATATATACTAAAAACAGAAAGGGACCAAGGATTGATCCTTGAGGCACACCCATAACTAAGGCCGATCCGGATGACTGCACATCATTAATGCACACTCTTTGAATTCGGCTATAGAGATAAGATGCAACGAGACGAAGTGCATGATCCTTAATACCATAATGACCAAGCTTTAGTAATAAAGTTTCGTGTTGAACGCAATCAAATGCCTTGGACAAATCACAAAATACCCCTATGGCATTTTGTGAGTTCTCTCACGCATCAAAGATATGCTTCAACAATCTTACGCCCGCATCCGATGTAGACCGACCCTTGGTAAACCCATACTGCTCAGGGTGAAGTAAATTATTAAAATTAAAATGCTTGAGCAGTTGATTTAGAATAACTTTCTCAAAGACCTTGCTAAGAGTTGGCAAGATCGAGATGGGTCTATAGTTGTTAGGGTCGCTCTTATCACCAGATTTGAAGACAGGGATCAATTTACTATACTTCATTAAATTTGGAAATGTCCCTGTGTCTACAGACTTGTTAAAGATCTTGGCCATAATAGGTGCAATAATTTCAATAACATTATTTATTAACTTTACAGACATTCCCCATAAATCCGTTGTTTTTTTAATATTTAAACTTTTAAAAGTTTTAACAATATCGTGCGGAGAAATGTGTCTAAATTTAAAATTTACATTGCACTTCATGACGCTGGCCTTTAAAACATTAAAAGCTTCAATTGGGGATGAGTTTATTGAGCTAGTGGTAGAAATGGGTATATTCTGAAAAAAATGTTCAAATACACTCGCCACTTCTGCGTCGGAATTAGTAAACTCATTCCCAATTTTCAGCTCTATGGCAGAATTACGCATTTTATGTCTGCCTACTTCATCTCCTATAACATCCCAAGTTGTTTTTATTTTATTTTCAGAGTTCATTATTTTACATTTAATGTGAAGTGATTTTGCCTGTGCGCAGACATTTCTAAACATTTTCGAATATTTTTTTACATATTCTAAGAATGTGGGGGACTGATTATATTGCTTTTCTGCATACAGATCAAATTATTTTGATCTGCAATATTTTGATCTGCTTACAGATCAAAATATTGCGATTGCTATTGTGTACACAAACAAATGTATGCCTATGCAGTGTATAGGATATAAGGACTACATTTGTTTATATAAGCAATCATTTAGTCCAGTAATCGTGAATCGCTAAAAGCATTAATAGCAATTAGCAGAAAATGCTATCGGCTATTATATTATTCAGCTATCATTGGACAAAGTGTTATTACAAACAAACTTAATTCTTAAATCATATTCAATACGGTCTTTATTTCGATGTTATACTTTCAGTTAGAATAGCGTAAAAGTGTCACATCATCCCGAAATATCGACCATATTGAATCGGATATTAGAATTAAATTTGTTTGTGTAACAATAATTTTGGACAATTCTAGGTAATACATTCACTTGGAATATCGTAAAAGTGTCACATAACCTCGATGCATATGATATAATGATAACATTTCTTTGTTTTTTATTATTTTCCTTTTTATCGAATATCCATACTTTTGTGTAGCAATAGCAGTTATCTAAAATTCAATAGCAGATGATGCTATATGATGTTCACTAAGTGATTGGTGATTCTGTCCATTCCTAATTCTCAACGCACACTCTATGCATCTCATACAAAAAAAATCTCCAAGAAAGAGAAGCCTTTTTTCAGTCTTAGTAGCCTTTTAATGGGTCGCATTTTTAAAAGCTTTTATTTAGTGTGCCGTGTTTGTTTGTGAAGGTGGAAGTTACATTTGACTTCCCGTTAAGCTAAATTTTACATAATGCATGGACCTGATGCTGCTGCCAGCATTGGCTTGAGACGAAGAAAATCCTCAACGGTTATCAGTAGTGACATGAAAATTTGTTACAAACTGACTTGTAATCTTATTTTAATCAAATTGTTAGAATCGCATACTTGTTATTTAGTTTTGACATCATAGATAGTACACTATAAGGAAACTGATTTTTCTGCCGTCTCAAAGATGCCTCTGTAACGTTACCATACTAATGATCTAGATGACGCTGTACTGTACATGATTGACCTGGTATTTACTGAAGAAAATAAAAAAATGGTGCAATTTAAATAAAAGCCAAAAAGGTAATTCGGCCTAGTTGATGAAACTCGGGTTCGATCCAGGAGTTCTGTACTTACAGTGCGTTTGTTCCCCGCTAAGCCATAATGACTTTAATAATTAGTATGTAATTAACAATTGGTTTCGGATAATATTGTAGACATAACGTTGAGCACTCCGATAAAAGTCAGTTTTTCCGTCTGCCAAGAGATAGAGTGAGTCATGAAAGTACTTCTTAGAGAGTTTCATTCCCCTGCTTGACATCATGAATGTTGTCACCAATAATTAATATGATGATTTTTTGTACACAGGTTCTCAGTGACATTTTCGAGTCCATAACTGGTGCTGTATACTTGGACAGTGGCGGAGATTTGTGTAAAGTATGGTCGCTGATATATCGCATCATGCACAAAGAAATCAACATGTTCTCCATGTGCATTCCGAAGCAGCCGGTTAGAGTACTTATGGAGACAATACACGCTTGTCCGCATTTCGGGTTAGTATTGTTTTATAAAAAAAAAACAATATTGTACTTTTTGATTGCAGGCATCAGATATCTACGAAAAGGCGTAATTGTATGTTATAATTGACTCGTTAGCGCAGATTAGCTCCGGAGGTCGCAAGTTCGCTTTCCGCTAACATTTTCTAAAAATAATTTGTTGGTTATTCAAGTCGCGGTGTATGTGTGTATTTAAGCTTTCTTTTAAATTATATAAGTCTACAGAGTGGCACCGTCGATACGACATTAAATGAAACTTATAAGATAATTTTGGCTAACGATTTGGTTAAGACAATTAGTTAATATAATTCGATCTTATATATCGTTTAAAAAAATATATTTTCGAACAAAATAAATAATTTAATTGAGATCTGGCTTTATTAGTAATGGCTTACTGAACTGGCGCGGCGCGCATTTAAAAAAAAACAGGACAAAACAATAACATTATAGTTTTGTCTCTCTCGTACCTGTTTAGTTGTACCATATTTAGGTCAAGGTTAGAATGGCGTGTATGGTCATTGATCTCTATAAATCATGTATATTTTTTTAAAAACGTAAAATAATTCCTTTCTAAAATACTTCACTGAATTAGATGATTTTTTTTATGTAGAGGGCTGAAGTGTGTTACCTACAATTAAAATTAATGTCGCATGGTTGGTACCACCCTATATATTTACCTCACCTCATAACACAAATAGTTTGTAATGTACTTACTTTGATACATATTGAAATTCAAAATATTCTTTATTCAAGTAAACTTGTAAACAAGTGCTTTTGAATCGCCAACTCTAATTAGGAAAGCTGTTCCTACCGAGAAGTGCCAGCAAGAAACTCGGTGGTTGCTCTTTTCAAATATAATTCTTATAACTAGTTACATTTACCCACTTCTATTCTCCCCACTATAGACAAAATATAAAAAAACATGTCCTTATTGTCTAATTAGACTACAGAAAGGCGTTTGATACCCTGCGTCATGACTTTCTTATTAACAGACTAGATGAATGTGGGATACGTGGCCCACTATTAACCTGGTGCATAGAATATTTACGGAATCGCTTATATCATGTATAAATATTGAATTCATTAAGTGATATATATACGGAAAGGGATCGCTCAAGGTTCGGTCTTAAGACCTTTACACTACCTTACATATATCAACAATATAGCGAACATAATAGAACACTATGATATATATCAATATGCCGACGATACTTGTCTATTATCAGTTCATGACAATATTGAAGAAGCATTCGTGTGCTTCAGCTAGATTTTACAAATCTGACTGATAGTCCCATGACGCCGGCTTAGTTCTCAACGCCGATAAAACCAAGCTTACTTACATAAGCTCAATACAAAATAGGGTTTACATAAATCCTAAACATATTGCTCAAGAGCATGACTACCTGCATAGCACGCTTCTCTACCAACTACCTTTCCAATGTGCTATTGAAATTGACAAAAGACATAAAGTACCTAGGGCTTGCCATACACGATCGAATGAAATGGACGGAACATATTAATTTAGTTTGTGATGAATTAAGAGCCAAAATATTATCTAAATTGTCCCTTATAAAATACAAAATCCCATATTCTATACTATTAAAATTATACAAAGCTTTAGGCGAATCGATAATTGCCTACGGTCTTAGTAGCTATGGCTTAACTAGTAAATCGCACCTAAACAGAATCTAAAGTTTTCAACTGCGAATTTTGAAAACAATTACGCCTAGTAAAATTAAAAACCGCTTTAGGGATGATTACTTTCAACTATTTCGCCATTGTAAAATAGCCATTGTAAAATATTACAAGTCCATCACAAACTGAAACATCAGCTACTAACCGAGCAATTTTTTAATGATAAACTAAAAATAACATTTAGTGGAATAGCTAGAACACGATAACATACCGAAAGACTTATCATACAAAAATGTAACAAAAACCAACTTAAAATCAAAATACCTACCTTAATAAATGAGTTGCCAAAGACCAGACCAGAGTTTTGTTCATTTTTCGAGACCAGAAAAATGAACAAAACATTAAAAACGAACTAAGAGATTATTATTTAAATTTATCACACTGAATATCATTTACTGTAAAATCACACACACACACACACGCACACGCACACGCACACACACACGCACGCACACACGCACACACACGCGCGCGCACACACACACACACACACACACACACACACACACACACACACACACACACACATATATATATATACACACGATTGCGGACTTTTATTATTGCATCTTATACCAAAATATAATTAAGTTATCAATTTGTTCTTCCAGAATTCCCGTAGGAACAACAACGGCAATACCAAAGATTATGATACCAGTTACCTTCACGAAAGAGGGTAAACAACACACCGCATTTGGAGTGGGCTCAAATAAGGAGCAGGCCAAACGGGCTGCGGCGAAATTGGCACTTAAAATCTTAGATGTATAAGCAGGAGGAAGATAGTCCTAGATATAATCCACCTTTGTAGCATACTTATAAAATTATTCATATACAAACAATGAATTATAAGTGTATAAAAGTAGTAAAGTAGCGGTCTGTTACAATCCCACTGCTGGGAATAGGCCTCCTCTCTCCGTTTCTGGAGAGAAGGGTTGGAGCTAAGACCTACCACGCTGCTCCAATATGGATTGGTAGGTTACACATATCAACAGAATTCTCTAGAGATATGCAGGTTTCTTCACGATCTTTTCCTTCACCGAAAAGGGTGTGATAAATTGCAATTATCAATTAGACATATGAGTTTTAATAGAAAAACTCATTGGCGCCTGCCCGGGTTTGAACTCGTGTTCCCCAAGAAAGAGTCGCACGGTCTCACCGCTGGGCTATCACAGCTCTAAGTGTATACTTACACAATATATCAAAGTTTTTTTAACTTCTTAGTACACAGGGTGGCACCGAAGATACGATCCAATGATCATTTGTACGTAATAGATAACTTTGGCATACTTCATCATCCTGCCCTTATCCCACTCTAAGTGGGTTCGGCACATGTTAACACGGTAACATGTTAGAAACATGTTGTCACATGATTCGGCTACGTATTTAAGACCGGCCGCCTGCCTGACGTCAACTTACCTTTGTCGTATTTAACGACCCCTCGGTAAAAAATGAGGGTGGTCTATTCTACTTAATCGGATACCTCAAAGCATAATTTTGGCATAATTCTTCTTAAATATCGTTTTTGAAAAAAGGGTAGTTTCGAAGAAAAAAAAAAATTATTTCATATCTGGCATTTTTAGTAACGGTTAAGTGCCTGGCTCGGGGCGCTTGTTAAAAAAAAACAATAACATTGTTTTCTCTCGCTCGCACCATATTTGGATTTGGGTCAAGGTTATTTTTCTTTTCGTGTGTCGTTACAGGGTACGGTCGTTGATCTCTATAAATCGTGTTTATTTAAAAAATCGTACAATAAGTCTTGTGGGAAAAAAAACTTCGCTGAATTAACTGTTGTTTTTACGTAGGGTACCGAGGTGTGTAAACATTGGTGTCTATAATCGATACCACCCTGTATACTCAACAGTTAAATGTTCATATCCTTTTATCATACAAATGGATCCCAAAATAAATTTAAACTAACTTTTCCAATTGAATATGTTGATATGATTGTATGTGAATTTTTTATTATTTTTATAAGTTAACGATGTTTTATATTATTATACTTTATAAGTAAGATATAAATAAATACTTTATATATATAACACAGACCACCAAAAATTGTCTGTACGTGATCGATTTTTTAAAATTTTATGAATGAATTATTATTGAATGAATTTAAAATGAATTATTTTATTTTACGAAGAGATAGAACAATTCTTGCGGACTTACTTTACTTTACTTTTATTGTGTTAAAGGTGTTACGCGATTGTAAAAAAGACCTCCCTGCTGGGAGCTTCAGTCGCTTGCCACGCATACACAAACAGAGTATACTAAAGTAATGTATAAAATTGTAGATCTATAAAAATGTTACAAAAAAAAATCCCCAATAGAATGCCTCTATCTCTTATTGTTAAGTCACAATAACTACTTTTATAATGTATAGAATTAGGCGTTACTTTGCGGAGATCCATAATACAAAAGTAATTATAAAATTATTTTGCTATAATCCGCGATACAGTAAATAGAAAATATATATAGTGTTAAATGTTTAGTGGACTATCCGTTTTTTCATACCCGATATATGCAGGATTTGTAAAAATACACGCACTAACCAAACAAAGTGGTGGAGGTCCACCACTTCCACCACAATACACAAGCACTACACACGTTCACTATCACAAACTCAACAATCGTTTCGCCCCGCAACCGAAGCATCCGATGGCTTTGCGATTTTGTTGTGGAGTCTTATCTCCTGATGATGCTGTTTGTGAAATTAGCCGAAGAATGACACAGTAGGTAATATATTTGTATCGTGTATTTGAATACAAAATTCTTTATTTTTCCTAACTGTTTATTTAAATTTTCTTCTGACTCTCAATTAAAGATATCAATTAATTTTTGTCTGAGTTTTAATATAATATACTATATAATAACAAATTAAAATTCCAGAATTATTCTACTATAAAATATTATGTATGCGATGGTTTATTTAATTGGCACTCCAGTATATTCAATAAATACCTAAATATATAATAATTTATATATAATAAATAAAATACAGCCGGTATTTTATCTATTGCCCTATTATTGGACATATTGACATTGTTTATGGTTATGCCTAGTCAAAAATTACTGCAGGCCTACCATGAACTTTTAAAAAACGATTCAATTCAAAGTCAGTACCTAAACTTAACCGCTCTCTTTTCGTACCATGAAGTGTGGATTGCATTGGAATCGTAATGTTTGAAAGGAAAACTTTATATGAACTATAGATAACTGTCTCTTTTACTCAAATGTTTTAGGACGCATTCCGAACGCTTATTTGGCAACGACTTAGTCTGCGTCTTTAGGACGTCATGGTATGAAAAAGCAAAACAATTTAGTTTACGCCTTCAATTGAGTCGCAATAAGAGTTCATAGTAGGCCTGCTGTGATTTTCGGACCGTTTAGGGATTACCTCCAGACAGAAGGCGTCATAAATTCATAGCGTCACAAAGAATTTTTCTCTTAACAGACTTTAGACTTGATTTGTACCGTGGTACTGACATTCCTTTGCGTCAATGAGCATTAAAATTTAGGCGCCTAATTTATATTAGCTATTTATCACGCTTTTCGGTGAAGGAAAACATCGTGAAGCAACCTGCATATTTCTAGAGAATTCTGGGCTATCCAATCTGAGGAATTTTAACAAGAAATTATTTTGGGTAAGTAGGTTTTCGCAGATGCCCTTGCGAATTTTTTCCTCAAAACTGGTTTAATTGCAAAGGAAATTTGTTTTCAAACGGAAAAATACAAACTAAAACATAATTTTATGGTTTTTATTTTATTTTATTAAGCAAATAAATTACAAGAAGTATGTGCTTGGCCTCTTGTAGGCGAAGGTGTTAAGTCTCTTGTAGTGGTGAACGCGCTTGGGCAGTGGGAACTTGATACTGCTATTGTGGAATTGCTTCACTTGCGGTCGACGGCACGCGGATGCCTTTATTACTTCCACTTTAATTATCTAAAATTTAATAATTAATGTTAATATACTAAAATTTGAATTTGAAATATTTAATTTTATGATATAATTGATAAGAATAATGAAAATCTCTACAACACATTCTACAACTGCTAATAACTAATAGCTCAAATATGGACAATAGATATGTAAACTTAGAATAGTTTTCCATGAAAGTAAATCATTAGGGAAGCCTGCTTTTTTATTCATAATCATATTAAATATACTTATGCATAATCAACAATCCATAATATTATTAGTAACATGAACATCTGTCTGTTATATTTTCATTGCTAATCTGATTCAAATACTGATGAAATTTGCTACGCCTGAAGCTTATATATTAGGCTAACAAAGGAAAACAGAATTTCCGTTTTTCCTTTGGGTATATGAAAAACAATACAATACATAATTGAGAATGGTACCATAACATTGCTGATAGCATTAGTAAGATATAAGTTGCAGATCCACCTGTCACCACAAAAACAAATACTAAGTGAATAATTCTCATTCTCAATATCAATAATCATCAGTGTATTGCGTGTATGCTTTTATTTTTATGTTTAACATACTTGAATTGAGTGTGCACGAGCCCTGTGACGAGCTCCCATATCCCTGTAGCACTGTGTGACAGCACCGCCAACACTCATGTCGCGGTACTCGCGGTACATGTTGTGCACGCCGGACCGTGATTCATAGCGCAGCCAGATGCCAAAGTTCTTGATCTTAACTGGACTCTTTTCAGGAATTTCCTAAAGTAAACGTTCCTTAGTTATTGACGAGTTCACACTAGGGCTGATTTTCATGGTCCATAATTACTTTAATTTTCATAGAACATTAAAAAACAACATTCAATAAACCCATGTTAACAGATAAGACAATTTAGTGAGCCACCAGTAGTATGTGTCAGTGTGGATATGAGTATAAATATACATATATATGAGTGTTTTAAAACAAAGCAGCATCTAACTGCCTGTTTGTGAAAAATTCAATAGTAATTTAACTAAGTGATAAACTGATTTTCAGGCTGATTTCATCATTGACTGAGTGATTACCAAGTTTAGGTGTTATTTAGTAAGGTTTTGTGTAGATTAGTTGAAATGTGACACTTAATCTGGCTAATTTCAGAAAAGTCATGACACAAGAGAGCTTTTATTGTAATGTGGTTTAATATATAGAGTAAAAGATATTGAGTTCCAAGTACAAGGCACTAATAAATGAATATGTGCTACTGTGTAAATGCAGGGTTAATAGTGTAATCATGATACTCATGGATTTATTCTAAGAAACAAATGAAATAACTATACTGTCACTTGTACTGACCATCTAGTCCAGTAGTATAATTTTTTACATCTATGAATTTACGCTTAAATGATTTTATACTCATGGGCTCATGGAACAAACAAGCAATGCAATTAAAACAGCTGCCTTTTGGCCAACCCAATAATCAATTCAATATTTAATCTCTAGAATAATAATAATAAATGGTATTCACAGTTCTCTTGGCTTATTAATTATTAAATATACTTTAATAGTAAGAACTTTCTTAATTTGAGTTTTACAAAATGAATAATTAATTGCTATCAAAATCGAAACAAAATATTAAGGTGTATTGGTAGCTTTTCATAAGATAATATCATTGCTTTCCACTATAAGATAGAAACTAGTATTAATCAATTGTAGAGATATTTGATATTTAGAATAAAAAGATTATTTATGTATTCAGTATAAAAAAATAGCAATGATTTGAAATTTAAATTAAATTATGAAACAAACCTTAATAGAAACAATTTCGCCAGTAGTCTTCTTAAACTTCTTAAGTTGTCGTAAAAAATACCAAAACCGTGACTTCGCGACTATGGGGTCTGGAGAGAAGATCCTCATTTTGTACAGGGGTGGTTTAGGCTCATTATCTGAGGGAAGCTTGCGCCCGATCACCTCGTATTCCTTCAACTGTAATTAAAATAAAACTTAAAATAATACACAAATAATTGTAAACATTATCAAGTTAAAATGTAAAAATATTTCTTTTTCCTTTATATGTTGAATACAAACATTAGGTTATGTTTGTATTGAAATATATATATTATAATAAATAATACTGATTTCTTGTGCTTAAACACAATACAATGTATTAAAACAATGCGTTAATGGTATATATATTAATATATGAGTACAACTTGTATATATAAATTAAATCACATATTCATATGCAACAAAGCAACGTGTATCGCATACCGAACGTTATACTTTTCATAGCACCAGTTAAGAACTGTTTTCATCCACCTATATATTATTTAAATCCAGTAAGTGAATATAGTTTTTGTACAGTGATATATCAGACATTTTCATACTAAATAATTGTATTTTTCGAATCTTACCTCTCCTTTAGCCTTCATTTCGCGAGACTTTATCAAAAAAGAACTGTCAACGGAAACGGAACAATAGTCAACGGGCTACGACGAGACAAAATGGCGGTTATATTCATACCATTAAATAAAGAGAAACTTATATATGCTTATTTTTCTACTACTAGAAGAATTATTTAATTAGTTCAATATTTATATTTCGAATTTTATTAATTCTAACTAGACAAAATGTAATTTAAAAATTAATTGTATTACGATTCAGGAATACACATGGTGATGGTGTTTTAGTTAGTGTCTATGGTTAAGGTCTTCAATTCAAATATTGTTTTTCTTATAATAATAAATTAAGGTATTAAGCTAAACAAGAATTAGTATTTAGAGTGAATCCTGAATTAAATGTGGCAATGATCCTTATTTAGACACGTTCATGATTTAAAGCAGCTGTACGTCTCACCAACTTATTACATCAAAACAAAAACTGTTTTGCGACAAGAGAAAATATTTTTGAAAAGAGACTTTCATTATGTATACTGTAATTTTTGAAAGAGGCTGCGTATATTACATTTTACGTCGGTAAGCGCATAGAGATTAGAGAGAATAATGCCGGTTCCTCACGCAGCGACATTGACCGCCGTCGACTCGTCGGCAACTTTTAGCTAATCTACTTTACACCCTAATTAGGGACTTTAAACCGTTTTTCGATTATAACAGATCTATTTTTACGGATTTAGAGATCCTGATTCAGTGTGGTGAACTAATAAAAAACGAATGATCGCATTCAAGTTAGATATTTTATTTGTTATTTTTAATCAACGTTGCTGCTGCAACTATACTAAACTTGGTAAGAACTTTACAACACCACCCTTAATAAGTGATCGTTGAATTAAATTAAATAATATTATTATTTTAACTTTGGTCCTAAAAACTCACAAACGAAGTAATCAGGAAGATCATAGACTACTAACTAATATAAAGGAAGATAGTAAATCTGATCTGGGACTGGAAGACATTGACAGTCATGTCACGTCGAAATAAATATTATTTATATTTTAGTTGGTAGTCTATGATTATTTATCTGTATTTATTAGAAGCCTTGGGCGTAATCGTTCGCAGCTGAGAATGATTCCTTTGATTCTTCGCGCCTAAACGAACTAGGTGATTCCTTTCGTTCATTCGTTCGCGATTCGTGTCGTTACAAATTATTGACTCTTCACCGCAGGAGCCGTTTTATAATTAGCGAACGATCTGCCTAATATTGAAATATTTCATGGCAATTGGGTCGCTTGTTTTATACTGTTCTTGCTATGACAAGATTCTTGAAGACTGTAAATCTAATTATAATTATAGCACTAAAAATAGCATAAAGCTATGAATTTTCATAAAATATATTTTTTAGGTAGTGATTAAAGAACGCTTTTATATTTTTTATTAAATTTGGAATATAATCAAGTAAACCTTATGTTTATATATTTATTTATATATTTTACATTATATAAATTCTATATATATTTTATACGTAAAATAAAATAATCCATATTGTTTTTAGAAGAATATTTAAGATACGAAGTTAAGGACCTTTTATTCTAATAATATTGTAGCAGTTTTTCATAGCCAAGAATAAAATGTTTTCTAATAATAAAACCTAGCTAGATCGATTAACAAATAATCGATTTTCTACTGTCAAAATAAACCAATTTGTAAATCTATTAACTCGAAAGGAAATAATCTATTATTTAATAGTCGTTTTTTTTGACTACTTAAAAATTTGCTTTTTTTAGAATAATTAGAGTAAAGAATAATTAAAATGGACAACTACGAATAAAAATTAAAAGATGCGTTGTTTGCGAAATTCGATTAATATGTGTTTTTTGGCAACTTTGTTTTCATCCAACACCGCATTTCCAATCTTAAAAAACAAGAAAAAGGGGGTAAGAAAAAGAATAAAATGAGCGTAATTAGCAAAATCCATTAAAAAAATCGATTTATTTATTTATTTATTTATTTTTTATTTTTTTATTATGAATTATCAACAGTAGTTACAATGATAAATTACTTATATGCTACTTTAGATTTCTTGACTATTGTACTACTAATTACAGATAATTACGACCTGCCTATAAATTTTACATTGTAATCAATATCCAAATAATATTAAACTTAAATCTATAATAATTATGATTATACCTATGAAGATAATAATAAATAATAAAAAAATAAAATATGTTGATATGATAATAAAGCAGAAAAATATATACCTATATGAAAAAACTGAATTTGCCCCGAAAAATAAAGGCAGTGGAGTTTAATGACGTTGTAAAATAATTAATTTAACTATCTTAAGAAGTGTCAATTAGTATTTATTTTATTATTTACTATTACTTATTTTACGTATTTTTCAATTTTATTTTTTTATTATTTATTCTTTAGTATAATCATAAAACAATATTAAATACTATCTTTATATTTAAATGATATTTCTTTTCAAAATATTCTTAAAATTAATGGAATTACTATTGTGGAAAATATCTAGTTCTTTAATCCTTGACGCTAACTTATTGTATGTACGCGCTAATCTATTAAGTGGTAAGTTTTTTCCAAGGTTCGTTCGGTGCCGGGAAACATGAAATAATGGAACTTGTTTTCTGGGAACATTAAAGGGGACTCTTATTTTAATTAAGGAAAGTAGATGAGAGCAGTCAATTTTGTTATTAACAAGCTTGTGCAATAGTTTCATGTCCAATACTTTTCTTCGCGAATGCAGTAACTGTAGGCGGAAATATCTAAGTTTGTGCTGATAGCTCTCAAATTTTAAGGAATTGCCAAAACGATAGACTAAAAATTTTATAAGTTTTTTTTGCACCCTTTCGATTCTTTCTATATGAACATCATATTGTGGAGACCAGACTATAGAACAATATTCAAGCTTACTTCTTACCAAGCTATTGAATAGCGAAATTACTGTGGAGGCCCGATTAAATTGTTTGGAATTCCGTAGAATAAATCCCAGTGATTTTAGTGCTGATTTTAAGATATGCTCATAATGTGATGTGAAGTGTAATTTGCTGTCTAAAATGACTCCCAAATCCCGTATTGTATTTACTTTCTTGATATAATCATTTGATATTTTATACTGGTTATCCATACGGTTTTTTTTACGGGTAAATTGAATATGATAACATTTTTCTGTGTTTAGTGTCATTAAATTTGCACTGCACCATTTAATAAGTTCATTAATGTCATCTTGAAGATGGCGGGAGTCAGCCTTGGTAGCAATTTTATGTATCAATTTCAAATCATCAGCGTATAAGAAGGCTGTAGAGTAATTAAATATTGAGGTTATATTATTTATAAAAATGTTAAAAAACAAGGGTCCCAAATTAGATCCTTGGGGTACACCGGAATAAGCAATGAATGAGTCAGATTTGAAACCATCAATGACTACGGTAGATGACCTCGATGTGAGGTAAGATATGCACCAATTCAATAACGACCCAGTGATTCCAAATGATTTTAAGCGCTCAATGAGAATGGGATGACTAACTTTGTCAAATGCCTTTGAGAAGTCTGTGTAAATAGCATCCACTTGTTGTCCATCATCAATATGATTGATAAGTTCTGTAACGTATGAAACTAAATTAGTGTTTGTTGATCTACCTGAAATAAATCCATGTTGGTTAGTGTTGAGCTTGTTTTTAATATTACTGTATATATGATCATTAATAAGGGTTTCGAAAACTTTGGCCATGGTTGACAAAATGGATATAGGCCGGTAGTTATCCACCGACTCGGGATTACCTCCCTTAAAAATTGGCACGATTCGAGCCTCTTTCCACGAATTAGGAAACAGTCCTGTTTTCAATGATAAATTATAGATTAAGCTCAATGGAAACGATAGGAACGTTGCACACTGGGAGATAAACATTGGTGGGATATTATCTGGGCCAGCACCTTTGCGCTTATCTAGTCTTTTTAGTTTTTTCTCTACGTCACCTTTAGTCAAGAAGATATTTCCAATGTTTGTGCTCGGTTCAGATATATAAGGTTTTCCTAAATCATGATTTTTCTCGTACGCTGAGGAAAAATGGACGGCAAATAGGTTGCATATTTCCTGCTTATTATTCTTCTCGCAGTTTCCCAGCCGCATAATGGGAGGATATGAACTAGTATTTTTACGTAAGTTTTTTATATGCGTCCAAAAGTATTTGGGGTCTTTAGCAATTGCATTTTCCAAGGATATAATGTAATTTTTATAACACTGTTTCATTAATTTTTCGCAATCCCTTCTCAAATACTGAAATTCAATTTTATCTAACGGATTGTTATATTTTTTTAGTCTAAGATGGTATTTATATTTTTTGCGTAGAGCGTAAATCAGTTTATGTGAGAACCAAACGGGGTAGGATCGACATGACTTCGACTTTTTCGGAACATGTTCGTCAATTATTTTACTGACAATGCTATAAAATCTTTCCAGCATTTTATTCACATTATCCAGATGGTGTTTAAATTCATGTTTCTAATGTTTAATAATTTCTTATTAAAGATCGATTATTTTGATTAAATAATCAATTATTTTTTAACATCCCTAACAGTAAGTAGTCACGGCATACAATTCGATGAGCGAGCGGCAGATACGAGTTCCTTGCGATTGTGAGCGAGACAATATGAGTTCGGTTGACGTCACCTTTCTTGATTCTGTTCCAAATCACGACTCATGAATCACGAACTAACGAACGATGAAGCGGGAAGTATGGGACTCGATTCCCGTCGTTCGTCTCTGGGAGTGATTCTTTCGAACTAGTTCGTTCGCGAACTACACAAGTCTAAAGTCAAATGAAATTTGAACTTTGCAAGTCTTTGTATCAATTTTTATTACAAGGAATATCGTTATTATCATGTGATTATCCATCTTGTGTTCAATCAATTATTTATCGGGTCGAATATGCTTTCAAGGAATTTAAGTAAAATTATAAAATATTCTTTATTTAGTGGTGTGACTATAGGTAGTGGTGTTGTGGCCCTAAAATATCGTGATGCTGATTCCTTGGCAATAGTCAGGCTTACCAGGACTGCATACACTGCTGTAGACATTGGCAGGACTTATCAGTCTATGCTGTATAGCAAGGAATGGGACAAGAATTCAAAAGAGTATTTGGAACTCAAAAGTGAAGCTCATCAAATTGGGGCAGAGAAACTGCTTAAATTATGTAAAGCCAACAAAGGCGTGTACATAAAGGTTGGGCAACACGTTGGTGCCCTTGATTATTTGCTGCCTAATGAATATGTAACGACAATGCGTATTTTGCACAAAGATGCTCCTAAGAATACTGTTGAGGAATTATATGATGTAATAAAGGCGGATCTTAAGCAGGATGTGAGTAATTTTCTAAAGATTAATTTGGCAATAATTTAATTTATTACATTATGCAAGTTTCTAACGAGGTATATATTATTATTTATGTTACACAATAATTGCAAAAGACAGTCCAGATAAATACAAAAAATTGAGCCATTAATCTATATTATATTCTTTAATAGATACTTTATAATTACTAAAAAAATATGTTAATGCTGTGTTAGTTCCTGGCCAAATAATATAAACTAATGAGCATCCTATTAAAAACTTATAAAATTGAACATAATGTTAATATGTGAATTTAAAACTCTTTATAAACCATATGTGTGGCATAGATGAGGTTAATTTTTTCTTATTTAGTCTATCCTCTAGAGTAGCACAATTAACCTTATTTAAACTAGGTTCATAAACATTTATTAGAAAAACTTAAATTGTTTGTTTGAGCTGGCATAGTGATATTAAAAAAAAATTAAATTTCTTGGGAATAATCTAATAAAATACAATGGGTGCCTAATTAAAAAAAAAAATTTCTGCAGCCAGAAGAATTATTTGATGAATTTGACCCTGAGCCTTTGGGAACTGCTTCACTTGCCCAAGTTCATAGAGCAAAATTAAAAGATGGATCTGAAGTAGCCGTTAAAGTTCAACATCATTTTGTGAGAAAGAATACAAACTTTGATTTAAAGTGGATGGAGTTTATTATTAACACTATGTCAAAGGTGTTTCCTGATTTCCAAATGCAATGGCTTGTTGAGGAGACTAAAAAAAATATATTTAAAGAGTTGGACTTTTTGCAAGAAGGAAAAAATGCTGAAAAGGTTGCTGAGATGTTTAAAAACTACACATGGCTGAAAGTCCCTAAAATTTATTGGAATTACAGTACAGAAAGGGTTTTAGTGATGGAATATGTATCTGGAGGTCAGGTCAATGATGTAAATTATATAGATGTATGTATAATTGGTTTTAAAGGTTTGTTTGGAGAGTTTTGTAGGTTACATTCAATGTAAATTGTCTAAAAATAAAAACATAACACAGGTCTTTTAATGCACTTAATAGAATTCAATTAATTTATCTAAAGTACATTCTTTTCTCTGTGATTATTGATCTAAATTAATTAAACATCAAATATATGTATTATAGCAGACAAATTACTGAATTAACAATACATTTTTAATACATAATTTAATTCTCTTTTAGTAGTGAAGCATCTTCATTAATTGTCAAAAATTAAAAAAAATTGTCTAAGGAGAATATATTTCTAGCTATGACTTCAGGCACATTGAGTTCATAATTAGAAATATTTTGTTAAATTTAAAAACCAAGAAATTAAAAGTTATTAAAGTAAAGTTGAAAATGATTTCATAGCTTCAATATCAACTTTTCAATCTATTGTCAACTATTTTATTAATTTGATGTATCCTTTCAATCAAACTCTTTATTTTCAATTATTACTTATACTTTGTTTTAGAAACACAAAATTAGCAGGCCTGATTTATGCACAAAGTTAGGTGACCTGTATTCACATATGATATTTGTAACTGGCTTTGTACATAGTGACCCTCACCCTGGGAATATCTTGGTAAAAAAGGAACCTAATGAGAAGGATGTCACTGTGTATTTGTTGGACCATGGTTTGTATGCAGTAAGTTATACTGATTCGAACTCTAAAATATCTTCATTAATAATCAGTTTGATGTTTAATTATTTGTTTGCAGACAATCTTGAAGGAACACAATATGAAGTATGATATAGATATGTAGTTAGCTTAAAAGTACTAGACATACTCATATGTATCAAAAAATTTCAAATATATTTGTAATTTAAAATATTTTCTTTAATTAATAAATTCTTTCTTGAAAAATCTTTATCTTTCAGTTATTTTTTTTGTTTTTCTTATTCTTAAAAACTATGATTTAATCGAGTGGTTTCTGAAAGATTTTGTGTAAATTGGCTAGCAACATATGTATATTAAGTGAAAAATACTGATTAAATATATTTGTATACATTTTTGCAATAACATTTTTAAAATTTGTAGCAACTTACTGAAAAGTTTCGTTACCACTATTCAAAGCTGTGGCTCTCAATAATAGCAAGAGATAGGGATCAAATGCGAGAGCATGCAGAACAATTAGGCATACAGAAGCAACTGTATGGACTCTTCGCTTGTATGGTCACAGGTAGGCCATGGGATGTCATTATCAAAGGCATAGATAGAACCAAGCCGTCATCAGTGGAGGTAATTTTTTATATTTTAGTTTCATGCTAGGTAAACAAAACGGAAATTATATAAGCTGTTGTCAAGGTCTAACTATGTACATGAGCAGATGCAAAATAAATTCAAAGAGGCTAAATTTGAAGAGACTATCTTAAAGTTTTTCGACCTTTTTCCTTCACTTCATAAGACAGTGAGGCCTAAGAATAAGTTTAAAATTATAATCGCAGCATGTAGATTAATAAGTGCGTCAAATATTAATTATAATCTTATGGAATTTTCTTATGTATCAGAAAGTGTAGGCTAAGAAAAGTCCATGCAATCCATCCAAAATATGATAAAATAGAGCTAAAGTATTCGATGAATATTGTAGGTAAAGGAAACTTGATGCAAAATTTGAATTTTCCTGTTTCAGTACAATTTTTTTTTTAAATTAATTTATTGTACAGATACTTATATTATTGAAGAGTGTGTTGTTCTGTCCTTCTTTTACGTTCAAACAAAGCAATACCATTATTACCGGCTATTAAAAAACGAAATTCACGCACAAAAACTATTGTTCTATATATTTTTATGTTTCGTGAACGTATAGTTGCTGACGCTAAATAATGCACATCGATGTTTAGAACGAAACAGCCGGCCAGTTCGGTTTCGTAGAGCGCTGTCACTGTCACTCAGTTAGTGACGTTTATGTGACGTTTCACACGGGTTCGTCAGTCTGTGCGACAGAGACAATGCTGAAATGAAGCAGAATCTAGCCGTTTTGTCCCTCTAAGCCTCGATGTACATTATTTATTGCCGGGTACTATACATGATGTAACTGTAATGTAATAATAGCTTTTTCGTTTGTGTAAAAAATAATAATAAAAAAAATAAATAATAATAATTAACATTCCAGATGAATACGAACTATGACAAAAATTTTATTTTAATTTCTAGAAATCGACATTCCAAAATGAGTTACCGAATTTGTTGCACTACGTAACTCAGTGCTTAGAGCATGTCGATCGGCAAGCGTTGCTAGTGTTGAAGACAAACGATCTAATACGTAGTATAGAGTACGCTTTAGGAATGCACGAGAGAATGTGCGGGTTTATGGTGATGACAAAATGTTGTACGGAAAGCATATATAAACTGGAGAAGAAAGTAAGTGCTGCATTTTATACTTGACTAGTGACCTGGCAACGCGTTGCTGTAGTTTATTTTGGTTTCGACTTACCCTTCTAACAAAACTATCATTAACAGTTAAAATCGCTCCGGTCACCACCAAATCTTATCATATCCGCTAGGTTAATCTTAAGATTAAATATAAATAAATATAAATATGGGATACTTACAATTGGTCGTCCATCCGCAAAGTAACTTAATACTTGTGTTATGGGTGACGGACAACTGGTAAATATACTACATATATAATTTTAAATGCATACTTAAATACAAATTTATACCTAGACTCGAAGAACCAACAAATTGTTTATAGAAAATGTAGGTCCTCGGCGGGAATCGAACCCGAGAAGCTGAAGGCGGGGTCTCGACCCACTGAGCCAACGGGCCAGTCAAAAGTCAAAAGTAAGATTGTCTGAAAATGTCATTAAATTCGGTCTAACTGTTCATTCGTCCGGAGTCTATATGGAAAATACTAAATGGAAATTTTCAGAGTATTCTATTATCATATATCAAAAAAGTAATAATCATTTGTATTTCTTATTATCTTTATCTTATTATCTTATTTCTTTTTTCGCACGTTTCAGAACGAGAGGTCACTGTTCAAGAGACAGTTACTGAACACGAAATACATGTGGTCGCTGTTTGTTTTATATATTTACGGAATATATTTATCTTTGCGGATGAAGTTTAATATTAATAGCTAAGATTAGTTGAAAATCAGTAGTCAATATATCGCCTAGTATTAAACTGATCGAATTCAAAATTATGCTCAATTGAGTTAGATAAAAGTAATAATACAATTATTTTGCTATAATCCGCAATAACGTAAATGGAAAATATCTATAATGGACTATCAGTTTTTACCCGATGCATGCAGGATTCGTAAAAACACATGCACAAACCTCCACCACCGCCACAACACTACACAGTGCTTGTGTACACACACACACACACACACCTTCACTATCACAAATTCAACAATCGTTTCGCCCCGCAACCGAAGCATCATCAGGAGATAGATTCCACGACAAAATCATCGTATTGTCATCACGACAAAATTGACGTGTTTTTAGGAATCCTGCATGTATCGGGTATGAAAAAACTGATAGTCCACTGTACATTTAGCATTATATATTTTTTCTATTTCTTTATCGCGCATTATAGCAAAATAATTTTATAATTACTTTTGTATTATGGATCTCCGCAAAGTAACGCCTAATTCTATAAATTATTTTGAGTTGGATAAATCGTAATCCTTATTTCAATGCCATCTATGACCTCGCGATACGAACTATTAAAGAAGTTAGTGTTTTTCTTGTTCTCCCAAGTTATGGTTCTAGTTAACACTTACTTGTTTTTTAAGGCGCTACGCTTTATTGTAATTTGTCGGATCTTTTTTTGATTCGGTCACTTAAATACTAAGCGTGCGATATATGGGATGACGATCCTTAGTATTGAGGACAACGACGCCAAAAGGACGAATGCGATACATAGTTTAAAATTGAAACTTATTTTTGTACGGATTCCAGAAATAGAAGACAAAAAAATACAAGACTTCTATTTGTGTACCTACTTGGAACTAATTGGCCTTAGTAAAGATTGTTTCGTATTCTAACATGGCCTTAATATCTGTATGTTATGACACTAGATTTACATTTGTCCTGATGTTAACCAAAAAATATTAATTTAACTGATAATTGCGAAAGCGGCAGCGGTTCCGAAACTTCTGCGTTTTTAAATTTATATCTAAAAGACTCATGAAATAGTAAATCATAATGGTGCCTATTAATAATTATTTTTATACACAAATACGAAAAAAGAGCAGAAAATACTGAGATGTTGATCTATATTAAATAAGGTTTTAGCTCCTTTGCTTTTTAAAATTTATTTTTGTATGTTATTCAAAATAGGCTTCGTAGTTAGTCTCTTGGTATACCTCAAATATTTATTGCGTAATTTTATAACTATGGTGCGATTTTGTAATTTGTATAGAACGTGATAATTAAGTCTGTTAAGAAAGTAAATGTAATTTTACATTAATATCTTGTAAAAATCATTCTTTTTAATTGGGAATAAATATATTTATCTTTCTAAACGGTTTTTCATTTACAGAAATGTTTACACCAAGTTTGTCTTTCGACTTCTTGGTCATTCAAATACATACACATTAATATACTAGGGTAGGGTAGGTACTAGGGGAGAACTAGCCTGAAATTTGTACATCGAAGAAAAAAAAGAAAATGAGAAACTACCTATTTGACTCTCTTTTTTATGTATGAAAAGACAAAGATGAGTATAGGTCCCATCTTCCCTCATTATTTGTTGGATACTCGCACTCACAGACTTACGTATTGCTCCCCCAACTCTATGGTGAAAATTGCAGATTAAAAAACAAACAAAAAGTATAATGCATAAATTTATAAAACGAAGAACATTAAAATATATATAATATCAATAAATATTTTAAACATGTATCCGAGTTTCCAAATCCGACAATTTATTGCTAAGTGTTGTTAGATCGTTTTGTATTTTGAGCAGGATATTCACGAAGTTGTCTCTGTTCTTTCGTCCGTGAAATTTGAAAAGTACTGAAGATGATATTTTACAAGAGAGCTCCGATTTTTTGTACTCTGATTCTAGAAGTTTCTTATTGCTATCCTGATTTTCCATCGGCCGTTGTTTATTGACTGCTTTAGTCTCGTAGGTCATTGTTGTGTGCGCTATTATAGATATCAAATTTAACACATGAAGAGAATTAGTAGTACATTATAAAGTATATGTACAGGTAGGTGTTGACTTTTTCGAATACTCTGATATTCTATTGAATTATTAAGATTAATTCATGGTAGAAATTAAAATTTCACGGCGCTAAATACAATTCTTTGCAAACTATAATATAAATATATCACAAACACCGAGATACATAAAAAAAACTAACACTAAACTCATGATTCATAGCACAACCAAGCATGTAAAAAATACATGACTTTAATTTATATAAAAGAAACCCAACAAAGTATGTACAGGCTAGCCTATAATTATGCCTATAAATCTCGTAACAAGCTCAGTGGCACATGAATACTTTACTATTTTTATTATTATATAGAGTAGAGTAGAGAGTAGCGGCCTGTTACAATCCCACTGGTGGGCATAGGCCTCCTCTCTCCATTTCTGGAGAGAAAGGTTGGAGCTAAGACCTACCACACTGCTCCAATGCGGAATGGTAGGTTACACATATCTCCAGAAATCTCTACAGATATGCAGGTTTCCTCACGATGTTTTCCTTCACCGAAAAGCGTGTGATTAATTGCAATTATCAATTAGACACATGAGTTTTAATTAAAAAACTCATGCCCTGCCCCTGCCCTGCCCGGGATTGAAGTCGTGTTCCCCTCTTAAAAGTCGCAAGGTCTCACCGCTGGGCTGTCACAGCTATATAAAAAATTAATAAAAATTATTTCTTACAGATTTCTTTTTCAATACTTTTTTCGTTATTACGGTTGGTTGTGTCTTCAAATATACTGTCGTTTGACACAAGGTTATCTTGTGATAGGAAGTTGTCTACTGTTTTAGTGTCACCAAGAGTTAACATATTGTTAAATACTGATGTTGAACCTGTAAATACTAAGTAATAGTATGAGTTTTGGCAAATAGGTCAATATATTTTTAGTTATAAAATTTCATTATAACATTAATAATTTATATAGTTCTTTTACTGATTGCCACCATAGACTAATACGATAGCAATATTTTAATTATAAAGATTTAATTAACTGAAACAAAGCTACCTATGCACACGACCTTCATATTACGAATGATCTATCCTAGCGATGTTCGCTTCAACTTTAGTCTTACAAATACCGTCTATTATGTACTGTGTTATTTTTCTCAGCTCAGTATATAAGGCTGTTTATAATTTCATCAATATCGCTCTAGCGGATTAACTGTGAAAGCGCAGTAGATTGATAGACAGACACTTTAATCCATTAGATTAAATGACCATTTTTATTGTGCAAACAATCTTGTTACTAAATCTTTTTTCAAATACTTTATTGGGTTCTTACAACGGTTGGGGACTTTCCTTATACCTTATAAGGACGTTAGGCATCTCATGCAATAGGTGTTTCAAATGCATCGCGTTTTGAGAAATGAGAAATGATTCTTTTCGGAAAAATCTACTGCTAAACAAGGTTTCAGTGTTAACATAACGCATTCAGCACACAGCAATACCATACAGTAAGTAAAATACCGTGGGTTTTGTCTGTCTGTGACACAGTTCGCAAACATCGATTCAGTACTTATGAAGATTATTGACGTGTAGAAAATAAAAAAAAGTTGCAATTTACTTACAAGATTGCTTCCCTGGAAGCCAAACTTCCAGTATAAATGGGTGTTGTGGTTCATTGCCTTTACGTAGTTCAGTCAATGGTATTTCGTGATCTCTTTCTGTTTTTAATATTATGATTTCCTCACAGTAATCGGGAAGGTCGAGGAGGTGCCATACTTTTTGTCGTAATTGAGATATCGATGCTGATGGTTTAACAGCTATGTACCGAAGTTTGTCATCAATAACTAGAATTTTTAATTTAAATAATTTTTCAAATATCACCTCCATTTTCGCGTAAGGTAATATAATTATATCTTATGAGTTGACTAATTGCGTTGTCGATGGTTAAGAAACTAAATAAAAAGTAAATAAAGTCTAAGTAATCCAAACAATTTCAATTATTTTTTATTTACCGCCGAAGTCATAGCGTCGTATTATTAAAAAAGTTATAACATCCTTTTTAAACAATTTAGACGGTGCCTTAAGCAGCTTTACAAGGGACATTGCTTTTCATCACATTCCCCTTTTAACAATCATACTGGAATAGTAAACATATATCTAGTGGATGTAACGGTTATTTTGTATTTTAATTTCTGTAATCATAGCTGTAATGACAAGATGTCAAGTTTTTAATACGGTCTTTTTTATAAGGACAGATTAAGAGTTCACATTTAGATTACCAAATTAAATATATCATTTATCTATGCTTAAGAATATTATTATACTAGTCATAGGCAGGCCTGTAAGTGAGAGTCTTACGATCAATTATAAGAGGGATTATTAGATCAAAAAAGAAAAAGATAATAAATTTGATTTGCTTTCTCTTTATTGCAATATGGCTAATTCCCTATTCTAGAATAATAACTCTATCATAAATTCTACTTCGTAAATATTAGGTTACTAGAAAGTGATCACTGTTCAATAGAGGTTTGTTTATACAAATTCTAAGCAATGTAAAGCCGTTTGTTGAAAAACTATTGCTACACCTCGAATTGCTTTGAAAACCTAAAGATAACAAACATATTGCATAATTTTTGTCTTAGGTATCAGAAACAGCGCATGTTAGATTATTATGACTGATTAATAATTCAAATAACAATAAAAAATATAATAAAATTTATAGATTCACAGTAATTTAATTATTTAATTTGTTTGTGTATTGAAACCGGCTATACTCACGCCTTATTCTATCGAGGTTTTTTTTAATCAGGAAAAATCCCCTTATGGGCCCGCCCGGGGCACTTATTCATTAGCTCTGTACACAGCGTTATCGCAGCGGGAAGAAAAGAGCTCATGAATAAGGGGTTAAGAAAAGAGTTATTATTAATCTGCTACGCCTGCTTAATATAAATTAATGTGTTCAAATTAAAGCTGCGTTGCTTAAAATAAAAAAAAGATAATTAATTAGATTTAGAAGAGAAGAGAATTAAATTTTGCTATGTTAGCACAGCAAAATCCTAATGAGCTAAATGTGAAACGAGTTCCTTACATAGAAAAAAAACCAACATTATTAACTATTTTAAAAAGTTTATTGAATCTTTATATAATTCGACCGAATAATACATCATCATATTATATCTTAGAAACCAAAAATCAATCTATATTTATCAGTTTCTCGGCTTGTAAGGCAAACATTAACAGCGGCGATTCTATCCAAGACCACCTATTTGAAACTGGATTGTAAAGTAAACCGTGGATTAACTGAACGTGACAGTTATCTGAAACAATATATCATAACTTCAAGAAAACAAACGAAACAAACTGAATAGATTTTGTTTGACCACTATGGTGTGAAACAAGGTATAACTTGACAAAGGTTCGCACGGATATATAATATTTATGCACCACAACGTTTAACGAGTGAAATGGCTAAATAAATGGGTCATTTGTCTTTTCGAACATACGTTCTGGAGTAAAATTTTAGATACAAAAGAATTTAAACTAATACTACCTTTACATGAGTATAAATGACGGTGAATAAACCACCCTCATTTCTTACCGAGGTGTCGTAAAAGGCGACTAAGGTAAATCGACCCACCGTGTGGTATCTGGCTGAGTAGAATAGACCACCCTCATTTCTTACCGAGGTGTCGTAAAAGGCGACTAAGGTAAATCGACCCACCGTGTGGTATCTGGCTGAGTAGAATAGACCACCCTCATTTCTTACCGAGGTGAAGGAAAAGGCGACTAAGGTAAGTCGACCCGCCGTGTGGTATCTGGCTGAGTAGAAGGACCCCCCTTATTTCTTACCGAGGTGTCGTAAAAGGCGACTATGGTAAGTCGACCCGCCGTGTGGTATTTGGCTGAGTAGAAGGACCACCCTCATTTATTACCGAGGTGTCGTAAAAGGCGACTAAGGTAAGTCGACCCGCCGTGTGGTATCTGGCTGAGTAGAAGGACCACCCTCATTTCTTACCGAGGTGTCGTAAAAGGCGACTAAGGTAAGTCGACCCGCCGTGTGGTATCTGGCTGAGTAGAAGGACCACCCTCATTTCTTACCGAGGTGAAGGAAAAGGCGACTAAGGTAAGTCGACCCGCCGTGTGGTATCCGGCTGAGTAGAACAGACCACCCTCATTTCTTACCGAGGTGTCGGAAAAGGCGACTAAGGTAAGTTGACCCATCGCGTGATATCCGGTTGAGTAAAATAGACCACCCACTTTCTTACCGAGGGGTCGTAAAAGGCGACTAAGGTAAGTCGACCCGCCGTGTGGTATCTGGCTGAGTAGAAGGACCACCCTCATTTCTTACCGAGGTGTCATAAAAGGCGACTAAGGTAAATCGACCCACCGTGTGGTATCTGGCTGAGTAGAATAGACCACCCTCATTTCTTACCGAGGTGTCGGAAAAGGCGACTAAGGTAAGTTGACCCATCGTGTGGTATCCGGTTGAGTAAAATAGACCACCCACTTTCTTACCGAGGGGTCGTAAAATACAACAGTGACAACATATTTTATAACATGTTGTGCCGACCCCACTTAGATAAGATAAGGACAGGAGGATGATGACTCACTTTATAAGGCATAGGCATTAATTAAGAATTTTTAACAAATCTTTAAAGCCTATGAATTAAACGATTTATGCAAATTATAAACAATTTGGATGTCTAAAAGTTACGCACATAATAAGAAAGATGAAAAGTGCATGGACATTTATAATGAGGGATGAAATCATGTGAACAAACGATTTTTAAATATGAATGTGGATGGATATGTATATGATATAGGAGACCGAAAAATAGATGGATTGAAAAGAGCAACCGCAGAGTTTCTTGCTGGTTCTTCTCGGTAGGAACAGCTTTCCGAACCAGCGGTAGATGTTGACGATTCAAAAGCACTTGTTTACAAGTTTACTTGAATAAATATTTTGAATTTGAATTTGTGTGGCCTACAGTTAACGAATGATAGGAAAGAATGGAACAAAAAAACATGTGCCGATTTCATTTAGAGTGGGAAAACGGCATGAGAATGATGATGCAAATTACAAACATTGTTTTTTGTAAATAACTGTTTTAATATATTCAAATACGACTGTTCTGTTGTAAAATCTAAAATAATTTGAACATTGTTAGTCTGAATAATTATACACGAAGTTTATATCGCAATTGTTATTCTGAGTACGCTGAAAGGAACTACAGCCCCGTCTACAAGGGATGTTAACAAAACGATTTTTGTAACTAGATACTTACTTCTCTCCAACAAAAACGTGACTTCATTTGGCGTTGTGAGTTTTTCATATTCATGAGTATTCTTCGGTACAGTTTTTAAGATGTACTCAGCAACACATATACCCAAGATTTGCATGACTCGACTTCTGTTAGGTGTCGTGATAAATATTTTCCCGCCAGGTTTCACAGCTTGAATGCAAGATTTTATAAACAATTCTTTGTTTGAGACGTGCTCTATGACTTCAGAGGCTACCACCGCGTCATAATGGTCGGTAAACTGTTGCGAATGTTCCTATAATTACACATTAATGCGTCTACTTGTTTTTTGGCATACGTAAGAGGAAAGATAATATAATAGTTTTAAAAATAAAAAAAAACATGCTTTTATATAACTAATAAGTGAAAAATAATTCTTAATAAGGGTAAAATAAAATTTCCGTGTGGTATCCGGCAGAATAGAATAGACCACCCTCGTTTCTTACCGAGGTGTCGTAAGAGGCGACTAAGGTATGTGCCGTGTGGTATCCGGCTGCATAGAATAGACCACCCTCATTTCTTACAGAGGTATCGTAAAAGGCGACTAAGATAAGTTGACGTCAGGCAGGCGGCCGGTTGTAAAATACGTAGCCAAATCCTGTGACAACATGTTTGTAACATGTTGTGCCAATCCCACTTAAGAGTGGGAATAAGGGCAGGAGAATGCATGTAAGGGTAAAATAAAAATAATGAACGCAAACCTTTAGTATAAACTGTTTTTTTTAATACACACAGTCATCCGTCCCCAAAGTCTTTTAATGATTGTGTTATGGGTGACCGACAACTGGTAAAATATATACATATACAAAGTGACCGGCAAACGTTGTTTTGCCATATAAATTATTTCTAGGGTATTTCTAGTGAAAATATATAGAAAATTTAAAATGATGTCTAAAGAATAAAACAAAATTGTTAGTGGACAATCCTTATCATTTAGGGGTATATAAAATAGATAGCAGTCGTAGAAGATCTACTGAATATGCATATAAAATTTCATAAAAATCGGTCAAGCCGTTTCTGAGGAGTATGGTAACATTGTATGGTACCCAACATTTTTTTTATATAAGATAATTTTAATTACATACTTAAATACCTAAATACACCCAGACTCGAAGAACTAACAAATTCCATTAAGAACATTTTGGACCTCGGCGGCATCGACCCTACGACCCGTGGAGCTAAAGGCACTACTGCCAACTACACGACCTGGCCAGTTAAAGTTTGAGTCGGATCCGTTGCTTTAATTATCGGAGTTAAGTAAATGGAAAGCAGGTGCCTTCTTCTATTGCAATTTCTTATTGACGTAACAGTAACTAAGACACTTAAGAATTACGTCCCATACATTAAAAGAATAAACAAACAATCAAGATATAAATTAAATTTTTAAATTTTGGGTTTATAGAAATTATCCATACTGTTGGTACAAAACTTTATACTAATGCTTATATTATTATTGGAGATAGGCCAACTTTCATATTGATATCGACAAGGAGGGTGGGTAATCCTGTCTATATCGTGAGAAGCACGTTAAGTTGCCTGGCCCACTAACACGCCGAATACAAGCAAATCTAGCTAAAGATGAAACTAGGGTATCTGTATATAGGAATATCGCGTATTCGATCAGAATTGTAGTCTACAAACGATTCTATCTATACCAATATTATAAATGTGGAAGCTTGCATAAAGTTAAAAGCTTGCTTGAAAAGTTTAGCATATATAGAACAATAGATCGACGTAATTATTCTTATATGGATGGGGCAGGAGAATTGGCGATGTAAAAAAATGATGAAATGATTTTTATATTAATCGATTACATTATTGTAATAAATGATTTTCGACACACTATAAATCGATTTAAAAAAATCTATTCAATAGAATAGATTTTTTAGTAAAAAAAGAAAAGAAAAAGAGTAATTAATAAATTACTCTTTTTCTTTTCTTTTTTTACTCTTTTCTTTGTTTCTGACGATAAAAAATGCATTGTTGGATGTAACCAATATACTCACACTTATACAGTTGTACTTCGCAAACAGCGCATCTGCTATATTTTACTTGTACTTATCCAATTTAATTATGTTCTTTATTCTAACTAATTTATAATATTACATATAGTAAGAAAAAAAACGATTATTAATAATCAATATAGGTCAACTGGAAATCTCAATACAATGAATAATTTCCGAGAATTACAGTTCATTTTAGATTTCATCATACCTCAATTGTTGTACATTTATAGGATGGCCTATTGTTCATCAACTTTGGATCTTCTTTTGCATGAGTTGTAGCCAAGTCTATTAATTCACTGCTGGCATCAATTCCACTAACATTTGCTCCAAGCCTAGCTATAGCCTAAAAAAGATCTATGTCACATCTACACATAATAAACATAAGAACAATCAAAATTTTTCATATTTATAAATCAATAATAAATATTACATACATATTTTTTAATTCAAAATGAACTCATTAAAGATGTTACTAATTCTCACCTCTGACAGTATACCACCTCCACAGCCAACATCCAAAATGGTTTTATTCAATAAAGGTGTGACAGTTCTTTCATTTGGTTCACAAAAAGTGAGACCATCTCTTACCAGAGGGACTCTGGTCAAAAAAAATGTTTTTATATACTTCAATAAATTAAATAAATATTTTTTCATCAATGACTACATTTATAGAGAATAATTCAATATGTACATAGAACATGTAACTTTGTTCTTTGGATTGGGCAATATGTGTGTTTAATATCTACTAATAAACTGAATACAAATACTACATATTACATAAATATTATTATTAAATAAATAAATATATGAGATCTTTACACTGACAGTTGTTGTCTCCAAAGTAAGTCACAACCGGCAAATATATACACATAGAATTTTAAATAAATACTTAAATACAAAAATACACCCAGGGTCAAAGAACTAACATGAATCTTTTCAGTAAAACTACTGAAAAGATTCATGTTAGTTAGTTATGAAATAAAGTTTATGATTTACTCCAAAACTGGAGTAAATCATAAACTTTATTTCATTATACATAATAATAGTGATATAAGTAATAATATCATTTATATAAACACAACATTTAAAAAATTACATATTTGCCTCAAAATAATCCTTAACAAAAGTCTATAATCTCAAATCTAATAGAAAACAAAGTTATTATATTGTATAATAATCTATTTGTATAAACATATCATAATATATATTATGATATGTTTATACAAATAGATACTTATATTATATATATATGTGTCATTTGGTTTTTATTTATCAAGAGACAGTGAATATGTTATGATTGCAAATATTTTAGACGATTTTTTATTACATGCACCATATTGTTAATCATAAATAGTAGATAGATAATTACAGATATTAAGCTAGTGTAATAATCAGTTGCATAAGAACTAAATACTACTAATATTCAGTATTTGTGTAGATTTAAAATATTAATGAATTAAGTTCAATTACCTTAGTAAATTAAAACTATGAAGAGCAATCATTGGGCCATTGGGGTTCCACCATTCATTCACAAGTTTAGTATGTTTATCAACATGAGTTTGATCTATTGTGGTTTCTTTTGTAGCAGTGTTCTCGGATTTAAATTTTTGTAATGATATCCTTCTAGAAGGATTCCTATATGTAGATGTTCTAAAATTTCAACATAATAAAACAGCTATTTATTTTATTAATTAATTTCACTGTTTAAATAAATAAACAATTTAATTGTAATACTTACAATTTTTTGGATATCAATATTTTCAGGTAATGAAGTGATAGATTTTTCATTGTAAGTTACAAATATTGTTTTCAGTATCAAAAATTTATCTGTAATTGACAATATCAATAATAACCATACATATTAATTCCAAAACTGAAACATTCATTTCATTGACTAAATTACATGTAAACTATCTACATAATTTTGTACGAAGTTTATTATTAATAATTAATATTCTACTACAATTAGAACAGAATAACTCAAGTTTATATGAATTATTCATATAAAAGAATATTGCGTTGACTCGAATATTGGTACTTAACCAAGATTGGACATCATGCAAAAACTGAATGTGAGTGTGAATAAATTAATCTTTAAAACGTTAAGATATTCAAATTTCAAAACTGCACCAGGTTTTTATAAGATAATACCTGACTTGATCATGCAGTTATCGAGCGGTTATGACATTTTTTTATAAATTATATTTATAATTTGATTATTACATCACATTACAATTAGATATAATGCCCGATTTTATAATATAGAGAATGTGTTTTTGTTCCAATTTTTATTATAAAAATATTTGGATTTTGACCGTCAATGTCAATGGTTGTAGATGTCAATTTTTACAACCATTTACATTACTCTCAAAGACAAATAACATATTCAACTAGACGACGCGGTCAGAATCATAGACTACTAACTAAAATAGTTAGATATTTCAAAAGTTTCATTTAAGAACTCGCAGTTTGTCACACAAATTATATTTAAATCCCGGGAATAGTGATAGCCAATCGGCCAAGCGACGATCATGGGTTTAAACCCTCTACAGACACCAATTGTCTAATTGATAATTGCAATTTGGCACAAGCGTTTTGGTGAAGGAAAACATCGTGAGGAAACATGAATACCTCTAGAGAATTCTAGGGATATGTGTAACCTACCAATCCGCATTGGAACAGCGTGGCAGATCTTAGCTCCGATCTTTCTTTCCTATAACATAAAGAGGAGCCCTATGCCTAGCAGAGGGATAGTAACAGACCGTTACTGTACTCTACTGAATTATTTAAGTTGCATAAAATAAGGTATTGAAAAAAAATAGGTACGTTATCTTTAATTATATTTAATTTAAATTACACTTCTAAACAATAATGTCAGTAACTCTTTGAAAATTGTTAATTTGGAAGTTGTTTCATTGTTTTTAAACCGTATTGATATTATTTGCTTTTGTAAGATATGTTTCTTCGCTGTTTCCCAATATATCATTTTATTGCTTTCTCAGCTTCCATTGCAATGAAGCACATTTTAGTTTTAGTCCATTCCCAATAGTCTGCAAGAGGATAATAAACGCAGCCCTTGATTGAGATAACGGAGCAGTCATCTAAAATAATATAACATTGTAAATTCATGTTATTGAGTAGGTATAAATCATATACAAATTTATTGTTTGTCAACAATGAAATCTTATAGCTGGAAACTATGATTTTAAAATAAAGACTGAAAAGAGTTATACTGACTAGCAATCCAAGATGAATAAGACTAAATGTTCGCAGTTTGTAAGGTTTTTCATCGGTAAATTCGAGGCAATCTCGTCATGTTAGTGCAATACGATAGGGCCGACTAGTATGGTAATTGTCGTTTGAACGTAAAAATTTAAATAAAGAATAGGAAAATTCTTGCTTGTAACTAAATATAAATTTATCAGAGCATTATATGTCTATAATCTTTATTGGTTATTTATTTATACATACTCATCTCTAATATAAACTGCAGTTCGCTTGGTCTCATAAACATATGATATTCATGGGTGCCTTTTGGAACTACCTGCAGAACATATTCGGTTAAAAATATAACAATGAATTGAGATGCCCTTGTCCTATTTGGTGTGGTGAAAAATAATTTTCCACCTGGTTTAGTGGCTCGTACGCAGGATTCCACGAAAAATTCTTTTTCTTTAATATGCTCAATAACTTCAGATACAACAACAGCGTCATAGTTCTCTGCATAATCGTTACAGTGTTCCTAAAAATACAACATTCATTGTTATAACGACTATTATAGTACTTTTATTTGTAAATCGTCAAATTTTAAAAAACTACCACTGAAGAACCAGCAAGAACTCTATAAAATTGAATTAAATTGGATAAAGCTTATTATAAATAAAAACTTTTATATATATGAGTATAGCTAACATTTATGACTTTTGTAATGTAGTTTTTAAATTAAGTATCTTTGGAGGAATGGATCTTATTTAAAGTGCGTTGGAACAAAAAAAGTAATTCCTTCAGTATTCTGGATTGCCAGTTTTATTGATGAATAGGAATTATAAAACAATAAATAAGACAGAGTGGCAGATGAATTAACGGACGAGTAGCGAAGACAAGGCTACCTAGCATCGTACCGACTCGAGTATCAGCTGTGATGATTGATGCATATTATTATTCTATAATACCTCAAGCATATTAACCTTATTTTGCGGATTTTCATAGTTAGTTTAGGAAATACAGAAATAACAAAAAAGTTTTCTCAGGCTCTTGTAAAAAAACATCCACTCTATCGAGTCAAATTTGATGTGACAAATACTAAGCTTATGAGCTAACTTTCACCCAATGAAATTAAGTTCTTTTAAATTGATTGATTGAATTTATTAATAAAATTTAGTTTGATAAAAAAAAGTATTTGTTGTTTTATGCCTTACCTCAATCGTAGTACAAAAATAAGACGGCATGTTGTCAGTCAAGCGTTTGTTTTTAGAAGAATGATCTCGTGCTACATCAATTAGTTCTTTGTTTACGTCGATGCCGGTAACTTCGGCTCCATACTTCGCTATACCCTAAAAAGGAATTTACCATTAATCTTGTTTTTACAAATTACGTAAATCCATCGGTGACAAAGTTTGAATAAAGTTTTCGACAGTTTGGCTTGAAAATTTTTTGATTTAAGAAGTGGCGTAGAAGTTTTTATTCAGTCAGTTTACTGTACGGGATTATTTGACTATTCGTTTGTTTTGAATGACCTAGATTATTAATTAAAACATAGAATAGGATTGCGAATAGAATTAAGAAGAGAAATTTATTGCTTAAATTTGTGCTTAGTAATGAAATAAGGAATAAATACTATTTGTTTCAATTTTGCCAAATAGTGTCTTATACTTTAGCTAAATAGCAATATTTTGTAAATAAACAGCATATGTGGTCTCACTTCTGTCAGAAATCCTCCACCACAACCAATATCTAGAATTTTTTTTCCTTTTAGACAAATCGAGAATTTTTCGCCAGGCTCCACTTGTATTAGGCCATCTCTTATGAACGGCAATCTGAAAAGTATTTATTTATTTATTCAATGGACAAACAATAATAGTTACATTTAAATATTTACTTAAAATTACATATACTAATCTCAGTAATAAATGTTCTATTAGTTAAACGACATCTCGTCATTCGTAAAATTAATTAAAGCTACCGTACAATATAATGTAATAATGTCAATAATATATACAATGTCAATGTCTATGCGAAGTCATAAAATTATAATTAACGATTGTCATTATTAATATCTTATAATTATATTATATTAAATAACAATAATATTATTTAATTTAAATTTAATTACTTTTTACAATTTTTTTTTAGTATGTTATGTCACCTAAGTTAATCAATACTTAAACATAATATATTTATGTCAAAAAACTTTAATAAGTGGTTTTCATTATCATACACTCTATTCTCTCATTATCCTACACTCCTACACAATAAATAAGCTCTTTTTTCACCGACTTTAGAAGATTTAACATATAGTATACTGTATTTAGCCGTGTGGTATCCGGCTGAGTAGAATAGTCCACCCTCATTTCTTACCGAGGTGTCGTAAAAGGCGAATAAGGTTAGTCGACCCGCCGTGTGGTATCCGGTTGAGTAGAATAGACCACCCTCATTTCTTACCGAGGTATGACCCACCTTGTGGTATCCGATTGGGTAGAATAGACCACCCTCTTTCTTACTGAGGGGTCGTAGGTAGGTATTAAGGTAGGTTGACGTCAGGCAGGCGGCCGGTCGTAAAATACGTAGCTAAATCATGTGACCCTCCCCCACTTAAGAGTGGGATAAGGGCAGTAGGATGATGATCCTATATCATAGATAGGATATTAACCTATAATAACCATAAATTAACCATAGATTTTTAAAACCATAAAAATCTATGGTTTTATCGCTCATAACATGACAAAGGGTATATAATGTACATGCAGGTTTCTCGAACAAGATTTTGCTAGTTTACTTGAACTTATACAATATATTTGACAAAAAGTCTTTATTTTTACCGAATATAATTAAAACTACGAAGCGGTTTGATAACTCCTGCCGGGTCCCACCATGTTTTTGCCATTTTTGTATAATGGTAAAGTTCCTTTTGATCCACCTTTGTATGGGCTTCTCTTGTACTATTATTACTTACAGTCTTTGGAAGGAGCGATCTCCAATATCTGAAAAAATACATTATAACCCCTTCATACTCCATACAATTTCATTATACGTAAGCAAAAGGATTTAAAATGGTAGATTGGAATATGTATGGTAATATGTATTTAAAATGAATTAAATTATTAATCACCAATGTTATATGGAAACCGAATAGGTAGCATGCACTTGTATATGATCTGATAAAGGGAACTGAATCAAAATCGTTTGGTTCTCGAGTTTGATTCTTCTCTCAATCGATTTAAGCTTTATGTCAGTTTCAAATAGCTGTTAAAAGCTTCTCGGTACGATGCATAAGTACTTGTCAGAATGAATATAATTTATTGTACAATAAGTAGCTGACCCGGCAAACGTTGTTTTGCCATATTATTTCTATAGAATCTCCAGTGTACATAATAAAAAATTAAAAAATGTTACCAAAAAAAATTAAAGCAAATGTTAGGGGAAGACAACCCTTATCACTGAGGTATGAAAAATAGATAGCAGGTGATTATCAGACCATATAATATATCACAAAAATCGGTGAAGCCGTTTCGTAGGAGTATGGTAACTAACCCGAGAATTTTATATATTTTGATGTAACCTATGGGGTTAAATTAAAATCAATTAAAGCAAAACGCTTATAACTTACCGTAACGTGGTTTTTAAAATACTATGTGAGAAGATTGACAATTCAGCAGCCATTTGAATTGAAATTTACTGTAAAAACAAATCAGTGAACAAGGTGTACAGAAAACTAATTGATCTAAACCAAAGCGAAAAAAAAGATTTTGGAAAAAATATTTTGTGTTATGTTGGGATCGAGTTAAATTTTTGTATACTATTATAATAAAAAAGTATATTTCAAAAATTCGTATAGAACTCAACGTCGTATAAATATTTAAATTCTTAACATATCCTGTATTTGGTTTTTCGTAAATTCGAGATGAAAAATATATTTAAGATTTCAAAAAACACTATTCTGTAATATTTCTAATTAATAAGACATTATTAAATGTATTTTATTATTTGTAATTTAAATAAATTTTAAAATACTATAATTATAAGTATCGTAGCTTTGCATGTTTAAAAAATTAATAATTAAAAAATTTAGGTAATTTATTGAGCAAATAAATATGATATGAGAGATAACAGTTATTTCAGTAAACTTAATAGTCTTACTTTTTATACTTGCTTTGTATTGCATTAATACTGCACTATAACATGACGTTCAACAAGCTTGCAGCGTCTATACTAAAGAGTATTGCTTACAGAAATGGGCAATATATACAGTATGTTAATGACGATTTACTTTTACCGACCGTTTACTTAATTTTCGCATTAAAAGTGTAAATGGGACCTAGTCTAATAATTTGTTATTTAAAATGATGGCTGCATGTTTTGTCCTATATGGTCAAGACCCTAGTCTTTATGATATAGAACATTGGTATTGATAGCTTTCATTGTAATATATGTGCATATTGCAAGCAAATCTATATTTGATTTAAATGCATCTGTAAGTCATTCAGTAAAATTAAAGTTTTTTCAAAGGTAATAATTGGTCATATACATTTAGTTTGTCACTTAACACGTTGAATGCCATTTAGGTAATCAGTGACCGGCATAAAATTTTCCGTAGCGCCATGGTGGTCACCGGGGACCGGCGTAGATTGTTAGTAATCCGAGTAAATTTTTATATAATACCTAACTAAATAATAAATAAAATATCGTAAATGACAACTAGTGCAACTGAGAAATTCATTTTTGCCAGACAAGCCAGCCAAGCAAAATTAGCACGGGATTCAATGTGATCAATTTCATTTAGCATCAAGGTCTTCAAGCCACTCGTATATTTAAATGTTGTGCTACTTGTTAAGTCTGATTCAATACAGTTTTTGTTTTAGCTATCTGTTTTTACATTGCGAAGTTGCACTCTTGATAATATGAGTAATTTGTGCAATATTCATATGCTTCAAGACTTTAGGATTTCCAGTATTCTATTGTATAAGTACCTCTCTCACTTACACTGGCCGTATGACTTCTTGTATATTATATCTTACTTCTTCTTATACTTCTTGTATATGTATTAACGTTTATATAAATTGTTTTTTATTTGTTCTTAGAATTACTAAAACGGTTGTTGACAAACAAACAATTTATTTTCATTTCATATGGCAAGAAATTCAAAAAATCGCCTACTTGACGTAGTATATATATTTTTAAATCTTCGTAGTTTATTCTACTTTGCGCTTTTAATTACCACAGCGACAAATAAGTTAAATGCTTAAAGTTTTTGGTATTATAACGATCGTCATTAACTGAACAAATAAATTGTAGTGAATTATATGAGTAGCTGTTGAATTTTTTTTTGGAAAAACGTCACGAACTTCAATTTTAATATATTATAATCTAGAAAAATGGAAAATATTTTTTTCGTCTAAGATTAAGCGTACGTGAATATAAAACCATTGGACCATTGGGGCCACACATGATGAAATAAGTACTCTATATAAGTAACGTTAAGTTAATATTACGTTTCAGTTGAGACAAGCTGAAGATTCTTCTTTTTCCAACTGATCGGCTTCCACTACTGAACGCACGCGATTTCCGTACCACAAGATACCATGTTATTTGAGTTCAGCACCAGTCGGTTACTTCCTCAGAGTACATTATAGAGTTACTTATAAGACATCTGTCAATATAGATACTAGTAACTGGTTGGATGACCGACATTTGGGGAATTAATTTCATTATCTATTAACATTTTAGTATACCTTCCCCATACAGTACAGTTCCCAATGTGTATAGAGCGTTTGCCTCTATGATCACAACTAAAACCAAAAACAAGTCAGACGATACACAATATCAATCATTTAAACATTTTTAGTTTCTCGCACATACTATTAGCAAATCATATTTATGTACAGGGGATAGGTTAGATTGAAAAAAAAGGTAGGTAAACTTTAATTAAATTTAATTTAAATTATACTTCTAAACAATAATGCCAGTAACTCTTCGAAAATTGTTAACTTGGAAGTCGGTTCATTTTTGTAAGCCGTATTGATTTTATTCGCTTTTGTAACATAATTTTTTTTACTTTTCCCAGTATATCATTTTATTGCTTTCTCAGCTTCCAGTGCCAAGAAGCACATTTTACTCTTTGTCCATTCCCAATAGTTCGCAAGAGGATAATAGAAGCAGCCCTTTATGGAATTAACGGAGCAGTCATCTAAAATAATATAAACAAACACTGCGTATTCATGCTATTGAGCAGGTTTATATTATTATTTATTTATACACCAATTAATTATATTTGACAACAATGTATAACTGGAAACCAAAATTGTAAAATAAAGTCTGAAAACATAAAGTTATTTTACTTAAAGTAGGACAGCCATAGGCAAGTGAGAATCTCAGAATAAATTATGAGAGGGAAATTGTAAGTCTGATATTTGATCTTTGTCTAAACACAAATAGTGTGAGACTTTTTTGCTTTAATTTAATATGGCACATTGTTCTGCTCTAAGTACAATAATTCGGTCTCAAAAGCGATATACTGGTTATCAATCAAATACGAATAACAACATATATTGATCGTTGGTAATTTGTATCTTTTTTTATCGGTAATTTCTCGGCGATCTCGTCATGTTTGTGCAGACACGATAGGGTCGACTAGTATAGTAATCGTTTGGACGTTAAACTTCAAATATTGTTTATAACACTTTTTTACTGCAATGAAATTTTGTTGGCGTGAAATAATATTTTATTTTGTCGTTTTGACGACAGGTATAAGGGGCAAGAGGAAGATGACGCCATAAATATAAAATTGTCTTTAACAAATACGGAATAAGAACATTCTAGCTTGTGACTATGGAAGCTGGATTCAATCTGCACAAGATCGTATGTTGTAGAGATCACATGAAGAGACTTATGTCCAGCAGTGGACCTCAATCGTTTGAGAAAGAAGGATGTAATACTTACTCATCTCTAACATAAACTGCAGTTCGCTTGGTCTCATATACATGTGATATTCATCAGTGCCTCGTGGAACTATCTGCAGAACGTATTGGATTATAAATATAATAATGAATTGAGATGCCCGAGTCCTATTGGGTGTGGTGAAAAATAATTTTCCACCTGGTTTAGTGGCTCGTACGCAGGATTCCACGAAAAATTCTTTTTCTTCAATATGCTCAATAACTTCAGATACAACAACAGCGTCATAGTTCTCTGCATACTCGTTACAGTGTTCCTAAAATTGTAATTTATACATTGTGATTTTAGCTATATATTTTAATGATTTTTTAAATTAATGTTGAGAGACCGGCTATACTCGCGTCTTATTTTATCGGACTAGTTTCAAGTCCATACGGGGCTCTTATTCATGAGCTCTTTACGCGGCGTTATCGGGCTTGAAACTAGTCGGGCTCATCCGATAAAATAAGACTTGAGAATAGCCGGTCTCTCAACATTAATTATGAATACCACTCACAATAGTTTAAATTCAAAGATTTTTTAAATGTATTATTTAAATTATGTATCTTTGGACGAATGGATGCTATTAAAAGTATTTCGTGATGACAAAGTTTAATCTGGTACAGCATTCTAGTTGTTGGTTCAATCGAACTGGCAGTGGCAGCCATTAATGACGAAATAATATTTCTGTATCTAGCTTTCACGGGCTATTGTAAAATACCAAAAGCTATTATTGTCTGTCAAATTAAATAAATGACAAAAGTTATGTTTGTGAGCTAACTTTCACCTAATGAATTTGAGTTTTTTTTTAATTTATTGATTTTATTAATTAATGAAATCGATTTTGTTGATTTGTTATTTTATGCCTTACCTCAATCGTAGTACGAAAATAAGATGGCATGTCGTCAGTCAAACGTTTGTTTTTAGAACAATGATCGCGTGCTATATCAATTAGTTCTTTGTTAATGTCGATTCCGGTAGCTTCGGCTCCATACTTCGCTAAACCCTAAAAAGGAATTGACCATTAATTTTGTTTTTACAAATCTATCGGTAACAAAGTTTGACTAAAGTTTTTGACAGAGTTTACTTGAAAACTTTTGTTTTAAGAAATGGCGCGAAAAGCTTTTAATTCGTCGGTTTATATTATTATTTGACCACCCGGTTGTTTTGAGTGGTCCAGATAATTAATTAAAGTATAGATATATCATTCATCTGAGTTTTACAATAATGTAAATATATATATAGGTAGCCAAGTTGGAATAAAGTTATCGACAGTTTCGAGTTCGATTGGAAAAATTTTGATTTTAGAAATGTCGTAGAAACGTTTTATTCAGTCGTACCGTAGAGAACCACTTTTCTATCGATCCGTTGTGCTGGGCTCAGATAATTACTTAAAACAGAATAAGTATTATGAATTAAGAAAGAAAGCTTTGTGTGTGTTATAAAATAAGGAATATTATTTCGACCATGTTTGCTGAATATTATAATTTTGCTAAATTTCAATCTATATATAAAAGTTAATGTTTGTCATTATGTCCCTTATAGACTTTGTAATGGCTTGACAAGTTTCAATGAAATTTTCAGATAGTATTTAGTAGATAGATAGTAGTAGATTGACCCAGTCGACAATTTTAAATGTGGTGGCAATCTGAGTATTTTTTAAAACTGTTAATGAAAGTTTTATTTCGAGATTAGATCGAAATCAGACTGAGCCACAGCAACGCGTGAACGGGCCGCTAGTATCTTATAATAAATATTATTCGTTCATACTTCCGAGATCAATCCTCCACCACAACCAACATCTAGAATTTTTTTTTCCTTTCAGACACGTCGAAAATTTTTCGTCAGGCGCCACTTTTACTAGGCCATCTCTTATAAATGGTAATCTGAAAAGTTTTTTTTTATCAAGATGCTACAGTATAAAAACAATACCTAGGCTTAATTTGCATAGATCAGATTCGACACCATTCATTTTTTTGTTCTTTTGAAATTTCACGTGAATGAAACAATATTTATTGGTATGATATGGTTTTAACAATATATCACTAAAAGAGCATCGTTATTATATTTAATACTTAGCAGGGAAGCCAGCCTAGAATGTGCCATATTAGACAAAGATTAACGCCGTGTAGTATCCGGCAGAATAGAATAGACCACCCTCCCCTCTTACCGAGGTGTCGTAAGAGGCGACTAAGGTATGTGCCGTGTGGTATCCGGCTGCATAGAATAGACCACCCTCATTTCTTACCGAGGTGTCGTAAAAGGCGGCTAAGGTAAGTTGACGTCAGTCGTAAAATACGTAGCCAAATCATGTGACAACATGTTTGTAACGTGTTGTGCCGACCCCACTTAGAGTGGGATAAGGGCAGGAAAATGATGATGAAAGATGAAGTAGAATAGACCACCTCATTTCTTATTTCTAGTAAAAGGCGACTGATATAAGTTGACCCACCGTGTGGTATCCGGTTGAGTAGAATAGACCACCCTCTTTCTTACCGAGGGGTCGTAAAATACGACTAAGTTAAGTTGACGTCAGGCAGGCGGCCGTAAAATATGCAGCGAAATCATGTGACAACATGTTTGTAACATGTTGTGCCTACCCCGCTTAAAGTGGGATAAGGGCAGGAGGATGATGAAGTACACGAGTGTCATCTTCCCTTTGTTTATTTATTGTATCATTATCACTTACAGGCCTTCCTAGGGCTGCCCTATAGGCTCTAAGTGTAATAACTCTACGAAAAAAAGAAGTCAAGAAGAAACACCTAATAATAATTTATAGTATTCGTTTCTACTTTACGAAAATAAATAAAACAAAAGGAGATAATATTATTTTTCTAACATCTACTATGAAAGAAAATGTATATAATGCTAAATATGGAATGCACTATGCATTTCCACACCTTATAAGTACAGGGTTCTCAAACCTACTTCAAATTACTCGCTACTTATACTTGTATTTAACAAAAAAATTAATGTCTATTTTTACCTAATATAATTATAACTATGAAGCGCTTTGATTACTCCTTCGGGGTCCCACCAGTCTTTTGCAAGTTTGGTATAATGGTAGAGTTGCTTTTCATCAACCGTTGTGTGGGCATTTCTTGTACTATTCATAATTCCAGTCTTTGGTAGGAGCGATCTCCAATTTCTGAAAATATATATTATAACCCTTCAAACAATCTTATAATAAGTTATCAGGGATTTCTGATGAAATTCTGATGGAATGAATTACATGATTTATTGAATCAGGCGTTACTTTACGGAATCTCTTAGTACAGAAGCTATGACAGAACTACTTTGCTATAATCCGCATCTTGGGATACTTGCGGTGACTTGACCTGCATGTGTAAAGTTTGTGAATTTTGCCTGCTTCATACACTTAGCATCACATATATTCTCTTAACAAACGCGGATTATAGCAAAGTAGTTCTGTTATAGCTTCTGAAATAGATGACATTACAAAAATGTGGAAGAGATTTGGGGTCGACGTCCATTATTTGCGCTTTCTATTTTAGCTTTCATTTTGAAATCTATGTCAATTTAAATTACGAAATCGAATTATTGGTAATATTCAAAGTCAATCGAATTAATAATTATCAATGTTATGTGGAAATCGAATAGGTAGTTTCCCCTTGTACATGATATGATACCGGGCATTGAATCGCAATCATTTATAGCTTTAAGAATAAGATTCTTCCTTCAATCAATTTTAGATTGCCATTATGGCAGTTTCAAATAGCTGTAAAAATGATTCTTATGCAAAAAATCTTCTGTACTGTCGATGAAAATATAAATTACTCTGACCTCAAATAAGAAGTGTAGTAGTAAATAGTAAGTGTTTTTTTTTTGATATTGATTTTTTGCCTATATTATGATAGGTCTTATATTCTGAGGTAACTTATAAGGCTAAATTTAAATCAATTAAAGCAAAACGCTTATTTGTTACCGTAACGAGGTTTTTAAAACACCATGTGAGATGATTGACAATTTGGCAGCCATTTGAATTGAAATATACTGTAAAAAATATAAACAGAAATTAGTGAACGAGGCGTGACATATAACCGACACAAAAATATATATATACCTATAGATATCTTTTGATTTGAATTATTTGTTGATTATCTATTGAATTATTTTTCATTATGTTGTTATCCGGTCTAAATCTTACAATGAAAAATTATGTACACACAAAACACTTCAATAGAATTTCAGCGTAGTATAAAAATTTCATTTCTTTCCATATACTAATTTTCGTCCATAACGTGCTATTTTAAACGAATATTAAAATACTTGTATATTTTAAGTATTGTGGTTTTGTACGTTTATTTTTTTTTAATTATTTTTATTAGGTATTTGAAATATAGGGGTAATAAAGATATGAGTTATGTAAAACATTAACTTAATAGTCCTGCTTATTGTACTTACTTGTATCGCGTTAATACGACACTATTACATCACTTTCAACAAGGATCAACCGTCTATACTAATGGTTGTCGCTGAAATGGGCAATATATACAGTAGGGTATGGTCAATCTATGATCATGCCTTAACATTTGCATTAAAAGATGGACTCTAGCTAACAATCGTTATTTCTTAATTGCTTCAAAGTACGGCTGCTTGTTTTGTCAGAATGTCGAAAGCCTGTAATATACGGAACTAGCATAACGGGATCGTATGAGACCCGAACGTCCACGCGCACGAAGTCGCGAGCATAAGCTAGTAAATAATAAATCAGTGCTTGATTTCTTGAAATAGACAAATTACAATACATTACATTTAATAATATTTATTTATTTATTTCAAAGTTTTTAAAGTTATAGGTAGCAATCATGCTGTACGAATATAGCGAAAATACAATCTATCTTTTTAAATGTTTTGAAAGGAATAAGTAAGAATAATATTTAGATTTATGTTATGTATTATAATCTGCATACTAAAAAGATTTTTTTTGACATGTTTACCTTTAGCTAAAGTAACTAAACCGACGGAGTATAGAGAATTAATAATATTTTTCTATGAGCTTGATCTTATGAGCTGTGATAGCCCAGCGGTGAGGCCGTGCGACTCTTTCGAGGGGAACACGAGTTCACACCCGGGCAGGCACCAATGAGTTTTTCTATTAAAACTCACGTGTCTAATTGATAATTGCAATTTATCACACGCTTTTCGGTGAAGGAAAACATCATGAGGAAACCTGCATATTTCTAGAGAATTCTGGAGATATGTGAAACCTACCAATCCGCATCGGAGCAGCGTGGTAGGTCTTAGCTCCAACCCTTCTCTCCGGAAACGGAGAGAGGAGGCCTATGCCCAGCAGTGGGATTGTAACAGGCTGCTACTACCTTTAGCTAAAGTAACTAAACCGACGGAGTATAGAGAATTAATAATATTTTTCTATTATATTTCCCTTCTTTCTTCTTTTTCTATTTCTTTCTATTTCTATTATAAGTCCCATGGATAAAATATAGATAGAAAAAAAAATAGATAGTAATAATGGTCATACTAATTTTTGTATATTGTCATTAAGGTTTTCTTGATCTGCTTTTTTGTACTTAGAACGAATAATTTATTTCGATTAGATATCAATTGAGCTAAAACAAATTACATACTTGAGGTTACCTTTGACATTCTTCTAGAGTCATTTCTATAGTTTTGAAAGCATCATTATCTGATTTAGCTTTTGTAATTATATTTTCCTATGGACACTTAAGAATAAAGCAATTTAAAATACTATAAGATGGTCTTTTAAATATTTAATTTTATTTAAATATTGTCTATGAAATAGGATCATAAAATGTATGAACTAAAATAGGATCATAGAACAAAGGAGTATTTTATATCCTACACAATATATCTTTCTATATCATCACACAATGATAAGAAGAATTTATTGTAATGCAGGTTATACAGGCTGAGTTGGTATACATAACTCTAATTTGAAACTTTTTAGTTCATCATTTGTTGGCATGTCATTTTTACAAGGCGCTATTCTGTATTTGTTCATATTCAAGCGTCCAATTTTTAATAATGCCTGTAAAAAATATTAGCAATAAAAGTAGAGTCTAAAAACAATAATTAATGATATTTGTTAAAAAATACTAAAATAGTATAAGGAAACTGTAATTGTTATTGTGGGACTATTTACAATACAAGATGATTTTATATAATTGTATTGTATGAGTATTTGCTCAAATTTGATATTTTCTTTAACTAGTACTATTTAGGTTTATATATTTCAAAATATTCCGCCGTGTGGTAATCGGCTAAGTAGAATAGACCACCCTCATTTCTTACCGAGGTGTCGTAAAAGGCGACTAAGGTAAGTCGACCCACCGTGTGGTATCCGGCTGAGTAGAACTATACCATCCTCATTCCTTACCGAGGTGTCGTAAAAGGTGACTAAGGTAAGTTGACTCACCGTGTGGTATCCGGTAGAGTGGAATAGACCACCCTCTTTCTTACAGAGGGGTCGTAAAGTACGACTAAGGTAAGTTGACGCTGACGTCAACTTCGAAGTCGTATTTTACGACCGGCCGCCTGTCTGAACAGGCGGCCGGTCGTAAAATACGTAGCCAAATCATGTGACAACATGTTAACATGTTCTGCCGACCCCACTTAGAGTGGGATAAGGGCAGGAGGATGATGATGATATTTCAAAATATTATTTGAAACTTACCGATTTGGCGGGTAACGGTAATGCAGTTTTTACATAAACTTGTGGACAAACTAAAAGAATATTTAACGGCACTGACATCTTTAGGACATAAAATGGCGTTGAAGATGATAACATTTCTAAAAAAAGAATTTTAAACTTTCAATTTTTCTAACATGTGGATTTTTCTGACGTTTCAAATATGTGTATAAAGAGAACTACCAGCATAAATACGATCAAGGTAGTAATCTGAGCAGGAGAAAAGTGGTTTTGTTTCGGGGTATAAATCTACAGTTAACTCCCAGATTTTTAAAATTGGACCGTCTTGTTGCCCTTCAATATAAAATATAACCGCACCAACTGTATCTAGTGCGAAACCTGTTAATGATTCTTTAAATTCCTTGGTAGCGCAAAGGTTATCATTGATTTTTATTATTTCTTGCAAAATAGTATTCGTAGCTTGTAAGTTAGTTGAATAGCAAAATAATCTCAGATATCTTTGTCTTAAATGATGTAACCGGCATCCAATCAAACCAATTGATACCTCTAGAGTCATTTGAGCCTCTAAAATAACTGAAGGTTGTATAACAACATCTGGTTTCAGAGGTCTCCTTACAGCATTTACGTCATTACTGCAGCTATTTTCGCGGAATGTACTACTTAAAGAGACTCTCGGAGGATATACAGAATACTCTCCTTTTACTATTGCGTTACTTTCAGTAGCTAAATTTTTTGCATCAATTTTAGTTACAGCAATTAGCACTTCTTCTTCGCTACAATTATAAGCAATTGTAGCATTCAATGTTGGTAAAGAAAATCCAAAATTGCGATCACAATTGTCATTTCCAAACAATAGTGGATTACTATTTATTAATTTGGGTTGACGGACACCGAATAGCTGAAACAAAGTTTAATTGCAATAAGTTACTAGGAATAGCTAAAAAGTAGATAAATAAATACAATTTATATTTTGATTGTCTTAGCATGAATTACAGCTTGAGTACAGTCTTTACTCATGCACGATCACAAGGGGAAAAGTACGCAACGTGCTTTTCAAAGGAAAACATCGCTTTTGAATTAACGCATGTAACGTAAACGACTGAAGTCAATGAAGTTTCACTAGTCATAAAATTGCCCGAAGAAATACCTTAAATATATAAAAAAACGATTTTCAAGGAGTAACATTAAAAAATGTGCTGTTATTTGAATGAACGTATATTGATATATGACTAGGAGCCCAAAAAAAGATGGATGGTTTGTGTGAAGTATAAGTGCATATAAAAGGAGTAGCGCCAGAGTTGATTGAGAATGATTGTAAAAAAAATTGTAAAAAAAACTGTTCATTTTATACTATTATAACATATATATTAAAAGTAGGATAATGAGGATGTCATTTATTTGTTGGGGCTACTACTAATTTATAACTCGACTTTAAAATTAATTAACAAACGTGTATTTTTACCATATATAAGCAAATGAACTGTATAAATAGCTCATATAATACTAATTTAGTATGGCGATATAGAGGTCAACATGTTTTTCATAATAGTTTAAATTTTAAATCCAAACTTATTATAAGAAATGTTGTTTATAAAATCATCACAGGACGTTATTATTTAACCAGTTTTCAATAAAAAAAAATAAATTAAAATAAATGGTGGAAAAAGGTTACTAATCTAAAAGGTTATTAGTAAATTTTATGTGTATATTTAATGGTATTTAAATTATGTTAAGATTACTGAAGCGATTGAAATTTATAAAACTTAGCGAAACTGAAGTACCTGTAAAAATTAATAGACTTTTGACTATTCGTATGAGTAAGTTTAGCTAGTACAATTTCAAATATATATCTATAAAGAAATAACAGAAAGGATAATTAGCAGCTTTAGCAATGTATTAAATAAAATACCCAAAGGATAATTAGACACATCCGTTTCACAAGTTAACTGATTTCAACTCGAGACTCGTTGAATTTCTGTACTAAGTTAATCACCAATTAAGGATGCTGTTGGAATGCGCGGAGTTTATTAAATGATGCTTATTACTATTTTTTTGCCCTTGAAATTGAAATTTTTGAAATTGAATTTGTAATTGAAAGATAGTGATTAATAGTGTTTTTATAAAAAGATTATAAAAACACTATTAATTATTATATTTGGACTATTATTTTAAATGTAGATAACAAATTATTCTTGCTTAAATTTGTTCATGTTAGTTGTTTGTATTGTAGGTGATTGTAGCTACAAGTCAGATCCTAAGCGATATGCTGACACATAAGTATATACGGATCGACGAAATCTATCTTATTATATTTGACGAATGTCACCATGCAGTTGAAGATCATCCAATGCGAAATATCATGAAACATTTTGAGCATTACCCTAAACAGAAACAACCAAGGGTCTTAGGTATGAATTAGTATTATTATTATTATTGACTGGCCCGTTGACGCAGTAGGTAGTGACCCTGCCTCCAGCTCCGCGGGTCGCAGGTTCGATTCCCGCCGAGAGCCAACATTTTCTATAAAAAAATTGTTGCTTCTTCGAGCCTGGGAGTAATAATAATAATAATAATAAAATACTTTATTGCACAAATAAAACAGAAACAAAAACAAAATTACAAAGATCTTAAAAATTATGAAAAGTGCAATATGGAGTAAATATGCAATGGAGTATTTAAGTATGTATTTAAAATTATACATGGAGTATATCTACCAGTTGTCCGTCACCCATAACACAACTATAGTACCCGGCAATAAATAATGCACATCGAGGCTTAGAGAGAGAAAATCGGCTAGGTCTACTTCATAGAGCATTGTCTCTGTCGCTGACTGACGAACCCGTGTGAAACGTAACATACTAACTGAGTGACAGTGACAGCGCTCTACGAAACTGAACTGGCGGGTTGTTTCGTTCTAAACATCGATGTGCATTATTTAATGCCGGGTACTATACTAAGTTACTTACTTTGGGAACGGACGACCGTGTGTGTAAGTGTCCCATATATTATTATTATTATTATATTATAAATTGTTTTTTTGATAAATAGCACCACTTCCTCTTGTTATTCGATCATTTTAAATTCAACCTTGGTTTTAATGATAAATTAATAGTATTTTTTCGAGGTCTTATCACTTCATTTAAATTCAACTTAATTTGAACTTGAAATAACACATGATATATAATTAGTAACAACCAGTAATCATTTACATTTTTTATTGATACCTGTATTTTAAATGGGTTATCCAGGAATGTTGCAGTGATGTCTGAGGCATTTGAAAACTTTAGTGGTACAGTATGATGGTCATTGAAGTTTACAGATTTTGTAAGTTTAATAATATGTTTGGATGAATCGTGTTGTTCATCACCAACTTTCCATCGGGTGAAGATATGCGATATCCTATAATTAATGACAATGTTTTATATTATTTACGTTAATATAAGTAAAAATTATCGTTGTTTATTACATGTTGTTCATTAAGGATTGTAATACCATTACCTTGCCTTTGTTATTTCAGCGATAGGTATATCGTACAAATTTTGTACGTTGATGAATAGGACTGGGTAGTCATCTTCTGCTGGTAAGTTATTACTTGAAATTAGTACTATAATTTCAGTTTGTTCTGGCGGTCGCTCTCCAATGATTTCAAAAGGAATTATTCTTCCCGAACCTAACGATATTCAGCCATTGTAAACCATAAAATATAAATGTGAATATTTTTGTTTCAGGCGTAACATCACTTCAGTGCCTATACTCTTAGCAAAACATTTATTAAATAAAATCAATATTACAAATATATTACTAATATCGCAACTGCTTTGATTTTATTCTTAATTATTACAAAATAAAGTTATAAGAGACGGAGTGATTCACGACGAATGTAGTATTTAATTTTAAGTATAAATTGGGTTTCTTTAATAGTATTTTTCGGTTTAACTTTTTTATTACGGTAAATTGTAAGGTGTTGGAAAAACTATTTAGACGGATACAGTATTAATCCCTAACTAGTTTAATACATGATTGCTTCAAGCATTTCCGCCATTAACTTATTATCATACAAATTATAATATATGCTAATATATAATATGAAAATATATTCTGAGAGAAAATATTAGCACAGATAAGTTAGAAATAGACATATCTACCCAAAGCTGGGTCTGCTAGTATATCAATCAAACATATTTAAATAAAAAAAAGGTGGTCCAGATTCAACATTCGGTCATCAAGGCTACAACACAACATGTTAACGAACTACTTTTTGCACCATATAAATTATTCAGACCTTGTCTAAGCGCATTTTAAAGAAAATGTTAATGAGCCTTTATATAGAGAACCACTAAGTTTTTCTTTGGATCAAAAATGGTAATGCGTGGATATGGCTAAACTAGAGCGAGAAATTAATGCCTGCACTTTACTATCGGCAATGATCGTTGATCGTGTGATCGTGTATAATAGGCACGATTATCTTGCAAGTGTCCATATGATCATCCATCTATACCAGAGGCGCGCACGCCACTGATCTATACTTATCATAAAACAAAGTCCCAAAAAGCTGTCTGTCTGTATGTAATCGATTTTCTCAAAATCTACTGAACGGATTTTTGTACCGTTTCACCAAAAGATAGTATAATACTGCCGGATGGTTTAAGTAAATAGTACATATCGGTATTATGTAAATTGTGTTGAAGAGATCGAGCAGTTGTTAAAGACTTGTTTGCTGGGAGCTTTAGTAGCGTGTGCTGCGTAAAGCAGAAGAGTTACGTTAAAGTAACGTACTAGAGAATTGTAGATGTATCAAAATACTACCAAAAAGTCCGCCATAGCATGTCTTAATCTCTCACAGTTAACTCACAATAACTACTTTTATGTTCAAAATTTCGAAAATTCGGAAAGAGTTTTTTAAATTACTGAATTCCACGCGGGCGAAGCCGTTGTTGGCACAGCTAGCATTATTATAAGATACATACAATTATACGTATCAGGCGATTTCTTTTCGAATGCGTGTCAGAAAAACCGTCAATTCTCCGATTGTACAGCAATCATAGACGATGATTGGCGAGTATAGCTGAGATGCCCTCTACGCGATCGTGCTCGCGCTTAATCATTTGTAGTCGAACGATTATGAACAGGGGCCAATAATACCTACAGGTTTATAAACGACGCACATGGGTTCCGGTGGTGGCTTGACCACTGTTTGGCTACTGTGATAGCATGGTTGTCGTTTCCTGAATGTAAGGTGCGTTATGGTACATATTGGTCGAACCATCTTTTGAACCAAAGGTGAATTGTAATATACACGTTGCAAGAATAAAAACAACCTCCTGCTACTTGACTAGGAAAATAAGTATATTTTCCTAGTCAAGATAAAATAAAATGGAAAGAAAAAGCTCAGAAAAATATACATCGAGACTTATATAACAGTGTATTAACTACTATAGATTTCACTGTAAAACTAAGATCCTGCTGCGCTAAGGAATGTATAGACGAAAGTAATAGAAAGTTTATCAAAAAGTTATATAAGCGCTTCAGGAAGCTGCTGTTTCGAATAATCAATCAAGAGGGGCCAAGAGTGGTAGACGCCTGGCTGAGTGGCTAAGATTTGTCAAAAACACTGATTGGGAGGTTTGTAAGAAATTTTTCATATGGAAAATGCTATTCTGCGGTAAGGATTATCAAGATATGAAATCTAGGAAAAGGTAATTCAAAAATAAGTTAAAAAAAATTCATAGAAACAGATAATTTTGACAAATTTATTGAAAAAAAAAACAAGCGTCCCTCTTAGTGTTGATGGAAAAAAAGGGTTTGAAGCGTACAGGTTAAATGTTTAAAGAACACGTCAAAGTTCAGAAAATATTATCTCATATGCAGCAGGCATTATGAATGTCTAACGCCGAGAAAACATCATCGTTTAATGCTAAAGAGATTAAGATCCCCGGGATACGTTGCCTTAAATATGGAGCACGATTCCACCGTTTTAGTTTTTAAAAACAATAATTTGTGTTTAAATATCTATTAAAGAGCTTATATCAAACGTTTCTCACTACCTGCTAAAATTGTGTCTCCGGACAATATTATGGCATACTTTTCCTTTGGAACCTCGACTACTTTCTTTTTATCCTTTTCTTTTGGCAGTTTAGATTGACGCCTTTCCTTTGGTTTGATGAATTCTTCAGGTTCCGCTGGATGCGCCTCTTCCTCGCAGACCAGGCTATAACTTAGTATACGTTCTTGTACTTTGGATAATATTGCATCTTGGTGCCGTATATCTAAAACGTCGTTTATATAATTATTATCAAAATATTACTGAGTGTTACATAATAATATTTATAGATAATACGAACCCGATGTATTGGAAGGAGTATCAAAAATTCCGTCCAAATATGAGGATGGTATGTTGTCATCAATAAGATGCCGTAAAAGGTTCTGCATATTTTGTTCGATGGTTATCTCTTTTTCTAAAACAGGACCGAAATAACGACGTTCTCCAAATTGCAATGGTGGCAAATATGCTTCAAAGTTTTTGTCATTTTTTGCACTAAAAAGCATTAAAGTAGACTATTTATAACTAATGCGGTTTTATATAGTTCTAATACGTAGTAGTCGTGTTTTTAAATGATAGACGGTAGAAATTTCCATAGGTCATCCTAGATTCTCAAAAGTAAAAGGGATAAACGTGATTTTTCTTTTAATTATGCAGTATATTGTTCATAATGATTTCCGCCGTGTGGTATCCGGCTGAAAAGAATAGACCACCCTCATTTCGAGGTGTCGTAAAAGGTGATTAAGGTAAATTGACTTCAGGCAGGCGGTCGGTCGTCAAATTCACATAAATAACATGTTTAAAACATGTTGTGCCGACCCCACTTACAGTAGAATAAGGGTAGAAAAATAATGATTCTTTATAGTTATTTGATCAAAATAATATAAAATATACTTAGAGCTGAGACTCCCAAGACCCATTGTACATGTAACTGTCGCTACGTGATTTATAAATTCGAGCACCCTGACGGAAAAAGCGTGGCGAATTGAAAAAGCTAACCAGCGATGTTCTAAAAGTTGCCACGTTCTTACATAACCATACTGGTTCCCGCACCAAATCTGCAAAATTTATATTTACTTGAAACAATTCTTTTACATATTTAATCTTCATAACTCCATCACGTGAAACCACCAAATGTTAAATTTTTAAATAAATACTTCCGAGATAATTTTAAGGAAGTAACCATTTTTTAACCGTAATATAATCTCTCTCGGGAAATCAGTCACTTGGAATTTACATAAAATTTCGTCTTTTACCATAAATTATCGTTTTTTAAATATACTACACTTTAAGTTGCACTGTTGGTAATGTAAACAAACGTAAATTAAATGTGCTACAACATTTTGATTGCTTTGAACTAAATAAAATATTAAAATAGATTAAGGACTAGCTGACCTGGCGAACTTTGTACCACCTAACAGTTGATTCTTTTTTTTTAAATACTTATTAATAAAAGTGTTGTTTTTAGACCTTTTCAGGCATTTTTTTTTCTCACCGTAAGAATCATCCTCGTACTTTAAGGAATATTATAAAAAAAAGAATTAGCGCAATCAGTTCAGCTGCTCTCGAGATTTGCGCTTAACAACACATTCAGCGATTCATTTTCATATTATAGATGACTATTTCAGTAAAAAATAGTTTTAGGAAATGACAATAATAATTTAATCTATATCATCTTTTGAATTTTTTGACAATTAAATAATGAGTACGTAGTTAATACTTATGATGCATAATATGTATGGTTATAAATAATTGTCGTTTGGAATTTTAATTTCAAGCATTTTACGATGATCAATGAGTGGAATATTTTATGATAATACCTTTGCGACGTGAGGCCATATAAGAATATCTAAATCAAAAGACTGTCCAGGATAGAGTTGATATTGAAGCTTCATTCCTTGTTGATAAGGTCCGAGATCAAGCCATCCCTCATTGCAGTCATGCCAAACATCTATTCCGAGAATTTCGACGGCAAATGTTAACGTAAAAGTGCTTTTGCAAAAGTGTCTTGAGTCCACCAAGTTTTTATTTGGAGTTGCTTTATTCATATTATTTTTTCTCACTGAAAATACAATAAGTAATAGAACAAATAAGTTTGTTTTAATATGAAAACGAATTAATTTCCTTTTTTAATGTTTATATTCATTAGTATCTAATAATATTAGTGGTAATTAATGTACATGTAAGGATAGTATAAAGTGAATAATGCAATTGACAAGCTCTCTTACTTGCTGTGTCAAGTGTTATCTAATTGTCAAGTGAAAAAACTTTTTTATTCATAAATATGAAGTCGTCTTTTACTTACTCAGGGCGGGACTATTGTTACATGGAGATGTTTATCAAGATAAAAATTAGCCTATATCACTCATTATAAACATACCATAATTACAGTAATGTCTATGCCATTATTCCGTTGTTCTGAATAAAAAAGTCAACCAAATACATATCATCATCATTCTCCTGCCCTTATCCCACTCAAACACAACGGTTGGCACAACAGGTTTTAAATATGTTGTCAGATGATTTGGCTACGTATTTTACGACCGGCCGCTTGCTTGACGTCAACCTACCTTAGTCGTTTTTTACGACAGCTCGGTAAGAAATGAGGGTGGTCCATTCTATGCAGCCGGATACCACACGACACATACCTCTTACCTGTCGCCTCTTACGACACCTCGGTAAGAACGGAATGAGGTCTATTCTATTCTGCCGGATACCACACGGCGTGTCAATCAAATACATAATCGTATTTAATTTTTTTATGAATTTTATCAATTATCTAATATATGAAAATAAATATTTGTTTGTATGCCCCTTATAGACTCCGAAGGGCTGCCTTATAAACTCCGAAGGGCCGGACCGATTTTAATGACATATTCAGATAATCTTTAGATTGACCCAACGGATTTTCCTGTAAAGTTTGGTGGCGATCGGAGCATTTTTTTAACTGTTGAGTTCTATTTCAAGCGGAATTCGAAACCATACTGAGCCACAGCAAGGTGTGGTCGAACAGCTAGTAATTTATATTGATTACTAGTTTGTTTGTCGGTTTGGTTTACGTTGGTATATAAAAATCTGTGTATTTTTAATTTCATCTTTATTATCTAATTATTTTTATTAATTATCAAAGGTAATATACAAGTTATAAGTACATATACAATTATTACATTACAACCTTATATAATTTAACTGTTATATGCCTATGATGTGTATATTAAAACTATATTTTGGTATCAATTCTTAAAAAATGAAGTTTCTTTACTGGTTCAGATACCACAGTATCTTCAAAAATTGTACGGTATCAACATGATTCCGATAGCCTGTATACTAAACTCGTACATAACGACTTTCATCCAGGGAGGGGAAGTCATTCATGATCATTTCCTTCTATTTACTGGAACAAATGTGTAATATTGCAGAATTGAGTTTAAATCTTAATTAGCACACATTTAAAGAATTCCTATAACACAATGTAATAAATTCATATAAAACATTATGAACAGTATGGGCCCTTATAAATTCGTTACGACCGTCCATCTGACACTTATACCTCCTACAACATATCATCAATCACGCTGATATTTCGCCAGCAGAGGTCCAAAATAAACGTGACGTCACGTATCGCAATATATTTGCACACACGTCTTTTGTGTCTTTCTGGAAATAAGTAATAGCTGACATATCATAGTAATATGCTGTCGTATTGTGTTCTTTATGGTATATATGATGAATGTAAGCATTGAGAAAAAACATTTCAAAAATAACCTTTATAAATGGAAAACCACTTATTATAGCTGCAGTTTTTTAAAAGTTCAGTGAACAATAACGAGTCGTTTAGATATTGTTTCATATCAGTATAACACAGTATAGTCTAAATTAAATAACCAACAAAAAATCTAGAACCAAAAGGTATGCTGTAAATTACGGCTTAAAACTTTTAATTTATGCTTTAAGTTTTGGGGCAATGGTAGTTATTAGGCTGCCTTATTACATCTAAACAACATTTGTTTAAGAAAATTATAATCTCGATATAGAAGCCCCTTCTAAAATTGTAAACCCGCGCCACTACAGTAGTTGGGTACTTAACTGTAATGTGCACTTTGATAACGTTTATTACATCGTTATTACAGTGAGTCAGATGCGATTACTCGCTACACTGCCCAGAGGTTCTTGGTCTGATGTTAGGTTGGGTCAAATAAAATTTTCAAAATTATTACCGTTGGTCAGTTTTTCGAATTGATAATGAGCTAACATTAACAGGAGAAGGAGCTGAGTCGGAGTGCAAACGTAACAAACATTTTCGCATTTACTTTTTTGTATAACTTACATTAATTTTACATTTTAAAAGTGCAGTTAAATTTATTCAGTAAATAAAAACCACAATAAATTAAAACTTTTTTTAAATAACTCTTTCGATGTAAAACAACGTGATATATATAATTTTCTTCAAATTACAAATGTGACTTTACAAAGATAGGTTGATAATAGATGGCATTTCCTAATGTCATGCTATTCCTGTTAAATTATCAGGATTTCTAGAACCTACGAGTATATCATAATTTACCCTGATGTTGGTAAAGAGAAGTATTTTATATAAAAAGTAAAGATTATACTATAAAGTTATTAAACGAATATTTAGAATTCTTGTACAAATTTTTATACCATGTTTTTTATTTAATCAGAAGACCTAATGGAGTCTCACATTAACAAATAAACTGAAAGATGCTGCTGTTCACTTAGGTTTTACAAATTTATTATGGTTTTGTTCTAATTTTTCGAATGCAAATTAATATCTTTGTTAAATAACAGTAATGTCATGAAGGAAATCAAATTTAATATCGACTTTAGAGTAGCGTAATAAATGCAATAGAACTGCTATTTAACCCCCCGTATCGATCTGATTTTTGTGATGGAGATATTTGCAGGTTTGGATAGGGATAGAAGCTACTGATTATCACAGGACTACGGTCCGCGCGGACGAACTCGCGGGTAAAAGCTAGTTTATGTTATAAATATATCCTTTTATACCCATTCCAATTTACATACAGTACATTGCGGTAATTGCAAAGCTATTATAGACGGATACAGTATTCTTATGAACTTAAAATGCGTTGGTTACTTTAAGCATTTTATGTATAATGTTATCACTTACACAATACAATCGAAATATATACCGTAGGTGTTTTCACAAAATGAAAGCTAACTCACACGAAAATTAATCAATGCCGGTTCTCACTCAGGGGATAGCATTTCGTTACCGTTGCTAAGTCGGGGTGGTTCGGCTAATATTTGATTATGTATACATAATTGTTAATGCTGGTGTAGTGCGGCATGACGTTTGGAATGTAAAATCCTATTCCGTTTCGTGATCAGTTGGCTCTTCGTAGTTGCACATTAAGCCCGTTTGCCCATAAATTAGGTCGGTTTCAGTGTCCGGCACGTAATGCTACTCATTTGTAAGCTGCGAATGTGATTTCTGATTCACGTAATCGCCATATTCGCTGCCTAATTGATAGTTTTACCGCATTTTCACAGAATTATATTATTCGGCATGAAATTTAGAATAAGATACGATGAAAAAATAGATGATGATGATGATTTAAATTTATATTATCTTACGACATTCTCTTTAAAATGTTACTATTAATACTGTTTACTAAGTATACTTTTTCATTTTAATAAATCAAAGCCTATTATTCACAACTTTCGCACTTACCCTACAAACAGTACAGTTATAGAATAAAGATCATATAAAATTAAAACCTATGCAGAGAAATGTGACAATGCGGTTTTCAGTGGCGACCGTAAACTATACTCATTCTAATTCGCCATGAGCTGTGATAGCGTAGCGGTGAGACCGTGCGACTCTTTCGAGGGGAACATGAGTTCAAACCCGGGCCGACACCAATGAGTTTCTTCTATTAAAGCTCATGTGTCTAATTGGTAATTGCAATTTATCACATGCTTTTCGGTGAAGGAAAACATCGTGAGGAAACCTGCATATCTCTAGAGAATTCTGGAGATATGTGTAACCTACCAATCCGCAATGGATACTTCGCGGAGATCCATAATACAAAAGTAATAATAACAATATTTTGCTATAATCCGCGATACAGTAAATACAAAATATATATAGTGTTAAATGTATAGTGAACTATCCGTATTTTCATACCCGATACGTGCAGGATTCGTAAAAACACATGCACAAACCTCCACCACTTCCACCACAATACACAAGCACTACACACGTTCACTATCACAAACTCAACAATCATTTCGCCCCGCAACCGAAACATCATCAGGAGATAAACGCAACGCAACGACAAAATCGCAAAGCTTTGCGATTTTGTCGTGGAGTTGTGTGTTTTTACGAATCCTGCACGTATCGGGTATGAAAATACGGATAGTCCACTATACATTTAACACTATATATATTTTCTATTTACTGTATCGCGGATTATAGTAAAATAATTTTATTATTATTTTTGTATGATCTATCATATTTTGTCGGGTCATATACTTAAAGGAAAGTAAATAAATGCGCAGATGCAATGATTACACACTAAAAAGATCTAAATAAAAACAACAATACTTTTTATAAATATAAAACTGAAAAACTCTTCACTAAAGTTCAAACTCCGGGCATTTGAGTTTTCTATAAAATCATAAGCCAAATTAAAACTCAAAATTTATCATGCGCTTTAAGATGAAGGCATTTTCGTGAAAATGCATATCATAATGCCTCTTAACATCTTACATATGTGCTGATCAGCATTTGAGCAGCGTTGTGGATGCAACTCTCACATGCTTTTTTCTAACAGAGACTTTCAGTGTTAACTTAGCGCACGCAAGGAAAGCTTTAAGGGCTTCCTCTATTAAAGAGAAAGATTATGACTGAGAGCTACTACGCTGAACCATCGCTAATCATATAAGCTATAAAAATATCATAGAAATTCTTTACAAATATGTTTCGTTAAGATATTTTCCTTCCGGATAATGAAATGACAATATCAGACAGTTTTTTTAAACTTGTGTACTTAATTGTAAATATTTATTCACATTTTTATTCTTACTTTATTTTAAATTTTTGCACACTTGAAAAGAGTTAGAGGGAAATTTTTTACCCCTACGTTGGTTTGTTGAAAAGCAATTTGTGAAAGTAGTTATGCGTGTCAGTCTCCAGAGGCGCAGTTGCGGCCATGAGACAAATTTATGGAAGTGCACGTCAAAAATGCATGTGTGTTTATAGTTGACTGGAACCTTTTTGTAATGAAATTGGTTGTATTTTCAAAGGAAGCCGACGTTTCGCTATTTTCTGCTCTCTCTACGAGAGTAAATATAAATATAATCTCGCTTTGCATATTGACGTCATCTTGATGGTTTGCATTTTTATAGAGATATATATGATAATATATAATGGTGCCGTGTCGTATCCGGCTGCATAGAATAGACCATCGTCATTTGTTACTGAGGTGTCGTTAAAGGTGACTAAGGTAAGTTGACGTCAGGCAGGCGGCCGGTCGTAAAATACGTAGCCAAATCATGTGATATGTTCTAACATGTTGTGCCGACCCCACTTAGAGTGGGATAACGGCAGGAGAATGATGATGCATTTTAATATTTTAGGTTATGCGAATAAAGTCACGGTTGCAGAGCGTGGTAAAGGTATTATGTTCTCAATTTATAATTTAGGCTCTCATCAGATCAGATGTAAATTGGATATCGAGAATAACTTAGTGGAACCTGGAATTTTAGAATTCTATTTACACTGCAGAAATTATTTAATGACATTTTGTATGAGTTACACGTTTAAGAAAACTGAGTTTCAAAAAAAAAAATTTAATTCGGTCTCACGACACTTTGTAAGATTTAATTTATTAAAAAAAGCATAAAAAGTTATCCAATATTATTTTTATGAAACGAAATTGTGGAAAATTATAATTAACATAAGAAGATTATAAGACACGTTTTCTTCTAAAATCTTTGCAAAATTAACTTCACAATTTATAATTGTACGTTACCTAAAATGAGATTTTAAAAACTACATAATATGTTTTGAAGATTGAATAAAATTTGTGAAGATGTGATGAACGTTGAAATATCGACTTTGGTTTATAAATATGCCAGCTTCACTTACTAAAGTTTATTTTCAACGTTTGAGCGGCGGTTGAAGTTCTAACTTAGCTTCGATATCTTGGTAGTCTTAGTGACTTCATAAACTTTTCTTAACATATACCCAGTTAAATTGACGTATGTAAAACGTCAATAGAGACAATATACTTACTTCGGTTGACTAATATTAACTATTTTATGTTTGACTAAGAATAAAGACAAACATCGATCATCATTCTCCTGCCCTTATCCCACTCTCTAAGTGGGGTCGGCACAACATGTTACAAACATGTTGTCACATGATTTGGCTACGTATTTTACGACCGGCCGCCTGCCTGACGTGAACTTACCTTAGTCGCTCTTACGACACCTCGGTAAGAAAGGAGGGTGGTCTATTCTATGCACCCGGATACCACACGGCACATACCTTAGTCGCCTCTTACGACACCTCGGTAAGAAAGGAGGGTGGTCTATTCTATGCACCCGGATACCACACGGCACATACCTTAGTCGCCTCTTACGACACCTCGGTAAGAAAGGAGGGTGGTCTATTCTATTCTGCCGGATACCACATGGCTAAAAGACAAACATCGATATCACTCAAAATATTCTATAGAGTAACTTTCATCCTGAAAGTGGATGGAATTTTTATTTTGCTTACTTCCATAGCATTATGTCTTATGGAATATTGCTGTGGGGTAAATGCGCGGATAGTGAAAAAATTTTCGTATTACAAAAAAGAGCCATACGTGGCATCTACAATTTAAGTCCGCGTGATTCCCTGCGAGAGAAGTTTAAGGAAATAGGTATTCTTACATTTGCTTCACAATATATTTTAAACAATGTAATTTTTGTACATAAAAATATAAATAATTATAAAACGATAGGTAATGTATATAATAGACAAAGTAGGAACCGACATAAGCTTGCGACTCCTGCTTTGCGCCTAGCAAAAGTACGTAAATCGTTTGTGGGTATGGGTATAAGATTCTATAATAAAATTCCGAAATCAATTTTGGCCATGCCATCACAGCAGTTTAAAACCACCGTTAAAAAGAGGCTGATACAGAAAGCCTACTATACTGTTGAAGATTACTTAGATGATAAGGATGTGGGGATATAGGTGCACCTCTACCCTGTACAAGACAGTAAAAAATAAATGTAATTAGTTCTAAGATTTATATTTTAAAAAGAGCAACCGCCGAGTTTCTTGCTGGTTCTTCTCGGTAGAAACAGCTTTCCGAACCAGCAGTAAAGTTGACGATTCAAAAGCACTTGTTTACAAGTTTACTTGAATAAAGAATATTTTGAATTTTGAATTTTGAATTTTACTTCCTTAATCCAAATACACCATGCCATTCCTATAAATTTATAGTTATATAATTTATATTGAGTAATTGCTAAAATAAATCACTAGAATACTTACAAATCCTCAAAACTACCACACACTTTTTGTCGTTTTTTAATTTAGCAAAAAAATATTCCCTATATATTACAGATATTTATATACACTATCTATACATATTATAAAACAAAGTGCCCAAAAGCTGTTTTTCTGTTTGTGATCGATTTTTCAAAATCTATTGAACAGGTTTTTGTGAAGTTTTTACTCAAAGATTTTATCTAGCAAACAGTTTTTACTTAAAGTGCAATTCTTGCGGAAGGTTTAAGTTAATAGTTAATTCTCCGGAATGTCTAAATCGATTTCTTTGGGATTTCCCGTAATCTTCTACGGAAGTCTACTAGAGATTGTATGTAGTAGGTTGTGGAGCGTGTATAGTTTAGTTATTTTATTTCTAGTCTTATTTTAGTTAAGTAAGAAACTGAGTAGTACTCTTTAGTACTTTTCTGTAGGTGGTGTAATAAATCTCCTGTGAAAATTTTTTAATTACTGCAAAATATATGCTATTGATTTTTTGTTTGTGGTTTCAGTTACTACCCTGTGTATGTAATAAACTAATTTACTCCGCTATACTGAAGAGAATCACGAGAATGCGAGTTGTAAATTAACGCTTTTGTAGTTTTTAATTTTTAAACACGATAGTGAGTTTTCCATGAGTTTTCGTTTTGCTCTTTATTTGAATCAGAAAATATTTCTACATGTGCTTTGAGTTATGCCTCATTACTAGTTTTTTTATTATATTTAGTACTTGTAAAGTTTATTTTCCATCATCATTCTTCTGCCCACTCTAAGTGGGGTAGGCTCAACATTTTTTAAACATGTTGTTACATGTTTTGGGTAGTTATTTTACGAAAGCTTATTTTTATAATTATATATTCGTTAAAAATTATATTATTAGTAGCTAAAGTACTTTTGGCATACTCTAGCTTTTTATTATATAAAGGCAGTTGCTAAATACAAATAATTACAGAAACCGTATTTATATATCCACTATTTGCAAATAGTAGTAACTTATATATAAAAGAACCGTTCAAAAATAGTCTTTTTTAAGGAACCACGAACCAGGAATACTATATTCAAGAAATACTATGTTGATCTGAATTATAGCGTCAACTTTAGATATGAGTTTTGTTTGTTTAAGTTTTTCTACTTACATGTTACTGTATTTAAAAACAGAAAACTTTTACCCAGATACCAAAAACAGATCTTGTTGCTTTACTCTATGTTTCTTTCAAAAGTCTTTGCCAACTAAATTATAATGGCTTAGTTATTTAGTCGAAGTTGAGACTGTTATTCCAGACAAGTTAATGTAGATAAAATAAATTTTCTGGGTCTTAATTATTGAAGCAAAATGAAAATAACTGTTGGCTTGATGACTTTTGAATAAATTTTCTAGAACGTTGGATGTACCAAGTTTAATTTCCTTTTTATTGGGTCAATTAAGAATCAAATGATTTTAAAATAGAAGCTGATGTTTCGGTGACGAGATAGTCGTATTCAGCTCAATGGTATCTCTTTCGTCAGAGATTCACTGGGAAGTTAGAAGGTACAGGGCTCGCATCTTTGATCTCGCGTGAACTGAATATACAGATCGTAGTGCTCTTAAAACTTTGGTAACTTAATGTTTTGTACTTTATCCGTCAAGAAGCCTTCCCTAAGAAAGTTGTTTTTATATAAAAGGATAGAGCAATAGCTATAGGTCAAAACTATAGGTTATAGTTTTGACCTAAGCTATAGGTTACAAAATAGATATTTTGTAAGTCTATTTATTGTATTTTGACACTGTATATTCAAATTCAAATTCATAATTTTCTTTATTCAAGTAAACTTGTAAACAAGTGCTTTTGAATCGTCAATTTTACTGCTAGTTCGAAAAGCTGTTCCTACTGAGAAGAGCCGGCAAGAAACTCGGCGATTGCTCTTTTTAAAATATAAATCTTATAACTAGTTTCATTTAGTAATAACTGTTTTGTACAATGTAGAAGTGCAGCTATATCCACACATCCTTATCATCTAAGTAATCATCAACAGTATAGTAAGCTTTCTGTATCAGCATCTTTTTAACAGTGTTTTTAAACTGCTGTAATGGCAAGGCTAAAATTAATTCGGAATTTTATTATAGAATCATATACTCAAACCCATAAACGATTTACGTACTTTTGCTAGGCGCAAAGCAGGAACCGCAAGCTTCTGTCGGTTCCTGCTTTGTCTATTATATACATCACCTATCGTACACATCACCTATATGAAATTATTATATGTTAGTGAATTGAAATTATGGAAATGTTTATGGATTTTATTTCAAAATTAAAGTAATTAAACAGCAATGTGCTTGAATTTAATAAATGTTTAGTAATATACTCTTTTATACGAAAAAATTTCAGTACTATATGACATATTCAATGTTTATGCGCTGAGGTTATTTATAAATATTTATTTTTCTTCCTCCTTTCTAAAAACAAAGGAATATAAAAGAAAAAGATGGGACAAAATGTCTTCGTAATTTCGGTTAACTTGTTCAACTACGTTTGATTACCTAAGTAGCCTGGATTTTATTCATGCAAATGAAGATATTGTTTAGTTAATTTGGAACGTATTGTCAAAGCCAGAGCTAATTTTGCAAATCTACTTACTCCCTTTCTCCTTAATTCGGTAACTCAATCATTTGTTTGAGACGAGATAGGTGAAGGATTTATTGCGAGTCTTAAATTTACTCATTATTTTATCTACTGAAGCATTTGATGGAAATTGCTTTTTTTTATTAAGTAAAAGATCAATTTTTCTGTAATGAAAATATAAAGTTTCAATATAACAAATTTAAATCTGATTAAGTTTTATAATCCTATTATAATTGTTAGATATTGTCAGATATCATACGGTGACTCGGTATAACGTGTATAATTGTTAGACATAATTATAATAATCAGATATAAATTATATATTATAAATAAATACATTAATATGCATAGAATAATAATGAGGAAGTATTTTGTCTACAATATTATGTTATCTGTCATTTGGTGGGTAGAGGAATAAAACCGAATGAATGAGGGTAAAATATTGTGACCCGAGTCTTGTTCGCGAGCGACATTCAACAGTTTAGTCAGTCCAATTCCACCTCTCAAGGTGTCCATACGTTTTAAAGTGCTGTGACGTCTTAATGTTGATTTGGTTACCGATATTGAGTATTTCGTGTTGTTAGAATCTAACGTCAAATAATTAATATTCGCGATAAGAGCAACCATTGAGTTTCTTGCCAGTTCTTCTCAGTGGATGACAGCGTTCCGAACTGGTGGTAGAATCGTCCTGGCTTAATGATTCCGAATTATTATTAAATTAACCTGTCAATACTTGTTTAGCGTGTCCAATATGTTATAGTTGTACGGTTATCTCTTGTTGACGTATTATTTGGTAACATTTTCTATGAGAGAACGTTAGAATTATGAGTCGAATCCCGGCCGTAGCTTACATAATCCTATTGACTTTAATTTTAAATAGATAATAAATCTAAATATATATATTTTTATACATTTTAACTTAATTTAAATGGACTTGCCAAACTTAAGAAGGTAATATTTATTAGTATACCTTGATTACTGCCTTAGAGATTCTTCATCTTCTTCCCTTGCAACTATCAATAAAAAAAAACCCGATTTATTATGATTAAAAACTAATTATTAAAAATCAGTCATGATAATAAAATAATCGATTAAAATAAAAAATTATTATTTATTCACGTCCCTTGTGGTTGTTAGTTTAGTTTTAATCTTGCACTGAATATGGTAATGCTTACCAGAGATTAGTACTTTTAACTAGTATATCCAGAACGCTGGTTCCTTGGGAACGGGGACGGGCCCTAATGTGGGACGCAACATGCGTTGATACGTTAGCCTCGTCCCATATCAGGGAAACGGCGTCCAGACCTGGAGCTGCGGCGGAAATGGCCGAATCCGGCAAGCGGCGAAAGTATGCATCTCTCGTTGAGAGTTATATATTTGTGCCGTTTGCAGTTAAGACCCTAGGGCCATGGAGCCAAAGATCAAAAAAAATTTTATCCGTTTTAACACCTCGGTTGATCGCCTCTTCGGGTGACAAGAGGGCTGGCTCCTTTTTCGCACAAAGAATCAGCTTAGCGATTCAACGCGGAAACGCTGCCAGCATTCTTGGGACCATTCCACGTGGGCATGATTTGTATAGTAGTAGCGTGTAAGTAATTTAAGATAGATATAACTTGTATATATTTGTTATAAATAAAATAAAAAAAAAACAACAATAAAATAAAATAAAAACAGCTTTATTCATCTAGTTTATTTTCACTGTTGTTTGTCAGAGGGCCAAAACGAAACAAAAAGGAATAGGAACAAAGAAAATTCGCTACAATTGGGATCGTCCATTTCAACTTCGTTTGGCCACTTAGTTTGATTTTAATTTGTTGATATAAATCAGGACATTTACTTAATTGGATATGTTATATCTAACGTAATTATCGCTTAGTGGCGAGCTAGGGATTAACAAAAGGAGAGTTTTTTTTCAGTATAAGAATAATAAGAACGTTAACAATTTTCGACCGAATGTTATGACTATGTCAGTATCAAAATCATTGTATTGTATTGTAGTTGGTAGTAGTTGTAGTAGTTTAATTAAATAAAACTATAGGTAAAAGGAGCTTAAGCTGAACACAGGCCTCTTCTCTCATTGGAGTGAGGGATTCAGATCAATTGAGCAGCGAGACAATCCGATGCGTCTTAGCAGGTTACACTTTGTCCAAGCTTTATCCAGGCGTAAGGTAGATGTCCTCAGAAGCAGTAGTTTTTTGTCACTAATATGCCATGATAATGTATCAAATTAAAAAATCAAAATAAAAAGCATTCTATTCGGTAAAACATTCTGTATAAATATCACTTTATAACTGCAATTTGTTAATGTTATAAAAGTTATAAATGCAAGGACATCATTAATTCAAAGTAAAATGTATACATATATTTAGGCTTATTTTTCTATGTGATTCGTCAAACCGTTATCCTACTTTATGCCAAGTGTTGGAACAGTCTACGTGAGCGGCTCGACGCGAACGCGATTGCGAAACAATGTGAATTTAAGGCGCTGAACAGAGCTGGCGTAAATTCAGATTTCGGCATATAAGCCACGCCCACAATGTCTGTGATGGCGTAGCGACACATTTAATTTTTTAACACCCATTGTAGGTGTACACTATTTTATCCAAACTTTTTTGTACAATTTATTTAAAAAACTTATGTCTAATTAATCTTATAAAACTAAGTATGCTGAAACTTTAACTAAACACCTAAAAAAAGACATATTATCAACAAGGAATCGTCACAAAAGGCGGCAGCTAGCGACACACGTCCGTATAGCAGCGCGCCTCAGCGATCACTGTCTATATTCGTAGATGTAAAAGAGAAGCGAGACGATGACTCGTTTTAGTTTTGCTATTTTCTAAAAAATATTTAATTTGAATAAAATATCTTAATTAATTCAAAATTAATAATCTTACATTCTCTTTATATTATAATGATTTATTAGTCTTATTAATTTTATCAATTTTTGTTGATAAATATTAGAGATATTTACGATCAAAGTAAAAATCAGAGGTCTATTTACCAATTTTTTTTATCGAAAAAAAGTATCGTAATCATGTTTTGAAATCTTACATTCTCTCTGAGATATGATGTATATTAACATATATTTTTCTTTTAATCGTCATCCCTATAGCTTTTGTTAAAAACGTGTTTAAAGTCAGCCTATTTGGCTCTGTTCAGCGCCTTAATGCGGAGTGGTATGACGCGGTGGCTATGTCCCACGTGCGCGTGAATCGTTCTGTACCATCGCCGCCCTGCATCCTCCGCCATACACTTGTTATTAAACATTTTCATTAAAATTTTGGCAGCGTTGCGTCTGAATCTCGCGAAAGTTAAAGCTAACTGATAGTGTTCGCCTCAATTTCCGCCGCACCGCATCGCACCTTACTTGCGTTTGTTCGAGTATTTTTTCGGCGCCGATCCGTGCCGCTTCGCATTCGCATCTAGATCCCTCACGTAGGACGATTTGAAATTGACTACATGAAATTTTACAAGATTTAAAACAGGCTATTTAATACGAAACTAAGATAAGATTTATCCGCTTTTATAGAAAATATATTATTCAGTCTCTTTTTATTTGTTTGAATTTTATATCGCTCTTGGAAGATTTACTTTATATAACAAGTGAACAAAATATAATTGCTTATTTATCAGTTTCCATTTACTACGTTGATAATGTTCGGAAGAATAACGAGCGCGCAATGTTAAACATTTGCAAACTAAAATTAAATTTCGTGTGCGATTCAAATATAAGCTGGTACAAATGATAATATTACATTGCTGTTATGATTACAATCCTGTTTATATGGCTACAAATAACAACACTACATAAACAATGAGGAAAACAATTATTTTATCTCTTATTATTAAAGAAATATAGAGAACAATATTTATGTTTTTTATGTTTACTTACATAATATATTGGTATTTTTGACCACCATTGGTGTTATGAATTTGTGAACTGTTAAAATTGTAGGGGAACAGGCCAGGGATTTAAATTATACACAGATTCTAATGAGTAACGTATATTCAATTTACACTTGAAGGCAATATGTCCGATTACTATGACGTCTTGAACAAAGTAAACAAGAAGAGAAACTAAACATGGCGCACGATACTTTTATACACTTCATTTAGTGTGGCCATTTTAAAAAGATAAATTGCATTAATTTTTGTTGCAAATAAAGGCATAAATGCCAATATTGTCACGCTTGCTCAATTATTTTACTGGGTATAGTTATAAACCTGTTAACTATAAAAAGAAGTTGTTTTGTAATTTATGATTTTTTCAGGAATACCGTATCCCGGTAGCTCTAAGTGACAATAGATGTAACAAAACAGGACGTGGCTAGAAGATGTGTTGCAAGTTTGTGAATGTGTGTGTGTATTATGATTATCATACCCTACCTGGTAGGAACGTAAGTAGTAGCAATGAGATATTTTACCTTCTTGCATGCCACTGGAATATTTTATTATCATCATTTCATAATAGAGTTAAATTTAGATACTTGATAATATTATTTGCGATTCCTATTAAGGTTTTTTCTCTAAAAATAGTAAAAAAGGGACAGATTCTCTTTATACAAATAAAACTTGCGAAGGTACCATATTATATTTACTTTCTTATTTCTCGATTCTCGACTTAATTTGAATATTTCTCATATTTTATTTCTACGATATTTTTAACATTGGAATCACGTAAATTTTAGAAATAGGTTCTAAAATAACTTAAAGTTCGGAATTGTGTTTGAAAGCTTTCTGAAAGTAAAAGTGATTTTATTTATTCATACTGTATAGTATACTTGGAGACCTAAGAATAATTATTTGTATAAAGAATTTAATTGTATTTGTAATTTTTAAATTGCATTTAATTTTAAATTAACGTTATTTTATATATCAATATTAGTTTATTTTGTCTGGTTTATATGCTTAAATTGACTCAAATTTCATCACTATTAGTCCAGTGGATTACCCGTGAAAGCGGAACAGACAAAATTACTCATCTATGATATTAGTAGTAAAGAGTACATATTTCATTATATGTAATATTAAACAGAGAATCAAATATTAAAAAAGTATAGCCCATGACCTAATGTTATTATTCAATAGCTACTGGAAAAACAAAGTTCACAGAACCCACGTACGGCCTATTTGTTACTACCCTGTCTTGCAAATAACCGGTCCATTACGTGAGAACACAAACAGATTTCTATTTGAAGTGGGTCTTAATGGATTTATAGTTTCTTTTGAAAATGCATGAATACATTTTATCGTAAGAACGATAACAGCTTTGCATGTTCGAACACTTTCGTTTTATTACTTAATTCATGTTTTTAATTCAGTGAAATAATAAAACTTTACTTAACCTCTTAAGTGGCTATGACGGATATATACGTCATCAACAAATGTATTACAAAACGCCTAAGAATAAAAATATAAAAAATATATTAAAAAAATATCATAAATATTACTTTTGTTAACATATGTCAAAAACGCACAAGATATGTCTATCTTAAATTACTTATACGCTAGTACTATACAAATCATGCCCACCTGGAATGGTCCCAAGAATAGTGGCAGCGTTTGCTTTGAACCGCCAAGCTGATTCTTTGTGCGAAAAAGGAGCTAGCACTTGTCACCCGAAGATATTAAATAACAATTAATTAACATTGTATATTAATAAATATAATCTAAAAATATACTATATTTTTATAACACTATGCCTAAGACGCAAAGTATAGTATAACTATAGTATATACGCTAGAACGCTATACACTATACAAAAACTCGCCACTGAGAAGCGCATCTCGTTAAAAGGAAAAAACCACTTAAGAGGTTAAGGAGGATTGTGGAATTTATAATCAAAGTCAAATATCATGTTGACAAAATCTTACAAATGTTAAGGACGCAGTGAACTGTTCCCTTTGTCACCAACGTAAAAATATATGTAACAGCAAAGAAGATTTAAAAAAGCGGACTTTTAATATCACAGCTGGGGCTAAGGCAGGTCTCCAACGCAGGTCTTGGTGGATGTATCCAATAGCGGAAGCTGTCGACCCTGACCTGTAGCGAGTTTGGCCACAGGGTCGGCGTTCCTCGCCAGTGGAACAAGAAAAAAGTCCAGAGAGATATGAAAAAAAGGCAGGTCTCCAAACGTATTATCTTTGGAGAGAAGGATTGGTGGTATAGGCGAGTGGGAGGATGTGAATAATCTATACTTATTATAATACAAAGTTCCTAAAAGCTGTCAGTCTGTATGTAATCGGTTGTCTCAAAATCTACAGAACAGATTTTTGAACAGTTTTTACTAAACGATAGTGTAATTCTTTCGGAAGGTTTAGGTTAGTTAGTACATTACTGTTTTATTTAAATTGTGTCCAAAAGTTCGCGCGGTTGTAAAAAAGCTCGCCTGCTAAGAGCTTTACTCGCGTGCGCCGCCTAAACTAGCAGAGGTACACTAAAATCATGTACTAGAGAATTGTAGATCTACCAAAATACTACAAAAAAATTCGCGACAAATTGTCTTTATCTTTTATGGTTAAGTCACAAGAATAACTTTTATGTTCAATTGGGAAAAAATGTTGTTACATACTGATTTCCAGACCGACGAAGCCGCTAGCACAGTTCAAAGATAAAAGCTAAATGATTTTGAGTCTACTCATGGTTTATAATACAAAAGTGCCAGATCTGTCAAGCTTTATTGCAAATATTAAAACGTATTTTGAGAAGATAATACAGGTGCAAAAGCCATCATAAAAATCCTTTAAAAATCTCTTTAATTGAGGATATTGTTAGTGAAAACCAGTCTGGATCTGTAATGTAGGTTAATCGGAAAAGCAAGTCGGTCATGGAGATAAAAATGACAGAGTTTATTTTTGTATCAAAAGCAATTGCAGAAGCGCAATGCCCTAGAATATTAACCAGCAGTGTATTTATCAAAACAACAATTGAAACTACGAAAGCATTATCTTCGTTTACTATAGGCCTATCTTTTTAAAGTTCGTTACTGAAAGAGTTTTCTATGTAAGGAATTTTTGTTGTTGATATTGTCTATAGCTTAATGTAGATTTATCATAGCGTTATTATACTAGACTAGGGGATTCAGCCTAAAATGTGTTCATCGACAATAAAGCGAAAGCAAATGAGACTTATTATCTATCTCTCTTTTTTATATGTAATTAGACAAATATAAGTATATGAGTTTCATCTTCCCCATCATTATTTGGTGTAACATTCTCACTTACAGGCCTACCTATGGTAGGCCTATGAGATTTATACGATGGATTAATGTAATGAAAGATGGTGGCATAAGTCCTCCTTACAAGCAATGTTGTGATCGCAGTGATCCCATTAAAGTGATAAAACTTATCGGTATTTGTTGTGTCAGAAAGTATTATTATGAGGTAGTATGTAATATGGAAAGTTGCATTTTATGGTTGGTTTTTCTTTATTTCTATTTCTTTTTTGGTATATATGCAAAAAAGGAAAACGTTATTATACGCATATATTTAATATTGAAGTGCTCTTTCGTTTCTCTTCAGTACAATTCTCCTTATCTAAACTCGACATAAAAGATTATTTGTAACAATATCTGTTTAATATAATGTTTACTGTTGTATACGAGTACTTAAATATAAGCTTTCATATTTTTTATTGTTATTATATGTCACATTTATTACAAATATGATATGAAATTTAGTCTAGACAACTTTCTCGTAGCAATTATTTTTCTAATATCACTGCTGCCTGATTTAGACACGTCTAAATTGATATCTAGGTTTTTTGTGTAATTTTCAGCGGATAAGTAGAGCTTTATATAAAGGGAGGTCGAATAATTGATTGAATTGGTTGGATTGTGTGAAAGAAATGGAAGCGAAAAACATGTTGTGCCCACAACACTTAGGCTGAGATAAAGAAAGAATGATCATCAGAGAAGAGGAGGTTTCAATTGCATTATAATTTAAGTCATCGTTATTTGAAGTGAACCTGGAAAATATTTTAATACTTTTCATCGTATAGTGCTGGGCACCATTTTCATTATTTTTTAAACATTTCCAACGCAGTTTATGTTTTTGGTTAAATGTAAAATTTAATGTATGTGAAGTGGAGGTAGCCTCAATAAAAACGTGTTTGGTTATTTCCACTTTCTATATTGAAATGCGACAGGTTTTTATATTACAAAATGCTACAATACAATGTACAGTCACAATACTAAAAAATTAGCATCTCTTACAGAGCCCAACGAGAACCAAACATCATCCTAGACTAATAATCAAAAAGCAATCTTCCTCGTTCTCACAGATAGTAAAATACCTTTCTTATGTGACGGGTGTGTTCGGAAACCCACACCCGTCACATATGTAACGTAGGCGTTAAATATAAAACGTACTCGTATATTCGACCAGATTGTAGGAAGTAAGTGATCGTCTAAAATTGAAATGCTTTTATTTTAATGATGGGTTCCTCAGTTTTCAGTTCAAACCTCAGTTTATTTGGTGGTGTTTTCTTAAAGGTTGGTGTTTACCTCAAGCCAGTGCGACCAGACCAATGCCAGAAAAGTAAGGAAATATAATTTTATAATTGTAAAATATGAATTAAGAGAGAATTAAATCCAGAAGGCTTGGGAAGTTTTAATAACAATACCCCTCAAACATCTTCAAATCTTACTTACTTTACTATCTCCTGCCCTTATAGGTAGGCACAACATGTTCTGTTCCGTTCCATTCCCTCCTATCATTTGTCAACTTTGACGCTACTTCATACTTGCTTTATATGCACGTCATACTTCACACAACCAACCATCTCTTTTTAGGCCTTCCTCTAGTCACATATCCATTCACTATCATATTTAACATTATTGGTCATCTTCATTACATGTCGATACCATCCTAATCTTGCACCTCTTGTCTTTTCTATAATGGGCGCCACTTTCAGACTTCCCCTTATATATAATGCTTGTTTCGTATTTTATCCAATATTGACATACATCCACCTTAACATTCTCATCTCATTTGCGTGCACTCTTCTTTCATCCGTCTTTTCCATTGCCCAACATTCTAATTACGATTACTCATACAATACGATTCAAACCAACTTATGAATATATAATTATCGAGTAGATACCTACCAAATGACTATATGAGAGGCTTTTGTGTAAGTAACCGCAAACTAGAAATGCAAAGATTATGTAGACCCTCGTCACATTGTCGTGAACCCGAATTATCTATTAATACCGCACATTTGTTATTTACTGCACTAATCGTCAAATTGGGTAGCTCGGGTAATCGGTAGATCCGTTACATAGTTTACAAATACCAAGTTCACTATGCGTTTAATTATATTTGATTATACCATGGACTAAAATCATATCGCGCAATACATTATAAAACCTTGAAGGAAGGAATATGTATATTCAGTTAGAAGTTCCTTTATAAGGGATACCTGAAATAATTAGCATCGATACCCTTATATTAAGAACCGTACGCCGAAGTGATTATGGCTTCAAATTTTTTCGTAAGAATCCTATGTCCGGTCTCATTTATCATCTATCTTCGTAGGGGGTTGTGTTCCTATTGCGGATTATACTAAAATAATTTTAGTAACTTTATTTCTATAGTTTATTTATTACTAGTTGTGCCAACAACGGGTGGATTTTTTAAACTTTTCTGAATTTTCTAAATTTTGAACATAAAAGTAGTTATTGTGAGTTAACCGTGAGAGATAGAGACATGCTATCGTGGACTTTTTTGTTGCATTTTATACATCTCTGCTGGTTCACGCAGCGCACGGGACTTAAGATAGAGACATGCTTTAGCGGACTTTTGTGTAGGATTCTTCTAGATGTACCAATCTCTTCGGTTTAAGTGGCGTACGTGAATAAGCAGGCGAGTGTTTTTTACAAACAACCGAAAATCGATCACATACATACAGACGCTTTTGGGGACTTCTTTTATAACAAGTAGAGATTTGTTGCTCAACAATTAGTTGTACTCAGCCATTTTTAATATTTATACGTGATACCGGGGTGAGATATCGAGCGCTGAATCTATTGTTTTATTCATAGTGAGCATCAAGGCGGATCTTAGCAAAATAATATTCGCCACCGCTTTGTGGCTTTGTGGCGAACTGCAGCGATGAACTGGATTACATTCTGATAGCCAGGTTAACGTGGTATACATATTAATATAAATGTGGAATTATATGTTTGAGATAGTAATATGGCATAAAACAGGGAATATTTGATGACCTAGGTGTATATAGGTTGAAATGTGTGACTCTTTCCTTGTATATTTATATACAGGATACACATATAATACATACTTAAATATACTGCTACATAAACATATTAATATTGGTGTACAAAGAAAATTTTACACTGTCTCAAGGGCATTACGTCAGTAGCATTAGAGCCATAAGCGAGAGTGAACGTAGGTGACATCTATTAGTGCATGATTAAATGCACTACACTATTATATTTAGCTAATCAGGTAATATTGCATTAAATAGCTAAGAGAATAGCAATAAATAGCGATAGATTTCCAAGAAGTAATTGATTCTATTACCAATTCGGATTGCTGTTATCCGCTAAAAAGAAGAAAAGAAACTCAATGGTTACCCTTAAAATAAAATATTTTAAGGGTAACCATTGAGGTAACCATTGGTAAATTGATAAAATCATGGGAGAATCAAGGTAATTTTATTAGTACAGAATATTTAATATGAGTAACTATTTACCCATTAAAGGATTAAAACACTACAAAGCTTTAGATATTCACGAGATACGCACTTGTCTCTTCTTCTTCTTCTTTCTCAACCGATAGGCGTCCACTGCTGGACATAGGTCTCTTCTTGGGCTTTCCAAAACACACGATCTTGTGCCGCTTGTATCCAGCTTTGTAATAAATGCTTGTACCTAGTATGTATTCCTTGATGTCTTTGATAGGCGCCGTGCTTTTTTGAAACAAGATAGTACAGAGTGAAGTTTGCAAAAGCAAAGTAAAAGGAACTATAGTACTTATTATGTGTAATAGGTGTATTTCCTATACAAACTTATATTGAGTTAGATATTAACTAGCCCATTTCAAATTATTTAAATTTTAACTCTTTTAAAGTTTGTTATAGATATTATCGAGATTCCATTGTTTTATATCCGTGTGAAATGACCGCCACTCAAATCGAACGTCTAAAATTTGGACAGAAATGTTTTGTTTTTACCAATTTTTGTCCAATCTAATACTTATGTATTATCAGCATCACTATTCAAATAAAATAGTGCCCAAGCAGTCAAGTAATGAGTGATTGTTATAATAATATATGTAAAGGAAAGATGCCAATAATTCCTTTTCAAATTAAAGAGATAGACTTGTAAATTATTGTTTGTTTACGTTGAATTTCCACTTCACTACATCGCCCTTGTCGTTTGACATAAAGGTACGAGTAAATAATGATCTAGTACAAGATGAAACGCACTGAGCTGGAAAAATTAAAGCGTTATAAAGATGTATATTACGATATCAAACAGCTTAAGTAACGATGAACTCTAGAATAAAACGTGATAATGTTATCTAGGATATAAGCTAGATATCTACGATTTAAATTAAAGTGAGGTTTTTAATATTCTTGGGGCTATTCCACGTGGGCAGGATTTGTATAGTATAATATACATTTTTAATTTTTTTTTATCATATGAAGACCTGCTTAATTCGTTATTAATTGATTATCTCGTGCGTTTTAATCATACGCTACATCTAGTTTCGTATTATACAAAACAAAAAGACAAAAACCTCAGTGCAGAACTAAGCTAAAAAAAATTGTTAGGAGTTTATACAGTTTATCGTAAAATATGGCAGGTATGAGGTAGATCAAATCGCATTGCGATTATAAGGTATAAGGTGCGTAAATTTTGCCTGCTTCATACACATTAGCTTTGCATGCATTCGCTTAACCCGTGCGGATTATAGCAAGGTAGTTAGTTCTGTTATAGTGGTTGGAATTTACTTTACTTCCATCGCTTGATCAAATAGGATAGATAAGATACAGATCAAATTTTACGTAATTGTGCTTTCAAATAGTAATCATGTAATTAATCACGTCAATACTTGGAAAAGAAATTAATAGCTTATAAAAAAAATATGTTTCTACATCTTACTTTTTAATATCTGCACATTTATAAAAATATGTGAGGTTTAAAAATTAAAACATTTTACTCTTGGAAATGCAAATTCTTCTAAAGCTGCAAGCCGAAAAGCCCAATTTACATTTTAAAGTTTCGGACTCTCGTACGAACTCTTTATAATTTTTTACCTAATTTAGTTGTTTAATTTTGAATTTGTCAATAGTTTCAAATAATTTCTCTATATTTGAATACTTAAGAAAATCTCGATGACATACTCGAATGAAACGGCAATCCCTAATTATAAATCAAATGGATATAAGTACGACAAATTTGGATTCATAAAGTCACAGGCACTCGCCCGATTCAAGACAAAATGAACTCTTTTAATAACTTGAAACTTATACTCCTAATTGAATGTATATTATATAAGATAAATTTGTTTTTGAAGAAATATTTACGCATATACAAGTATATTCAGGAACATAAACCTGAAACCTTAAAAATTACTTCAAATACGTCACAGATAACATTGAATGTATCCTTAACCCTTACCTTTTTTATACCGGATATATCTATTCAGAACCAGCAGTGTGTCAAAGGAGATATATGATGCAAGCATAGAACCAAGTAAATAAAAATGGGAGGGCTCTTATCTGAGAATAAATACATTTCTGCTTGAATTGTTTTGTGAGTCGAAGTTTATGTACCAGGCGAATATAATAAATAAATATAGTGCGTAATTAAAGGTATTTTAACTCTTAAGTCAACGCGAACAAAGACGCGGGAATATAAAGTGTAAAAAAATACCTGAACAAGCAAATTTTTACACTCATTTTTAATCAACGCTAAGCAATTGGAAAACAGATAGGAAACAGAAGTAAGCTTACCCTTACTTTATTATGATATTAATGGCCCGAGGCAAGAGCACGCTGTAACATTTTTTTAAAGATAATATTCATTTTCAAAGGAATAATTTCAACTTCTTTTGTTTGGTCCATTATATAAAATAACAAAGTTGCTTCTTCGATTTTTTTTAATATATGGGACAATTACACACGCGGTCATCTGTTCCCAAAGTAAGTAACTTAATACTTGTGTTATGTGTGATAAAATACTGGTTAATTTTTAAATACGATAATTTAAAATACAAATATACACTCAAAATCGAAGAACCAACAAATTGTATTTAGAAAATGTTGGTCCTCAGCGGGAATCGAACCTGCGACCTGTGTAGCTAAAGGCAGGGTCACTGCCACCTACGTCAACGGACCAGTCAGTAATCATTTTAACAGGATATTGTAAATGGGAAGTGATAGTGAGATAGTGACGCCATAGAATTAAGGTTTAGAAAGTATAATATAATTCGTTTAATCCTAATTTTGAGTAAGCTCACTAAAATACTAAGCTTGTGATACTTTCTTTTTAAAAAAAAGGAGAACTTGAAATGCTGTAAGTTAGTATTGAGTTAAATAATATGCATCTTGGCTATTCAGGGTAAATATTCATAGTACAAGTGAAGCTTGACGTATGAATTCGACAACTATAAGTTAAAATGGCAAACAATGCAGCTAGTGTTAAGTTTGCTTTAATCCCGGAGTTAGTCTGTAGTTGATTAGTTTGCTTTTGTAGAGCTTCTGTACTTCGAAACAACATAATCAGATCTGTGTAATAAATTTTTGATGAAGCAGTTAATGAAATTGATGCATTTACACTCTCTACGAGATATAATGTAAGTTGTAATACGAGTATAGATAAATTTAAAAAAATCAATCTAAATTCTATAAACTTTTGTTGTTTAATAAGTTCCAAGCTATTATATTAAAATATTATTGAAATGAAATTAAATGAAATATATTTATTAAGAATATTTACAAATTTTACTTGTAAGATAGTAGCGATGATACTGCAAAAGTTAAAATTGCGTTGCAGATATCAACGCCTGTTTCTGATATCTAATTACAAAGTTCCAGACAAATGAAACTATTATATACTAGATAAAAATAAAATAAACTACTATTAAATTACATAAAATCGGTAGAAGATTCGCGTATGTGTTCTAGACTGTGTATACGAGACTGTATGTACGTATATGTGCGAGTCTTTATGCGTACACGTACGTATGTTTGCGTGCGTGCATGCGTGCGCGCGTGTTGTGTGAGAGAGATAACAATGAACAGTTTAAGGAGAGAATATATAAATTCGTAATTTCACAAACTACTTTAAAAATTTTCTCAGTTTCTTCATAAGGGCGAATAAAGCCAAGATTAAAAATGAATTTAATCTATTGTACAGTAAGCAACTCAGTCGCGAATAGTGGCGTGCAGAGATTGCACTCCGGGTCCTTTAAATTCTTATAACTCTTATTATTTGATTTCTTGTTTAAATCGTCAGATCTTTCACCTGATTTAAACTGATAAATGTCGTCATTTATCAATTAAAATCAATCAAAACAATCTCTACAAATCGTAAATAAATTTTAATATGTCTTTCCTTTCATTATGAATAAAATATGTTTTTATCAAAGCCAGTCCGTGGTAATTCTTGTCTCAAAGGATATTGACTTGAACTTTGATACCGTTCAGACGGCTATTAGATTATCGTCGCTTCAATGCTTAAAGCATTAAAGGGACGTTAATCTTATATGTATACTTACTATAATATTTTGCAAATATACAATTTTGAATTTCTATAAAAACATTTTTGGTTGTATGACATTATATATTACTGGTGCTACATGCTATTTCGTTTACGTTGCCTTGAGTGTTGAAATACCCTCAATTATGCACGATATAATATATACTATACAATTTGTGATAGCTCAGCAGTTTGAGCGCGCCACTCTTTCGAGGCAGTCACGGGTTCTAACCCCGGACATGCACAACATCTTTTCAGTAGGCCTACCATCAACTTTTAGAAAATGATTCAATTGCAATGCAATTCAAACTCTGTACCTAAAGTGAATCGCTTTCTTTTCGTACTATGAAGTGTTTTAACTGTGTTACCGCTTTATTCTATATCCCTCATACATAGTCCCGTCCTTCTCGCACGCTTCCAATCACCGCACGAAGATCGCCGCAAGAGGGCGGCGCGCACTCGAGTTCCGCAAGCAACAACGTTCAGCACGAACACGCCGCGCTCGCGCATTAATTAACTTTTACATATTGTGCTATTAGTGAAAGTGCTGTGGAGACCAGAAACTGAACCTGCAAAACCTCAGTGCCCAGCATAGCAACAGACCAAGGTAAGCGTGCCTCCCTTCATTCCGCTCCCTTAAATTATAGTTCTTCCTCGCCGCCATTTTTCCTTACCCGCAACGAACTATCACCTTTAATACAGTCCACTTTTTTATCATCTTTATATTTCTTATCCCTTCACCCGAACAGGATAACGCGCCGCAACAAACTGAGTTGCATTTGGATCGCACACCTACTATATAAATAAGAGTTAATGAAATACGTTTGCGAATCAATTTAGAAATGAATTCGGCAACGACTTAAGCTGTGCGTGTTCAACGTCATGGTAAGAAAAAGCAAAACAATTCAGTTTAGGTATCCAATTGAGTCGCAATAAGAATTCATGGTACGCCTGCTGTTAAAAACTTACGTGTCTACTTGATATTTTTTATTTATAACAATTAACTAATTGAAGATATTATTCTACGGAGAAGGTTAACATCGTGAGAAATCTGAATATGTATAGAGAATTCCGGGGATATGTGTAACACTACTATTCACATTGCAGGAGTGTCGTAAGTTTTATCACCAACTTTTCTCTCCAAAAAACGAAGAGAGGAGGCCTATACCCAACGGTGGGATAGTAACATGCCGTTGCTTTTGATCAACCGACACACTTTTCATTTTGATATTATCGTTATTAAATTCATGGAGTTTTTATAGGTAGTAACGTAGCCATGGCCAATGCATCGATACTCAAAGACATAGGAGTAACCGCCAGGCTCTAAACTACGTGTCTCCGAAGAGTCCTTGAGTTCTTAGGACATATAGCTAGGAAGACTGCAGACAACCTGAAGAAGCTGATGATCACTGGTTCGGTGGAAGGAAAAAGAGCAAGAGGCCGGAGTGCAACTCGATGATCCTACCAGATTACTAAGTCGCTCTCCATCCAAATTCACGATGCCTTGCAAGCCGCAAGAGATCGCAAATCTGGAAATCGACTATTCACGAAAAAGTGATCCGTGGAAAAGATCCCGTCTGCACTGAGGAAAAAGACGCAAAGAGGTCACAATAAATAATAAGAGCCAAGATGAAACTCATATCTTATCGTAAGTTATCTTTGATTAATCCCACATAAAAAAGAGCGATAGGTAGTTTGCTTTCTCTTTATTGTAATAGGACTCATTTTAAGCTAGCTCCTCTACTATAACAACTCTATGATTAAATTTCAGAGATGTGTAAAAATACGAAACATAAATTAGTGAACGGTTACACGAGATATTGTCTCATGTTGCGAAAAATAGGATAGGTGTCCTTGACTCGTGAAAATTTTATTACGACCGGTTTTATTTACGACACCAAATACATTATTTTGAAGAGTACGCATTTCACATGTAAGCTTTGCGACTACGAGTATTGCTCCTATGTAGATTGTTAGGTTATACAAAGCCCCAGAATTCTCTAGAGATATGCAAGTTTCCTCACGATATTTTCCTTCAGAAAACTGTAACGTGTGATAAATTGCAATTATCAATTAGACAGATAAGTGCCTGCCCGGAGCTTTAACCCTTTTACTTTTTCATAAGTTTAAATAACAAAGAAATTAAGTAGCACGTGGTTTCTAAGAATATGAAAATTCACTAAAATTAAATTTATAGAATTAGTAATTTTGCGGAGTTTTATACTAAAAAAAAATAGTAATTATTTTGTTAGTAATTTGCTACGAGAAAAATCTAAGTTGCCTAACTTACTAAAAGTAGAAAGTACAATCCGTTTACTTAAATATTGCAGGATTCGTTAAACCTAACCATCACCGTTCTAAAATAAGAATGCGCACGCTCACTACCGTTATTATCACGTCAAAATAGCAAAGCCAAAACTAGGTTTTGTGTAAAAATAGTGAAGCTAGAATCAAGATTAAAAGAATAAGCTGTAAGAGAGAAAAGTTCCCTCTAAACGTTAGGTGTGTATCTGACACTGCGGTATTGCGAAATGGCATTTCACTGCTGACACGTCGAGATTAATGCTTCACGCCGCCAGATTTGACGACGGAATTAGTTATAGCAGCTTTAGAATGACTTATTATAACCAGCTTATGCAGATCTTGAAGGTACGGTATAGTTAATTATTCTGTTCAAGTGCTAAGGGAGATATTACGAGTATTCTAACATGACGTGAGAAGCTAATTGGATGTATGCGCCTGTTAAACTGATTTTTTTTTCTCACATAATCGTATTCAGTGTTAGGCGTGAACTTTTTTTAACCTTAAATTTTTCTTTATATTCATATGAATCTCTGGTTCTCTGAAGAGTATTTGTTGTTTTTGACTTCTCTTAATTTTCTCGATCCGCTCCCCTGACAACATCAAGTACTCCTAAGATGTTCTTTCAAGGGCGTAGCCAGTATTGTATTGTGTTCAAAATTGTCTCAGAAAAGCTAGACTATTTTTTGTAATCATGGAGTTACATTATAGGTCTTATGCAAGCCTTTTATAGTGTCAATATGTTGCGAGTTGACAGTTTACCAGTGTAAGGGGCCCCCTCCTTGCCCGAACCTCGCTACGCCCATGTGTTCCATAGCAGGCAATAAATAACGTTAACAAAAATATAGATTAAACAATAATTATGCAAAAAAAGATACTACTTCTTTGTACATTGGTACCAGTATAGAGACTTAAAAACCTTCTGGTTGGTATGCTTTTTTATAATTATATTAAAAATATCATAAATACAGTTTGTTTGTGTTTCTTTCAGATCCCAACAAATTTATATGATTTAATATGGAAGTAGCTGTGGGGCTAAAGAGCGACGTAATCTATTTTTTTATCTCGATCCTGAGGTAGTAGTGTAATATATATCACTACTATTACTTTATGATTACAGTTACATTATATACAAAAAACAGACAAGTTGAAGACAGAGACAGTTTCTTATCGTCCCGAAATTAGTTCTTTGTTGGTTATAATAAAAAAGTTAAGGAGCGTATTGAGAAAGCAATCTATATGTTAATAAATTTAAGTGTGCTTCAGCCTATACCGTTTAATTATTGTATCAAAGAGACAAGGACGTTAAACTTTTTATTCCTCCCATTAACGCTTAGTTTTTAAAGTTCACTGAAAAAGTGTGTCAAAAATCATTATACTTCATTATATAATCATGTTATTCTGATAAGAGATATTTAAATAAAGCGATTTATAGAATTACGAAATACCTACGTTTTACGGTGACACTGGTCGTGTAAAATGGCATCCTACGGCTAAATCGGAGAGATTAATGCTTCACATCGTCAGATCTGGCGACGGAATTAGTAACGTTAGCTTTACAATGAGGCAATGAAACAAGCTTGCTTGGAAATTTTTTTTTAGGGGATTGTATTAAAAAACTCTACATACAATGATATACTGTTCAAGGATTAGCCAAAATAGAATATCAAATTACGCTTAACCAACCAACTCACCAGGCCTAATCTATTCAGCAACTTTATTTTTAATCTCATACATGACAGGCTCGTTTATAGGTCGCTGAAAGAACCTATACCAGCTACAATAGTTGCTTGTATGATAATTTCATCTCGTTATAGTGGTTGTTATAGGGCTGCCAAAGTTAATATCTTATTTACATTTTTTAGAACGAAAATAATTTGAGATATATTTTTATTTATACAATCAAAGTGTTGATTAAGCTGTCTGTACTAGTTCTTTATACTAAACTAAACCAACTTATCGTCTAGATTTCGTACTTATATAACCTTTATACCTATTTGCCATGGTGTTGGAATTTGAATATTTGTCAATAATGGCATATTAGCATCAAGTGCACATAACAAGTATGACACACACATTTAAAATTCTTAAACTTAAAGTAAATATTTGAAGGTAATCTTACTAAGGAAAAATTAAGATATTTTTTGAGAAAAAAATTTAATACAAATTAATTATACAATTTAGGACTTAAGTAAGGGAAATTATATTAAAATGGCTACAAAATTTCTATATAAATTTTGTCTCTTCTTCATTTAATTAGGACGTTAACTTTCATGATTTTTTTAACCTTGTAATTTAGTAATGAAATACTGTTCAAATTAAAAAGTAGTCTAGACAGTAACTTTGTAGAATAAAAATTATTTTTTATTATGTTTATACATTTTTAGAATTTTTTAAAATTATATTATAATATCGCAGTCAATGTTATATGAATAAGCTTTTGCAGCCTTTTATATGGAAATGCAGGGTAACGAACGTAAATTCATACTGTTCAAATATGCGGCAAAGGCAGAACAATCGACTGTCAGTTAGCCGACTTGCAGTATGGACGAGTAAGCAAATGTTTAATCATTATGCACAGTAATATATGAAATTAATAAACCAATTTATATTATTACATTTTTTCATGAACATTATTCTCATTTTAGTGATCCATACTTTATTGGATTTTATTACAAAAGATTAGACACTAAGGTGTGTAACCTTAACAAATGTGTCAGCAAATAATAGATTTAATAAGAAAGCAATAACTTACAGTAATTAAAATATAAAATAGTTTTATTTTTATACATTTGCAACAATCTCATGCAATATAATAGTTGCACATAACATCGGATTTGTCTTACATAAGATTTCGCAAAATATAAAAATAGGCGAATAAAATGTAAATGAAATTTTAGTAGAATTAAGATAGCAATTAATTAAAAAAATATATTAAAGAATTAAATACAATAATACTCTTAGTAAAATGTCGTATGAAAATTACGGCACGAAAAGTTCTTATAGGAATTGTAAAGTATAAGAAAGAAAAAAAAGAAAGTTGTAAACAACGCTTGTCTTCGTAGAATGAAACTTAGAGATTGTCAAAAGACTAAATAACACATTTCTAAAGGGTTAATTTTAGTTAATAAGACAGTAAAATACAATAAGATAAATCTCCAGCTGTACACACTTTACACACTTTTATTGCCGTATACTCTCATTTATTCTCTGGAATATTTTTTACCTACTTAAATAAAATAAAACCCTTTAATAAATGCATTCATCAAATTATTATATTGTATAATGAAATAAAAATGTGTTGTGGTGCTAAATCGACAGGCTTATAAAGAAAAAGTGACAAAATACTTATCCGTCCGCGTTGTTGTAAAAATGCTCGAACTAAATTGTTCAGCACAAAGCTCGGCAGAAAATGATTTGCAATAACGACGTAAATATAGCATCTACGGAGCCACGGAGCCAAGTAATACACTTATATATGGTTTTCTTAATTGTTAGTACATGTAATAAGGACATTTATCGTCATCATGTGAACTAGATTTAATTTGTTTATTAATAATTGTTTATTTTCAAAAAATCGCTACTGACAAGTCAGAAGGATAATCGGACTGCGACAGTGATGACTGCGCTGGACGCGAGTGATGGGACTCGGTAATGGTAAATTCTTGCGAATTTCATCTGACTGATGCCAATTTAGACCAGCTTGGCACAACTGGCTTCCCCCGAGACCGAGGACCCCCAAATGGAATTATTAATAGGTGTATAACGCTTGCTTCTTATTTTGATAAGTAAATAATGGCGTACGATTATTGAGTGTTGATTATTTCAATTTTAAATGAAATCGGTAGAAGGTACCTATTACTATTTGGTCGTTATGTCATTTTTTATAATGTACTCTTACTGTCAAAAGATTTCTGATGCTTTTATTCATTTGTTTTATTTAAAATAAAAATATACAAGTTATGTCTATCTCAAAATACACGCTAATCTAAACAAATCATATACCTATACTTAGATTGTCTTTTTTTATTATATCGGTTATAATTTTTGTTACACCCCAAAATGTTATTAAAAACGCCTAAGAAATAACAGTACTAAATTACTAAGTTGAGAAAAGTGAAGCTGTCTTTGGTACTTTTTCCTTATCTGGACCGTTAATCAACGAGAAATAAAATAAAAGGACGAATTTAATATCCAACCTAAAAATGTACAGTCTAGTATTGTATAAAAATATATATAAATCTACCATGCGATTGTGCTCAAAAGCGTACTCTTCTAGAGATATCCTAAAAATTCAAAAGTATTAATAAAATTAATTTGCCATAATCTGCGATAAAGTAAATAGAAAATATATATAATGCTAAATGTATAGTGGACTATGCGCGGCTATATATGCTATATATGCGCGGGCGAATCAAGCCGAGCTGCTGGTTGGATGTGACGCCAACGCCCATCACACCACCTGGGGGAGCACCAACACCAATAAAAGAGGTGAGTTACTTTACGATTTCCTTTCATCTAACTGTCTCGAAGTGTTGAATATAGGGAACACTCCAACTTTTGTTACTAAAACAAGGAAGGAAGTATTAGATATCACCTTTGCTACAGCAAACTTGGTCAGGCACGTTAGGAACTGGGAGGTCAGTAGTGAAATTTCATTGTCAGATCACAGGCATATCTGTTTTCAACTGACAGCTGAACTAACAACGAAATCAGTTACCTTTAGGGATCCCAGATGCACCAACTGGGAAAACTTTAGGCTATTCCTGGGCAGAAACCTGAAACCAGTACCCAAAAGGATTCAATCGCCAGAAAGCTTAGATCTTGCAGTGGACATTGTCACCGAAGGAACTATTAAAGCCTTTGAAGACAGCTGTCCCCTAAAGACTCGGAAATCAAAGCGGAAAGTACCGTGGTGGAACTCCAAACTCAATAACCTTAGAGCAAAAACACGGAAACTGTTCAATAGGGCTAAAAGAACCCATGAGTGGGGACTGTTTCGCGAAGCCCAAACGGAATACAGCAAAGAAATTAGGAAGGCCAAGAGGGCTTCTTGGAGGAAGTTCTGTGAGGACATCTCTAGTACACCTCAAAGTGCACGACTCCACAGAATGCTATCAAAGGTCAACACTAACCAACTCGGACTCATTAAAGGACCTAGTGGTTCCTTCACCACAAATGAACGAGAAACGCTGGAGTTACTTGCGGCAACTCACTTTCCGGGAGCACTTGATATTAGTGCTGCTAATAACCTGGTGCGTGCTCCGAAAACACCTCGCCACGAGAACTGGAAAAAAGCCACCAGGATTATAAGACCCGAATTAGTGAGGTGGGCGATCAACTCCTTTAATCGCAACAAAACAGGCGGGCTTGATGGCATTACACCAATCCTTCTCAAGGAAGGTGTGGACCTCTTAATACCGCATCTGGTTAAAATCTTCCGGACCAGCTATGCCTGGGGATATATACCGGGACAATGGACCAAAATTAAGGTAGTCTTTATACCAAAGGCGGGAAGGAAGGACTATTCCTCTCCGAAATCCTTTAGGCCTATAAGTCTGTCCTCATTCTTACTCAAAACTATGGAGAAGATAATTGACAGATACATCAGGGATGAAGTCATTATATCAAGACCCATACACAGCAGCCAGCATGCCTACTGCAGGGGCCGCTCCACTGAAACGGCTCTGCTAAGCCTTACAGACAAGGTAGAGAAGGCACTGGAGAACAAGGAAGTAGCCCTAACGGCATTCCTTCACATTGAGGGAGCTTTCGACAACACTCCTATCCGAACTCTTGTGAGGGGTCTAACTAGGAAACTGGTCGACGGAACCACAATAGCTTGGATAGAAGCGATGCTCACTAACAGATTAGCCAGATTAGAGCTAAACAACTCAACCGCTGAGGTTTATACTACAAGGGGCTGCCCTCAGGGCGGCGTTCTATCACCCTTGCTATGGACCTTAGCCGTGGACGAACTTTTGTATAAGATGAGCGATCTTCGCATAGACACCCAAGGTTACGCGGATGACCTAGCGGTGATGATAAGAGGTAGCTGCCATAGCAGCCTATCGCATCTTTTACAAAATGCACTAAAAATTATTGACAGATGGTGTAGTGAGAATGACCTCTCTATTAATGCCGCTAAAACTGTCATCGTACCTTTCACTAGACGCACCAAACTGGACTCACTTGAGCCTCCAGAGCTGAAAGGTAAAATTATACCATTCTCAAATGAGGTCAAGTACCTAGGTATTATCCTAGACCAAAAGTTAACTTGGAACTCACATGTTGATGGTATACTGAAAAAGGCCAAAATAGCCTTAAACACGTGCGGTCGTCTCGCAAGCAACAGATGGGGTCTTAAACCCAAGGTTGCACTGTGGCTCTACACCGCCATTGTGAGACCAATAGTCTCTTACGCCTCAGTGGCCTGGTGTAGGAAAACGACGCAAACAACCATACAAACTAGACTAGCTGGCCTGCAGAGAACAGCCTGTCTCTTAGTTACCGGTGCCATGTCCACTTCCCCTGGCGCTGCACTGAATGCTTTGCTGAATCTGCCTCCTCTTCATTTGTATATTGAAAAGGAGGCAAGGGCCAGCATGCACAGAATTACGCACCAGGCTAAAATGAAATGGCAATCTAAAGTACTGAGATCATTTCAAGACTCCATACTTAATATACCAATTTTGGGCATGCCATCGGATGCGATGGTTCCCAGATTTATCTTCCACAATCATTACTCTGTGGACATTCCATCCCGAGATGCCTGGATAAATAACCAGTTAACTTGGAAATTTGGCAGCCTCAAGTTGTTTACCGATGGCTCCAAGTCAGGAAATGAGGTAGGCTGTGGTATATATGGAGAAAAGCCCAATTGGACGATACATCGCAATTTGGGCAAATTTACCTCTATATTCCAAGCAGAGGTGTACGCCATAATTGAATGCGCTATAACCCTACTTCGGGACAACTACCTTAATCGCACGATATACATACACTCAGACAGCCAAGCGGCTCTGACAGCTCTATCCACTGAGAACACAAAGTCGAAGCTGGTTGAAAACTGCAAAAATCTCCTTAACACCCTGGGTTCTAATAACAGGGTGATCCTTCGTTGGGTTCCAGGGCACGCAGGCATACACGGCAACGAAGTTGCCGATAATCTTGCTAAAGCAGGTGCCAAAACCTCACAGATGGGTCCAGAGCCAATCTGTGGAATCCCTAGAAGCCTGGCCATGCTTACTCTGGAAGCCTACTGTTATTATCATACACTTAATCTCTGGAGAAACAGCCCAGGATTAAATCACTCGAAAGCGCTAATGAAAGCCTTTAATAAAGGATCAACTAGCAAAATCTTAGCGCTAAGTAGAACTAACTTATGTAAACTAGCGAGGGCGCTTACAGGGCACTGTGGACTAAATAGACACATGTTAAACCTGAAGCTGTCAGACACTGGATCGTGCAGACTCTGCCTAGAGGCGGAGGAAACACCCATGCATATCCTCTGTGACTGCCCTGCACTGGTTCACCGCCGACATTTACTCCTAGGGTCGCATATCTTACGCCCCACGGAGGTTAAAAACCTCGCTGCCAAGAAGATCCTGGAATTCCTAGAGGATACCGGGATTGGCAGCGAACTGTAAGCAGTGGCGATCACAATAGATCAGTGATGGTCAAAGTGATACTGGGCCTCGTGGACCTGCACAGCTGCTACTACCAAAAGATGAAGAAGAAGAAGATAGTGGACTATCCGTTTTTTGTACCCGATACATGCATCGCAATGCGATTTTGTCGTGGAGTCTATCTCCCGATGATGCTTCGGTTGCGGGCCGAAACGATTGTTGAGTTTGTGATAGTGAACATGTGTAGTGCTTGTGTACTGTGGTGGCGGCGGGGGAGGTTAGTACATGTGTTTTTACGAATCCTGCATTTATGGGGTATGAAAAAACGGATAGTCCACTATACATTTAGCATTATATATATGTTCTATTTACTATATCGCAAATTATAGCAAAATAATTTTACTATTAATTTTTTATTATGGATCTCCGCAAAATAACGCTTAATTAAATTAATTATTCTAAGAATTAAGAAGAGATATTTATTTCTAGATGTACAAACAAGTTTTTGGAAAAGTAATGTTATATACATAAACCTTCTATAAAAGTATATATAAACCTTTTAAAAACGTTTACTATATAAAAATATTTATACTATCCAAAGAATACAAATTTGAAATATCCTAAATACTCGAACGCCCTAATAATTGTAAATCTCCGTAGCGATAAGAAGCTCTGCACGTCCGATATTCAAACTAGAACAAATCCAAGGAAATCTGGACAGGAAACAGAGCTGAACAATAAGTAAATTTTATTATGTGACAGAACTTTGAAATATATTTATATTTCGGGTCATACTACAGTGAATTTTGAAATAAAGTCCGAATGCAATAAACACCACAAGGAGAAAATACCTTTTACAAAATTCATCATTTTATCATTTATAAACTTGTTAACTTCTACTGGAACAGAGCATATTTTCATTTCATTTATTAATACACTGGTTATTTCGTGAGCAGGGCGATTGAAATATTGCTAAAGGGGTTAAAACTTGCTGTTACTTTTCTTTAAATTCTAGTATGACACTAACGAAACGTTTAAAATCTACTATTGGTTTAAGATTATAATAACCTCGGGAGGGTTCGGTAATGGCACAATTACTAAGTTAATGAGGTTTTATAAGTGCCTAAAAGTGTTTGATATATGATCAGTGTTTCTATCTATGTATAGTAAACTGTATATGTAATGCTTATAATGAGCATTAATATGGAATCCATATGTAGTTGTTTCTCAATTGTATTTTTTCATTATACCCACGAATGAAAATGGGTTACAAAGTTACAGTTTAAAAAGACTGTTAAAAGGAGGCTTATACAGAAAGCCTACTACTGTAATACTATACTGTTGAGGACTATATAGATGATAGAAATACGTATAACTATTCTGCAACCTTATGCAAGATAGCAATGCACAAATATAGCTGTGTAGTATAATGCATGTAATAAACAAAAAAAATCTGTGATCGCGTGACTCTTTTCAGGGGGTCACGGGTTCAAACCCCGGGCAGGGACTAATGAGTTTTTCTATTTTAAAATTATATACCTATTTTTTTAAAATTTATTACGCAAAATCTTAAATGGTATTGCAATATTCAATACGGCATAGCATAAACTTATATCAAGTTTTTCTGTACACCGCGACATCATCGTTGGTTGACTTATAATAGTACCACCTGTACTGTACGTTGTTGTAAACAATATTAATTCTTAGTTAACGTAATATAAGTCAATTATTTTTTTGATGAAACTGCCCGAGTGAGAAAGAAAGCACTCGCACTCGAATCGCACTCGATCTTCCTAGCGATAACGAGTGAGAATGCAGGGGACGGCTAAGTACAGGTTGATCATTTTTTTTTATTGAATTGATATTAGCATTTTACCACACGAAGAAAAACATCGTGGGGAAACCTGTATATCTTTCGAGAATTCTAGGGATATGTGTAACCTACCTATGGGATAATAAGAAGCCCGTACTGTTTTTTTACTTTTTACCAAAAATTTAAGATATCATTTTTATATATAGACGCACAAGTTTATTATCGAGGCTTTCTTAGAGTTCCGGCTTCAATAAAAGTGACAATGACAAACGACATACGAAATTGGGCGGTGGATAGACGTGTCCGATCACAGTTTTCAAATCTATCTAATAAATCTACTTCCAAAAGGAGATATTAATCTTCTTGAAAGTGTTCACTGTCAAGCATTTGTATATTTTTGTAATTAAAGTTTATACAGGCTGATACCACACGACATTAATTTTAAATAATTTATAGTGTTAGGCGTTACTTTGCGGAGATCTATAAAACAAAAGTAATCATAAAATTATTATGCTATAATTGGCGATAAAGTAAATAGAGAATATATATAATGCTGGACTATTCGTTTTCATACTCGATACATGCAGGATTCGTAAAACCACATGTTCAAACCTCCACCACCGCCACTGCAATACACAAGCACTACACACGTTCACTATCACAAACTCAACAATCGTTTCGCCCCGCAACTGAAGCATTATCCTGATATAACTCCACGACAAAATCGCAAGGCAAAATCTTTCTTTACATTAATTTTAATTTTAGACTCCGCTCTTTAGCATTCAACATAAAAATATCAACTAATTTAGTAAAGTATTTTAGTCACAGGATTTTTTTACGTTTAAAAAAAATAAACACGCTCTATTGAGATCAATGACCGTAAAGGCCATTCCAACCTTGACCTAAAAACTAAATACGGTACAACAGCTACGAGGGTGATAAAACTATAATGTTATTGTTTTCTCCTGTATTTTAAACAAGCGTGAAATTGAATACCATAGAAGCCACTATGCCATATATTATTAAGCAACATCAATATTATCACTATATAATAGATAATTTACAAGAATTTAATTTCGACCGAATAAAGAAGAACACGTTATGAGATCGTGACAGTAATATGATTGCAAATAACATACTCAGATGATATGATGATATTAAATGAAACTGGTAAATTTTTTTACAAAACATGAAATGAAGGAATTAAATAAGGCAGTAGGAAACATGAAAATGATATCCTTTTTTATTATAACGGTATGGGCTATACTTTACGGTTCAGCGTCAAGGGTCCTTAAAAGGTGTTCTTTGATCTTCACGATGTATTGGAAATATTTATTCCCCTTAGGTACTGAAACATTTTTATCTATCTTGTACATGTTATTGTAAATCTTTTCTTAGTTAATGATTACTAATAAAATGCGTCATTCTGAGATTTATCTTGCATTATTTTTAGTATGTACCATTGCGTTGCAAATGATAGTCATAGCAAGGCACGATACCGAATTGAACTTCAGACAGTCACAATGTTTATAGTTTTTCTAACATTTTTTATGGTTTATTTATAAAATGGAATAGTTAATAAATAATCATTTTTATTAACTGCGATACCCTAGCGGTGAGACCGTCCGACTCTTTCGAGGGGGTCACGGAACACCAGAAGGCACTAATGAATTTTTCTGTGAAAACTTATGTCTTATTGATAGTTTCAACATATCACACGCTTTTCGGTGAAAACATCGTGAGGAAACCTCCATATCTCTAGAGAATTGAAAGAAGTGTAATCTATCAATCCACATTGGAACCCTTCTCTCCAGAAACGGAAAGATGGAGCCTATGCCCAGCAGTGGAATAGTAACAGGCCGTTACCTTACCTTTGCATACTATAGCTTTTAGTTGCTTTTATTTAACTGTAAAGATATAAATTAAATTTGTTTTTCACTGTCGATTTATAATATTCATCATCAGCCTCCTGCCCTTATCCCACTATAAGTGAGGTCGGCACAACATGTTACAAACATGTTTCCACATGATTTGGCTTGACGACCGGCCGCTCGCCTGACGTCAACTTACCTTAGTCGCCTTTTACGACACCTCGGTAAGAAATGAGGATGGTCTATTCTACGCAGTCGGACACCACACGGCAATTACCATAGTAGCCTCTTACGACACCTCGATAAAAGGAGGGTGGTCTATTTCTCTATTCTGCCGGATACCACACGGCGGATTTAGAATATTCATGAATTAATTTATACATCGAATGTTTTTAAATGCCCACTGAAGATAATTAATAACTAAATTAATTCAAGTATTAAATTCAATACATGATATATAGTGACCCATACCAATAGATCGCGGTTTCATAGTTCGACATGCACCTAAGAGTTTATTATTAAACCCAAGACCTCGATTGATTTGTTTCATTCAACACAAGCAAGAAAACACCGCGAGGAAACCTGTACCAGCAGTACAGTAAGTATTCTAGGGATACGCCAATCTGCATTGGAGCAGTTTGGTGGGTCTAAGCACAGTCTCCACAGGAGAAAAATGGCCATTGTCCATCGATGGGATGGTAAAAGGCCGCTATTATATAATATTTTCCAACAGTATAGACATTCTTATTACTAAAAAGCATGCTATAATATCTCTAAAATTTATTTTCTCAGAATTCTTCCGTAACTGTAAATGTAAAAGATACCTATTTTTGTTATTTAAAGAAGCTCTGCGGAAAGTCTTGTTAAAATACTTTCATCGTAAAATATCTTTTGTCTCATCCAGAAATCCATTAAACTTTTCAGGACCGTGCAGAAGCTGAAATAACAGTGGACTTGAATATATGCGCGAATTGAATCTGGAAACGTTTTTCTCGGACTGTTTGAAGATTACAATTAATAATGTTTTTAAGCTTTAATTAATTTTTATTTAGACAATAAATTGAATATTACGTTAATATTAAAATTATAAAACTATTGACATTAAGTATGTATCTAATACAAAATAAAAATTGATTGTTTTTCTGTAATCCGCGATTAAGTAAATATAAAATATATATAATGCTAAATTGCTAATATAGGATCTAATACAAAACTTATAGTACGGAATAGTATATTATATTAACCCATTTTAAAATCGAAGATAAAGTTGACTTATATGTAAGTCTTATGAATTCAATATTTTAAATAAATAAAATATAAAAAAATAAATAATAAAATACATTTATTTCGACTTTATATAGTACAATTCATATTTTGTTAGTATACACACAAACTTAATCTAATGTTAGTAATCTTAACCTAACTTAATTTTAAAAACTTATCTAGGATAGGCCCGATTTGTCAGCACGTGAATCATGTGACAATGGTTCAGGTACTGACTATCAAACCTACCAGCAAATACTTTTAGGATGCTATTATTACTGGTCCGCACTCTGCGCACCAGGGAGGTGCATCTTTAACGCATAGTAAGCAATCTACATGCGCATCAGCGAACATCCCTGACGCGCTACAGTATCGAGGCAGTCCTATTAGCACCCTGAATGCATTATTATATTGAGCACTCAGGGCATTGTACTGTTTTTGCGTATAATGCATCCACAGGCTGCTCATGTAAAAAGTGGTGCAGTAAGCTCTGAATAGCGTTACTTAACGGGCACGGAGCCCGATTTCGAAGTTATTCTTTTATTTAAACATAAAGATAGACGCCTTTTTAATTTAATTTTTTGGGCATGAGTTCGATATACCAGTAAGTAGTTAAAACCATACTTTTAATTAATGCTTTGAAAATATACACATTTATATTTGGTTGTAAATTGCAGTAGTGCATAACTACAACAGTGATAGCCTAGCGGTGAGACCGTGCGACTCTCTAGAGACGACATAGGTTCAAACCCGGGCAGGCACCAATGGGTTTTTCTATTAAAACTTATGTGTCTAATTGATAATTGCAATTTATCACACGCTTTTCGGTGAAGGAAAACATCGTGAGGAAACCTGCATATCTCTAGAGAATTCTAGGGATATGTGTAACCTACCAATCCGCGTTGGAGCAGCGTGGTAGTTCTTAGCTCCAATCCTTCTCTCCAAAAACGGAGAGAGGAGGCCTTAGCCCAGCAGTGGGCACAGTAACAGGCTGTTACTTTTTTTTTTTTTTTTATAACTACAACAATTAAATTAATTACATTCAAAATTTCATGTTTTTCTTTATATTTAATATAAATGAAAATACTTTGAGTTGTAATATCTAAATTCTGAATTCTACCTCTCATATTTAAGGCTTCTAAATCCTCTACATAGCGGTTTTATTATACACTGGTCAATGTTCCTTATACACTTTTAATAAGTTTCTGTTTATAAATGCCAATTGTGTTTCGTGCAAAATTTTGTATGAATCAAAAAGTATTTTCTTTAACACTCGCCAAAGTAATTTGAATTCATTTCTTCTTTTGATAACGAAAACGAGGACATAATGTAAGTAGATTCCTCTGAAAAGGCGCGCTCATTTTCTTCATAATCCTCGGCTAAGTGGCTTGGTAAGTATCGGGAATAGTTTGTGTAGGCCACAGGATTCATTCAATTAAATCCCCGCAATTCCGCACTCGATGCTTGTGTGATAGGTATTCTTAATATTGAATTCTTTGCAATGATTAAAACCAATGTATAAAGCGACCGGCTCTTTCACTTTTGCGATGTGCTCTGGTTAATTTTATCAATAATATTAAAAGCTTAAAAAGAAAATCTGAAATGTTTTGGAAAATTTTGAAATCGCATTTGGATTTGGTGTCTAAAGGCATTGAAGGTTTGTTTTAGTTATATATGTAGTCTTTCCTAGTTTAATAGTTTCAAATATGTTCTGATTCAATATAACTTGCACTGGTAACTTACGGAATTTGGACAGTGGTTTCTCCATCACATCAATAAGCCAACCTTGCTTAAATAAATCCCCTTTTTATATATATATGCACATACACATACTACACAATCAACTAGTTACAATATTTTTGTTTCTCGAAAAGTTATAATGTTAAAGAAGTTACAAACCTACCTGATTTAAGGTCAGCGTTTGATTTTTATTTTCCTCGTGCGATATCGCAACAACTTTCTATATTACCTATTCTAGGTTAAAAATTAACATTTGAATCTAATGCCTTAATAAATGTTAAAGATAACAAAAAAGGGTGTTACTAAAATAAAGCAAAGTACAGAAATATCATTCAAAAATCAAATTTTAAAGTGTGAAAAGAGGAATAGCGGTGTATCGGAGAATTATGGTGATATGGCTTCCATCAATTATTGACACAAAAAAATTTCTTCATTGAATTCTAGAGTGCCATTAATATATTTAGATTCGAAATAATTAAGCATAATATTTATAGGATTTACCGCGGCGTTGTTTGCATGGCCTTCCGTAGTTAGACATAAAGTAAATAAAAGCCACATAGTCCGCCCCTTAACTATGTTCAAACCAAACATTTGTCGATAAGTAGTTCGAAGAAGACCTCTAAATATCTCCTGTATATCTCTAAAACAGGTCTACATCTAATGGACGGCTATCGTTGAGGAAAATAAATTATCATAAGTATACATATCGGGACTGGAACAGTATGTACAATTTCAGCTCAATCGAACAACGGGAAGTGGGTAAAATTCAAATTGCAAGATTCCACCTTCACATACAAACATACATGCAAGTCAAGTGAAATAAAAGCTTTTAAAAAAGTACTGCAAATAAACCAAAGAATAAAAAATGATATCTTTTGTTGCAACATTTTAAGAGAATTAAATGCTGCTAGGAGTTTAGGTTTAGCACATTTTAAGCTTTTAGATTAAACATTCGGTTAAGTATGTGTTAACCTTAGAACGTGGCAAAACAAGTGAACACCGGCCTTATGCACGTTCCATGGTAACCACAAATGCAATTTATGAATGTGCCGGGTGCCTTACAAAACTGGGACCAGATTTATGAGCGGACAGCCTTAACGTTCCGAGTTTCCGTAACTATTAAAATCTGGCGGGCTCAGCGCGGGCATATCGCAACGCTAAAATCACACCCTTTTTTGTTGTAAATTGAGAAATGAGATTACACAATTTCTACTTAAATTCAAGTTTAAAATAACCTTTATTCAAATTGGCTTTTACAAGCGATTAGCCAAAGTTTTATAAAATTAGCACTGCTTTTTAGAAAGATGCTCTTAAAAATCTGCATGAAGAATTAATTTTTCATGTATAATATATAATAAGCTTCATATATAATAAGCTTACAATACGAATTCTGGACGTAGTTATCGGAAATGGAAATCCTAACTTCCATATCATTTACGTAATCTTCAGTAATATATATTGCTATTTTAATAAGTGTACCTTAAAGTCCTTTTTTTAATATGTAAACGGGTATATCAATTGACCTCGATTTGAAAATGCTTTCAGCTTCATACAAGACAGCGGTTTAATAATGTATAATTAAAAATATTTAAAAAATTGACCGCCGAGTTTCTTGCTGGTTCTTCTCGGTAAGAGCAACATTCCGATCCAGTATAGCTTCATTAATCATATTGATGCTTGACGATTTAAAAGTGCCTGAAATGGTTTATTTGAATAAAGATTATTTTGATTTGATTTGTATTTATAAAACGATTTTAGAACTTTCATGGGATGAAGTCTGATTTTGATTCCTGGGTTACCTATTGCTGATATCGTTATTATTATTATTTTTTTTTCCAGTTTCTCTGATAAAGGGGTCAGAGACTTTATTATCTAGTTATTTAATATCTTTTTTCAAATAATAGATTACAACAAATGTTTAAACTGAATTTAAAATGGACAAATTAAAATTTTATCATTTATCAGATATTCGAATTGTAAAGGGGAAGTTAACTTGAGGTTTTAATTTCGCAAGTAGGTATCTGCTCTGGATAGTTCATAGCAGTTAGAATTGCACAATTTTCAATTAAGATGATGTTTCTTTATCGGTAACAAGCTAACGATTGGGCACTTATTTTGGAATATAATTTTTTTGTCGAGTTCACAGGGTCGAGTTCAGAGTTCACATAATAATAATTTAAGAATATTTAAAATATTCTTTAAACGTAATCCAGGTGATTAGTTAATCACTATATAATATATACTTGATATGTATGACCTATCCTGTATATTCTATATTCTACCAAATGAAGATTACTTGATTTTAGTGTCATTATAGAAGAAGTTATCGAGATTAGACATTTGAGTTAAAGTCAACCAAATTACCAAATATTATCACTGTTCCTAAGTTACAAGCATTTGATACGTTGTCACAAAAATAAATCTTTTGCGAAATCCCTGAGAAGAGTAATTCTAGTGGAAAAAGGAAAAACATGAAAAGTAAATTGATCCATTCAGTACAAAGAGCAATACAGTAGCCATTCCAGTGAAAATGTCCATTACCTTTTTTTAATCTATTCCTTTCCACTTTTACGCCTCTGCTGCCATTCGATGCCAGTTAGTTTATTTCTTTTTTTTTTCGCATCAGTCAATAGTTTCAGGCAAGCTTGTAAAAAAAATTGTTTACGTTACCTTTATATATAAAACGGCCCGCAACTTCGTCTATATGAAACTCAAAACCGAGATCAAATAGATCGAGATAAAAATCATATCGAGCCATTGCTCCGTTCGGGTGAAAGAAGACAAAATATACAAACATAAAATTTCATATTTTATATATAAAAGATACACAAGACATTAAACATTCTTTGCATAACTTTACTCTAATAAACTGGCATATAAATCTTAATTACATTGCTTTATAGAATTAGGCGTTACTTTGCGGCCATCCATAACACAAAAGTAATAATAAAATCATTTTGCTATACTCCGCGATAAAGTAAATAGAATTTATATATAGTGCTAAATTTATAGTGCGTAAAAACACATGCACGGACCTCCACCATCGCTACCACAATAGACAAGCGCTACACACGTTCACTATCACAACGACAAAATCGCAAAGCTTTGCGGTTTTGTCGTGGAGAAATGTCCTTCTGATGATGCTTCGGTTACGGGGCGAAACATGTTTGCATTAAACATTAATCGAGTATTCTATCAAATTATATAATTTATTCCACATGAATATAATAACTTCCCCGCCGTATGGTATCCAGTTGAGTAGAATAAATCACCCTCATTTCTTATACCGATGTGTCGTAAAAGGCGACTAAGGTAAGTTGATGTCGGGCAGGCGGCCGGTCGTATAACTAGCCAAGTCATGTAACCACATGTTTATAACATGTTGTACCAATCCCACTTAGTTTGGGGTAAGGGCAGGAGAATAATAATAATAATAATAATACGTAAGGCATATTACACAATTGAAGATTATTTGAATGATAAAAATGCTTGGATTTGAAAATCCTTTCAGCTCCAAACAAGACTGCAAATTAATAATGTAAATTTAAATGTTTAAAAGATTGACCGCCGAGTTTTTTGCTGGTTCTTCTCGGTAAGAGCAACATTCCGAACCAGTGTAGCTTATTAAATCTAATTATTGATCCTTGACGATTCAAAAGTGCTTGTAAAAAGCCTAATTAAATAATCATTTTGATTTGAAATGAATGATAAATATGTGATGTAATCCTTATGTTTCAAGGGCAATACAAGTATGTTAGTGTGACTGATTGATAGACCAATTACAAATTCCACATAAAGCTTTAATAATAATTATTATTAATAAATTTGGATGAAAAGGCAATGAAACAATCAGTGAAGGAACGTTTCTTTGGCCGCCTAAAAAAAGTCCTCAGCAGTCTTTTATCAGGTGGCAATAAGGTGCGAGCCTTCAATGGTTGGGTCATGCCTTTGCTTATTTACACTTTTGGAATACTAAGGTGGACTCAGACTGAATTAGATACCCTGGATCGAAAGGTCCGAAAACTGTTGACAGAATATCGCATGCATCATCCACGCTCGTCTGTAATGAGATTATACATTCCACGCAAGTGCGGTGGTCGTGGGTTTTTAAATGCCAAGGACCTCCACAACCGTGAAGTGTGCAATCTCAGAGAGTATTTTCTCAAGGCAAACGGTGAAATGCATAGGGATATGGTGGCAGCAGACAAGGGTCTGACGCCTCTTTCCTTAGGCAAAAAGAACTGGCGAAGATCTGTATTATGTACTGCTTCGGATCGAATGGCTATATGGAATAGTAAGGAGTTGCATGGCAGATTTTACAAGGCCCTAACAGGTCCAGATGTAGATCCAATATCCTCAACATCCTGGCTGCGATTTGGTGATCTTTTTGGGGAAACTGAAGGTTTTGTCTGTGCAATTATGGACGAAGTTATCAAGACGAATAACTAACGGAAGCATATTATGAGAGATGGCACGCTTGACATTTGTAGAGCGTGCCACCGCCCTGGTGAGTCCCTCAGACATATTGTTTCCGGTTGTTCTTCTCTTGCTAATGGTGAGTATTTGCACAGACACAATCAAGTAGCCAGAATTATCCATCAGCAACTTGCTCTTCAATATAGCTTAGTAAATTCGGAAGTACCTTATTACAAATACAGTCCAGCGCCAGTTCTTGAAAATGATCGTGCTTTGCTCTACTGGGACCGATCCATTATTACTGACAGGTATATTGTTGCCATTAATCCTGATATAGTTTTAGTGGATCGGTCAGCGCGTGGGGCAATTATTGTTGATATCACTGTCCCGCATGACGATAATCTCATACGAGCAGAAAAAGAAAAATTAACCAAATATTTAGATTTAGCTCATGAGATAACCGCCATGTGGGATATTGATTCAACAATAATTGTTCCGATTGTTGTATCGGTTAATGGTCTTATCGCGAAGAGCCTCGACCAACATCTCAAGAGGCTCTCGCTTAGTTGCTGGATCAAGCGCAGGATACAGAAGGCAGTGTTGCTTGAGACGGCACGGATAGTGAGGAGGTTCCTCACTCTGGAACCCTAACCACCGGGAGCATGGGTCCTCTCTCCGCTCTCCGTGGGTGCCAATTTTTTTATATTTTTAAATGTTTTTTTTTTTTTTTAGAAAATATTTAAAAATGTAATTGAATTTGTATATTAATAAATGAGTGATTATTAATAATAAATACATAACATATATTTTTTAAAATCAAAAGAAAGTTTCGCAAAACAACAGATTTAATGTAAACGTTGCACCATTTTGTAAAGTCACAAAAATATGACGTTACAAAATGGTACAACGCTCGGCTTAAGGTAAGTCCCTATGTTGGATTTCAGTGGGAAAAATAAATACGTTAAAGTTACTTTTGGAATAAATAGGCATAGATTTCATCATATACTTATCAGGGCAGATAGAGTATGCAGGCTATTTATGAGCGATTAACTAAAAGGGGTATCGAATAACGATGTGGCGTGTTATCAAGTTCAGTGGTAAAGTGATATCTAACTAGAGCCAAAATTACAAATCATCGTTGGCGTATGGCTAAATTTATAAATGCCTTGTTAGTGAAAGAGGTGTTTAATCTTTATTTTTATAAAGCACCTTTAAATATCAATATATCTTACCGTTTAAGGCATGCAAAAATTTATGTAAAAAGAGGAAAAAATATTTAAAATGTAAAGATTCATATTATATTAATTTACAATTTCCTTCTAAAAATTCTTTCATGATGTAGAAGTTGAATTTGATAAGCTATTCCGGGAATTAAAAAAAAAATTGGCGGCAACAAACTCATATTATTATAAAATTTACGCATTGTACAGCACAGCACACACTCGTATGTATGAAACATACGAGTAGGTGTAACTCAAAAAATCTATCAGGATTTTTAGAAAAAAAGTTATGGTAATTGTTTCACATAACATAACATCATGTTTCAAATTATATCAAGGCCAGCCAGGTGAAAATAGTACAGGCATTTCGCTCGACCTATTACAATCACGTAATAGGTCGGGCGAAATGCCTGTACTGAGTTGAAATCTGTAATACTCAGGTCTTCATTCTTTTGTGATATGGAATAAAGGAATTATTTTAGAATTAATAAAGTTGTCATTTTTGTTTATAATTGAATATTGTTTTCTTTTTTATTCTGACTTGTGATTTACTTCCCAAATAATTGTAGACGAAAAATTTGAGGTATCATAAGACGACGTCTGAATTGAGGTTACTGGGCTAAAAGTTTGCGTAGCTAGTGCAATATTGCGGTGGTTGGTAGTGCATGCGTTTGACGAATCCTGCATGCATAGGTTATTTAAACGGTTAGTACAATGTTCTTTTAGTAGTACATAGAATTTCTATAATCGCGAATTCTAGTTAAATGATACAATATATGTTGCATTGTTAAACTCCGCAAAGATACGTTAATAATTCTATAAATCAATAATTTAGGTATGGGAAGTAGGAAGTTAGCGAAATTTTTTAATTCTCTGTAGCTAAATTCTCTTCTACTTGGACGAGCTCGAAAACATCGAAAGGGTCCGCTAAATTTAAGCGAAAAACGAAAGAAGATAATTTGTACTTTAAAATATATCGGTCATATCGTATGCATATCATGAAGTATATACTTACTCAATAAGACTACACTTGGATATTTAAAAAAAAGGACGTGACACTACAAAATTCAATATAAAATCAATAACGTCCCATGTGATCGTCGCGTCCGCGCAACTTTCTAAAGTTAGCTCGCGCTTCAAATACTACAGAACCGATTCATACGGACTGCTGCTGGTTGCTGATGGTTAATGTTCATATGACACATTGTTCTTCATTGAGACAAATTTAACACTTGTCTCGCCCATTAACGCTGTAGAAACCTTTAGGGCAAACAGCATACAGTCCGTTCGAAAAAAAGTAATGTTATTTTTGCCGCAGTGCCACAATTTAGTCTACAGAATTACAGTCAAATGCTCCGCAGGGTGTAATTTTCACCAAGATGGTTTCGCAAGGATTAACCCGGTCACCAGTCAGATATGTTTGAGTAAGAAACATGTCTTTTTGTGGATGACATATATTCCTTGTGCTATTTCTATTCTACGGATCCCTGCGCCCTTTTTGAGGTCATTTGCCCATTTGGTGCACCTGCAGAACTCTTATAATAAATGCACCACTCTAATCTCTCAGGATCCCAAAAATCAGTACTTCGCACATCTTAAGGTAATTTCAGTACATCTAATTTGCCAACTTGTACTATACAAGCGTTCATTGTGTCCAGCTGTGAAATATCAACTTCCTTTATTTTGCTTAAGAGCAGTTAACGCAACATCAACATCGGCCTAATTCAAGTTAAGCGTCTCATTTCAACACTTCATATTTTAAGGGTGAATTAAAGTGAAGTTTATTATTCTCGTTGTACGCGTTAACCGCGGCTGTTCACCGTCGTTTCGGCAAAGGCACTTAGCTATTCAGCGTTCTGGTAAGTAAATTAACTTTAGATAGCAGGAGGTTTGGTGAGGTTTGGAAATAATCATTTCTTAATAGCTATCATTACGATTATAGTGGTAGAAGTATATTTAATTGTATTAACTAATTTAATATTGCGTATTGACCTACGTAAAATAATACTTACCTCTTAAACTGCGATGAAATTTGCTGCGTTCGGAATACAGTATTTTTTTTTATCAAACTATTATAGCCTATACTAACAAACAATGGTTTCAATTTATTTTATTAATTGCATACACATAATTACACATAATTTAACGAAAGCAATACTACTATTATCAATAATTTTGTACTATTTCAACAAAATATCTCCTTATTCTATAAACGATTTCGTGTTTGTAATTGAAGTCATGACTGTCAGGTGTTTTGGAATGTTACTATTATGATCTATCTCACTTGGAGCAAAGAGCCCACTTTGACAAAGATAACGGTCGGTTGCAAGCTCTTTGTGGCCCAATGTTGGAGTTATTTACCCCCTAAATACTTACTTACATGGGTAACTCTGTGCTTAAAAAGTATAACAAACCTACGACAACATATTATAGTTTAATGTATCGTATACATTACGTAACGCAACTTATAACGCAAATATTGAAAAATAAATACGTAGTTCAAAGATATGAGATTTAAGAATTATTTTTTAATTTCTCTTAGTGAAAAAACTTAGTAATTATAACTTCGCAGCTCCTATGACAGTATGACGTATATAGTAGAGCGCATGCGTAATAGACTCCTAATATCTTTGAGCCAGTTTGTTCTGAGGTTCGCTGGAAAGTGCTCGAGCCTTTCGAGATGTGATCCGGGTTCATTGAAATAACCGCGAATTTTGATTACGAAAAAAGTGAAGTGAAGATTGACAAAAACTTAAGAAGTATGAGACTTGCAACTATTATCAACTTATAAAATCTTTTATTGGATAACACTTGGTGGTTATTTATGTGACTAAAACTTTTTAAAACTTGTGATACGGAAATATAACTTCATAGAAATAAAGTACTTTAAGGACTATTAAAGGGTGCACAAAAGAAGTTACATGTGTTAAATTTTTATATATTCGTGCCAGTTGGTAAGTTACAAGTAATATTTATCAAGTTTAAAAAAAATTATGAAAGAAATTTAACTAAGAATGGTTAAAGTTTGGTGATGTAATAATTTTAAACAATGTTATACTTCAACTTCTTGTCGGATGTTGGATGTGGCCAGCTAGGATCTATAAATACGTTAGAGCTTGCCTTTCCTAAATGCTCCTCACTGACTTACTCGAAATCATTTAGCTTTCAAGGTGTAAAGCTGTGGAATGATTTACCGGTATCAATCCGCAAATCTCCTTCCTAATCAGCCAAACTTGAAAATATTTGTCTCAAGTAATTTAAATTAAATTTAGTAGCATCTACATCATCTGCTTATTTTACCAAATATATTTTATAAATTAAATAGTTAATTTCATATAGTCAATTTCAATAAATTCAAATAATCACTATTATATATATTGCATTATTTTTCAGAATTAATGTATGTATATAGTGTTTCGTTATTTTTCTTATTCTTCCTTTCTTTTCTTATTATCTATATTTCACTTCTTGTCTTTTTCTTTTTGTTACTCAAAGGTTGGAAGGTACAGATCCCTTTTAGGGATAAGTCCGCATTTGTACATGTGCTATTTTTTTTTCTTTTTTATATTAGTTTGTATGTACAATAAATAAAGGAGCGCTAATGCGTATTGGTTTGTTCAAATGAAACTTTATTGTTTCTTGGCGACTATAACAAGATAACCAAAATAATTTGACATGTGTGAATGGAAAAACTTCTGACTCTACAAGACTTGAAAAGACTTAAAAGCGAGCAAGGCATTTAACAAGTTTCGCCTATCACTTCTCTCTATTAGAAGCCAATGGTAACTTGCACTTAATATTTACACAGACTGTATAGTTTGATTGATTGTATCGTTATCTCCAAAAAAACAATCAAGATCACTGATTTTTTCTTTAGAATTTCATAATACAGAAGTAGTGATAAGAAGCTGTGATAGCCTAGCGGTGAGACCGTGCGACTCTCTTGAGACGACATAGGTTCAAACCCCGGGCAGGCACGAATGAGTTTTTCTATTAAAATTTATGTGTCTAATTGATAATTGCAATTTATCACACGCTTTTTGGTGAAGGAAAACATCGTGAGGAAACCTGCATATCTCTAGATAATCTAGGGATATGTGTAACCTACCAATCCGCATTGGAGCAGCGTGGTAGTTCTTAGCTCCAATCCTTCTCTCCAAAAACGGAGAGAGGAGGCCTTAGCCCAGCAGTGGGCATAGTAACAGGCTGTTGCTTTTTTTTATGAAAACAATTTTATTTAATCCGAAACAGGAAAAATAAATAAATTAAATACCATTCACAGTTATGAGTAAGATATTATCTAACACATCACACAAGTAACTTATAGAAGTGGTAGTTACTTTGCGGAATTCCGTAGTACTAAAGTTATAGAATTAATTTGCTTTAATCCGCGTTTGTTTCAAAAATCTGTGTAATGATGTTGGAAGCAAAACCGTTCTCATACATTACATACGAAGGATTAGTTATATCACACCGCTACAAACAACATACTAAACAAGCACTGCACACATTTACTTCGACAATCTCAATGATCGTTTTGCCCTCTAACCAAAGCATCATCAGGAGATAGGCTCCACGACAAAATCGCAATTTGATCCTTCCACATATAGCGCTACATAGATTTTTTTAACAACGCGGATTAAAGGGATATAATTCAATCATAATGTTTTTACTTATTAAAGTATTAAAGCAAAAGGAATAGAAGCAAAGTAATAAAATTTAAGTGAAAATTGTAGTGGCCGGTTCGATTAGCTTTACATTGAATATTTTTTAATATAAGAATTAAATACAATTCATATTTCTGTTCAAATCTCAATCTCCAAAGTAATAAACTTCAGGATAAGGAACTTAATAACTTTTTTATTAAAAATTTTTACTTACGATTTTTTAATTTCAGGATTATTTACAGCAATTGAATATTAATGTCTCAAAGACGCCATATTAAATTATAATAAAGATTTACCATAGAGCATTTATACTTAGGGGAGCATTAGATGGTGACATAAAAAATAATGAGAGGGAAGACAACACTTGTATATTTCATCTTTGTCTAATCTCACATAAACAAGAGGGACAGACTGAGCACCGTTATTTGTTTTCTCTTCTTCTAATATTTCTGAATATTGTAATATGGAACGTTTATAAATATCACATAATATATTGTTGGCTTTCCCACTCTAAGTATAACTTATTCTATGGTATTTACATAGATTATGTGATGTAAATTTGCGTAACAAACTAAACTATATCTTAACTTATCAAACAGAGGCTTATCACAAAATATAATAAAATATAGGAAAACATACTTTATAGTAAGTAACAGCCTGTTACTATGCCCACTGTTGGGCTAAGGCCTCCTCTCTCCGTTTTTGGAGAGAAGGATTGGAGCTGAGACCTACCACGCTGCTCCAATGCGGATTGGTAGGTTACACATATCCCTAGAATTCTCTAGAGATATGCAGGTTTCCTCACGATGTTTTCCTTCACCGAAAAGCGTGTGATAAATTGCAATTATCAATTAGACACATAAGTTTTAATAGAAAAACCCATTGGTGCCTGCCCGGGTTTGAACCTATGTCGTCTCTAGAGAGTCGCACGGTCTCACCGCTAGGCTATCACAGCTTATATATATTAACATATTTCGTTATTATACTTTATATATTAACATATTTCGGCAAGCTATTAATGAATAAATAAATATATGAGACACTTATACACACGGTCGTCCGTCCCCAAAGTAAGAAACTCAATACTTGTGTTATGGGTGACGAACAACTGCTAGATATACTACATGCATATATATTTTAAATACATACTTAAATACAAATAAACACCCAGGCTCGAAGAACCAACAAATTGTTTATAGAAAATGTTGGTCTTCGGCGGGAATCAAGCCCGCGACCCGCAGAGCTGAAGGTAGGTTCACTACCCACTGCGCCAACGGGCCAGTCAATTTCAATCAGATTGCATTGAAACGCTCACCTATTAGTAAAAAACTGAAAATGGCAACACTATACTCATTTTATACGCCAAAAGTGAAACATGTTTAGCAATTTACATAAAACAGTTAAATTAGCGACCATTTAGAATAACGCTGTCAAATAAATTCAAGTTTTCTACAAGGGGTCTGTTTATTTAGGGTAGCATTGTGCCGCTTTAGTTCAAACAAAAAATATAAGCCCTATGTTTTTTTTTGGGCGTGAACAAATAAAAAGCTTTTACCATAATTATCTGGGAAAGCTGACTTGAAATAAATGACGAGCTTTCGTAGCCTACATTTAAGCATATTAAATTTGGACGTTTGGTAGATATAAGAGTTTAATGATTTTTATAATTAAAACTAAATTTTATTATACATATAATTTCCAAACTTACAGATAGGTGGCACTGTACGTTACTCAACTACTGTATATTTTTAATTTGAATACCTAACATAATTGAGATAGCGTAAACGCTAAAGGCATTATTGGGTGTTATTCAGATTTAACGTAAAGTTTCAAATTAGCGTCTAATCTACGCTGGTTGTAAGAATACATTGGAATCAGAATTCCATGTGGTTTCTACACAAATGGAATTTCTTACTGTTTCAACTAATATCAACATTCATATTATTTATGCAGATTGTTTCATTGTGTACAATATGACATGTATGTATATATAAGTAATATGTAATTCATATTCTTTAGCTATTGTATGCTATTGTAGCCTAGCGGTGAGATAAAGAACCTACCTCGAGAAGGTCGCAGGTTCAATACCCGGGCTGGCATCCATGAGTTGTTCTATTAAAATGTATGGGTCTTATTCATAAAAAGTTATGACACGTTTATAGACTCGCTATAGTACGTTTTACAAAAAGTGTTATTCATAAACGCATTTTAGTACTAAACCATTCTATAAGTCTACTATAACTTTATAGAGCCGATAACCCTACTATATCAGTGCTATAAGGTAAAAGATGGCCGACTTTCCTACAGCTGATTATTATGAAAACGACATTTGACGAATGTACGGATTGAAATTCAAGTGGGTCAATGTCGTCTGTTCTATATATCGGTCTCGTGTTAGTGTCAATTAAAAAAACAATTTAAACAATAATAAAATTACGTGTACTGACTACTGACGATACTGTGCGACCCGTGTCGTAGACAATAAAATATTTTTTAGTCCATAATAATGTCTATGGTAACACTTTATCGGTGTGTTGACGCATATTATCTGTGGGGAATTGGGTATGATCGGGCACTTGGTCGCCTGATTTCCTTATAATGGCAACATTCGGGGTTATAAACGCATTTTAGTTATAGATCAGTTATAGAAGGTTTATGAATAAACAATTTTATGGAACGTTTTATAAGCTTATAGAGCATTTTAACTAAAGAGTGTCTAAAACCTTCTATAAGCTATTTTTATGAATAAGGCCGTATATGTCTAATAATTGCAATATCACCTGCTTTTTGCCGAAGGAAAACACCGTGAGGAAATCTGGAATATCTTGAGAGAATTCTGGGATATATGTAACACTATTATTATTTTCATATTGGTATTATTTTGTTATACTTCACGTTTGTGAGAAAATATGTGTAATGCTAAGTCATCATTCTCTTGCCCTTACCCCACACTAAGTGGGGTCGGCACAACATGTTGTCACATGATTTGGCTACGTATTTTACGACCGGCCGCCTGCCTGTCGTCAAATTACCTTAGTCGCCTTTTACGACACCTCGGTAAAAAATTAGGGTGGTCTATTCTATGCAGCCGGATACCATACGGCTAATATGTAATGCGAAGTGTAGAAAGCAAAACCATTCTCTTAATTTATACATGCAGAATTAGTTACCACACGTACTGCTCAAAACTGCACGTACCGCAAAATAGTTTGCAATTTTGTCATGGAGCCTATCTCCTAACGATGCTTTGGTTACGGGGCGAAATTACATTATCGTAGTGAATGTGTGTAGTGCTTTTGTAGTGTTTTTATTGTTGGTATTTTGTGATACATGTGGTAACTAATCTTTAACGTATAAGGTATGAGAACGGTTTTTGCTTGCTACACTTAGGATTACAAAGATTTTCTTAACAAACGCCGATTATAGCATAATAAATCTATCATAACTTTTGCCCTAAATTTCTGTCATTATGATCTTACAACTTTGAGTGTTGATTATCGAACAGCAAGCTGTATAATTAATCAATGCTGTTGTGAGTACACGGTAAATAAAAAGTTAATGGCTTTGAATAATGGATAAGATTAGCTTTTCTCGTACATCTGAGTAAACTGAATAAATAAAAGCATCGCGTTAGTTTGTGTAAGTTCTGTGTACATGACAAAGCATGTCATGTACAAAGAATACTTTGATGTAAGTGTCTGTAATTCAAGGTCAAGTCGAACTATAAAGCTTTATAATTGATTTTGAATTAATGAGATGACCCGAAAGATTTTGTCCTGAACATTTTACAAAAAAAGTGTACTTAAGTTTTCTAAGGTTTCCGATAAACTTACAAAAAAAAATTTCATAAGAACATTCTGACCAGAATTAACATAAGAAAAAGAATTTGCGAAATTGTTCCCGTCATAGAGATTAGTTTTTAACGAAAAAGTTCCGGTTAATAAATTTGCTTATACTACTATACATTCAGTATGCGAAAAAACTGCTTAAATTTAGTCCTTATTGCTATTTGTAATTTTTTAAAAGTAGGTATATGTTCTTAAATCTATCTATATTGTATATGATGTTTCTTACTTGCCTCTTGTAATAATCAATACAGTATTCCTTTCGTATTCCTACGTATTATGACTTTTTTTTTTCAATAAAGTCTCGATTTATCTAAGTAATACTAGCGAGTGGCGCTAGTGTCGTTTCTCAGTTAACATATTTGCCGGTTGTGAATATGCACTGCAATTTTGGCACAGAATGAAAGTAATGGTGCCAGTAACTTTACTCCAGATTTATTTACATCTCAAGATGGCGCCGCAGTAGGGTTGAAGGCGTTATATTCATGAAAAAAATCTTAAGATTTCCTTTGATATTGTTATCTCTTCCATAAAATATATATTTTAGTGTACTTCATAGACTATAGTTATACTTTATTTATTAAACACCCCGAGTGATTATCACAGTTATATTCCGAAAAGCTCTTTCGAAGTAAACACGTTAAATTTCTATGCTATAACTTCGAAATACCAAAGTTTAAAGAAGTCTCCGAATTAAACTTAAGTTTCAAATTATCACCATGCACGTGTGCTGCGGTTTTAATATCGTAATATTGCGACACATAAGTTTTGAAGTAAGAAGGTGTAAGGAGGATCAATGTCAAAGGAATTTGCTTTACTCATACATTAATTATTTGTTAATGTTTTGTAACTTCAACAGTATGAAAAATCCAAAGACTGCTCTATGTTTTGCTCTTCACTTGTTAGTGTTTCATCTTCAAATGTAAGAGATGAATGTATGTTGGATTTTGAGTAATCGCGTTTTACTTAGTATGTGTCTGTTGTTTTTCATTTTTTTTTAACAATGACTGTAAGGATCACTTATTGAGAGTTTTGTGGTGGGATAATAACAGTGTAGTTGTGGGTATCGGAACGTGGTTAATTACTTGTAGAACAGCAGAATTGCATGTGAAATTACTCGTAGCTTTCAGCCACAGGCCCCTATCACAAAATCTACCTCGTACTGCTACGCAGATCTCTACGCCCGGCGGCCAAATGCCGATTATTCGGTTCATAATATATATCCTGAAGCTTTAAAGTTATAAAATCCTTCTCTTTTCACTGACCTCTTTAACAAAAAGCTTGCCTTTTTTTACTGCCATTAATAAGCCATTAATCATAAATGCTATTACAGTCAATATGCTATATTGCTTTCTTGCGTGTTTTCATCAAAATGGGAATTAAAGGGTGAAAGTTTCAATGAATTGCGTTTTCATAAAAAATAAATAAATATATGGGACACTTACACACCCGGTCGTCTGTCCCCAAAGTAAGTAACTTAATACTTGTGTTATGGGTGACAGACAACTGGTAGATATACTACATATATAATTTTAAATAGATACTTAAATACAAATGTACACCCAGGATCGAAGAACCAACAAATTGTTTATAGAAAATGTCAGCCGTCGGCGGGAATCGAACCCGCGACCCGTGAAGCTGAAGGCAGGGTCCCTACCACTGCGCCAACGGGCCAGTTTTCATACATATTAACTGAATCATGCTTTAGTAATTGAATATTCCAAAACTACTTCAATTTATTGATTTCATCGCTTGAGAAAACAGTTTGTGATTTTCAATCAGTCGTGTAACTTTTGAGAATGGTTTGATGGTGGAGTGAAACGTGTTTCGAGTATGAATCAAGTTTCTTATGGCTTGACAAAAGACATATTTCTCTTTCACTGTGTGTGTGTTGTATGTGTTCATTTATATTGTGTTAATATAGACTAATGTTATATCAATATAGCACAGGATCAAACTCACACTAAGTAACATAATATGTCATTATACGACCAGAGTCTCACCAAAGGGCTCTCTTGTTACTGACATGGTGCATTCTGAGACAGTGTAATGTTTCCTTTGTACATATGTTTATAGTATTAGCGTGAGTATATTCATGTATGTGTCTTATATGTATGGAAAAAAGGAAGATTTGAATTTTATGCTGACCATGGAATTAATTATTTGAAAAATCTTTATACACATGAAGTCTCAATTACAATTTTTTACATTCTATTTTAAAAATTTATTTTTAAAGCGAAAAAACAATAGTCAAAGATCAATGCTAGTGATATAGATACATCTATATTTGTGATTAAGTTTAGAAGGAAATTACAAGGATCTCGAAGGATGTTAAAATCTATATCGTAAAAGCGTTATGATCGAAGGGTCTTGCTTGAGGGGAGATAAAAAGTGTGTCATCCCTATTTATGGCTTATTTGAGCCTTTTGTCTTTCTCTATATCTTGATTTATCTCTATGTGTTGGTAATTCTATATGAAACTATTATTATTAGTGAGAAGATGTTTCAAGGACAGTATCAACTTGCTAACGTTTTTGAAATTTAGGCCATCTCTTTGCTAAGGCAAATGGATGAACATCAACGTATGCGAGTTTTTGAAAGTTTTAGTGACGTATTTTTAATATTTTACTGTAAAATAATAATGTAGTGTACATTTTCCATATATATTATAAATATGGACTTATTACACAAGTACATAAGTTTATTTTACGACAAAGTCATATGAAATGCTCCACAAAACTCGCATATTATTATGTTGAAATCCACCCAAACCTATGATGTCTTTTATTTACAGTCGAATGACTACTCTGAATGCTTTCAAAGAGATATTACTTTTTGCCGGACAGATGGATTTCTAAAACGTATTACCTACGTAATATGAGGCCATGAGAGCCAAAGTGGCCTAACTGACAGTTTTTCAATACTAAGTTTAATTTAATTAATGAATAAGATGATTAGGGTTAGTAAAATAACATAAAAATAAAGAATTTTGTATAGTAAGAGAGTAAAACAGCATATATCAATCAAACATATTAATTTGATAAAGTTACAATTATTTTAAATCACGGCTACTTGTTTTCCTTAATACAGTAACCTTTTTTTAAAGAAGTTAGGCCTCTCTGGCTCTTACGGTGTTATATGTTATTTGTTTTTACGACCAAAATCGACCAAATATATCACTCATGGGCTACAATAGTGGCGCAACTCGAAAAACACATGTTAACAATGTAAATACAGACACAAAACACACATTCTTTAAGCAAACTAAAGCACTTTCTATGCATTTTCCTTATCAATGAAAACATTAAACCCATTTATCTCAAAGCATGATTTTATGAGTTGTTCCACAATCGCAGCTCATGAGCGATATGTATTAGTAATGTTTAGGTTATTAACTATAATAATATAGATTAGATAATGATTAAATCTTATATATCGAATAAAGGATTTACGATGACATTTTTAAACATTAAAGCAGACCTCTGAATATTATAAAGCGGTCAAACCGAATAAATCATACCGGACGTTGATCCACGATTCAAATTCTGTGGCGAACGTATAAATTGTGATCCATAAACATACAGCAACAAATATTTGTTATATTTGTTAACAATATACATTGACTTTTATTTTAGTAACGAAACAAATATTGTTATACTTATACTAATATTATAAATGTGAAAGTTGGCCTGTCTCTGTCTATAACGGGTTCATGACCAATCGCTAGACTAATATTAAATTAAGCACAATTTGATATTATACACCGGAGTAAAGTAAAGTAAAAGTAAACGTGGAAATAAAAATCCGGGTTTTATCTTAGAGAACAGGGTAAAAACGCGTATTGCTATATTAAGGGTACCTAATCGCTTAAGTTGACATGATCGTTGGTACAACTAGCATAATTATATTCTGCCAAATAATATAAATATTTTCACACGGGTTCATTGCGCTAAATAACATTGCTGTTTAGTGGTTTGCCCGGTCTTGTTAAATGTCGATATGCTACGCTTGGATAAATGTATTATAATGTGATGTTTTATTATCGATATTTTCTTTCATTTATAGAATTAGGGGTAACTATGCGGAGGTACATAATATGAAAGTCATGAAAATTTTATTTTTAAATAATATTATCATTATACTTTATATTACATTACAAACTTTAAAGTTTCACTTCCTTTAGATTTAACATTTAAACAAAAGATTTTAAATGAAATCCACATATTTATATTAAAATCATTAATACGCCCCTTGCTTTGTTTAACAATAATTTATACATATCATGTTATTAATAATATTATTATCTATAATATAATACGAGCCGATCAGCGACCTACGTCAGATTAATAAAAAATGGAAAGTCGTTTAGGAAAGGTACTTTACTTTTCTTAAATGACTACTATCCCACTACTGGCCATCTTCTCTCCTTATTTTTATATTATTATTCCATTCCATCCCATTTCCAGCAGTGTAGTAGGGTCTAAGCCCTACTACACTGCTCTAATGCGGATTGGTAGATTAGAAATATATGAACTATTTAGAGATATGTTTTCCTTCACCGAAAAGCGTGTGATAAATTGCAGTTATCAATTGATAATTAGAATTTAACAAACTTGCGAATTCAAGTGCCTAATTAGGCACATAAATTTAAGCGGAAAAACTCATTCGTACCTGCAGAGTGAACCCATGAGACCTCGAGAGGGACACTTGGTCTTACCGTTCAGCTGTCACAGCTTTATTTACCAGTCAATTTATACAATAAAATAATTACTGCACATCTGCTATCTTTGATAAAACTGTAATAATCATTCTTGGGAACTATTTTAATGAATCATATATCCTTTATGATCATTCAATAAAGCGTAAACAGCTTTGAATGCTGTGATATTAATTAGTTCTGTCATTAATAATTTTATTCACATACATTTGGTTTAGGTGTCTATGTTATTTATAAACTTAAAAGGTAGTGATATAACGGTGGTTATTACCATTACTGTTACTGGTCTAAGGTCACTCTCTTTTTAGATAGATAAAATTGTAACTTAGAAGGTTACATATGTAAATCCCAGGAAGTCATTGGCTCTTTTCCTTTTGGACCGACCGATTGAATGTAGTATAGTTGTGATGGCATACATACAAAGAGAATAATTAGAGAATGAGAGAGATGGTCTCCAGGGGGTTTGTGATTGATATTTGCAATTTATCAAGCGCTTTATGTTCTTTTACTCGATCATAATTCACTGTGGTTCAGTCTGAAATTAATTATATTAACTGATAGTCTGATATTAAATAAAAAAGGAACAGTTTTCGAGAGCTTAATAAAGCTTTTAGGCACAAATAATTGTACCACGCCAAATAGTTCGACGCTTTACTTCTATATGAAATAGGCAAGCAAATAAGTAACAATTGTTCAACACTATGTTACACCGATCTCTTATTACAAAACGATAAAATATCGATGCAGTTCTCGAGGTAAAAAGGTCACTTGTCGACCTCTTTACGTCTAATAGTGCATCGCACTAATGGCACGCTGTAATAGTGTCAAGTCTCACTTTAACCATAACGAACTATGTAGTGCCGTATCTAGCTTTTTCTGTATTCACAGTGTTATAGTCTAACGGGTTAATATGCTTAAGAATTTGTCTTTCGTGTCTAGCAATGTATAATGTGTATAACCTTTATGGTTATATTTTTTAAGCGTTTTTATAAAAATAAAAAATTCGTAAATGTTATAAATATATAACAGCTTTCAAAAATTTTATGTCCCTACTGTTAAGTTGAACTACTACTGTTGAAGAGTTCCCTCGTTGGACGCTACTGATTTAGGCAATCAGGGCAGTAGAATCATGAATATCATAAATGTGGATTGTCATCAGGGCTGGATAAGTATGAAATAAAATTTCAAAAATAAATTTTAAATTTCAAATTTATTATTTTCAAGTTTCATCTCAATCCGACACCGGAAAGTGGGCCAAATTTAACTTGCAAGATTTCACCTTCACATACAAAAAATACATGCTAGTGAGGTACATAAAAGCTTTAAAAAATTAAGGAAAATGTTTAAACGTAAGTTGAATTGGAGTCAATCATCCCCTTATCTGGTGCATGTCTAAAAGCGTAAATATTAAAGTTTTTTTTTAAATAATAATAATAAGTTTATTTGACATAAAGCCTAATACAGTCATAAACGTTTCAATTTTGTTTGTTTCAATTTTTACTTTTTCTAATTATTAAACATTCGCTGAGCTTCATTTTAGTTTGGTTGGTTTGAAGAATTTTTTAGAATCACTAGTTATTACATTTGAAAATGTAAAAGGTAATATTACATCCAAGATCAAAGATGTAGTCACACTGATCGCCGAGAGCAGGTGGAGATGGGCGGGAAACATAGCTCGCATGAATACGGGTCGTTGGACGCAGGAAACTGCAGGAGTGGCGACCACGATCACATACTCTATCGCGTGGGAGACCGCCAAAACGCCACGATTGGATGAGGAAAGCTCAAGACCGTCGGGAGTGGAGGAGTTTTTAGGAGGCCTACGTCCAGTTTTGGACACTAAACGGGCCGCTATAAGAAATATATATATATATATATGACGGCGTTCGAAATGTTTCGAACAATTTGAAATGTTGAATTGAGTGACGTTGGATGTCACTCAGGCGAAGTGTCGTTACTGTGGCAGCGGGGCAGCCATCTTTTAACAAGGGATCGGCACGAAAAGAGCCAGCGCACCGCGGCTTCGACAAATCGCTATACAAATGGGAAAGCCAGGCGAATAATCGTTATTGCAACTGTTTTAATTAATTCTGTTCAAGTTACTGTGTGAATCTTTTAGAGACAAATAATTATAAATGCTGTCAACTCTTCTTTAGAATTTCCCACCCACAAACATAGCCCACAAAGTATGAAGACAACTACTATTTCCGATGATGGCCATTCTGCGTCATCAGAAGTGGGATACAAGGGAAATGAAGCAAATTCTTCAAATGTTACATATGTTGAAAATCTTTTGAGGAACATGGAACAGTTGCTTAAGCGGGTCTTATCAGTTCAACGGAAAGCACATGTTAGTATGAGACAGATTTGGATATAGAAGGTCGAGGCAGAGTGACGGAAGTAATTATATGTAGTCAACATCTAGAAGAAATCAAAAGTAAGTTGACTTCTGTTGCCTTGACTTGTGCATTAAAAGGGCGCGCAGCATTACAAAACATAATATAAATGAAATTATGTGGACCACAGTCAAAGAGCTTTTAATCGCAACATTCTCCAGATCTTATATATCAGATATTATCAACTTATCCAAGACTATTTTGATGTCATTTTACGTTTCCAAATAAATGTCACAGAGTCGGTGTCCGAATCCGCAGTAAGGTTGTGGAATTTTATTGAAAAAAAAGGACCAATTGTACGATCTCTGAAGTAGTTATTATGGGCTTTGTTACATCGGTACTATGCCAGAAAGGCAACATGATCGTCGCGAATTAAATTCACGAAACCGCCAGAGCTCAGTTGTTCCGTAATCTTGATGAGATGTCTCTTAAGCAAAGGAAGCATTGCGCCGATACTGCTATCAAGGATGAAGACTTGCGAATTACGTGATATGAAAGAGAAAACTGTTGTTTCTTGCTGTGGATGTGGTCAGCCTAGTGAGGTAGCTTCTTGTCAGAAAAGAAAGAATGGTAGTGGAGCTGCGGTTAAGGAAGTCCATTTCTGTACATCCAGTTCTGTCTATATCTGTCTTCTATTATTATCCGGTGAGTCAGTTTCATTTTGATAGCGGTTCATCATGGTCATTATTAAAAAAAAGCTACTGTGACAAACTTGATGGTACTGTGCGCAACAGTCTAGTTTATCTTAGTGTTATAGGCGGTGATGATATTCGAATTAAGACACAAACTCAAAGTGACGTGACCGTTGATGACCTAAAGGTGAATTTGCTTTACCATGAGGTACCCGACACTCATATTTCAGACCCTATAATTATTGGTATAGACAATTTTTATCAAGAGTTATGTGTCAAAATTAATAACGGTAACCTTACGTTTTGTTATAAGGAACAAAGTAATTATTGAGATTTAAAATCTATCAAACCTGACTTTACAATGATTGATACAGATATATTAAGGTTCTGACAGGGAATCTTTGGTATCATCATTAAATACTAGCAATGCCCCGCGGTTTCACCTGCGTACATACCGATCTCGTGGTAGTGGAAAGTCTACTAAGTCCGACTCTAGATTTATTTTTGATACTTGAAAGTTTGGCCCTGGGACTTATTAATAGGTAGGTAAAGGAAGTTTTTACCGGAAATTGAATTCTTATAAAATGTATAGCTATATTCCGGCCCTGTTATAGTGGTCGCTACAGTGAATCTGTTGACATTATTTTCTGTAGATTGTCATTTTTAAACTCGTTACATCTATGGATTGGAATGTCCGATTTTCATAATTGAAAAAAAAAAAGATCTTACAAGTATTGAAACGATTTTTAGTAAAATATCATTTAATGGGATAAGGATTCACGTATATGAATAATATGGTTTGATTAGTGTCAGCACTCTTATCAACTTATGCATGTAAAAAAAAACTAGTTATATTGGCATAACTATAGTAGTTGGACATATGGTAACGCGGACTTTTTATGTAGATATTGATTCGTTCTATAATAATTACAGCATTTTAGTGTTCTATCATCAATAGTTTACGCAGCACACGCGACGACAGATTTTCATGTCAATTTTTGTCACACCTTATTACGTTTTTAGTAGTGATCCCAACTTTTTTTGAAAGTATAATATAGCCTATGTTGTTCAATGAAGGCGCAGCTTTATATGGTAAAAGAATTTTCGAAATCGGTCCAGTAGTTTTTGGGTGAGGGCATTACAAACATAAATACATACATACTGTAAAGGCAAATTACAAGAGGTTGCTGCTATCGTGCGTATTACGAGTACAGCCGATGAACAACGAACTCGCCGCGACGCCAGAAAGCAATTATAGAGTACGTTATCACCGAGCGTCCTCCGAACACAGCCGATGACGTTCTCGGCGCAACACCTAACAACAAATAGCGGTTTCCATGGAGAGAGAGGAAAGCAACGAGCCATCTTATGATGTGACGTGTATTTAGGATATCGTATATTAATTAAAAGGGAGTACAAGTTAAATTATAACTTGGGGATTTAATAATACGCACTTCTGAATCTTCTTCAACAATACATACAAACATATCTTTCTTTTTTATAATATTAGTATGGAAGTATTTTGACTATTTGACCAATGGTATTCCTACCCTAATAGTATAAATTAAGTGTACGAACTATGCTTATACGTAAGGCATATTACACAATTAAAGATTATTTGAATGATAAAAATGCTTGGATTTGAAAATCCTTTTAGCTCCAAACAAGACTGCAAATAAATAATGTAAATTTAAATGTTAAAAAGATTGACCGCCTAGTTTCTTGCTGGTTCTTCTCGGTAGGGGCAACATTCTGTATCCGTGTAGCTTATTAAAACTAATTGATCTTTGACGATTCAAAAATGCTTGCAAAAAAACCTACTTGAATAAAGATTATTTTAATTTTGATCGTGTTAACACTGGGAAATGTGATTTAAATTTAGTAAATGCTCACAAAAATCGTGCAACGATGTCCTTATAGGTTAGCTCCAGCAGAAAATCAGATAGTGAAAAGATAGGTAAAAGATTTAAGAATTGCTTGATGCTGGCGTAATTAATGAAAGTTGTTCCACATTTGCTAGTATGATATTGTTAGTTGAAAAAAAAAAGTCATACAGGATGTGTGTAGATTACGAGAACTTAATTCCAATATACAATCGGAATAACCTTTACCACGGATCAAAGAACAAACAAATCAGCTTTCAGGGGCAAACCATTTTTCATCTTTAGATATGGTGTCAGGGTTCCACCAGATCATGATGCACCCTGATTCCATAGGAAAGACAGCATTCGTTACCCCAGAAGGGCAATATGAGCATCTTTTGGTTTGTGGAACGCTCCATCGGTCAATCAGAGGTGTATCACTAGGTCTTGGCTCATTTCACAGATTAACCACTCCTTTATTTGGATGACGTGTTATGTATCTCTGCTGATATAGAATACGGTCTGTAGCGCTTAGGTTACGTTCTGGGTGCTTAGACGAAGGCTGCTTACACACTTATTTAAAAACTGACATTCTCAGAAGGTGAATTTATATTGCTAAAAAAATTGTAAACGGAGTAGGACTAATTTAGATTGGAAGTTGTTTAAATTGATCAATATGCATAAATTAGGCAGGTCCATTCCTTTTAACTTCCATGCTAGACAACGATCAGTATGAATTATGACTATGAGATGGTACTAGTTGTACGTATAAGAATTCCCACAAGAATTTGCGGGCAATACCTCAAGGTCACGATGGTTTGAGCTAAATTACAATGAATCTTCTAAATAACGATGAGGCCATGACGGCGTCAGATGTAGATAGCATGTGTTACTTCCCGTACCTTGACAGATTCAGTTGCACTTTATACTTATTCTGATCCAGAAACATGGGATGTACGAAATGAGAGAAGAGAAATAGAGTAGAGATTTGTGCTGAACATTATAATCTATCATATGTACATTAATATCATGTGTTTTCAATAGCCGTATAAAGTTGTCAATCCTGACCGGGATAGATTTATGAACTACTGTTACTGAACCTGTGAGGGAAGAGCGAGCTATTCCGGTCAGAGGTAATGTTTCCGTGGTTTATCCTGGATAGGTGAGGACGTCCGGGCCATACACGCGGTTTGGTTGAAGGGACTCCTTAGCCTGATTCAGATGAGAGTTTAGCCTGGACAAGAAGTGTCGTCCGGGCCACGGCCTGAATGGGTGGTTGAAGGGACTCGCTTACTTGGTCCAGATGTGAGTTGATCCTGGGTAGGCAGTATCGTCCGGGCCATATCCATGGGGATTGGTTGAAGGGACATACTGGCCTAGCCCAGATGAGTCGATCCTGGATAGGCAGTGTCGTCCGGGCCATATCCATGGGGATTGGTTGAAGGGACATACTGGCCTAGCCCAGATGAGTCGATCCTGGATGGGCTGTGTCGTCCGGGCTAAATTTATGAGGAGTAGTTGAGGGGACACACTGGCCTAGCCCAGATGGGAAGTTGATCCTGGACAACAGTGTCGCATTGCACTGGTTTGGCCCAGATGATTATTGTTTCATACGGATTTATTATGATTGACGGAATACCCTACCAGCGGTAGGATAGAAAAACAGTTACGCTAATGTTGACACGCCCTATGTTTGCTCTGAATTATATTGTAGTTGTCCATATATAATTTGTTGATTACGTATAAGAGGAGTTGTTACCTATTACCTCAGTGTTTATCTGTAGTTGAGGCAGGATGATCGAGCGGACATCCTAGTGATGAGATACTTTTGTTTCAGATAATCTATCATAAGAACCAAAAGCATTGTATCGCCCGAGGACGGTCGTATGTCAGTTCGGCCGTGACGGCGTTCGAAATGTTTCGAACAATTTGAAATGTTGAATTGAGTGACGTTGGATGTCACTCAGGCGAAGTGTCGTTACTGTGGCAGCGGGGCAGCCATCTTTTAACAAGGGATCGGCACGAAAAGAGCCAGCGCACCGCGGCTTCGACAAATCGCTATACAAATGGGAAAGCCAGGCGAATAATCGTTATTGCAACTGTTTTAATTAATTCTGTTCAAGTTACTGTGTGAATCTTTTAGAGACAAATAATTATAAATGCTGTCAACTCTTCTTTAGAATTTCCCACCCACAAACATAGCCCACAAAGTATGAAGACAACTACTATTTCCGATGATGGCCATTCTGCGTCATATATATTACATAGTACAATTCCGATTGGTATATTGAAAATAATCTGTCTAGCATTCGTAGGTAAACATAAATTAATAAAAGTAGCACATTCAACATGTTTGTTAGGCAGCAATTGAATCACTAATTTCGAATAGATAATTGAATCTGTACACTTTCAGTTATGGAATAATAGATTGACTATTAGTTGTCGGGGATAACCTTGATTCATTATCATAGAGCTCTGTCAGTAATATCGTATAGTATATTCGTGCTCAGTAAATAAATATGGTTTATGAAGACGAATAAAAGAATGTCTTAAGAAATGTGGAAGGAATATCAAGTAATAATTACGTATCGTGACATGTTCGGACGACACAGCTGTTTTATTATTTACTCATTAAAACTGATGAGGTATCTCACAAATTTAGGTTGGTTTTATAAGCTGACCACCATTTAAAATGATAAATGATTTCCGCATAAAAAGCAATCAAAAACTTAAAAGGGAGAACGCTGTTTTGATTTTGCGTGCGGTTGTATTGAATATCAATGTAAATATTGCATTTTGTTCCTATATAGAATAAGTTTAAAACGCGTTTAAAAAGCGTTTTAATGAAGAATTCTATTGTGTCAATAACCACAATAAAACGTTTTTGATTTGATTGGAATCTTAATTTTAACAAGGAGCAGAAGAGGAGGACTACAGATTGTTTAAATAAATAGTTTTAGCTTCTCCTGCTGCAATCAACACCTAAAAGGAGATTGATATAAAAAGCCTACTTAATATACTGTTGAGGAGAAGAATGATCATAGATGATAAGAATGCGTGGACATAGCTAATCTTCGCTCCTGTACAAGATAGTAATGACCTAATGTGCCTAGTTATAAGAATTATATTTTGAAAAGAGCATCCGCTGAGTTTCTTGCTGGCTCTTCTAGGTAGGAACCAGCAGCAGAGTTGGCGATTAAAAATCACTTGTTTACAAATTTATTTGAATAACGAATAATTTCATTTGACTTGATATAATAAGATCATGATATAAAGTATAGTTATAACTTTTTGTATCGGTGTAATATACTTTTATTGCCTCTTGACAATTTTGTATCCTAACAGTAATATTGTCTAGTTATTCTCATAATCTTCTTTTCATGAGAAAATGGTAGTGAATATAGAAAAATCTATTCCTATATATTTTGCAAATAGCAACATTTTGTTACAACACTGATACAAGAGATCAACTAACTATTCGTTTCCAAGTCATATCCTCATTTATGCGTGTCCATAATCCTTTTATTACTTGAAGAAAATTGAGTTCCCTTACGTGTTTACGATATAGCTACATATTTCTATATCAACACAAACAATGTCGTAGAATAGTAATACAGAATTGAAAAATATGTGTGATATATTGAGTACTACTGATATATTTTATATATTCTGAATTTTTTGAAGTATTGATATATTTTTTTTCTTTATTTAATTTAGGGACTTTTATAGAATATGTATATGCCAGTCCCATTTTGGCAAATACCACACTTAACCTAACAAAACAATTTAAATTAACAAATCAGATAAAAATTACAAAATTAAAGAATAATAAAATAATTAATCAAATGAGATTTATGAGTTTGCATAGAAATATACTTTCTCTTGATGTAGGACGGGAAAGTGTCTCAATAAACATACCAGTATTAAGTCTATTCAAACTCATGAGTCTCATAAAACTCTCCCTGCCTGTCTGGAATCTAGCACATTCCGTTAAAAGATGATGCACATCCTCAATGATTCCACATACATTATTATTTATTTCCATTAAATATTTAAATTTATTTAACGGCATGTGTCCAGATCTAAGCCTGTGAGCAGTAATAATAATATTTCTAGAAATATTACCCCTGGAAAACCATGGAATATGAGGAGGCTCACACTGTATCGTTTTGTAACAAATACCTTTCTCTAATGATACTTTATTAAAATAAATTTCCACAGATCTTGACATTTTCTTTTATACTTTGGCAACAATTCTGAAAATTCCGGTTTAATATTTGAAGTATTGATAATGATAATACAAAAATTCTATATAAATATTTTTTGTTTATTAAGAAATTGTATATCTCAATTCCTCAATGACGTAAATCCTAAAAAGATAAATAAATTGTAACGGTAGGAAAAAAGGAGAGTGGAAATTGTGGTATGGAGACGTAAAGATAGCTACGGCGATGTTTGGTGACAGGCTGTGAGGTGCGGAGAGGAGAGGTGCGGTTCGGAGAGGTGCGCAGGAGAGTTATAGCGCCATTTGACGTTGTCGTGATTTGTGCGCGGATGTGACATGCTGTGCGTGGAGGCTGTTGAAAAACAATTTAATGAATGATTCCCCAATTGATGGAGGGGAAGAAATTAATGGATTGACTTTTGTGAAAATTGCTTTTATTTATTGAATAAGTGTAAAGAAAAAATATCGTTGTTATAAAATAGTTAAATTTACTGTTATCCATATCGCATATTTTTTTAACTTTTTCTACTCTTATGTCTAGTGTAAATAGTTATCTATGTAGGTCTATGTATTGTACAATTAAGGAAAAATAAATAATAAAGACCACTCACTACTTTAGTTTTTGTTAAAGCTGAGGAAATGGTGACAATTATTCACGCTTATCATCTCATCTAATATTTCAAGTAGTGAATTGGAGACAATTATACAGCGAAGCTGTGATAGCTCAGCGGTAAGACCGTGCGACTTTTTCGAGGGAACACGAGTTCAAACCCGGGCAGGCACCAATGAGTTTTTCTATTAAAACTCATGTGTCTAATTGATAATTGCAATTTATCACACGCTTTTCGGTGAAGGAAAACATTGTGAGGAAACCTGCATATCTCTAGAGAATTCTTTTGATATGTGTAACCTACCACTCCGCATTGGAGCAGCGTGGTAGCTCCAACCCTTCTCTCTAGAAACGGAGAGAGGAGGCCTATTCCCAGCAGTGGGATTGTAACAGGTTTTAGATTGTAAAAAATAATATATTTGTGTCTAAAATCCATTCAATTCAAATTCAAATTCAAAATATTCTTTATTCAAGTAAACTTGTAAACAAGTGCTTTTGAATCGTCAACTTTACTGCTGGTTCGGAAAGCCGTCCTACCGAGAAGAGCCAGCAAGAAACTCGGTGGAGCTCTTTTAAAAAAGAAGATTCTTAATACTAATTACATTTTGTCATAGCTATCCTGCACAAGGTCGAAGAGCAGCTATATCCATGCATTCTTATCATCAATGTAAGCCTCCACGGTATAATAGGCTTTCTGTATCAGCCTCTTTTTAACAGTATTTTTAAATTGCTGTAATGGCAAAGTTAAAATTGATTGTGGAATTTTATTATAGAATCTTATACCCAAACCCACAAACGACTTACGTACTCTTACAAGGTGCAAAGCAGGAGCCGCAAGCTTATGTCGGTTCCTACTTTGTCTATTATATACATCGCCAATCTTTTTATAATTATGTATATTTTTATGCACAAAAATCAAATTGCTAAAAATATACTGTGAAGCTAACGTAAGAATACCTGTTTCCTTAAACTTCTCTCGCAGGGACTCACGCGAATTCAAATTATAAATGCCACGTATGGCTCTTTTTTGCAATACAAAAATTTTCTCAATATCAGCACATTTACCCCATAACATTATTCCATAAGACATAATGCTATGGAAGTAAGCAAAATAAACTAGTTTTGCTGTTTCGACGTCTGTAAACTGTCTTATCTTTCGAATAGCATAGGCTGCTGAACTGAGTTTCCCTGCGAGAGCTGTTATGTGTGTGCTCCATTGGAGTTTTGTATCCAACGTCATTCCCAAAAATACAGTTGTATTTTCTGTTTTTAGTGGTACATTGTCTATTAAGAGCTCATTTGCTTTTTTAGCTGTATTAGGTAATGCAAATTCTTAAGAGTATATACACTCATAGCGTTACGATAGTTGCTAATTTTTAGTATGAGCCCTGTTTAAAAAAAAATGGTATATTCATTAGTATCTGAAACATTTTATTATAAAAATGAATGTTTGTCTGTATATCCTTTATATACTCCGAAACGGTCGGAACGATGTTAATAAAATTTTCACACCATCTTTAAAATGATTCAGTGGATGATCCTGTAAAATTTGGTGTCGATTGGAGCATTTATTTTTTGTTGTTCTGTTCTGTTTCGAGTGAAACTGGCTGGACATCTAGTTTTGATTAAAATAGTTTTTAAAGAATAATAACGTATTATTTTATTACGTATTATATTTATTTATTTTTACATTTGTTTTATTTAGTTTTTTTTTGTTTCAAATTAAGCATCCTGGTAGCATTGTCGCGCGTCTCAAAGGAGCCACTGAAAATCAGGTTAGGGGGCAACCCAAATAATCTGAGTGGTGATCCTTTTTGCGTCACACTTATATTAATGTTTCTCTGTAGAATCCATTTAGGTGAGTTTCTTTCTTGTTTTTTTTTACTATTTTTTCATTTCTTGTACTACATATGGTGTGACCTAATAAATTTATTCTTATTCTTATTCTTATAATAATGTATTCAAATGGCATTGAATTTTATCTGATTTTTAATGTAAATTTGTATTTGTAAATTGTTTCTGTTTTTTAAATGTACTTTAAGACAAAGGAAACAAAATAAGGGAAGAGAAGTAAAATAAACAATAAAACTTTTTACAGCCTCAGAGATACACTTTCTGAATATTTATTGTATTAATTATAAAAGTTTGGTTCGTTTTTGAATTCAATCTGAATTTGGATTAAAAAGCACGAGTAAATATGTTCACGCGATTAGTTATCAAGTTTTGTACATAAAGCTATAGAGCTTCTATTTTAAATGAGAATTTTGTTCAAAAACTTTAAAATAGATGTCCTTACATAAGATTTTCTAGTAATAAATTTCGTGCGATTGATTGATTCATCTCTCTCGCTCTTTATTCCTCCAGTAGACATCCTCTCTTGGACAAACATCTCGGAGAATATCTTCTCAGGAAAGGATTTCTCAGAAATAATATGTAGTAATAATTTGTAGTAATAATATGTAGTAATAATATGTAAATATAATGTGTAAAGTCGAAGACATTTTTTTATGTTCCCCCGTGTTGAATGCTGCTTAACTAGCAACAATTCTACGTAATCGCACCGTTTTTAAAATAATAACTTAAACATTAGATGAAACTTAAACAAGCTACCATTATAATGATCCTAGAGCAATATCGTTTATTCCGCAAATGCATATTTGACCTAGATTCTACACTCGATGTGAACAGTTATTAAAGCTAAACGTTTATTCAGAAAATACATTATTAGGAAAATTATATTATGGGGGGCGACTGTTGGGCACACAAAACTCACTATCCAAATAAATCTATTTATTTACAGTTAATTAATTATAATTATTCTTATACTATATACTATGGTTAAATTTTAAATACTAATAGCGTCTGATATGACCGAAGTTAGGTAAGGAAAGGCGAGGTGGCGCGAAGTTTCTTTCCCAGGCATGGAACATGACACCTCAGGTGTCGAGTAGAGTCACACCTGAGAATATTAGTTAACGTTGAGTAAGTTTACCTTAGACTTCATCATATTTTGAGGCTATTGACTTGTCCCGCGTTTTTTATTTAGTGGTGATTTGGAAACGGAGGCCTAAAAAGAGATGGTTGGATTTTGTGAAGCATGACATTCATGTAAATGGAGTAGCGCCAGAGTTGACGAATGATAGGAGAGAATGAAAGAGAATAATATGTGCTGACACCGCTTAGAGTGGGATAAGGACAGGGGAATGAATGATGATGACAAGTATATTTGTTACGCGTACGTCATTAAAACTTAGTTAGTCATAAATAATAAGCGATAGCATATTTATATATATTCAGTCTGTTATATATAGGCACGTATAGTAAAGAGTTTCCGCAATCTGAAATCCCAATTACCGGCAGCATGAGCCCTTTCTCCGCTATTGATACAAAATTTTCATATTTTTTATATTTGTTTTTTACATACTCCTATACAATGTAAATATAAATTTGATAATAAATAAATGTTTAAAAATACTGCCGAATATGTTGTTAGATCAATACAAATTTTCGATGACTAAAATTTCATATTTAAATGTTGCCTACAGAATGTGAAGCCTTCTTCAGAATGATTACTGTGAATATGAATGAAGATCATTAAGACATCTTTCATTTTCTTCATGGTAGTACAAGATGTAATTAAGGTACTGGGGGTATCATAAAAACATTTGAATAGGTTGATATAATTACAACTTTCCGCCGTGTGGTATCCGGCTGAGTAGAATAGACCACCCTTATTTCTTACTGAGGTGTCGTTAAAAGCGTCTAAGGTAAGTTGACCCATTGTGTGGTATCTGGTTGAGTAGAATAGATCACTCTCATTTCTTACCGAGGTGTCTTAGAAAGAGTGGTGAGGATGTGAATATTCCGGCGAAGGCGGATAGGGACCATCTTTAATTTGCATCGAAATTGAGATATATGATCAAATTTTCAAAAAAACCGAAATGTGGTTCGTATTGAAAAAAAAACAGACCCACTCTTTTTGTTATGTGCTATCGATCTGCTCCGTTGCTCAGGTTTGATTTCGGCTTTTGGTCGATTAAAATCATGTCATGTCATTAAAATGTCATTAAAATTACAAAAAAACGCTCCGATCGCCACCTAACTTTACAGGAATACCCGCTGGTCAGTCTAAAAATTTCCTAAAAATGACATTAAAATTTGTCCAGCTATTTTGGAGTCTATAAGGAACATATTATACATAAATACATTTTCTTTCATAAAATATCATATATCATATATATAGATTTCTTATTGGTTTCTCCCTGAACCCCGATCACTTTGGTAAGGTTTTAAGTCCGATATCGAGTTATAACATTTCTATCAATTTATTGTATTTTATTTTAAATAAAAAAATAATTTAAAATAAAATACGACAAGGGAATCCTAATTTTATTCGTCTCTGGCAATTGAGTCTGTAAATACGCCAAATATTCCAATATATCTGTAAATATTCCATTGTAGAAGTTATATAATGTACCCAATTACATACTCTGTAATCATATAAGAAAAGTACAAAATTATCTTCGTTGAAGTTGAAAGTTAGGGGGTACTTAAGTCTCATCACTCTCCTGCCCTTATCCCACTCTAAGTGGGGTCGGCACAAGATGTTGTAAATATGTTGTCACATGACTCGGCTACGTACTTTACGACCGGCCGCCTGCCTGACGTTAACTTACCTCAGTTGTATTTTGCGTCACGTCGGTAAGAAAGAGGGTGGTTTATTTACACAGCCGGACCAGACCACACGGCGGGTCTCATTTTTTTCAGCCGGATACTTTCAATAATTTTGCATTTTTTTGTTATATATTTGCAGGGAAATAAATGTTGCAGAAGTTTATATTTAATAGTCAGAATTTATACATGTATTGGTTTACCCTCTAGAAACAGGAAGAGTGATTCCAAAAAATCGCTGGGATCAATAAATCCTCGCTTTAATTTTCTAAAAAGTCTAGCCTCTAGCATTGGACCTCCAATAGTTGCACAAGTAACGGAATAAGTTAAACACTTTAAATAGTTTTTAACAAATTCACTCGTAAAGTCTTAAGGAACTGAAATTTCAAAGAGGCAAAGTTTCGAAGTTTAGCTACGCGTAGTACAGCTAGTAAAATAACGGTGAAGTTTTACTTTCCAGTATATACATATTAAAATCTTAAAGTAATTTTAGGAAGATGAAATTTGTTTAAGTCATGGTATATACTTAGTATATGTTACATTTATTTTGATTTTCAATTATTATGTTAACAACAAATTGTTTCAGATACACTCACAAATTTCATATTCTACGCAAAACGGTACCCATTTATTGCATACAAACCAAGCACTTGGTATACAAGCTGTCCGGCCACAGGTTGCTGTGGTTTAATCAGGTTTCGAATTCCCCTCGAACAGAACTCAATAATTTAAAAAATACTCCAATCGTCACCAAAATTTACAGGAATATATCAATTATCTGAAAATCTCGTAAAAAGCGGTCCATCCGTTTCAGAGTTTATAAGGGACAAACATTAATTAAGAAGGTTTAAATATTTAAAATTACATATTCTTTAATTCAAAGTATTCGCTAACTACTTTGAATAAGCTAATTTGGACTCCCTGTTAAATGAAGATTAAACAAACTTTATGTTATTTGAAACATTGAAAGCTCCTAGTAAAATAGTACTATTTGAATTTCACTATAGAAGTCTTTAGGAATTCGAAATTCAACGAGCCACAGTCTTTTCAATTGCGAAAGTTTCTTACCTGTTGGAAGAGCGGTGAAGTTGAAAGTTTTAAATTCTTATTCAGTCATACATTATGGAGGTATGCATGCAACTTTTAATAGATTCCATCAAGCAAAATAGAATTTATAAAGTTAATAAAACATTTATTCATGTACCATATACATACTTCATATTACTGTGCTGCGAAGTTTGTAATGAAAAAATATTCTAGACAGCTTTGAAAGAAAGTGATACTAAAGATTTATCAAGTAAATTTGCTATATTTATTTGGAATAAAATAATAACAAACCAGTTCATATATCAAATAGTATACGTCACGCAACAAAATATATTTTTTAATCTGATCGACACGTATGATATATATATGTCTACGGAGGACATATATATCATTGTCGGACTCTCGGTCTATGATTGATGATCATCATATGACCATCATGATGGATTTTGGCTTATTTTTTTATTTTATTTTTAAAAAAAGAGCAACAAAGTCTCAGTGTTTATTTTACTCTATTTTAAACACTAGTTAATTTAATCATTGCCGCGTTATTCCACTCGAAATAGCGCAGCAATGTCTCACATAAGTGCAGTCCAGTCTGCTAGCAATTAGCTTCAGGATGCTGTAGGAGCTGCCCCATAATCTACGCACCGGGGATCCACATCTTTTGTGCATCGTAGCAGAAAAACAGTCTACTCGCGCTTTATTATTCCATAAAAAAAAATCCCATGACAGCAGTTTAAATTACTAGTAGAGTTTGATACAGCTGGGCTATTATATTCATAATATTGATGATTATAGTAATGATAAAAATATGTGGGTCAATTTATTCTCCACCCTTGCAAAAGATAGTTATCAATAAATGTCACTAATTATAATACTATTTTTTGAAAAGAGCACCCTCTGAGTTTCTTGCTGGCTTTTCTCAACAATCAAAAGCGAGTAGGTGTTGCGTATAAGTTTGAAAAAAGGATATTTCGAATTTGAAACTTTGAATTTAATTTATTCAGGGAACTATTTAAAATGTAAGCTACTCATACTCATACTACTTTGAGGTAAATGCATGCGGGATCGTTAGAAGCCTTGGAGTACTTTTTGTTTGTTCAAGAGCAATGCGGGTTGAGAATTACGCGAGACAATTATTAAATAATTGTTTGTCTCTAATTAAATGAACATTTTTATTAGCATAATTAAAGTGTTCGTCGTTCGACACTAGATTTAAAAATATTGTAACCAGTAAAAACATACATAAAATACGTACGTCAGTCTATATTACAAGCATTGATAACAAAAAAACTATAGACGTTTTTTCAATAAATTTATGTCACGTTCCTCAAAATGTCACAGACTATCAAGCTGCGATTTACGACGCATTAAAGTCCTTTAACTTTAGCTTGCAATAAGGTCACTGTAGGTTTTAGTATTAATGATAGTTATTTTTATTCAACCATCTTTAAAATTCTATTTTCTAGTCGAGTGTCTATTTGGTTACCTGAAACAGACATACGTATAATATATAATAAATAAATATATATGACACTCACACGGTCGTCAGCACCCAAAGTAAATACATTCTTAAATACATATACAACCAGTATAACTAAATAGAAACATTTACAATGGATGTAAATTACAGCAGCATCTAAAGAGACATTGTAGAAAACTAATATTATTTATGTTGTAGTAAACAGTAAAGGTATAAACCAATAAATAAGAAATAATAAAAAAAAATTAGTTGCAGAAATCAGCGTTTGAAGAAAAGTAGGATGCAAAGAGTGCATTCATAAAGTGTGACAACAAAAACGTCGTACGTACGTTATGAATTTTCTGGAGTTTTAATCAGTTTGTACGTACCATAGTCAAAATTCGCAATGAATTGAATAAACGCTTTTATT